>CM033790.1:21076877-21742466 GCA_019656835.1 Rhododendron ovatum | reverse complement strand
CCTTAACCAACATGTACAACATGGTTCTTTGAGCTTTTCTACTCCATCCATCCCAAGATAATGGTCCCTTTTGTGCAGCTGCATATGTGATCATTTATAGAATTCGCTATAAGTTTCAATTTATTAAAAAAAAGAGTTAATGATTTCGAAATCTTTGTATAATAGAACTAATTAAGATTTTCCAAACAAGATTCATTTTATATGTAAAGTATTATAAATAAAATATATATACAATATTCTGAGATGCCCCAGATAGTGATAATGGACGGATTATTTTGGGAAAATGGAAGTATTATCTTTCTCATGTTCAATTGATATCGTAATCATTAGTTGTTCTTCCAAGTTCCAACCCTAACATGTGTTAGATCTAATCAAACTGAACTTATTGATGATGATGAATTTACTAGGTGAGTTTCACCAATAGAAAGGAGAGAGGTGAGCTACTAGAAGGTTTGGTGGTCAGCAACAAAGATGCCACCATCCCCAATTTTCAACAGGTAAATTTGAGCTTATTTATCCTTCTTCTAGCTTTCTACTACATTAATTCCATGAAAAAAAACTATATTTTTCACTCTTAATTTAATGGTTATTTTTCTTCTTCATTTTCAGGAGAGAATACATCTTCTTTGGGGCGAGAATGATCAGATTTTCAAGTTGGAGCTTGCCAAGAACATGAAAGAGTAAGTGCAATATTTCTCCTCAATTTTCGAGTTTTGTAAGAGTTTTAAGTTCTTGAAAAAATGCCGAGCCACATGCATGATGGCAAATGGGGTCACCTGACCCTTTCAATATTCTTCAAATATGCTCGTATGTACGTTTTAACTATATTTCACGAATTTGACACCCACGTGTATTAAAACATTGTCCAAAACGCCTCATTGAAATTCCGAAATTTCCAAGACTTGCCATTGGTTTGATTTACTACCTATTATTACTTAAAAAAATATTTGAAGCTATTGCCTTACCATCCTGGCTCCGCCAGCGTAATAATCGATCGGGTTGGATTCCTCTATATATAGTACGATCAATTACGCACATAATTAATCAACGTACTTGTTTTTGCTTGCCGTTTTGATCCGTTTCGATACTGCAGGGAACTAGGAGAAAAGGCAACATTGGAAGGGATAAAGAAGGCAGGCCACTTGGTTCATCTGGAACGGCCCTGCGCCTATAACAGGTGCCTCAAGCGATTCTTGGCTTCTTTGCATGCTGCTCATGAAGCCCAAAACTGACCAAATTCATCCCCCGGCCAGCCTTAATCTTGTTTGCAGCAGCATATATATAAGGTCTCGCATGCATGCTAATTAATTAATCGTTTGTATTGCAAATTATTTCCAGCCTTTTGTGCTTTGTTTGCATGTTTGTTGGTTCTCTAAATACAAATGCTTATATGGAGCTCGAAGAAGTGGTTTAAGGAACTCGAATGAAGCTAGCTATTTTTCATATACTCTTTTTTGGCTTTCCCTATTTTGCAGTAAACGGTATAGCTAGCTAGATACATATGCGCGTTAAAAGCCACTGTTTCTTTTCTTTCTTTCTGATCGGCAACGTTAAAGCCACTGTTGAGAGATACGTATTTTATTCTTCACTTTTTTTTGTTTTTACTCGTGTGACAATGGATCAAATGGGGACAGGAGGACGCAATTTTTTTTTGGAAGGCAAATTTTTTTTATTAATCTCTGCAATTGTTATAAAGATTAATAGGAATAAGGAGTGATGGTATCAAATTCCTAACCCAAGACTCAACCGAGTATACAATGTTAAGAATAATCATATACTCATCCAAGACCCAATTAATACCCCAAGTTTGGCAAGAGAAGCCAAACATGGGAAACATCTATTGGGAAAAAGCCTACACTAATGCCTAAAAGCCGAGATAAAACAATAAACTCAAACATTAAAGGACCTAAAAGCCCATATGGTAGGACAAACCCAAACAATGAAGCCCAAAATGGCACCTAACAGCTACAAACCCTATAATTGCTAGAGCCGCACCAGCCCACCGCCAACCACAAGCCCCCAGTCGTTATGGCCTCCCCTCGGCGAGACTCCACACACTGTTATGCAAGAATCGGTCAAACCCAATAGAAAAACCGGTGGGAGAAATGCAGACAAACTCCACCATCACAACTATGATCGGACCTCGCCAGGAGGGCACAAATTAGGGCTCCATTTGTTTCGATGTAAAATATTATTTCAGAAAACAAATTATAAATTTTTATTTTTCAATGTTTGGTTGGCATATGAAAAATAGTTTTTAAAACAATGACAGATTGTAGGTTCTGAAATATTTTAATCAAGTAAAATCTCTCTCTCTCTCTCTCTCTCTCTCTCTCTCTCTCTCTCTCTCTCTCTCTCTCTCTCTCTCTCTCTCTCTCTCTCTCTCTCTCTCTCTCTCTCTCTCTCTCTCTCTCATGGGAGAAGAATGGATAGGAATATGCGGTTTTGAAAAATATCGGACCATCGGGAGTGAAATGCAAAAATGATTTACAGCCAAAACTAAAACATTTCCACCCCATTGGTGTAAAATGTTTTACCTTGAAAACATTTTCTCCTCTTCTTTTTCTATCCAAATAACAGAAAATGGGTAAAACATTTTACTTAAAAATATTTTCCATCCAAACAAATGGAGCCTAGAACTCGAAGCTTAACTTCGTACAAAAAAAACCTGTTTCACTCTCTTTTAAACTCAAAATCCGACTGATATCCAGTCAAAATCAAAAGACCTTCAACACATGTAACCATGCCACTGCTTCTTCTCCCTAGGTTAGGATAGAATAGGAATTTTCTTTTTTAATAAAAGATCAAAATAATTTCTGCGCTAGAATATGTGGAAACTCATAAGAAAGGCATTTAGGATGGTTGCCCAAGGCGTAAGGCCGAGGCAAAAGTAACCATGTTAAAAAACCAACGTAATCTTAACAGATTTTGCCAAAAATAAAACGAGTACTTGTCACAAGAGCGAAGATAGTTGCTTCAAGATTTACATCAATGCCGCCAAACTCCCTTCTATATATTGAGGAACTTTTTGCAATTGTCAAAATTTCTTCGTCAGCCATCGCTGCAGCTTCTCCTTTGTGATTGTTCGATTGAGATAACAACCGATTTGGTTAAAAATTCAGAGTATGTGACTATCTCTATATCCTCACTAAGTCAATATCGAGATTCAAGGGATTTAATGTTACCAATTTTATTAGCAATTGAAAGATCGATTACAACAAAAGAGGGTCGTTACATAGCTACAAGAAAAATATGTCGCAACCCCGAGAATCGCTATCCAGAAAGAATGACAATCAACAACCTGTTGATCGTGGACATAAATAAAATTGGTGACATTAAATCCTTGGAATCTCGATATGAACGATGAAGACAATAATAGCATGCTAGAAAAGAAAATAAATATAGGATGTGAAGTTCGTGGAAAGATTTGATAACTCAATGCAGTTTGGAGTAACCAGTATATAATAACTCGTTGAGTTAAAATTTTCTTCTTCACTATGTCTTTCTATTGGAGGCAGTTGGGGGATGGGGGCCTTGGCCGGTTTTTGTAACTTTAATTTCAAAGCTTGTGTTTGTGCTGAAATTGCCTTTCGAAATTCTAGTTTAGACCTTTAACTGGGACATTTGCATGTGTCACTACAAGAAAAAGTATACTGACAACGAAAATGTCAGATTTCTTAGAAGGTTCTAACCTAAAATCAATTGGCAATAGGTGAAGTGGCCTTTAGATTTTATTAACCAAGCTTAGGTAGGGTTAGATGAGCGATGTGGGATTAAGTCTAACACTCCCCCTCACGTGCAGCCCGGATGCACGTGGAGGTACAAATTGAGGAAATCAGGAGATTTGACTCGGGCGACCCCTCTTGTGTAGCTCGAATGCAGGTGGAGTTATGAATTGATGAGGTGAGGCGATTGACTCGGGCGACGGAGACTTAACCATGCAAGGTGAGGCCACCCAAATCTTAATTTTGATACCATGTTAGATTTCTTTAAAGGTTCCAAGTTAAAACCAATTGGCAATAAGTGGAATGGCCTCTAAATTTTATTAATCAAGCTTGGGTGAGCGATGAGAGATTAAGTCTATTCATCACTATTTAGACAACTTCATTATGCCAATTTAGTGAAGAAATACATTTTTCGTCGTCGAAAGAGTAAAAAATGAGCTGAAATTATTTTTCATCATGAAAGATAACCATTCGGGGATGAGAAAAATATTTCGTCGCCAAAGATAACCGTTTGGTGGCAAAAAATATATTTCATTGCCAAATGGTAATTTCGTCTCCTTTTTTAAGCTTTTGGCAACGAAAAAAATACTGTATTTTGGAAGTAGAAGTGGATAACAAATTCGAACAGAATTTTGGGAGTAGATAATATATTGAATATTGTGATCCGTAAACGAAGGGAAGACAAGGATATTGTGACCAGTGATGATCGATCTCATGAGACACACGGAAGAACAATTCAAAGAAAAAGCGTGCTGTGCTCCTATGTTTGTTTGTTCTTGATGTTGAATTGCGTTGCTCAATTGCAAGTCAGTATATTATGCAGCGACAGATGTTGTCATCCTTAAAATTCATGATTGAAGCGTGCTGTGCTCCTATGTCGGCTGCTCTTAGCGTTCCTCTCGACCAAAGTGACAATGAAGTAATAATATCCCAATGTACGTAAGGCTTCCGATATGCTACCGCAGTGATGTTATGAAGACTCATAAGAGATGCTTTTGCAACCAGAAATGCTAAGGGTACAGCAAATCCCGTACAGCAACCGCGTATAGATTTATTTTGCGCCCGTCTCAGGTCTTATAAAGATGATCGAAGCCGCTCATTTTGTTCAATATATATCGTTTAGGGTCCCTGTAAAATTTTATCTCAATCCGATACCGGTAAGGGCGCTTACGAATCGTACAACTTTGCTTCAGAATTTGGCCTGAATTTCTGAAGCAAAGTTGGATGATTCTTAAACACCTTTACCGGTATCGGATTGAGATAATTTTTTACAGAGACCATAAACAATATATTAAGAACAAAATAAGCGGCTCCGATCATCTTTGTGAGACTCGAGATGGGCGCAAAATGAATCTGTACGCGACTGCTGGACGTGGGTTGCTGTACCTGTAGCACAACTGTTTTGTAACCTCGCTTGCAAAGTTTACTTCCCTCCCCTCGCCCACAGACATCAAACAGAAAAATATAGATGCCATCAAGGTTGGTATTTCCTCTGGTGTACTTACTGTAATGGAACCAAGGATCAAATTTCATTTTCCCATGTTGCTTCGGTAAATGCTCAGTAAATGCACATGAGCATTTACGATGGTTATTGTGTCAAGGGATGACGTTCTTGGAGGTTTAAAACACATGAAAAAGTTCCCGTCTATGGTCTGCACTCAGAGCTGCTTAACAAATGATTATGACTATTCAGATTTTAGCATTTAGTTAGTACATTTTTTTTGACAGCTGACTTCTTGTTGGACCGTCAGTTTTTTTTTCCTTGCTCAAGGAACTGGCACATGAATTGGCATTTTTGGTTTGTGATACAGGCACTAGTTGCAATAGCAGATGAAGATGAATCCCTGTTTTTCTGTACAAGGATCCTACCAAAGCTCCCATCTCAATGGAAACGAGCTCCCGTCAATCTCTTTAGTTGGGAGCGCAAAAGTGGGCTCCCAGGGTGGGAGCGGCACCATTTTAGGAGCTCCCCCTACTACTAAGGTAGGTCATGTGGAATTGACTTGCTTTGAGGCATATTCTCTTAGCACAAGCTCGACTTCTTCCACCACCCCCAACTTCCGAAACCACCTAACTAGTACTTCCGAAGCTTCTTTCCCAACCACAATACCTTCTCTCTCCAGCTCCATCAGAAGGTCCAGCGCCTTGTTAAGCTTGTTTTCCGTTTCATAAGCAGTCAAAATCAAAGACATGCATTTATCACTGGGTTCAAAACCAGCCCGTCTCAGACTTTCAAATGCGAGATAAGCCTTTTGACTTTCACCTGCCACAAGATAAGCATTTATAAGGAGACCAAACAGCTTGACATCGGGAATGATCCCTGCGAATTGAATTGCATCAAACACTCTTTGAGCTCCTTCACTATCGCCAATCATGGAATATGCTCTTAGCAATGCTTTGTAAACTTCTCTTCTGGCATATATGTACTGGGTTGCCATTTCTCTAAGTAAAAACTCTCCTTGGTCAAGCATTCCAGCCCTTACATAAGCCATAACCATAGCTCCATAAGATCTGTTATCCAGCGGGACCCCTAGCAGCTTCATTTCTTCATAAGTGTATTCGGCCAGTTTAAGATTGCCGGCCTTACTATACAAGTGAATTAAAGCAGTTAGGATCACCTGGTCACAAGGTAATCCTCTTGTCTTCATGGCCAATAGAGTGTTTTCAGCATCATGCAGCCTGTTCTGCTTTCCATAGCCATTAATTAGCTTGGTATAGTCACGGACATTGGCTTCAAATGATTCTTCTAGAAGAGCAAGTTCGGCTACCTACGAGGAATGCAATGACCAAAGAATTCTTTAGCAATGGCAAACACACCGCATCCCAGGAAACTTTAGCAAACATATAATTTGATTTGCTCTGGTGCATGCACATTACTATGTGAGAAACTAGTTCAAATAGAAGTATGCATTCAACGATTTTGGGTAGGTCTATCAAACATCTATGAGTGCTATTTCAAGCATAACATAGAACCATCAAAAGAATGTTTCTAGTTATTAGCTACTCTACCTGAAAGGGAACTCAAGGAATAAGCAGACCACTTTCACATAAGAGCAATACTGATACATCAATCCCAGGCAAGCTACACATGGTTTCTTTCTGTTAGTTACATAGTACCCTATTCAGTTCTTTATTGGGTAATCAACCAAGTTATATCCGCTAAGATATTTTTCGGTCATGCAATCAATTTTATCATAGAAAATGGAGGTATGCAATAGGAAATTCTTGAGTGGGCCAAGAGGTACCTGGTGACTAGTGAGAGCAAAAGTTTGGAGTCGTAACTTTTCAAGTACTTGCCTATTGAGAGTATCTCGAACTCTCCCTTTAACATTTGTAGCATGATGCAAAAACAAAAACTAACATTTATAACATCAATTTAACCTGTCATTCAACCACCTCTCTCTCCCTATCCTTGCTATTTTTACCATGGAAGCACCCACGCGTTAGTTTGACGAGAGAAGCACAGTTTAGATTGCCCTCCTCTATGCACTAGTGGTGCAATTACCTAAACGCAGGCATTGGACTGACTGCTTGGGGCAATGATTTCGTGGACTGAGCTCAACTGACCCACTTAAGTTCTTCGCCATCATTTCATTGAAAAATACATCACATTGAAGGAAATATATCATGGGCACCCAAATATCAAACTGTTCATTCAAAAGAAATAGATTCTTTTTTTGTAAGTCAAAAAAATAGCCTCAGGCAATGTGGGTAATGCACTAATACTTCAATGTAGTGGAAACTAACGTGCAAACAAGGCCTGTGCTTTCACAAGATGTTCCCTCATTTCCATTTGGATTCTATACACAAAAAGACATGAATAAAAATTCATGGTAGAGAACCCCTCCTCTACTGACAAGAGAGTGCCAACATAAAAATTTAGGCACAAATATTCTTCTTGACAAAATTCTCTGCCCACCCAAGATAAAGTTCCCAAAGTGTGCAGGTTATGACATCAGTTACAAGAAACATGGAGCACCGCTAGCTATAAGCATAAGCCTAATTCTGACGGTAACAATGTGAAATTCTATAACCTGACCTAGGTAGATCCACAAACAGAAGTCAAACTTTGGACAGAAAATGTTGTTAAAGAACTTGAGCTGCAGTTATAAAGATTAGCAGAGTGAATTGTCGAATAAGTAATAGAAAATGTCGTTAAAGAACCTCAGCAAGCAGGCACTAGGTGCAAATAGTATTTTACAATTCAATATTCTACCAAGTAGCAGTACTAGCCAGTCACAACAGCACACAACCACAAGAGTTTTCAGCAACCACAAAGTAACTATGTGTATAGAACTCCCATCTTCCAGGCTTCTAGATTAAGGGTTCAATCTCAAATTCGTGGAGATCTGCAGTGGCAAAAGAAAAGCAAATGGAAAAGAAAAAAAACATTTGCTTCGCAAACCCCTCTCGTCCAACAAACACCACCACCCGCGCACAATTTCCTTCATAAATCTAAGATCCAAAAATACTTGTGAAGGATTACTGTTAGTTTACATTGGGCAATTCAAATATACTTACATGCTGCTTGCTATCCCTAGCCCACCCCACCCGATTCCCTTCGCAAACAAGAATGTCTCAGAGTCAGAGCTCATAATTTCTTGTGAGAGAGATCAGAACTCAATGGAACAATGAGTTAAGTAAACATGATGAAAGTGGACAAAAGCTGTCCCCAATTAGTAATTGAAAGATCAAATATAACAAAAGCGGGTCTTTAGATAGCTACAAGAACAATATGGCGCAACCCTGGGAATCGCTATCTAGAAAGAACGACAATCAACAGCCTGTTGACAGTGGACATAAATAAAATTCGTGACATTAAATCCCTGGAATCTCGATACGAACTATGAAGACAATAGCATGTGGGAAAAGAAAGAAAATAAAAATAGGATTTGAAGTTCAAGGAAGATTTTATACCTCAAGTAACATAGGATGATCCAACCTTTCCAATTCCTTGAGAACAGAAAGCCAATCAGCTCTCCTGGGCTTCATAATCCTCACCCAAGCAGCCAACAACAGGGGCAAACTAGTCTTTTCAGGGGGAAAACAGATAATCTGCCTCATGAGGGCCTTACATCTTTTAGTCATCTTATATGGGAGTTGAGATATGGCCTGTTTCTGGGTTTCTGTAATATTAGGTCCTACCTCAACCCACGTAAACCTTGGTTTCTTTTCTTCCTCAATTTCAACTTTTTCTGTCTTCTCCACGTTCATAGACACTAATATTGGTCCAACATGGAAATTTCGAAATCCGAAATTTGTGGGTAATGGCAAGGAGTTTGGATGTAAAGGGTAGTAATAGGTTCTTGTGATTTCATATGTAAATGGAGAAATTGAGGTGGAACAAGAGCTCATGTTGGAAGCAAAGAAACCCATTAAATACCAGAGCTCGTTTGACAGAGAAATAGACTACAGAAAGTTTGAGAAGCAAATTTAATTTTCGAGAGAAACAAAATTAGGGGCTAATTTTTGAAAGCAGAAGGTTTAGAAAACTCTCATTGAAGAAAAACTAACGATACACAAAACACTGAAAATATATTAGGGCTCATCACAGATTAAATTTGAACAGAAAATCAAACTAGGGACCATTAGGACAGAAAATGGCTAATCGAGTAGAAGGTTGAAACCAAGATGAAGAAGAACGCTTTCGACCTACCTTTGGGTGTGACTGGTGAAGGAATTGAAACAGCGAGAGGAAGGCGTGACGTCTTGTGTTGATGAATGATGAGAAAGAGTAGCAGGAGAAACGGAAATTCTACTGGCAACGAAGATTCCAAGGGAATCACGAAAAAAAGATGCATTTAAACCGGATCTCACCAAAATTTAAAAAAATATTTAATATTATTTTATAGAATTCTATAAAAAATCAGTTACAACCTAAATCGATAAACATCATTTTTTGGATTCGTAGGACAAAACTATTCAGTTCGTCTATATGAATCAAAAAGTAATATTTATCGATATCCGTTGGAACTGATTTTTTATAGGACCCTATAAAATAATTTTCAAAAATTTATTGATATTTTCTAGATTCTTGTGGAATTTAGAATGGGCCAAAACACATTTTTCCTTACATGGTTCACTACAAATTTTCCTTGCGAATTGAGAAATATTTTACCCTATTTTTTCTCGTGACCAAGGGTCATCATTTGGCCGGAAGGCCCGCAGCCCACTCTAAGCCCGCCCGGCCTATCGGGCTTTTACCCGGCCCGAGCCTGTGGAACGGGCGGGCCTGCTTGGCCCATAGTTTGTAATGGGCGGGCTTGGGCCTATAAATTTTTACTCGGCCCGCCCGTGGTACCCGTCCAAAAGCCCGCCCATTAGCCCCAAATTCCACAAAATCCTTTCTTTTTTCCCTTGCCCAAGGAAATTTAAGCCCGCCCAGTTTTTGGCCCGCTAGCCCATCAATTGGGCTAGCCCATGGGCCGGGCTTGGGTTTCAATTTATAGTAGGTAGCCCGGCCCGCCCGACCAGCAAAAAGAAAAAACCCGATCAACTCGGCCCATGGACAGGCTTGGATAGTGCATTGGCGGGCTGGGTCAGCCCGGCCCGGCCCGATGATGACCCTTACCTGTGACCTTTAATGGGCATATGAACTGGTTGGGTTCATATGTTTTGGGCTGCACTGGAAAAACCGAACTAATATAAACCGACTTCAGCCATAAGTCAATGCTTACTTAAAGAAAAGAAAATTAAAAAAAATAAATTTTCCCTTCTATTGCTTGATTAGAAGAGAAAGAGAGAAGAAAATAAAAAATTAAATTTAATGAACAGTAAATTTTCCCTCTATTTTCTTTTCCTTTTCCTTTCCATTTTTTCCTTCTTTTCCTTAGGTTTCAAATAGAGCCTTGCTGCATAATTGATTTGAATTTTTATCGGATGTCAATGGAGGCACAAGATGTGGCCAGTAGGCTCGGTCTAATTAAGGCCCGTACCGCTAAGATTTTTTTTTCAAGTACTTATTTCCTACTTTATAAGACAATCATTCTTTCACAGTATGTCACCTTTAATTTAAAAAATAAACCAAGTCCAAGTAAAATCTACTACTCACTATGTCTCATTTTATTTGTCCATTTTCGTTATTCATACCATTTTTTAAACGTTTATATGTCTCAACCTATAATATTTTTCGTAATTTCAAAAATTTTGTATTATAAGCCTAATCGAGAACTATCAACAAGATCCATATTGCATATTTTTGAAGATTCATATTGAAAGATATAAACGATTGAAAACAGACACGAACATCAAAAAAATACAAACAAAATTGGACGGTGGAAGTAAATCACAAGAAGATACCCACTAGAGATAGAAAGAGAGAATTACTGTGTGTGAGATTGGGATCTTGAGGGTTCCAATTGAGAGGCAATGAAGTGGGTGTATCAATTATGAAAGAGGAAGAAGAGGAGGAGGAGAGAGAGTACTGTCCTGGTCAAAGAAGGATTGCCCCATCTATCTTTTCTTTTTACTCCCTCAACGTAGACTGGATTGCCAAAAAGAGAGGGTATTTGTGTCTTTCAACTCCCAATCCCTCCGGATAGGATTGCTAGTAACACCTCCCCCCGGGTAATCCCACTGAATTGGGGGATTCGTAATCTAATAATCCTATCAACGAAAATCGAACCAAACAACAAACAAAAATATTGCCCCCACCACCTTCTTAGTCCCTATCCCACCCTCCAAGAGGGTTATCAAACACGCCCCATAGGCCATACTGCCATAGGTAGGTTGAGCAGCAGGAGACGAAACGATTGTTGGGAAGAATTCAGCAATAACAGAAATTCCAGAGAACAATCTCATTGATAACAACATGATTACATGAACGAATCAAGTTACAAAATACATAACAGTAGACAAATCGTAAGTATGAGATACAAACAGAATTTTCGTATCAAGAACCGAGTCCTGTGTGATACCACAGTCTCCTTAAGAAAGATTCGCCGCCTACCGTGGGTGTTGTAGGATGTGTTGGCGTCTTTCTCCCAGGGTTGGCTCGGCTAAACCGCAAGCCGTCGGAACACCACCGTCGACTGCCTTGGCGAACTGAACAGACGTCTGTCTCTCTCTCACAAGAACAATATACAGAGTAAAATGGAGCAATATGAATGGGAGACTTAAAGATTCATCCTCAGACCTTAATCGACGTATGTTTTCATCCCGGCCATTTTTTCAAGTTATGTTTTCATCCTCTAATTTTAAAAATCCCCATCTTACCCTCGTAGGACTATATTTATGGAATTTATTTGTTTTTTGGGAGCCTATATAGGCAATGATTTTTGGAACTGAAAAATAACTTCAAAGGTCCCGTGCCGTTATTTATGGATTTCTACACTTACCAAATCCCTAAAGTCGCGCTTTCCATATCTATTTCAAATCTTCCAGGTCCTAATTGCTATTTTTCCGATTGTAATTCATATTAAATCCCTAAATTTTTGCTTTCCAAGTACTATTATAAGTAATTTGAAATTAGGATGAAAAAACCACCACACAATATCACATCCTCACGGAGAACAAATCTAAGAATTTATTTCTCATCCTCTGTTGACTTCGTCTTCCATCGTCCATCCTCCGTTATCCATCCTCCATCCTTCATCACTAGACTCAATCCTCCATCCTCGCCGGTCCGTAATTGACATCGCCGGAAAACACTAGTCATCGAAGGAGAAAGAACGATTTTTTAATGGTTGCAGTTCGTAAGTGCCCCAAATTCATTTTTTTATGATTTAAATTGGCGTTTCAATGATTCACCGTGTCATCCTCGCTTGGGGTTCAATTTTTATAGGTTCAATTTTTTAGAAATTTGCCATGTTTTGAAGTTCATGTTTAGATTCATGAAACATGACAGATTTTTATGTTCATTGTCATGATTTTGAAGTTCATACAGAGGCAGCGAGGCTTGGGGTTGTATTACGTGCATGCAGATGAAATCTGCCATGTTTATAGGTTCAATTTTTTAGAAATCTTCCATGGTTGAAGTTCATGGCGAATTGCACAGCAGGGTACTTGAATCGATTTATGAAATCTGCCATAATTTTAAAGTTTATCTTTTGAAATCTGTCGTGTTTATGAAACCGATTTCATGCATGGTGGAATCGATTTCGCGTTTATTTGTTGGAATTAACGATTGTCATGTTTTTATGGAATAGATGTTAGGTTTATTGATTCGAATTGCATCATGATCTTAATATGTCATGTTTTAATAATAAAATCGATTCCACAATTGCGAATAGATGTCACGAATATGATATGAGGCGATGGTTTCGTGTATGTTATAAAAATCATGTATATAATTAACCATGAAACACTTATTATAAATTTCTTTCCATTCATGATGTGTTTATTCAATGGGGATTTCGTGTGTATATGGAATGGATTTTAGTTACTTTTAAAAAGTTTTGGAAAAAAGATAACAAAGATTTGAATTATCCCCCTTCATTTTCAAATCATCAATTAAATCCCATTTAATTAGGAAACCATAATCATCAATTAAATCCCATTTAATTAGGAAACAATAATCACATGAAACCTAATTACATGCCACCTATTTAGGCAACATCTGTTATGCATATTTATATGTAAGGGTACAATTGGTATTAAAAAAGCGAAAAGATGAAAACACAAGTGCAAAAAAATCAAAGGATGAAAAGTTACGAGGAGTGACATATAAGGATGAATATTTAAAAACTCCCTACTAAAACATGATCCACCAATATAAAGGAAGAAAACCTCCTATAATGAATTCGGGAATTGAATTTCATGTAACTCCCGCAATGAATTTAAGAATTCAAATCTGCCATTAACCTCATAATGGGGAGGAGTAAACCATGTTGTAACTCCTGGTCTTAGTACACGTCCAGATTCATTGAACCAAATAAAGGCCTATTGGTTACCTCGAGAGACCCTCCGTATGCCTCGATTTTATTCATCCGATTTTCCTGGAAAATTTCCAACAACGATTAGGGGCTCCCTTCCGCAAAAGAAAAAGAAAAGAGAGAGGTTTTAATGGTTTGTTGGACAGCGACATGTGAGCTGCATGTCCTGCACTATTGTTAGTGGTATTCGGCCACGCCTTCAGCAGCTAGCGCTATCGCCTTTTCTAGGTTGAAAACAACTGTTTTTGAATGGTTTCGATAATGAGGGGACAGTGCATGCATGCACAAAAGCTCAGGTTAGTGCTCTTAATTATGCCTATCGAACCCTTTGGGGTTTCTCGGTTGGCATCTTACCAATCGAGAGTTAGGGTCTCGGAATACTAGACACATGATTGTTTTTAACTTAGTTTTAGCAATATGATGTGACGTTTTCTTTGTTCTTATTGTTATTGTAACAACTTCAATGAAATTTCAATGATCAATGAAATTTTTTGTCTTAAAAAAAAAAAAATTTGACGGGGCCATGCCTGTCCTTTGTTGTTTTTATCAATTTTGTTGGAAATGTTCGCAGTTCATTGTTTTGTGCCTCTTTGTTAAAATTGGAGACCACATTCTACGTTATTTCTAAATCCTTGTTACATAGATTCCAATTTTAATTTTTTAAAGCATCTCCAATCATAGATGTCAAATTCCACATAACATTCCAAGTGGAAGAATTGAAATTCGCAGCACTTCCAAGCAAAATGTCAAATACTGGTATTGGTGACTAGGAGGCTTAAGGACACACTTTTGGGTGCTCTACAAAGAACTTGAGCGCTCAAGAACTGATCTTAAGCGCTCAGGTCAACCACACGCCTGAGTGCTAGGTTAGTGTTTTGAGTGTCTGACCTTGGTTTTTGTAAAGGTTTTGTTTGAGTGTTTTAAAATTCAAAGGAAGCACTGTTCTAGCTGTGCAAAGACTGTTTTGCCCTTTTATCATCATTGGGAAAATTTAAAGTTATTTTAGAGGGTCCAAATTGAAGTGTGTACAGATCCATATTATATTTTTTATTAATACTTCATCCATCCTAATTTTATTGTTCTTTTTGAGAGTTCATATCATTTTTCAATTGATTATATCTTATAATTTATAATATTTTAGGTGATTTCGAAAACATTATATTATAGAACAAATCGAGATCTATCGAACAATATTCATATTGTATATAACATTCATTACCAATTTAAAAATATAATTAATTTTTTATTCAATTAAAATAGAATTAAAATAAATAAACTAAGACAAATGAAGCACATATTAGGAGATATAAATAATTAAAAATAACACACACAACGGTACGCGGGGGAGTAGCTTGTAGTCAGATCCCAATTGGCGGATCAAAAAAAAAAAAAAAAGTCAGATCCCAATTGCATAAATGCCCGGCCCACCAACAAATCAATAACAGTACGCGTGCGGATGGGATGTGACATTGCCATAACCTCATCAATATTTCTTTGTCTTGACTTTATTTTTTGGGAAATTCCGATGCACTAACAAAACTAGTACTATTTGGGAACCATCTAAATGCACCCTGTCTATACACTCTTAACATCCATTTTTTTGTAAATTTCATAATTTCGGCGTGGCCTTTTATCAAATCAGTGAGGGAATCAGTGCAAATGCGTATAAACTAGTCTATCTGTTAAAAATAAAAATTAAAAAAAACACCCAAATATCCCTCTACGCACTTCAACTGATCTACTCTTGGTCATTTGCCTACCGTATTGACTCTTGCTTCTTTCCTTGGAGCATCTCCAACAGAAGTAAAAAAGACAAAATTAATATAATCGTCAAATTAAAATTTGTTAGATTTTTAAGTGCTTCAATAGAAGTAGCAAATATCAAACTAAAATAATTCAACCTTCAAATTCATTCCCTCTCTACAAAGTTGCTACATGGGTACCAACCTTTAAATACTAAAATATAATATGTTATTGATTCTTTACCCTTAAAAGAAAGAGAAATGATAAGCACTCTTAAAGTGATGGGAAAAAGAATTATCATGCTTGCTCGTTAATAAACATGCATATACCAATGATCATTTACATTGTATTTATGTAGTTTTTTTTATATGTATATATATCTATATTTTTAATATTATTATTTATCTATAAACACATATACTATCGCAAAAAAAAAAAAAACATGTAGAAATTGTTTACTATTCTATATGAATTATAATAATATATTATAAAAATATTTATAATAAAATATTCTATAGTATTTTGTTCTATACACACACACACACATACAAACACATACATAATCAAATAATATGTATATACTATCAATATCTAAATAATATGTATGAACTTTAAATGTATTTAAGTTAATATAATAATAAAATAAATGGTTAATATATGATGAGTATTATAATATTTAAAATTATATTCAAATTTAACAATAATCCTAATAAAATTATACTGATAATTAAATTTGTAGATTGTGTTGGAGTGAAGGTCAATCAAAGCACTCTTCAAATTTATAGATCGGTAGCAAAATACAATTTTGAAACTAGCTTTTGTTACTTCTGTTGGAGATTTTCTAGGTTCTCTCTTCTTCTTTTTTCGGTGCTTCGAAAAATTAGCTTGGTTTACTCGGGGTCTCAAAAACACTCCCGTTGTGCATAGTTTTTCAATAAGTTTTTCTTCACTTATTACTCTCATCATTCTATTTATCTCTTCGCTCGTTACTCCAAAATCCTCCTTCAAAATCCATACCAAATAAGTTTATCTCTATTAGTTTAATACGATAGTCTTAACACGTCTACGTTTCTCTTAACTTTAAACGAAACCCTTTCTTTAGACTTTTAGTTAGAGGACCTCCAGGGTGATCACATACAAGTAAAGTTCCGTTAATATCCACTGTTTTATAAACTTATGCATTGCAATATGTGCGCTCTATTCATTATTAAAATGTTAGGGGTAATATTCTTGAGGAAAAATTTCAAAATACCCTTAACATTTACTCTAAATTTCAATTAGACTCCCAACCTTTTAAAAAAATCAATTTTACTCCAAACGTTATCTTTTGTTAATCAAAACGCTCCTTTCCGTCCAAATGACTAACGGATTTCGTTAAAGGTTCCGTTAAATAGCATCCTGATCGAATTTGGATGATTTGAGCCGCTCAATGTGTTCAGAATATGATTTTAAGGATTCCTGCTAGAAATTAACAAAAATAATGATCAGGAAGAGTTTCATCCGAACAGCTTTTTATCGAACAGTTCAATAAAAAACTGCTTAAATCAAGCCCTTCCTGGTCATTGCTTTTGTTAATTTCTCGCAGTTTCCCTTGAAATCACGTTCTGAACATATTGAGCAGCTTGGATCATCCAAAGTTGATCGGGAAAAGGGAGGTGCAGACCGATCCAGATTTTGTTCAAGTCAGGACATCTAGATTTTGCTTCGGTCCGCACCTCCCATTTTCTAATCGAATTTTGATGATCCGAGCCTCTCAATGTGTTCAGAACGTAATTTTAAGAATACGCTTTAGAAATCAGCAAAAAAAATGATCGGGAAGGGTCTCATCCGAACAGTTTTTTATTAAATAGTTCAATAAAAAAAACTACTAAAATCAAGCTCTTCCAGATCATTTTTTTGTTGATTTCTTGCAAGTATCTTTAAAGTCACGTTCTAATCACATTGAGCGGCTTGGATCATCGAAATTCTATTGGGAAAGGGGAGGTGCGGACCAATCCGGATTTTGTTCAAGTCAGGACGTCCGGATTTTGTTTCGATCCGCACCTCCCCTTAAAATCACATTCTAATCACATTGAGCGGCTCGGATCAACAAAATTCAATCGATACACTATTTAGCGAAGCCTATAACGAAATCCGTTAGTCATTTGGACGGAAGGGGGCGTTTTGATTAACGGAAGATGACGTTAGGAGTAAAATTGATTTTTTTAAAAGATTGGAAGTCTAATTGAAATTTAGAGTAAAGGTTGGGGGTATTTTGAAAATTTCCTAATTCTTGAAAAGTCAAAACTTTGTAACTATAATCTTTGTGATCCCTTACTTAGTCAAAATCCTAAAAATGAACAAATAAATTGGGAAGGAATTGGAATAGTATATTTACCAAAATGAGTTGAGCGTGGATCTGTCGTTGATTTTCAAATGGCCATAAATTAATGCTTCATTAAAGAGAGATATAAGTACCCCAATGTCGATTTAAATTAAACTCAGTATTTCAAAAGTGCAACAAGTGGTAAAGGCTTTTTTTTTCCCCTTGTTTTTTGCGAAGGAAAAAAAGCCCATTTAGTGATGAAAAAAGTGTTTTAGTATCTTTTACTAGCACTTTTGGAAAACTACTCCTATTCTATCAACATTATCATCAGTTGAGCTCGAATTAGCTTGATTTTATATAATATATACAGTTATCTCTATTTATCAACAAATATTTATGTTTATCGAGACAGCTCAAACTTAATGAGGTTAAAGAAATTTGAATCACTTATTAAAAAGTTAATCTTGAACGAACTAGATTTGAAGAATGGTTCAAAGAAATGAAGGGTTAGTTGGAGATGCTCTTTAAGTTTTACTGGGGAAGCAAGTTGGACTAGGACGAAGGTTTGAGCAACAACGATGAAGTGATCATGGACGGATCCAAACGGGGTCTCGTGGGGGCATGGCCCCCACTCAATTTTTTAAAATTACATTAATATTCTTAAATATTTCAATTATAGTCTATATTTTATGATAGTGTTCGAATAAAAGTACTCTACATTTTATTTGTTTGATTTATTTTTTAGACAGTTAAATTTTCACACCATCTTTCTGTGCAAACACAACCCTTTTTGTTAATTATAAGATAAAATTAGGCCAAGTTCCACTAAGGACTTTTTGTGATTTTTAAGTCTTTCTTTTTTTGTCTTTATTCAAATATTTTTTTGCATTTGTTATTTTTGTTCCTAACTTTTCTGGTTATTGATTTGTCTTATCAAAACAAATCGAAAAAGTAGAAAATTACTATAATTTTAATATTTATGAAAATATCCAAGATTAAGCCCCCGAAACCCAAAAAGCCGGCTTTTGGGCTTTATCTTAGATATTTTCATAAAAACTTGGGGAGTCATAATTTTTTACTTTTCTAATTCGTCTTGACAAGACGAATCAATAATCCATAAAAACGCAAAAAAATTCAAATATGGACAAAACAAAAAAAAACTCAAAAATCTTAGCGAAACTTAGCTTACATGTGTAATCATCATATTTTTTTTTATTTTATCGGCAAAAATGCATTAATTAAGAAATTTACTAATCTGTATCATTATTACAATTCACTCATATTTTGTAACAGTTCTTGAATTCTGTATTTTAATTTATCGTTTATAATGAAATTTGTTCTCTGGATTCGCTACTTACACTGTTTCATCGTCGACACAAAATAAAAAATAAAAAAATGAGGTGAAAACCCCAATTTCAAAAGAATTTAGAGAAAATGAATTTTTGTTTTTTTACAAGATAAAGTCATCTACAGTGGTATAATAAAAAAAGGATAACCAAAAGTTGATACATCAGCTTTTGATCATTCACTTAAGAGGTTGCTAAGCTTAACAATATTGAGTTTCACAATGGTCACTTTTAGTCCATAACCAAAATAAGGGGTCTATTTTACAATTTCACTCACTCTCTCTCTCTCTCTCTCTCTCTCTCTCTCCCGCCATTCACTTTTCTCCATTTACGGTTATTTTTGGGCAAAAATATATCAATTCCCTTTTTTAATTTTGGAGAAAAATCGGTGACTTTCTTCCCTCCTATTATGAATTTTTTTTGGGGGAAAAAATAGAAACGGGAAAGAATAGTGAAATACTTTAATCAGGCGACGATGAGTTGATTAATTATAGATGATCGAGAGATATGAGCTTTACTTTTGGAGGAAAAGAAAGAAAGATAGGTGAAGTGAAGAAGATATAGAGTAGGTGACGAAAAGAAGAAGAAAATAACAGTTGAAACACGTGTGTATACAAATTTTGAAACTAGCTAACTTATGTGATGTGGGGTCCACAAATTTTGATTATTGAAAAAGGTTGCTAGTTTTGGTTATCCAAAATCCAAAATTTGATTATTTATAAAAATATTGCTAAATTTGATTATACCATTGTGAGCTATTTTTTATATCAATATTGTTAATTTTAAAAATAATTAACTTTTAATTATATTACTGTAAATGGCCTAATAACTAAAATGAATGGGGAAGAAGACACAAACAAGTTTGTCCCGAAGGCACCAACTTCCAAAAACAACGCCGTAAATCGAGTAAAGGGGACTTTTCCACTTCGCTATCTCACCTTCCAAAATTTCGAAACCAAGCATTAACGAAGCTCGATAAAGTAATCAGTGATGCTCTGCATTTGAATCCTTTCAATTTGAACTAAACTTAATTTTCATTAAAAAAAAATGACACCAAATTTAAGAGAATAAAAAATTTAAAGCATACACACATAGAACCCACCTAAACATGGCTGGGCTTAAGCCACGTGGTTCTATCCACACAACAAGTTCACAGCAATGAAGTTTGTCTTGTTAACGAACCAGTTTGGCTAAGTAGACACAAGAAAACTAGTAATTAATATGTGTTCTTAATGAGGACGCACGTTCAAATACCACGGAAAGCACCAATTCCAAAGCTTAGGGCCATTGAATGGTTTGCTCAGTTGTTAACTTCAGAATCCGAAATCAATAAAAATTTGCGTAAGTCAGCTCAGACGGCCCGACTTATAAAAAAAAAAAACAAGAGGATGTCTTGTCCGATTAGATTAATCAATAGGATTTTTCAATTGATCAAGCAGTAGCTTACCTACGTAATTGGCTCGTCAATCAGGAAAGGTCCTGGCATGGTGATTAGACCAATTATTATTATTATAAGATAAGATACCCCATTTTATACTCAACTGAATAAATATCTGTCGCGTTCTCTGCAGACTGTTTTATTCTATTAACGCCTTACCCCACCACAACTTTAATTCCCAAGAAAAGTTGAGTAAATAGGAGTGTAAGTTTGTTAATTAAGATACTAATCTTAAGATTACTGTTTCCTAATTTGGCAAATAAACAAGTCACGCAATGAGACAAAAGAAGACGAAAGCTACAGGCGATCTAGCCCATACCCTGCATTAATAATTAATTATTACAGTAGTACTCCATAAAAGTTTATTAGTACTTAATGATTTTTAGTGGGATTCTGTCCATTTATTTATGTTATCTTTAATTACATATTTGAATTCGCCAAGCGAAAGGAAAGAGCTGCAAGCGAATTGAATTATCAAAGCACAAGGATGGCTATATGTACTGACGGACCCAAGAATTTAACTTAATGAAAAACCGGGCAAAAAAATCCAAGAAAAACAGGGTGATGAAAACACCAAAATTTGTAACCAAGGAAAGAATTAGGAGTATTTTAAGTACATTGTCACAAACCAAAAAAAATGGAAAGGAGCAGAAAATTTGATAATTTACCTTGAAGTTCTCCATGCGATGTAGACTTTTTCCAATTGGGCGTGACAAGTTTCCCCACATTTTAGATTTTCGTTTAGGATGTTCTTTGGTTTTTTGGCACAAAACATGCCGTATTTGGAAATTCTGGAAGTACCAAGTGCTCTTAATTACATGTTAGGGGTACTAGCTAGCTATTACAATATATCTTGTGGGTAATTTTGAAAGATTCTATTCTAAAAGACATGCTCATATTATTTGGATCATTTGGGATTCTCTACTATTTGAGTCAGATTGGTTCTTAAAAAAAAAAAAAAGACATGCCCCCTCTCATCCTAAGCTTGTGGATCTATGGGTGGTGACTGTTGACAATTGTAACACCCAATTCGAAAGTTCATAATGCGTGATTCTGGTTATACAAAGAACCGTGTAAACTACTATTAGTAATTTGTGCTTAAGCATATTTGGTTAGACTCCAATAAGTTATTGGGCGGGCCTGACAACAATTCTAATTCTCTAATCCATAAATATTTATTTTATTTTTTTGTTTTGGTAATTGTTAATTTTTTTTTGTTTTGGTAATTGAAATAAGTATTTAGTTATTAAACTCAATATTAATCTTAAGTACTATAGATTCTATAAGTTCTAGCTCTCTTTTGGTTTCTTGACAAAATATAGTACACACCACATCTTTATCTTGTCCCTCATGTTAAAAATCTTGAGCATGTATGTCTCCAGTTATTATCCTAACTACGTACCCTCAATTAGATGGAGATTCATATCTAGGAATCCATGGAGCTAAATCCTTTTCGTTAAATCATCCATTCCTTAGATAGATACTATTCGACAAAAGTTTTCCTCTAATCTTTCTTGCTTGGTCGAAACGGTTTATACACCCTTTTATCACTCATTTTTTCTTAAACAAATTTTTTAGCATTGATCGGTGGACCGGTGGTGTGCCTCTAGCTAGCCCAAAGTTATGTGGGAGAAGTACAAAAGATTTCGGATAAGCATATACTGTAATATGGAGTATATGTAAATCTATTCAAACTATATATTGAGCCCTACTGGACAGCTTGCTGATGCCGCATATGGTTAATTTTCAAGAACCATTGATCCACGTAATAGGCAACAGTTGTGTAGAAGTATATAAATTGTGATTGTGAAACTACTAGAACCTTCTATGGAAACCGATGGGCTGTGCACATATTGTGCACAGATTAGCATGCGGGGCCCCCTCTGGATTCTGCACGGATAATTAATCCGAGCCGTTCGATAATGTTAAAGTAAAAATTTTTGAGTGGTTCTGAAAAAACCAGCTCAATACGGTATATGTAGGTGATTGATTCTCAATCTCCCATTTTTTTCATTAATTAGGTTACATGATTCATGCCATGTCCTGATTACTGTTTTTCAACGACTTTGGAAAATTCAGAGGTGTCCCTTCTTAATCAGGGACGCGGAGTCCCTGCAGTGAGGCTAACTCACTGCAACTTGCAGTCCCACCAAAACGCCACCATTTTGTTCTCGAGTAATTAATAATGCAACTTTTCCCATTCTCCCTCTCAAGACCCCAGCCTCCTCATCTCTTCTTTTTCTGCTGCAACTTTCCTTCATCCACGAGAAGAAGTACATGACAGTAGTCATACCCAAATAGGGACTAAAACAATTTGAGTAGAGATTTATTCTGGATCAGATTAAATATACCAAAGAAGAACCATTTGTTTCGTATTCAGGTTCCTGAACTTGTTAACCTAAATCAAATTTAGAGTACAAAACTTCATGGAAATAGGGTTGGTTTCTTAGTTCTCTCTTCTTCCAGAATTTCTAGATTATGAATTGTTTCCTTCTCTGTTGAAGTTCTTAGTTAGGAGCATTTTTCCATATGTAAGATATGATTTCGAAATTAAAGTCTTCAAAGTAAAACTTTTTTATTTTATTTTATTTCTTTCAATATCAGCCCAATTCGGAAATTAAGTCTTCAAGCTAAAATTCTTAGCTTGATTACCAAAATAGATTAGAGATCAGGGAAAAAAATTTCGAGTATGGACTGATCGACTGAGTACTCTGTTCACTATATTTTATTTCTTGGACAAAAGAAAACAAAGTGGCCGGGGGGGGGGGGGAGGGGGAGGGGGGAGAGGGGGGGGGGGGAGAGAGAGAGACAGAAGGGTTCACGCGTGTTTTACCCAAATACCCAAAACGGTGGCGTTTTGGTGGGGCTGCAAGGTGCAGTGAGTTAGCCTCACTGCAGGGACTCCGCGTCCCTTAATCAGTTCTTATCCGGAAGAATTGTGCCATTGTAAAACAAAAAGTCACAAACCATACGCATTCTTGCACGCACACTCATATATACAACACCGATATGCATTGTCTACGGATGGAATGGATATCTTTTATCGGTCTTGCAATTATTAGTGCAGTGTGCTGACGATAAACATACCAGAAGACAAGAAAAACACATATTCCTGTGTACTTTATACACCTTTTAATACACATTTACATACTTATTATTGTTAGCCCATTGAGCTGATTTTAGAATTTTTCATCTTTTATTTCATCACGCCTCATTTGTCTTAAAATGAACATACAAGATCATTTGAAGGTTCTAAATTCAATGAAAGGATATCTCATCTCCTCTGTCATAATTAAATTGCTATGTCATATTCAAAATATTTTGTGTCATTGTGGTGAAAATATATTTATTTTTAGTTGTCAAATATTATTTCACTTTAAAATACTAATTAATTTGTATTCTATATAGTTATTTTTTCCTCCTTATTGCAGTGATATATATCATGCAATTTTTTCGGCAGATTCGAAGGGGAAAAATTAAATGGGACAATTTACTCGGTGATTGTATAGCTACGTTTAGAACAATGAGGTTGTAGATTCGATTTCTATGGAGATCATGTTGGTACCCTTTTGATGAATTATATAGAATTAAGTTAGTGTGTTGTAGATTCTTCTAATATACATATGATTGAAGAAAAAGAAAAAAAGAAAGCTATTTTTCAATGACATACCAATGGACAACGTACATTGTATAAGCTTCCTAAATGCTAGGGGTGTGCAAAAAATCCACTAATCTAGCTACCAAGTCGACTTAACTTGAACCAACCCACACTGCCACCCGTGCTTGAAGAGGATGAATGGCTTGGCCTGGCTAAGTTGTTTGGTGGCGGGTTGAATCTTGATCTCAGTCCACCATAAACCCGACCCAACCCGTTGCACGTGTCTTGAAGATCAATATCACATATATTGTCGTTAAACTATTAAAATATAGTCTTTTTTTATTTGGTAAATCAACTTGAAATTGAAAAAAGGACTAACCGAATATACAGCCTACAAGGAGCATACCATATGAGGAAAAAAAAAGAAAATCAAAAGGAAAATAACCAAAAATTTGCCCAAGCCAAATGGCAACAAAAGTAAATAAGACACGCTGTTTTCCATCCATCTACCAAGAGGGAGGAAAAACATACGACTATTAAGCATTAGGAGTCGGAAAGCTTTCCAGCCAGTCATAGAAATGACCCAACCATGTGATATGAGCATAACTTGGACAGCCTTCAACCTGGGACAGTGCCCAAAGGTTGTAACTTGATCTGGACGGCCGCAATGCAGCCTGGGCAGGTTTAGAACAAGCAGAAACAGCAGCAATAGAGTAAAACCGAATAGAATACACCTCACAGACTGCTGCTGCACACAAATACACTAAAGAGTTGTTCGTTGCTCTTGTTTGACTTTATGTTAATCTTGTGCACTAATTTATTCTCTATTGTATTTTAAAATTCTTCTTCTTCTGAAATTTGTCACCCTTCCAAGTAACCCGACCTGACTTATTAACCTGTAGTTCGTAATTGTTGAAAACTTGTAATCCGCCACTACTTTTGACGTTGCACAATTGTGCGGCCGGGTCGACTAGCTATATAGGGAGATGAAAAACTACCCAACCCGTCAAGTAACTAATTTGAAAATTTGTCCGACAAAATGCCTGCTCACATCCACGCTAGCTAAATGAGCCCAACTATATATAGATACACTAGATTGTGTGCATGGAACGTACAAGTTTCACGGTGTACACACTACTCATCGATACAGTCCAGTTTGTTTAAAAAAATTATTCTACGGATTCAAGCAAAAAAAATTAACTCATTGGAATATGATCAATAAGGGTTGATCTCCGAATGAACTGGTTTTTTCACAATCAACTCTCAAAACAACTTTTAAACAAATTAATGAATCTTAACAAAAATTTGTGAAGAATCTCAAGAATCCCGATGTCTTTTAATCTTTGAAACCGAAAGGTCAACGTCAACTAGTAGAGTACTACTGTATCGCATTGCTACCGAATACCAAGGCACAGAACTTTTCAAATGCAGAGAGAGAGAGAGAGAGAGATTGCCAAATTTGCGAACAAATACTACTAGTAGCCAATAGCATCCATATTGTGGTGGGGAAAAAGAGTGCATTCCAGTCGCAGGCATTCCACCAGGCGCACCACAAGGCACAAGCCTTGACCTCTCAAGTGGAGAGAGAGAGAGAGAGAGAGAGAGAGAGAGAGAGAGAGAGAGAGAGAGAGAGAGAGAGAGAGAGAGAGAGAGAGAGAGAGTCTGACATACAAGTGCTAGCTGCATGTCCTGCGACCTGCATGCGGGCCATATTTTTCACTTTAAAGTTTCTTCCACTCTTTGGACAATTACGAAGTCCTCTCTCCACTTTTTCTAAACCTTGTTTGGAGTTAAAGCATCTCCGATTCATCTTCCAGATTTGCCCCCCTTCCAATATCACTCCAATCCATCCTTTATACTTTTCTGCATTCGGAAGGATTAGCTTTCATCCTTCAAATACGGACTGTAAGGAAAAATACAGAGGATGCTCTAAAATCACTTTTGGATTGCGTATAAAAAAATGGAGACAATATTTAGATGTGATAGAAAACTAGACAATGATTGAAGATAAAGTAAGAAGAATGTTTGAAAAAGAGAGGTACCGTAATTAATTAATTAAAATAGAGACATAATGGAATCCTCTAAAATCTACTCCTCCTTTTTTGTTATTATTATTATATATTATTACTGTATAAAATAGTAGCTAGCCTTTCTAATTGAGTTTTGTGTTTGTTTGCCCAATATTTACTGCTACAACTCTTGAAGGAAGATTCCAGGCACCACCATTATAACCATTAATTTCTCACATTTGCAGTAGTGATCAGTGTGTGAATCTGAGGGGTCAAGGATAGTTAATTTAGTCTTGTTGGGGCCGATCGATCGAGTTCTTCGTACGTACGTAACATGTCGATGTCGGCTAAAATGAATTTTGTTTCCAAATCTTTCAACTTAATTTCACCCACGTGTTTTTTTTTTTTTTCCTTAAAGCCTACATATATATAACTGTCTATTTTATTTTATTTTTGATCATCTATAACTGTCCATTTTAGATATCCTAAAATATGTCGTGGAGAAAATTTTTTGGTTAGGCAGATATGTTTTATTTTTTATTTTTGCCATGCAATAGGGTGTTGGTAAACTTGCTATGTTAATATTGATTAGATTAAGAGGAGAGTCAACCTTGTATATAATATATTCAAAATAGTCGAACCCTAGATGTCATACTTCAAAGGAGCGCTACACGACCATTGGGTCAAACCCCAAGGTAGATATGTTTAATTTTTTTTAATTTTTTTTGATCCGGATATGTTTAATTCATCTGTGTCATTTTGTTTACTTACTATCTCATTTTCAAATGTTTCAAAAAAGGATGCAAAATTTCTGAAATTATATATGATTAAAAGTATTTTTGAAATTAGAAAATAAACACGACATTAATTGAAGAATTTAATTAACTTTTTTTTTTTAAGAAAACACACATTCGTTATATGTTTTCATGCAATGTAAAATTTCCCATGTATAACAAATTATAACAAAATAAAACTGAATAAATTGCTAATTTTGATAACACGTATCGGACTTGGTTCCATAACCTTTCTAGAAACAAAAAATTGTAGTAGTTCGCAGAATTTCATGTATAACTTAGGACATTCACCATTGCAGTACTGGCATCTCTAATTTTACATTAAAAGCATTAGAGCATCTCCAACAGATCCCTCAAATGTTGTATGTCAAAAAATTTGAAAGATCATGCATGATATAAGTGCTCCAACAGATCCATCAAACATCAAATAATTTGAAGTCACCCCTCAAATTTCCTTTCTCTCTCTTCAAATTTAGGAATTACCCCACTCCTTAAATGTCAAAATATTTTACCATGTTGCACCAAATAATATTATAAAAAGTACTTAATTGTTTATTTTTACCCCAACTTGCCTATATATAAAGGAACTAGGGTTTGCCCATGCCTTCAGGCACGGCGCAACATAATTAATATTGTTTGAGAGATAGAGAGGGAGAGCCGTAGGATTTATGGAGCAAATAAATTGTTATGATTTATAGAGAGATAAGATTCAAAAACTGTTCTCCCTTATTACGTAGATATATGCATTTTTTACTTGTTTCACAGCAAAAAATAATCTCATGTCTTATTTTTATTTTATCATTTTGAACTTGAATTTCCAAATTTAAAAAGTTTAATTATTTGATAAAAAAACTAAGAAATTAAGTATTTGAGTTGAAGATACAACATTAGAAAGTTATTGCATATCCCACAACTGTATGGATAAGTAGTATTCAATATAAAAAGTTATGTGAAAGGTGTATCATTTTACATTAAGGGCTCGATTGGATGGTGTATACGGTGGATGTATTACACAATACACCCGGATTAAGGGTTAACACACCGTTTGGCAACCATTTCTTCCCCTGTATTAACTAAGCCCCGTATTCACTAATACACCCAGAACAGCCATAAATTATTGCTACCCTCCCAGGTAGCAATAGCTAATCTGGGTGTATACGCCTGATTTTTGACCAAAACACCCCTCCTCATCCCCTCCCCCAACGGCTCTCTCTCTCTCTCTCTCTCTGTGCTAACAAAGAGAGAAGAAAGCGAAGAAGAAGAACAAGCCACCACCACCACAAAAATACACACACAAAATATGTATGTATATGTGAGACTAGAGAGAAACATATATACTTGGGTTCCGTACAAATCGGAGAGAGAGACGATCAGAGAGACGATTGAAGAGACGGAGAGAGACGATCGAGAGACAG
Organism: Rhododendron ovatum; assembly: GCA_019656835.1. Classification (NCBI taxonomy): domain Eukaryota; kingdom Viridiplantae; phylum Streptophyta; class Magnoliopsida; order Ericales; family Ericaceae; genus Rhododendron; species Rhododendron ovatum. The sequence continues at coordinate 21,714,221 of CM033790.1, read as the reverse complement.
AGAGAAACGATCGGCGAGTGAGGACCAACGGCCGCCGCTGCTGCTTCTTTTCTCCTCTTCTTTTTTCTTCTTCGTTTCTGTCTGTTTCTCTCTCTCTCTCTCTCTCTCTCTCTTGAACGATAAGAACGAGGGGAAAAAAGAAAATTGATTTGGTGTATTTGGAACACATGAGAATGAAAATGAACGGTTGGATGGAAAAAAAATAGATGGTTGGAACAAATTGAAAAAGTTTTTTAAACTAAATAACATTCTAAATTTTTTTTATGAGTAAATAAAATTTATATTTTAAAAAAATCGTTATATTATTTGATTTATTGGTATAGTAAATTATTATAACTTAGAATTGTCGAAAAATCATTAAATATATTAAGTTTTGCAATTATATAATTAATGTTAGGCATAATAAAGTTTGGGACTGTACAAGGACAAAAGAGTCATTTAACAGTTTTTTACATTATACATCATTCCTTCTAATACATCATCCAAACCATCTACCTTTTAATACACCCTCAATAAATGTCACATCAATGTGAGTCCTCCCCTCTTAACTAATACCCCTTACTATCTTATCACTCCTTCATAAATAATACATCCAAAACACATACGGCATCCAATCGGGCCCTTAGATCAATAAAACTAAAGCTCCTTTCATCCTATGAAGATTGTCTTTTTTACTGTTCAATTCTCTCATAAAAATTCTCCATAGTTTCTAATTTATTGTATATTTCACCTCCAATATATATCTTGTTTGATAGGTTTTATTTAACTCTATTAGAATTGCTTTTATGACTATAAAATATTATGAATTAAAAAATATAGCCATTTTTTAAGAGACATGAATATTAAAAAAAAGACAATTTTTGTGGAATGGAGAGAGTAGAATATTATACTCCATCTGTCTCATAAAGAAAGTATATTTCATTGTTTATGTCTTTCATAAATGTATTCATATTTGCTGATATATAATGTATTTTAGATGGAATATGAAACTTGTTAGATAGACTCATTTATTTAAATAAAATTAAAAAAGTTATGATAAATAATAAAATTTAGATAATTTTTGAAAATGTGTGAGTAGTGAAAATGACTAGTGCACCAAAAAACTCATCATTTAAAATTTGAAAGATGGTAGCAAAGTATAATTTTGATACTAAATTTTTGAGAGATCGGATAGAGATGCTCTTAGAGTGGGGAGAAATTTTTGGGTGTCGGGTGGGTACTACGTAGTATTTGCTCAGTACATCAGGGCCGTTCATTTTTGTTTTGAACGTACGGCTCGGATTTGAAGAGACAAAAAGGAGAGAGAAAGATGAGAGAGAGTGATGGGGTGAGAGGGTTTCAATCGGGACCGTCCAATACGCTTTTGGACGTCCCGGATAGATTGCGTAAGCATCACGTGGACACAGTGGTACCCGCCCGGTACCCAAAAATTTCTCCTTAGAGTGCCGACACTGACCGTTGTGTATCCAAACCATTAGTACTCCTTTTTCTTTTTCTTTTCTGAAGGCCAAAGCAGTCTAAGCCAGTTTAAACACACCTCAATTAATTTTTTCTTCAATCCGTTCAAAAACAAGTCATCAACACCCGAAGTATAAAATTCACAATAAATTATTTTCTTATTGCCTAACCCGCAGAATCGAATTAAAATCAATTGTACGAGAAGTAAATCCACAAACCAACTAGACGCACTAAAACCCATCGCCTAATTGCTCCTGGTTATGGTTGAAGTGGTGAATAAAATTCAAAGGGTGTGGGGCAATAGTAGGACAGTGGACCAGTGGGGGGTGCAGCCCGTGGGAGAGGAGGAACATGCCCTTGTCGGTTATTCTCCAGAGAGAGAGAGAGAGTGTGTGTGTCTGAAAATGTCATCAATCTCTTCCGAGTCTTTTCTACCAATCCATCACTCCTTGGTTGAGTAATCTCACAGCACCAATGCCACCAAACCCCATTGATTTGTGTCCTCTCATGGATGGCTTCTATACTTCCGTGGGTTTGGATGGCTGGTAGGAAACACAACCCCTTCTCCCTCTCCCTCTCCCTCTCTCTCTTCCAATCATAACTCTCTCTCCTCCTGAGAATCTTTATTGTTTCCTCAATCAGAAATATATACTCCCTCTAATGGTGGCCGAAATCCTTGAAGCTACTGTACTCTACAGTTGAACAATTTCATTTAATTTGTCACGGAGAGTTTAGTAATTAGCTGTTGAATTTGTTACAGTTGAATTTCTGATTGACCAAAAAAACAGTAATTAGCTGTTGAAGGGCCCATCCAAGTCTTTCTCGAGGATGTTCAGTCCAGTTTACGACTAATATTTTTTTTGATCCAGTTGAAAGCAGAGACCATCTAAGTTGGAATTAGAGTTTCTCAATAAATTATTTTTTGTAATTTCTTGTAACTTGATCCCAAAATTAAACCCTAATTAATTTTGTAAGAAGCAAATTCACCGATTAACCAACTGGAATAACCTTTGGCTTTTACCATCCAAGTCTTACTTCGAGTACCAAGATTCTTTTCCTTTTGCTTTGTTAAATTGTTTATGCTTGTACCTCTCTCTCTCTCTCTCTCTCTCTCTCTCTCTTCCATGTCTGACCTCTTGTACCAATAATCCCCATTCCAACCACGTTTTTGGATATTATTCTTTATAAATATATATACTGCTCAATTTACTTGGTTGCGTATTGGGAATAGGAGATATCTAGGGTTGAAATATTAGCTTAGCACTGAAAATAGTTGTGGTGGGGTTTAGCACCACCCACAACGTCCTAATCAACAGGAAAAAAGAGCACCAAAATCCTAGATTAGTTGCTTGATTGCTTTCTTGATTTCTAGATTAGACAACTTAAGAGAAACCAATTTGAGAGAGAGAGAGAGAGAGAGAGAGAGAGAGAGAGAGAGAGAGAGAGAGAGAGAGATGCTGAAGATTGATCAAGACTCAAAAGGAAATTAGTAGCAGAAGGAAGGTCAAAGGTGGGAAGAAATCCAAGAAAATGGAGCTAAGATCAGGCCAAGAAGGCATACATAGGGTTTCTAATAGTAATCTGTATCATTCTCACCCCAACGAAGGATCATCTTCCAAGCTGTCTTCTGCCTCTATAGCTACCACTGTCACAGACAGAAGAAGAAATCATGGAGGCACTGTTCTTAATCCTCCACAACAAACCCTAGATCCCCACCACCCTCATGATCTTCTTCATCCACACTCAAACAACCTTCCACACCATACCCTCCGTGCTCATCATCAACAAACCAATTCAAATCCAGATCCAGATCTTCATGTTCCACCTCCACCTCCACCTCCACCTGCTTCCGATGCAACAATCATTACCAGTACTAGTACTGCGTCAAACTCAAAACCCCCGCCACCGCCCCAACCACAACCATCGTCTTTGGCGCCCACGACCACGGCCACGGCTACGGCTACGGCCCCGGTTCAATATAGAGAGTGCTTAAAGAATCATGCGGCCAGCACTGGAGGCCACGTGGTGGACGGGTGTGGAGAATTCATGCCGGGCGGAGAGGAGAACACCCCGGAAGCATTGAGATGCGCTGCTTGTGATTGCCACCGCAATTTCCACCGTCGAGAGGTCCAAGGCGAGGAAAACAATACTCCTCAAATTCAATCCGGTAACAATAATCATACAAATTACCCCTATAGTATTCCCAACAGGGACACTACAACTAGTCATAGAATCACAACCACAAGCCATCATCATCTTCCACCCCCGCCTCACCAGCAGCAGCAGCATCACAACGCTAGTAGATACGCTCACGGTCCGATTCCGCCGCCTGTGATGATGGCGTTTCACGGCGGAGCTGCTGCGGAGTCGTCAAGCGAGGACCTCAACGTGTTTCATTACAACTATAATAACAATAATAATAATAATAATAATGCCGGAGGGACGACGACAACACAAGCGGCGAAGAAGAGGTCGACGAAATTCAGCCAGGGTCAGAAGGAAAGGATGCAGGAATTTGCGGAGAGGGTGGGGTGGAAGATGCAGAAGCAAGATGATGAGCGAGTGGAGCAGTTCTGCGATGAGGTTGGAGTTAAGAGACAGGTTTTCAAGGTGTGGATGCACAACAACAAAGCAGCAGCCATCAAAAAGAAACAACATTAGTAGTAATAGTAGTAGTAGTACAGTACTAATTAATTGTACTCACGTACGTACACTAGCTATAAAAGCTACAGTAATTCACTAGCTAGGCTGCAATTTATTTCTGGAAGTGATCGATCTATACTAGCTAGTTATTAGTATATGGAAGAAGAAGAAGAAGAAGATATCTAGCTCCATGATCCGGACGAACAAGGTAAATTTTTAATGTTTCTGATTGTCCCGTCCCTAGCTCTCTCACTATTATAAATCCTCTGAATTTAAACAATCTCTACTCCTACTAATCCCGATCCATTTTCAATCCCTTTTTTGATCATGAGTACTTTCAAACCTTTGATCTCCATGTTTCTGTAGTGCATTGCATTTTTGTGGGCTTAGATAGATTTGGATTATTAATTAACAAAAATATATCATGGTTTTTCCTTTTTGTGCTAAATTTGGAATATTGTGGCTCGATGCTAGACACACATATAGTAATTATAAGAAGGTTCCCTATTCACAACTGTTTTTTAGGTACTGGAGAAAGAAGACACAGGAGGTTGGAATACCAATTCAAGAAAATAACTAAGTTTGATCAGAAAATTGCGGGTATGCCAATTCAGAAAATTCCAAAAGAAAAAGGGTAGAGATGACTTTTGCTAAACATGAGTATAAATTTCCGTTTATTGGACGGAGAAGATTAACGATATTGACATTTTAATGTTGGATATATACTTAATTTGGAAGAGGAAAACGTAATCCTATAGGAGCTTTGTAAGTACCATTTGAGTCCTTCCATTTGTAAAACCTGCAAGTTCGTCGTTCATCCCATCCCGTTGTACTGGAACTAGTGTGGCGGCGTATGTAATACGACAGACAGATATTATTTGCTAAACTTTACTACCTCCTAAGGTTTTAAATATGGATCGATTATGATTATATTTCGAGAGTTTTCGAGACACGTTTATTATCATCGTTTTATACGAGTGTTGTTCGATATTACTTGATGAATTATGGTGACGTTACAAGTTCCACAACACTGCTATTTGAAACAAGTCGTTCGTTGATTATTTGATGATTTCTTTAACCTGGGATTTCTACCAGGATGGCCTAATTAGGCCCTAATTAATTCGACAAGGTTTCGGTTTGATTGCTAAAGAGAGGAATATTTTATTTCTCATGTCATCAAGTACTACAAGTAATTACTGTATATATATTGTCCATTATAGAAAGCTTTGCAAAACTAGGAGGGTCAATATTGGAAGAATAGTCGTGTCGTGCCAGTACGTTCATAGCCCAGAAAGTAACTAAAGCTGCCTCTACCCTGCAGGCAAAATAATAAAGGAACAAGGTATGGCCCTATTTCTTTCATGGGTTGAAGAGAAAGAAGAAACGCATTGACAGTGTCGATTTTTTTGGCGAGTAGTGCTAGAGGCACATCACTCCTAACCACACCTTCTCACATACAGGCGGGTTTTATTGAAATCACACCCTCTCACATACAGGCGGGTTCCACTTTCAGTGGAATCCGTCTGTATGTGAGAGAGCATGGTTGAAGTGTGGTTGGGGGTGATGTGCCTTTAGTATTTTTGTTTTTTGGCTCTCCAATACCGCTAAATTAATGAGTGCTGCCGTACGTATAGATTTCTAGAAACAGACAGCGTGCACAGATGGGATTTGAATCCGTCTTGAGTTCCACAAAGATGATCAAAGTCGTTCATTTTGTTCAAAACGGCTTATTTAAAGTTTCTGTAAAAAAATCAATTCATTTGGATATCGTTAAGGGAGGTTTACAAATCAGTTCATTTGGGACTCGAGACGGGTCCAAATCCTATCTGTGCATGCTGCCGGTAAACTTTTCGTAAATTAATATACTAGTGATATAAAAAACGCGCAACCCTATCGGCCTATAAACCTCTACGTGTCTATTCACATTTACATTCTCTGTCCCGATTTTTTTGGCTCTCCAATACCGCTAAATTAATGAGTGCTGCCATACGTACAGATTTCTAGAAACAGACAGCGGGCACACATGGAATTTGGATCCGTCTCAAGTTTTATAAAGATGATCGGAGCCGCTCATTTTGTTCAAAACGGTTCGTTTAAGATTTCTATAAAAAATTCAGTTCATTTGGATATCGTTAAAGGAGGTTTACAAATCAGTTCATTTGGGACTCGATACGGGTCCAAATCCTATCTGTACATGCTATCTGTTTCTAGAAATCTGTACCGGTGGACTTTCCGCAAATTAATATATCAGTGATACAAAAAACGCGCAACCCTATTGGCCTATAAACCTATACGTATCAATTCACATTTACATCCTCCGTCCCGAATTTTTTGTTCAAATTCTAGTTTCCAACTTATTGAGGAAACCAAATATTTGATTCATTGATTTGGAAATTTACATACTGGATTTAAATGCTCCAAAGTTTAAACACTCAGTTCTCATTGAGTATCATTTGGTACTCCGGTTACAATTAGAACATCTCGAACCTTGGCTTTAAATATGGAGGTTTCAATTTTTATTAAGGATTATGTTGCAGATTGTAATCGTTATAAATTTGACATCACAAACCCTTCTTCATCTTCAACCTTCGCTTCAGAAACAATAAAATTGAAGAGTTTGTTCTCGATGGTAGATCGAGATTTGAAATTGCCTTAAAAATGAGTGAATTTTGCCCTTCCAAGTGGCAGTTGGGTTGGAGCTCTCATACTAGCTAGCTTCAGCCTTCATAGAGAAGACGTTCTTTGGGATAAAGGCGGATGGGATTTGAAGGCAAACAACCACCGATATCTACCTAGTCTAGTCTTCAAAAATACGACCAGCTGGAGTTTAGGCTAACTTGCCTAATTATTTATTTTGGGCTATTCTTTTTTTTTTTTTTTCTGAGCTCTTGTTGGTTTTTTGCCAATTTTTCTTATGTTATTTATGAGAAATCTGAAAGTAAAATTTTATGGCCAACAAACTTTTAAAAAAGCTTACTAAAAACAAAAATAATACTAGTATAAGAGTTTTTGTAGAATTTTTTTTGATCATTTTTCAAGCTTGATCCATATTTTTTCTTTTGTTGAGACCAATAAATAATTCAATAAATATTGACGCAAAATTAATTACAAATCTAAACAAGGAAAAAATAAACCAAACAAATAGCAAGGAAATCAAGCAAAGCCATAGCCTAAGTAGAAAATTAAAAAGAAACAGACTTAACGGCTAACGCCCAGAAATGAACACAACAAAATAAAATAAAATAAAATAAGACTTAACCCCCGAGAAAGAAAGAAAAAACAAAATTATTGAGCACTTTAATTTCGTAAAAATAATAATATGTAAAAAAAAAATTGGTGTGAAAATTTATGAAAATTCATAAGGAACATTTAAATTGGGATGATGGAAGTATCAACTTTCTAAACTCTCTAATTAAATCCTGAGGAAGTGGATCATCTCCAATCCAAGCGAACAGTTAAAATCTTGATCATCTAATATTGCAATTACTGGTTTAAATCGTTCAGAGGCTCTTCACATGAAGAAATAAATTCTTCATGATAAGAATTTGTGAACAAATCTAAACCAATGTGCGCCCCGATTTGGGATCCGAACCAAAATCCTAAACACACGCTAAATGCCAGGTGTATAATGTACCACCAAAGCTCCGGGAAAAAAAAACAAGGAATCCAAATGTGAGGAGTCATAGTCAACCAAAGATAAGAATAACAGAACGCATACATAGAGGACGATAGAAACCCTAGAAAACCTCACAGGTACCACCTAAACAAATACGCATCATTATTTCTTTTTGACCTTTAAAAACTGAATTATCAATCGTCAACTTGCAATTGTTAAAAGAAAAAAAAAAATGGAGACTATTCTAGGTTTTTATCAATTTTTTTTTTCCTGGCTTTCTAAAATACCAAGATGGCTGTGAATCCATAAATCAAATGCGTATTAGGCCCCGTTTCACTAACAATTTTGCACTGTAACTTAGATTTTTTTCTCAAGTTATTCATGCTAACCCATAACTTTTTTCTCTCCATTTTTTTCTATATTTTTCCCTTCTAATTTTTTTCTTTGACCTGTCCATGCATATATCATTTACAACTTGACGAGTTAGTGAAAAACAACTTGACGAATTAGTGAAAATAATTTGACACTTTATTTTTAAACTATAAAAAATAATTCATAATTTTTTAGTTAGCGAAAACACCCTCTAATCTACTCTTGACAGGCTAATACATACTTGTAAAAGATAGATTCGGTTGAAGATAGAAATGACATCACATCGTCCAGTGGGGGGAAACGCGGAATAACAGTTCTCTATCACCTCATCTATCCACTCATTTCATTTGATTTTGTTCTTCCCTTCCCTATTAGGCGCGGGGGGGTTGTTTTACTTTTACTTTAATTTTTCCAATAGAAAGATGGTACGGAGTATATATAAAAAACCCATCAAGCTGTTACAATTGTACACGTGGAGGATTTGCCAAGAAGGAAGGGAAAGGGAAACACTTACGTGTCATTGTGAACATTTATTATTCGGACCAGCGTACGCACACTTCAAATAATTATCATGGGAGATCAAACCCATTGGGAACTGGTGAGAGTCCTCATTAAAGGCAGAACAAAATTTTGTATGAACTAGCTCCAAATGAGTTAATAGTGCCCGAGGTTTTGAACCTGAACATCATGAGAAAATGACTGATTCCAAATAAGTTGATAGCACACCTGAGATATTTCGAGTCTAAGATCTTCTAAAGGAACAAACCTCTAAGTTCAGCTCTCCTAAGTTCTAGGTCTCACCTCTAGACCAACCCCAATTTCATTTTGTATGTTCATATTTTCCATTTCCCATATTCTCCTTCTACAATTCAAGGTCTTAAAATTTCCCCCCTCTCGTCTTTCTTTCTTTCCCTTTTTCTTTTTCCCTTTTCTTTCTCCTTCAATGTACCGATTATCGAGTTTATCCTTTATGGAGTAATATTTTTGCCTTTGTCAAAAAAAGTCAAGGTCTTAAAATGGAATACAGTACTATTGTACCATACAATAGTAGTAAAGAGAAGCAGCGCATAAGCTAGAAATGTACTTTAGATATTTCCATCATGAGACTGGAGGGATTTGGTATTTTTTAGTAACTTTCACCACAAAATCCCCAAGTATAATTTGATCCAGAAGTTTGATCAGCTTGTATCGCGGTTAACAATATATTTTGTGCCATACATTTCTGATTGGAGAACCTATAAAGAACAAGAAAGTCCTGGAGAAAATGCAAAAAAGCATAACAAAGGCAACTCGAGTGTCTCACTTACAAGATGATGATGTTTATTGAAACAGCTGAAATTTCAAGATCCTTATAAAGTAAGAGAATAGCACAAGGAAATTAAAAACGATGAATCACACAAGGGTTCCTCAACAGCTTGAAGTTGGTTTTGAAGGTCACTGACCGCTCATAGCTCTGCGGAAGTCTGTCTCATCTTGGCTCCAAGATCACCCGTGGCTTGAGAAGCCTTCTCGTTGGCCTGCTCATGCATCTCCTTTGTCTTATCAGTCCCGGTTTCCTTGGCTGAATTGTATGTAGAAGCCTTCTCGTTGGCCTGCTCATACATCTCCTTTGTCTTATCTGTCACGGTTTCCTTGGCTGAATTGTATGTATCACCGGCAGTGCCTTTAGCATCGTTGTAAGCATTGTAAGCTTTGTTTTTTCCATGGGAAATTGTTTCATCTATTGAATCTTTGGCATCGCCGACTCTCTCCGAAGCCCTTTTTGTAGCTGCATCTGCACTATGAGAAGCATAGTTATAGGCATCAGAGGCTCTATCTTTCCCACTTGACATTGCTCCAGCCATTGTCTCCTTGGCATTTCCGGCCATAGCTGAAGCCATATTCTTTGCTTGGTCTGCCTTTTCGGAAGCCAAGGAACATGCTTCGGAAGCTTTATCTCTCCCATGTGACATTGTTCTTTCCATTTTGTCCTTAGCATCACTGGTCATGTCCATTGCTCGATCTGCCTTGTCAGAAGCATAGCTCTTTCCATCGCCCATCTTCTCCGAAGACAAGTAGGCTGCTTGACCAGCCTTTTCAGCAGCATATTTTGATGCTTCTGCAGGAACATGTATTTTGACAGTTATGAAAAGGGGTTACAAAGCAAAGATTTTAACGCCAGGAAAATTAAAGAGACAATCACCGGATGCAGCAGAATTCATTGTCTGTGTAGTTTTTAACGCAGCATCTCCAACTTTATCCATGACCCTATGAGCTGCCTCTTTGGCATCCTCTTGATCGAATCCAAATCCCCTGACATTAAGCATCATCGAACTCAGATGATTAAAAGCCATATAAAATACAGCCAAGACAAATCACTCAATTTTTAAAAGGCTAAAAATACATTTGCAGATGGATCCGACACTTGATTTTGGTCGATTGAAGATCAATTGATCCAAATGAATCTGCTTTTTGGAGATTTTTTAAGAATGATGTCTGCTCTAAACTTGAGACACCTCCGAAGTCCAAACAATTAGCGTGCCACATTCATTTCCGGATATCACCCACTTTTGAAAACATTCAAAACATTCCAATGCCTATGACTATGATACCTTCAGCATTCTAAGCTTGGACTGCTTTTCCTGCTTGACATTTGCCCTTATTTTTTGAGTCTCTCCGTTGTGTTTTATTGAAGTAAACATTCTTCACGTTAAAAATTAGGACTAAATCTAAGTACAAACAACCCTTTGAGTTGAACTGAACAATTGTAGAGAATACGCGGTTGTTCATATTTTCTTCTTCAGTAAATTACTTCTCGATTAACTGCTGGCTCATAAGCCACAGGATTGACCTAAGTGTAACAGACATACCAGTTAGTTATTGTGGTGAACTAGTAGACAGGTTTTAACAACAATAATCTAAGTAGCGCCTCTTTTCGGAATATGAAACTTATTTCTTTCTATACAAATTCGCCACAATGTTGATCTTCACAGACATATTGGCAAATCTCTTGGCTCGTTATCCTAGGTTTCAAACATAATTGCATTGATCACGGATAGGATAGGCATATAGCAAAACGCGAACAAGCAGAGTTAATTTTCAAAAGAAGAAAAGCTTGGAGACATAGCCCAATCCAATCCCATCCAAGCACAACATGTTAGTTGCTTAGAACAAAGATCTTGACCTACAAATCATCTTCTGTTAACCGTTTAACCCGTTTAATTCTCCTTTTTCCCTTCTCACTTGAATAGATGATAAGTCCAACCTCAATTTTAAAACATATTTTCAAAGTTTTAAGATATATAGACTTTTTCTTTTTGGTTACATATGTATAATCCATGATTTCTTCTTTTACCAGGATCCTAGAGGTTTATGTTTTGAGAACTCATCAGATAATATGTCCATGCAAAGATCCAAATTGATCGGACTTCTACTGACTACTTTATTAAAACTCGTTTATTGGGGAAAAATGGACAAATGAACCATCTTTAAGAACTACTGATTATCAAGTGATTACGGTGGCCGATCAACTTAAATTTAACGTGTCAATAATATTCGACGAGTCTTACAAATTGACCGTTATGAGTGATTTAAGCACAATTTTATTTTTGGTCAAAAATGATTTTTTAAAATTCATGACCTTAACGTCCCTGGCAAGGTTGAGAACGAATTTGAATTACAGATTGATATAGAATCTACACACTGGGGGACCCACACCAATGTGTGGTCTAGATTCGTGTTCAACTTTGTCCCATCAACATTGAATATCTTCTCCCGTTACATACGGATTCCATACCGATTCCCCTGCTACGTATTGTTCTTACTGTGGATACCGTTAAACGATACTGTGACCGTAACGTGTCCATTATTTAAAACCTTGTTTACAATAAGGCCAGATCATAGAGCAGGGTAGGCAAACTGATCCGCACACTTGGAACAGGACAGAAGTGCAGTCCCAAATCAGACAGCAGATATAATGGGACGTGCAGATACATGAGTCATGGGTCCCACCCTCATTTTTGCCTAGTTTACCGACATAATCCTATATATGTGAACAATCAATATACAATAACATAAACTCATTCACATTAAATACGAGACCCGCACATACTGTACATAATAATTAATATATAAGCACACAAACTCACTCATATAAAATATGGGATCCACACACACTATGCTGTGGGTCCGTGAGCGAACCACATGTTTGATGTATGTTTGATGATGCGAGTAAATTTGTATGATTGTGTGTGGCTGTAAGTCAATCACAAACAATAGTACACGTGGAGCACAGCATCGCCGGCTTGCTCCAACGGGAAATTAAGAAAATAATAGTTTTGCGATCGTATGTAATTGATCTATGTATATCAATTGTGAAGGAGTGTGTGTGTGTGTGTATATATAGAGTAAGATCGTAAAGGAGTAGTAATTAGGAAGGAAGGAAGGATGGATGAAAGTAGTAATTAGCATGCTTACTCGGAGAACTTGCCAAAAGCCCAATCAGTCCAAGTATCAGCCTTGTCCTTGGCGTCATGCATGGTCTCCGCCGCCCCCTGCCTCGCTTCTTCCGCTTTCACTTTCGCCTTCTCCTCCCCCAGATTCACCCTGTCGTCGTCCTTGGCGGCGTTGTTATAAACATTAGGATCCTCCTCGCCCCAACACCAGCACACCTCCACCACAGACACAGCAACAACCACCCACAATAACACCAGCAAAAACGAGGCACTTCTCTTTCCCATCTCTGCTCTGCTACTCAGAGAGATCGATCTGTAGTATATATTGACTAAAAAAGGAGTAGTATTTTGGTTTTAGTTTTGTGTATTATTATTAATGGAGAAGAAGATCGAAGTGGTGTAATTATTGGGAACGGTTTTAGTGGAAATTAAGGGTGGCCTGGTCTCTGTTAATATAGCGTTAAACGTATAGCAGCGAGGGGGATACGTGTCGGATTTTCGTGATTGGAATGACGCGTGTCTATCGAGTCGGCCAGCAGGGCGCAACTTTTGGAACGCTGGTGGGTATCAAGTGATTCGTGTTCCGTAATTACATCGGGCTTCACTCCTCACCGGACAAGCACAACACGAATTTACTAGGACTAGCTTTTAATTGCTCCATTATTTGGCCAAATTAATTCATACCCTGGACCGGATATATATATATATATATATATATATATACAAAACTTCTTATAAGGGCGCCCTTACCGTATTACGGTAAGGACGTCCCTTTCCCGACCAATTTGCGATGATTTGAGCCGCTCAATGTGTTCAGAACGTGATTTTAAGGGTACCCGCGAGAAATCAGCAAAAAAAAAGACCGGAAAGGGCTTGATCCGAGCAGTTTTTGTTTGTATTTTATCGAACGGTTCAAATAAAAACTGCTCAAATCAAGCCCTTCCCGGTCTTTTTTTTTTTTGATTTTTCGCGGGTACCCTTAAAATCACGTTCTAAACACATTAAGCGGCTCGGATCATCAAAATTTGATCGGGAAAGGGGAGAAAAGGGGAAGCCCTTACCGTAATACGGTAAGGGCGCCCTTATAAGAAGTGGACTGTATATATATATATATATATTATTATTATTATTATTATTTTTAACTATATTAAGCATTGATTCCAGACCCTGGCTTCCGGTTGGTTCTTTGACCTTTGTCCTAATTAATTAGAACTCGTCCCGCTAAAATTTTTATTTTTCTATGAAATAGATAATTCTCTCATAATATATTATCTTCCATTCAAAAATAAGTACATTAATTTTGGTTATGGTCTAGGAAATGAAAAGTTCTTTTTATGCCGTATCACGTGGCGGTATCTGTCGATGATGCGAACCGTCTAAACGTGTATTTTTTTTTTTATTAGAATCTAAACGTGTATTCGACAGCCAAGATTTATTCTCTCTCTCCCCTCACCCCACCACTCTCTCTCCTCTTTTTCTCTCCCTAAAATCCAACCGTCCAAAATACGTTTGGACGATCCCGATCGCAAATAGAGTAACATGAGTGTGATACACAATCGGCACCCAAAATTTCTCCTAGGAAATACCCATATTTTTTTGACTGAACCAGGTCAACCCAATATTATTAACAGACCCAACCAAACTAAATACAATACAATAAGAGGGGACACTACCGGTCTCAAAATACAAAAAACTAACAAAATAAAATACAACAAAACAAAAAAGAAGAAAAGCCGCCTGGAATCACTGCGCCAAAGCCGGACCCGTCGAACACACTCGTAAAGAAGAGTTGGAGAGGTCGAAGTTGAGAGGCCAGGTATAAACACAGAGCAAACCCCCCTAGATGACCCGCCGCACCAATTCGAACTCGTCTCGCTGTAGACTGAAGGCAGACGCCGTCTCTGTTGCCAATGAACTGGTTCGAAGAAACCACACTTAGAATCCTAAATTTGGCTCCTGAGTCCAAAAATGATGGGGAGAGTAGAAGGTTTCAGCTCCCAAATAAAAGAGTCTCAACTACTTCACAACCATGAACGTTAAAAGAAAAACAGAAAAAGAGGAGAAGTCTCGAGACGAGAGATAAGAGGAGAAGAGGAAGGAATGGTGAACGAAAATGGTAAAATAGAAGGGGGGAACCCACCCCAGAGCTTCTCTCTCCAAAAGCTGCGTTCTTTCTAAGCTTGGAAATACACGTATTAAAAGCGTTGGTTTCTTGTTGTAGTACACCAAGACGTACCTTCAATCTACCGACAGAGGTTAAGTTCTGTCCTGCTTCGGCGGAAATTATGGTTTTTCCGTTGTTGCTCATTATGGACCCTACCAATCGTTCACTTCAGTAATCTAAATCGTTCATCATAAGGCACGCAAAATTACATATCCATGCAAAAAAATCAGCTTAACTGAACGTCAATAGACATATCAAAAGTTGATTTCTTATTTTTAAAACGGATAGCCAGATTCTATAACTAGATTTTTTAGTTAAATTGTTCATAACCGTTTATTTTATAAATCAAAATTTAATTTTTGATATAGCTATTGATATCCGTTAAAGCTAATTTAATGCATGAATATTCTATTTTGCGGGTCTCACAAGATGAACGGTTCAGATTATTACAATAAACGCATGATAAGGTCCATGGGCCTCTTTCGGATTAAGCTTTAATAAATCCCTATTTCCCCCCTTTCGTAGCCCAAAAGGGATTGGAATCAGGCATGTGGTTTGGGCGGGTAGAACCACATATTTTAACAACAATTACGCTACTTAATGTGCTTTTCTGTCAGTAAAAATGAGTGTGCAAGCTAGATTAATTCTAATTATTTCCACAATAAATTATAACTATCGTTTTGGGCACACGAAATGCTTGGGCAAGTGATGAGGATCAAACCGTACCATGAAAGACAAGAAGTGCACTGAATTTGGGTATTTTATTGGTTTTGAAAAGGACTCAACTCAAGAGATGAGGGAGGGGTAAACAAAAGCAACCATTCCCGTAAGAATCAATTTCAGCCAAGAAAGAAAGTTAGGAAGCAAATTAAGTGCTACTCTGTCTGTATGAATCGTATCCATCCAACCAAAGTCGTCATTGTGGGTGTGAGTATATGATATATCTCGCAATCAGATGCATCTTCTCCAAGAATCCCGTCAGTGACCATATTCGAGAGGAGCAAGGCTTCCTTCACAAAGTTCACCTCCAGAAAGGGCATGTCTCATCCACAAGATTCACCTCCAGAAGGGGCATGCCTCATCCACAAGATTCATCTCCAGGAGGAGCATGCCTCCTCCACAAACAATGTCCACCATTAGGAGGAGCAAGCCTCCTCCACAATATCCACCTCCAGGAGGAGCAAGGCCTCCTCCACAATACTAATTCCCAGGAGGAGCAAGGCCTCCTCCACGATTCTCACCTTCAGGAGAAGCAAGGCTTCCTCCATGATACTCACCTCTGGCAGAGCAAGACTTCCTTTACAAACCTTGCCTCCGCCAAAGTGAAGCTTCCTCCACAAGTTATACGTTCTTCCCAGGAGGAGACTTCCTCCACAAATCTTGCCTCTGCCGAAACAAACTTCCTCCACAAACTCCATCTCCGGAGGAGTAAGACCTCCTCCAGGAACTCTCCACCCATAGAGGAGTGAGGTCACCTCCGGGTACCTCATCTCTTACTTAACATTTTGAAGACTCTACGAATACTTAAAGGCGACTCTATACACTATTCTAGGCCGGGAGTAGAGCCTAGGTACCTCACTCGGGACCTAAGGAGGAATGTGGTTTGGAGGCTAGAGCAAGGGGTTTGTCAAGCAGGACGAGCTTGCTTCTGACAAGCTCTAACTTGACCGGTCCTAGAGAGAGAGGGAGCATTGACCGCCATCTGACATCTCGGAAGAAGTATCATACCTACAGCCTAACGTCTCGGAGCTTGTATCATACCTCGTCTGACTCGACAGATGATACGGGTCTCCATGTATCACCAAAATAGCCTCTGTTGGTTCCTTGATTACAGGCTCCAAAGCCTGACTTGGAACTAAAAGAGAAAATGAGGTCAACCTCCACTCTGTCCACTAATGGGAAAGAGCCTCACACCTGGCTCTCCCTCATCTCCAAGGCTCATATAAAAGACAAGCATACAACAAGCATTCAAGAACCTAACACACACCTACTCTTCACTGCCATCCCTCTCTCTCTCTCTCTCTCTAAGTCCGCCCCGAGCTCTCTCCTCCTCCACCTCCGGTGGTCTTGAGCATCATTGTATTAACCGCCATATACCCGGAAGGCGACCTCAGGTACTCTTTCCCCTCTTACATCCCACAATGGGTAAACGGACGGAATTACAAAAAGTACTACTGGACAATGGACAGAAGAAGTTGTTCGAGTTTCAAAACCTGCTTTTCTTGCAACTTGTAAATGCATTAAGGGGTTTGGCGGCAATAGAGTTTTCCGAAGTGCTGTATGGAACAGAAGAGTACAGAGAACTATTTCTGAGTTTGATACTTAACTGCTTTTAGTTCGTACGTGGGTGCATTAGTGACCACAGTACTTTACTTATTTGCCCCCAGAGCCATTGGGTGCAGAGATTAGGTAAAATACCAAAAAATAGAGCGAAATGTGAGCCGCCTCAATGGGAAGTCCATGCCAAATAGTGCTCTCCCTTTATATATAGAATAGAATAAATATAGAATAGAATAAATAGATAGATAGATTGCTATACCAAAAGTAATTTTAACACTGAGTTTAATAAATGTTGTAGTTGAAGATTAATATAAATAACAAAATGTAGACAACAAAATTGGGAACCAAGAGAGCCCTATATCTCTACCCTGCAAGTAAAACATTCCGCATGTAATTACTATCCCGACAACGAGCTCGCTAACTAAGCAGTTTCAGATGCCAATTTTATTCGCTGTTGATGCTCTGCAACCTTGTAATCAACAATCTCCTTGAAAAGCTGCGAGTCCAATATACAGTCTGGGCGCCCATAAACCGCTGCTTGAACACTGGCCATGAGTTTCGCTATCTCTCGGCCCGAGAAACCTTCTGTCTTCTGAGCAGCCTCTCGGATAACATTGTCTGACAAATCTTTTATGGTTATCTTCTGCGCTCCCTTCTTAGAAAACAAAGATCCCCACTTAGACGCCCCACTGCTGCTGCCGCTGTTGTCACCTTCACCTTCATCACCACCCAAATACTTGTTCAAATAGAGCTTCAACAGTTTGAAACGCTCCTCCTCCTGAGGAATTGGGAACTCTATCACCTCATCTATGCGGTCAGTGATAGCACTGTCGAGATCCCCAGGTCTGTTTGTGGCAAGCACAAGAACTATGTCTCTTGACTGGTCTCCTGTACGGAATAACAATGCATTCAATGCGCTTCTCTGAGCTTCGCTCATGTGTGTGCTGTTACGCCTGGATTCAATTATTCAGTCAGTCAGTCAGTCCTAAAGGTAAAATAAAATCAACTAACCAACCACCACCGCTCTTCGGTAGCTATATTCTGATGTAACTTCAGTCATGAAAGGTGGCATGCATATACACACACACACATGTCAGCCTTTATGATTAATATTAAATCTATAACAATAGTACAAGCCACTTCCACTTAACACAGGAAGACACCGGATAACTTCCCTCAAGGCTTAACTGAGGTCAGCCACCTTCCCAATCAAGCCAGAGGTTAACTAACAAACATAACCTCGGTACAAAATTACCTACCACCAAGATGATTGGCAATTCCACAAATTTATTAGCAGAACTCTATAAGCAAGTGGAAGTACACAATGATGTTTAGTCGACTGTACTTATCTCCAAGTAATTTAACTGCTTGCTTACGAAATACGCATTGTCATTGCTAACAAAACATGCAAGAATGATGGCAACTTACTCGCAAAGAAAAGCATCAGCCTCATCAATAAAGAGCAGTAATCCTTTCTTTGATTTTCGAGCCCAATCAAATATCTCGTGAATTTTGGTAACGGCTTGCGGACCAAGTGGCGCAACGTCACCTCCTGTCATCATGGCATAATCCAAACCCTGCAAAAACAAGGTTCAATAGTAAAGATAGTAAAAAAGAAACAACTCAATTCTTTCCTCACTAGTCATAAGGCACAGGTACCTAATAACAGGCATTTTATATACAGAGAGAGTACTCAAATGATACCGATTTTTTAGCTATCTCCCTTGCAACCATGGTTTTACCAGTGCCAGGAGGGCCATAGAATAGCATATTACGAAAGGGTGCCTCGTGAGACTTTGTGTTTGCTGTAGCCCGAGCAAGTTGCTCTATTCTTCTCTGCAAGGAAGGATGAAGAACAATGTTTCCAAACTTGGTTTTGCTCTCTGAAGACACAGCCGTTGCTGCTGTACCAAAATTACGCAGGCTGTTTGCTCCTCGAGAAACTATACCTGACCATGGAAACTTTCCAATGGAAGATTCTCGAATCAAAGATGGTTGCCCCAAAATCCGGTTGATGTAACCCCAAGTAACTCTGGCGCCTTCTCTAGAACAACACGATAATATCAGACCAAAATTAGTTGGTACTCACCCTTGTACCTAAATAGTTTGGGCATTAATAAAAACAATGCACAGTCCACTCGACAGACTGAAAAAGCTTCGCTCCTCTTCCCATGTCTATGTGTAAGCATGAGCTAGATATGAAAGAATTACCAGACTGCAAACCAATTGCTAAGTTCGCTCGCGAAGGGAGAGAGAATAGAGAGATTCTTATTAGTAGGAACTTTGCTTCAAAAAAGCCACTCTCTCGGTCCCAAATTGCTTGCATCTTTTGGGAAACTGTGCATTTTGCAAAGTAATGTGTTTATGAAGAAAAAAAATTTGAAAAAAATGTACACCAATTTTTTCTTTTCAATGAGATCATCAAATTGGTGTAAAAATCTTTGATAAAAAAACCCCATGCTTATACATTATATTTTGCATGCAAAATGCATGATTTCCCAAAATGAGCAAGCAATTTGGGAGTACTACACATTAGGAGGGCCTCATACATAGGTGGTGGTGATTGGGGCGGGGTTGCCAGAGTTGTTACAAATCCGATAACAAAAAAATTTGAATTAAACCCATGCTATTTCCTTTGGTTAAAACGAAAACTACCTGTCACGTCCATATAATGAAATTTCCAAGGCAAGGTTAGTGAACATGCCCGACTCAGGTAGAGAAATCTTTCTTTTTCTTTTCTTTCGGAAGTGGAAAAGAAGTATATCACCACGTTAAAAATGCGATGTGGGCAATTTTTGGGGAGAAGTCATCAAGCCCCACTCAGCCATTTTTGCACAGGCCCAGGAGACTGTTTCACAAGGCTACCTAGCAGTTCAGGGGGTAAGTTAAATGCTCTAAACCAATACATGTGATGAGAACACAACCACTATGTACTTGAACCATGGCATTAAGGGCAAAGATTGGTATATAGAATGTACAGTTTTTAGGAATGAGGATGGAGGAGACACACTTCGAGGAGCAAGCCTCCTTTGCAGCCTTTGGTTAGAAACTTAGGGTAGGGGGTCCCAATGCATATGTGACTAGTTTTGTTCCTAGCTTTGTTTCCAAGTTGATAAACAATGCTTCAGTAACGCATAAAATCTCTAGGTGGCAACAAACCCAATAGTTGCTAAACGGAAAGAAGTTGCCATAAACCATAAAATTACCCCACGTAATCCTTTTGTTGACATAAATGAACACAAAAATATTGTGGAAAACAACATGCAGACCTCGTAGTATAAACTCCTGCAGCTAATGCTGTAACTCCTCCAACAGTCATAATCAACTTGCTCCTGTCAGTTAATAGAATCCTCACCCCCCCTGAATATTGCAGTTAAGTAATAGTAGTGTCAGAAAGACTTCACTTAGTTTGACCCAAAGGATCATAACGACTAAAAATATTTAATGTCGTACACTTCTAACAGCTCAATACAACTACATTACATACAATGCATCTGATAAAACTATACATCCAATGGAACAAGGTGTACAACTATTAAAAAATAAAAATACTGCAATTGGAGGTGTATCCTCAATTATATGGACGTGAAACTTCAGTAAACAACACCTATTACTGCTGCACATCAAAATAAGAAAAAAACACATTCAAAATTAATTTACCGATTGCAAAAGTTGACATGAACAAGCACTGCAAAAGTCAACAATGCTGTCAAAAGTCAACTTAGTGAATCATGACTACTAGGTTTGATTAGTTAAAAAACAAAAATATAATTGGCTCTCTGAATCCACATCAAATACACAAGGAATGATGGAAGCCCAACACATATAAACCTAAAATGCAGCATAATTACCATCTTAATAAATTATTCATGCTTAGGCCATCCATAGAGCTAAAATAAAAAATGGATAGCCAAAAGTTCACACATTAGCTTTTGATTATTCATTTAAGAGGTTGTTAAGCTTAACAATATTAAGATCCACAATGGTCACTTCTAGTCTATAACCAAAATAAGGGGTCCACTACAATCAATCTCTCTCTCTCTCTCAAACATATGGCGCTCTTCCCAGTGTTCTCTATCAAAACAACACCGATTCCCCCCCCCCCCCCACACCCCAATTCCTGTAACCTATCTAACCAAACTAATATCACAAATCCACCACTTGCTTAATCTTCCAAAAAAAATCAAATGCGTTCTTGAATTTGGAAAAGAATGCAAGGTTCTTCATGTACTCAACCACAGGGGAGGAACGAAAAAGGAATAAAATAGAAATGGCGATGATGGGTTGAATTATAGATGATCGAGAGATATGAGCTTCACTTTTGAAGGAAAAGAAAGAGAAACAGTATGTGGGTGAAGTGAAGAAGATATAGAGTAGGCGAAAAAGAGGAGAAGAAAATACTAGTTGAAACACGCGTGTATACAAATTTTGGAACCAATTTACTTATGTGGTGTGGGGTCCACAAATTTTGATTATTGAAAAAGGTTGCTAGTTTTGATTATCCAAAGTCCAAAATTTGATTATTTCTAAGGATGTTGCTAAGTTTGATTATACCATTGTGAGCCATTTTTTGCACCAACATTGTAACTTTAAAAACAATTGGCTTTTGATTATACCATTGTGGATGGCCTTAGAGCCAACTTGTGAACTCATCAACAAATCCTACGAGAATACAAACACACGGATGGGTTTTTGTATACCTTCGATGTGACTAAAGGTCGTATTAATGGCAGCAAGCCACTTCTCTCTTTCGCCATTGATCCGTTCAATAAGCATTCTTCTGTTGTGGTCCTCTGTCAGTTTTGCTTCATGGGCCCGACCTTCAGCCTCAGCCATGGCCTTCACTCTTATGGTTTCACGTTCTATCTCAGCTCTCTCTTTTTCAGTCTGGCGTTGCTGAGCTTGTATCTGTTCTTCAGTTGCCCTTCTGGCTTGTTCTTTCCTTGTGGAGGACTCCTCTTGCATCCTAACCAGTTCAGCATTGTGTCTCCTCTGAGCTTCATTGTCTGTCTGAAAAAATGACATCAAACATATATTAACGGCAGTAAAATCTTCTGACTCTCATATCAATGTTGTGCCAAACATACGTAAACAGTGTAATCAAATCTAAAGAAAAATTATTGTACAGATCAAAGTTGTTCATATCTCAACAGCGACTGGATTTGAACAGTTGAGTCTATAAAAGTCATATTCTCTAAGATAAAAAATCAAAGAAGGTTTCACAAAGTATGAAAGAGCCTACTGCTCCGGTCAAATACTGAAGTACGCAACCTTGGTGGCAAATAACAAATAGAAGATTAGTCCTTCACCTGCATTCTTTTTCTAGCTAATTCATCCTCATATCGTAGCATTTGGGCCTTTGCCTGTGACTGTTGTTGTACTAAATTCCTTTGTTCCTCGGCCATTTTCCGCTGCTTGTCCTGCCAACGCAGATATAGACATAGTAAGGTACCACAGAAAACAAGTAAATAAACCAAATGAAATCTAAAAAATGAAAAATAACAAATTCCGAGCTATGCGAGGCAACTGAGAATTTAGAAGAAATATAAGAGAAATATTATCACACTCCTATTGTAATTAAAGCATAACTAATGGACCTTATGGAAGCCCATTAACATTTAGGGCCATAAGTTGGACAATGCATGATTACTCGTGTATGTGTCAAGTATTTCCTTAAGTTAAACAAGTATCTAGAATGTCTTTGCATATCTGGCACCTACCGTAACACCCAAACACGACTGTTGTGAGATAAATTGTAGGAGATGCAACTACTTTGACACCACAGAAAATAAGAACAAAGAACAATATGATTGAACTGCATCAAATTTGTTCCCAAATTGAAGTCCAAATACCGCAACCATCATTTTCTGACATAATTTCTAGTAACGTAATTTACCGCCATAGAAAATTAGAGGAGGCCAATTCTATAGCAACCTTAAAAAGTGACCATTACTCATTGACGAGGTTGTCTTCTAGGTTACGTTGTATCTTTCAAGGATGTGTCTGCTGATCCAGACAAGATCAATGCAATTGTCGATTGGCTTGAGCCTAGAAGTCAGAAACTTCCATGCGCTCAGTGTTTCCACAGGCTAGGTACCATCTATTGATGTTTAGCAAAAGGATTGTTCTTTATCGTATGCCCTATCAGCCTATCACTGACTGACTCAAGAAAGGTGATATTGTGTCGACTCACAGCGCTTCTCGAGTCATTTGCGACTTCAAGATGCACATCACTGAGGTTGGAATTGCAGGAGTACTAGGCCAAGTTAAGTCAAGTGAAGCAATAGAACTCCACCTTTCACAACGACCTATATGTAGGGGTGTAAACGAGACGAGCTGAGCTTTGTAGTGTTTGAGCTTGGCTCGTTCACTAATGAGCCTACAACTGGATCTCGACCACAATATTTTCTTTTGTCAAGGCATTTCAACGAGCCGAGCCTGGCTAATTTACTTAACATGCCTCTTTAAACGAGCTGAGCCGAGGTTTTGAGTGTCGAGCTCGGCTTGTTTAGTAAACGAGCCCAAAACTCGAGCTTGAACTCGGCTCGATTACTAAACGAGTCAAGTTGAGCCGAGCCTTAATGAGCCAAGCCATGACCTGCTCGCAAGCAGCTTGATTCTTTTGCAGCCCTACCTATATGCATTTATTAAGCATGGCGTCATTGGAGCCATTACTTCCTCCCACATTAATTTTTGATCTACTATCATGAGGCCCTTTGTTACCTAAGCTCCCAAAAGAATCTAAACTCATACCCCGATCCTCGTATACAGATTTGTATTACAATACAAATTTGAATCCGACAACAAGGTCACAAATGCACTCAATCATTGTGTCACCTTGCCCTCCAAAATCAAAATCACAGCTTTCCCAAGTTCCAAGAGGTTTCTCAGCATTTGACTACTGACCCTTGTACAACCTTTGCTGATTTGTTTCTACACTGTGTACCTTTATCATGCCACCTAGCCCTATATTCCATTTTCATGCACCTTGTCAAGGAATTTTTTATTTTAGAAGTTCATGGTAGCGGTCTCTCAGGCCATTCCAGACGAGATGAGATTATTGAGGAGGTTGAATGTCAAGTTAATTGGCCATGCTTAGCAAAGGATGTTAGCAAAATCATTAGTAAATGTCGTATATGTCAATTGGCTAAACATTGCAAGCAAAACACCAACCTCTATACCCCACTTCATCCTCGCTTTGCCTTGGCAGCATGTTAGTATAAATATTATCTTGGGATTCCTTGAACCATTCACAACATGCTCCTATTTTTGTGGTGGTCCACTGATTCTCCAGAATGATTCATTCAGTCCTTGTGCGAGAATGCTATTCTTGAAACGTTGTCAAGCATAATGACCTTCCTCAAACAATTATTCGAAATCGGGAGATCTGTTTAAGAGACACTCTTGGCACATGTCCAGTAACAGACTCAAGGTAGTACTTTCCACATCTACATTATTGTCAGTCTTTCCCTAGGGTAACTTCCATCACGATGGGGATAAGATTTTTTTTTTGCTAACTTGGAACCGTTCCCATGAACCGCAGCCTCAGGTTGCATGGCTGCACCCTAAACAAGAGCCGGCTAACTGTTTCATTCAGCAAAAGCATTTGCTTGCGAGGACGCCGTGGAGGGTGGCCCAAAGGACTTGTTCTTAGTGGGAGTCGAACTACAAGCTTGAGCTTTTAAGTAAGGAACTTAACTCCAACCCTAACAACTTGAGCTAACCCCTTGGGTTGGATGACATGCGTTGTCACGACCACTTTTTATAACCCTAATAGGATAGCTAGATGCAATTACCTATGAACCATGGGCAAGTGAAAATGATATGCACCAATGGAAATCACATTCGTTATTCACCAAAGAAAAAGAAGCTTATAAAAGCTTTATTTTTATGTTTGTCTGGAATCACAAAAAAAAGTATTTATTACCGGTTAAGTTTCTGCTCTTGCCAAACACAAATTATACGTGATATTTTGATGTTTAAATTTACTTATTTCAAATTGTGAACCAAACAAACCATTAGACAGAGAACACACTTATATCAGTACATGTAAGACACACACACACACATGAACCATCAGTTAAAGAAAGATGCACTTTACTCAGCACAGGTACCACAAGCATATAAACCAAAAGTTGGGCAAAGGCAGTGTTCCTATTAATTGACCAGAAAAAAAAAAAAAAAAAAGAAAGAAAAAGAAGAAAAAGTTTACCGGTTACCCTATACAATTCTCCACACCAAAGTTTCCTTTTGCATCAAGCAATGGTGAAACATATCAAAAGGAAATCTAAGCACGAGGGTATCCAAACAAATGAAAATGCACTAACCAATTAGTTTCATATGTGATACCTGTACTGTCACACTAACAAGAAGTAAAGTAATATACTTAACAAGCTGGATATCTTGGACTAATCCTTCTCACCATCAATTGGGTGCCAACAGAAACCTTTAATTCAACAGTAATACTGGCACCGAAATATTGGCACCGATTCAGGTTATCGTAACTCAAATAACTTTCCGGGACTCTCTCAAAAATATCAATGCATAAGTTGGTCGTTAGAGCATAGTAGCAAAAACTGCCCTATACGTAGAATCAAACAGCAATCACTCACAATGGCAGCTTGCGATTGAACCGCTTCGTAGTGCGCCTTCTCCACCGCCAAATCAGCAAGCCTCGTCTGTTCCTGCTTCCTCATTATTTCGAACACCTTCAAAAACAACACTAACTTTTAAAACCACGTACTTAAACAAACCGACAAAAAAAAGTCCCCAGAAAACACATATACATATCTACAGTGATATAAAAACCTGCTTCGCATGGGGAGAACTGTTGATTTCCCGGAGAGCTTTGGCGCCTCTCTCCAACGACTCCGGATCAAACCCGCCTTTCGGCTCGTCGGCGGCCGGTGGCGCCGCGGACTTGGCGTCTGAATTGGGAGGGTCGGCCTGCTGTTGGGACGGAGGGGAGGGAGAAGAAGAGAATGGAGAGAAGCGGAACGGGCCGTCGGCGTAGGCGCGGTTGGAGAGCGCCGGAAAGGAAGCTGCGGCTGTGGCGGCCGCCACCGCTGCGAAGGTGGAAAGCCTGGAGGCAGCCATCGACGGCGAGTTTTCGAATTTGGATTTGGCGGTGCGGGTTTTGGCTAGGAGTAGTGGGCAGAGTTGGAGGTCATGGAGAAATTGGAATGGAGGGCTTCGTACTTGGGGGGAGCTTAAACCCTGTTGTCTCGGTCTCTCGTCGTCGTGTTGTACTTTCTAGGGTTTAAACGTTAAAAAATTGAAGCAAAAGTTCAGAGTAGCTTGGAGGGACGGTGAAACGGGGGTGGTGTGGTGTGTTTCTTGGGAGTTCGGTAACCGTTTATTTGGGCTTGGGTTGGGTGAGAATGGACTGGAGTTCGGCCTACTGAGATTGTTGGACTGGACCAACTTCAAGGCTGAAAAGGCTAAAGTTCTGTTTGGAACCTATGAAAAATGAAAGAAAAGAAAGGAAAATAAAAAAAAAAATTCTTAGGGGTTATTTGGTTCCTATGTCAGGGAAAGGAAAAGAAAGGAGAAAGCTCTGGAACGCTGAGGAAAATGAAAATAAAGGAAAAAGCTCTCATTTCCTTTTGAAACCAAATAAGAGAAATTTATTTTTCTCATAGTTTCTTTTCATTTACTTTCTACAACCAAATAAGAGAAAAGAATCTATTTTCTTCACATTTTCTCTCTTTTTATTTTCCTTTTCACAAATTCCAAACATAGCCTAATGCTCTGTTTGGAACTTGAATAAAATGGGAGAAAAATTAAAGAGAATTTTTACTGTTTATAATTTTAGATATTTATAATCTATCTCCTCTTTCTTCCCAAACCAAACAATGGGAGAGAAAATTTTTTTAATTTTTCCTTCATTTCTCTTCTTTTTCACAAGTTTAAAACAAAGCATAGATAACAGTATGGAAGATCCAAGTTGCTATGAATAGATAGTAGAGACCCACGAAACAAAAAAGAAGAAGAAGGAGGAAATGAAGTCTGGAAAAAGATTTTTATAGTAGACCAGAGGCCGGGCCACACGCGATGTGTGTGCAGGTTGAATCTCACTTATTGTATGTTTGATCGAACAATAAGTGGGATATAGGGATAAAATTCGACTAATTCCCACTTGTTTGTTTGATCAAACAATAGGTGGGATATAGGGATAAAATTCAACTAATTCTCACTCTGTTTGTTTATGTAAAACCAAATTAATTGAAAACAAAGAAATAAACATGTAAGCATATATATAGGGATAAAATTACCGAAACCAAAGTAGAAAGCATGTGTTTTTCATTCTGCTCCTATCCTAAATTTTTTCAATAAAAATTTTGACAAACCTACTCATCTTCATTTGTATGAAAACAATTTCATCATCACTGAATTATGATTGTTTTTTTTATATTAAAAATGGTGAAAATCAAGTTATAGGGTATTTTCTTCTTGGTCTAACGTGGATTTCGTTGACCACTATTCCACACAATCTTCATTCACTTTTCTTTCTTTTTTTTCTTTTCCCTACCAACGTAAAAGCAATGAAATGTACAAACGAAGAAAAGGAAAAAATGAGAAAGGGGAATACCTAGCAGTAGCAAACTGTTGACACCTTGTAGAATAGCCGTGTGAAAGCAATATGTTCTTTTGTCTTCTTGTAAGCAAAAGAGGAAGAATCCATTGTTTAGCACTGTGGTTTTTTTTTTTTGCACGTGGGTAGGTGGTTTGGGGAAGGGTAATTTGACATTTTTGCCCCAGCAGTTAGATGTTGTGTGTGGGAAGAATCAGTTTTTTAAAAAAATTAAAGGGGTAATTCTGGAAATCACTTTTGTGACAGGGCCCAACAAGAGTTTTTTTTTTAATCATAGAACAAGAGTTCTATCGCATTGAAAGTGTTTACTGTGAAAAAAAAGTACCCAAATCATAAGCCCTGCTCAATTTTTAGGATTTTTTTTTTCTTCCTTAAAATCTCAAGCTCTATATTTATCCCTAGCTCTAAATATAAAGAATCATTAGTGGTCATACGAGTTTTTTTCGCTGGCCAAGAACAAATCGCCTTATTGGACTCCAATTCGCTTATGTATCTTGTGCAGTAAAACCAAAGAGTAAAAATCTTTGGGCCACATTTGAAGATTAATCAATCAATCAAAGATTAGAGATTTATATTGCTTATCAATCCATAATGGATTGGGGCACCATTTTCTAAACCTGGGTAACAGGTCGTGTCGTGTTCGTGTTGTGTCAATCGGGTTCGTATCACAAATTACCTAATCCGACCCCGACCCATT
The DNA here is from genome assembly GCA_019656835.1 of Rhododendron ovatum. Taxonomy (NCBI): domain Eukaryota; kingdom Viridiplantae; phylum Streptophyta; class Magnoliopsida; order Ericales; family Ericaceae; genus Rhododendron; species Rhododendron ovatum. The sequence goes on along the minus strand of CM033790.1, from coordinate 21,685,964 downwards.
TAGAATTCGTGTTTCTTGAGTCATGTCATTTTCGTGTTTCGTGTCAGAAATACTCAACCCTAACCCGTTAACCTCGTATTCGGTTCGTATCGTGTTATCGTGTCTGTTGCCCAACTCTATATAGAATTACAAATATACCATATATATATATGTGTGTGTGCGTGTGTGTATGTGTGTGTGTGTTTTGTTAATGGATGACACAGATTAATAACCATGTTGGTCGTGTCAATTTCGTGTCTCGCGTGTTCAATCCGAACCCAACCCATTTAGAATTCGTGTTCTTGAGTCATGTAATTTTCATGTTTCGTGTAAAAAATATTCAATCCTAACCCATTAATTTCATGTCCGGTTCATGTTGTGTTATCATGTTTCGTATCCGTTGCCCAACTCTACCATTTTTTTGCACCCAATGCCATACTAACAATCATTGCATTAATATTTAATCAATTTAATGCCTCACTTGGTTACAAACCCCAACATTACTGATCTCGGCACATGGGAAGAATATAGCAAATATCACCCTCTCTCTATATTGGATGCCTTGGAAAGCTCCCTTTGTGCACATTCGGAGAGATCGCCACCACCAATAAAAATTTAGAGCAAATATACCCTTTCTTCCCACTCGCGCGCTTCAAAAAATTTGTTTTGCCTATTACTCGGAGCTTTCTTATGAATACTGGTTTATTGCACCTGTTTTTGACCGGAATTTAGCATCTCCTACCCCTTCTAAAGAAGATCACGTTTGGGCTTATTTTTTGCTTGGCATTTTGGCCCAATTTGGATAATTGTAGCCCTCAATTCTTGGGATGTCGTTCTTGGTTGGTTGGTTAAAAGGGTAAATTTACTTCTTCCACTTTGTGAGTTACGTGGGATGAGGGGATGAAGGGAATATGAGAGGTGTCCTTGATTTGGGTGGGATGGTTTCCCCTGCAAAGGAAGACACCCATCCTCTCTCTCTCTCTCCGAATTTGACAGACCACCACGCCATGTCTTCTTCTTCGACGATCGCAGAACTCTCTCTATCTCTCTCTCTCTCTCTCTCTGAATTTGACAGACCACCACGCCATGTCTTCTTCTTCGACGATCACAGAACTCTCTCTCTCTCTCTGAATTTGACAGACCACCACGCCATGTCTTCTTCTTCGACGATCGCAGAACTCTTCTCTCTCTCTCTCTCTCTCTCTCTCTCTCTCTCTCTCAAGATCACCATTACTAATTCCCCCCCCCCCCCCCCCCCCCCGACATGGCTCCCCCTACCCCCTTTTACCCCTCTCTCTCTCTCTCTCTCTCTCTCTCTCTCTCTCTCTCCGCACTCTCTCTTTCTCTTTTTGTTGTAAAATTTTAAATGCTAATAACTTTTTTTTCACGTATTTATTTTTAATAAATTTTATACGTTTGAAATCTACTCAACGAAACCTATCAAACGAGCCTAATATTGATGGTGTAATAATGTAAAACGGAAAAATTATATTTTTGTGGTAGTTTAATATTAACTAAGTAATGAACATAGATCCGCTAGGACGACAGTTTCATATTCAATATTAGACTTGTTTGACATATTTCGTTTAGCAGATTTCAAAAATATAAAATTTATTTAAAAAATACGTGATTTCAACCTTTTTAGACAGTTTATATATTAAAAATTATGATTATAAAATTAAGTGTTTCAAATTTCAATCCGTTTGAATCGGTGGAAAGATTTTAGTTTCCTTATCATTTTATCCTAAATGGCCATAGTTAAATTTTGACTCTAGGGCTCTCGTTGATTAGCCCTAAGAGATATTTGATTCTGCGAGGCCAAAAATTCATTACGACCATTGAAGATAAAATGATAAAAAAAAAAGAGGATCTTTCCGCCAATTCAACTGGATTGAAAATCGGAACACTAAAATAATTTTAAATAAATAAAAAAGAAAAAAATACAGAGTATAAACATTATTAATTAAATAAAGCAAAAATTAAAAAAAAATAGGTTCGGATAATTGGTTCAAAGTTGCAGGTGCTTGGTTCAAAGTTGCTTGCAGGTGCTTGGTTCAAGGTTGCAGGTGCTTGGTTCAAAGTTGAACTGATAAGTGTCAAAATATACATATTTTGGCCATCCAAACTACATATATTAGTCATTCATTTTGGTTAATTGATATTTATTTCTGTTTTTCTTTTTGTTTTTAGGTTGTTTGAGCTCAGTTACCAATAATTTGGGTAAAAAGAAGAATTTATAGAAGTTCTGAATCAAAATGTAAAGTCCTTCAAAGTTGAATAACTAATGTCTTATAATGTGAAGTCCAAGGGCCTTTTATGTTATTAGGGTTTAAAACCCTACTCCTATAAAGTCAGGCTATTGACTTCAGAAAGCTTCTTCTTCTTCTGTCCGTGGAAAAGAAAACAAGTTACGGACGGGGCTACGGCATATTGTTGAGTATTTTCTTTTTCTTTCAAGTTTTTATGCTTTGTTCAATTATCTGTATTCCGGTAATTAGTTTTAATTTCTGCTCTTAATTAAAGTTGTTTGTTGGTATTTAATTACTTGATATTTTTCTGTTTATTTTTCATCTCGCGTAATAGAAGCATGTTTCAATTTAAGGTTTCTTTCATTTTTTATTTGATGTTGAGTGAGTAGTCGTAAAGGTAGGGTCGCGGGGTGATTAATACGCCGTGGCCAAGTTGGACACGTTCTGCTCCTGTTTTAGAATAATAATGCAAAGGCAATTTTAGGTTACTAAAGAACATTCGTTAGACGAATCCGGACATCGTCGGAGCCCATGTGAACGGGGGAGTGGGGGTCCAAAACTCATTCTCTGCTGTGTATGGGTAAACGACGACCATAAAGGTTTGCATTTTTCGGGGCATCTTTTTCTCTCTAAAGTCGAATGTTTTTAAGAACACTGAATGGAGCAGATAAGTTCGGAACTGGTTGCGAGTGCTATGAACCTTACGACCGTACATTCTTTTAAATTATCCGAAAAGTACAATCAATTTCTAGGTTTTACTTAATCTCAATCAAATCATACAAGGGGTGGCTACCTAAGAGCCCGTTTAAATTATAACAATCCGAGTTTTTAAGTCAGCACACGTCACCGTCTCTGTGGATTCGATTCCGAACTTACCGGATATTGTGCTACGTCGATCTCCGTCCTAAGCTTGGGGCAACCCATAAATTTAGGATTAGGAAATCGTCAAGCATGAACCTGCAGCATTGATAGCATTGTTGCCTGTTGCAACAACTCGACAGAGCATTGTCCTATATATTCAATTGCCTATATATTCACTTGTGTATGCCTTGGTCTATATATTCACACTTACTCTCATTCACCACATTTTCACAATTTCCTCTACTTTTATTTTATTTTCGTAATTCATAAAAGAACATTATGGATCGGTACAATTTTTCATTTTCTGAAAGTTGGTCAGTTGGGAACGATATTGCGAATGATATTCCTTGTGGGGAGAGTAGCTCCTACGTTGGGCGTGATTACACAGCCCAATTTACGACTGATCAGGTTAGTTATAACTGTTGTTATTATATATATTTGTTACTTATTTTTGTTAATGTTGTATGCATCTCGATAGAAAACATCGATCGAAAGCCCCCAAGCTAAGTAGCAAGCAAACATGACAAGTGGACCCATCCAGTTTAAAAATGCAGGACACTTTAGAACATATACTATGCGATAATGGTTGATTAATTAGTTCAAAGATAATAAAATACAGATACAGGCAACGTACCTTTGATCAAATTAGAAAACCAAAAAATTTAAAGTTGTGTGTTCTAGAGAATACAAAAGAGGAATAATATGACAGAGTTCATCTATTTTTTGGTTTTGGTGCAACAAAAATTGAATATGATAGAGTTCATCACAGAATACATATTTGGAGGGTTAAAGAAGTGTCTGAAAAGTGCAGAAAAAGTATCCGCCACAATGAATTGAAATCTTTAAACCAAGCCATGTTGTAGTAGTATCGGAACGTTTTTGGAAGTGTATCGAAATGTTGCTGTTCTACACAACACGCATCCTCTTTGAAAGTGTGTGTTTTTTTTCCCTGTAAATTAACTTCTATACCAAAACAGCATACGGACAGGCCCCTATGAGCCGAAGAAACCCCCCCCCAGCCAAACGGAACAATCAATCCTTAAGAAGTGTCGGTGCTCTTAGGCCTCAAAATAAATAATGACTACATAAGAGAGTGAAGTACCTTGGGACCATATTGGTTAATGAACCACTCGGAAGTTTTCCCATTTGATGCTTCAAACATGTTCTTCTCGAGTCCAAGACGCCCTATAACCTTTGCAATGATATCTGCCCTTACAGAATCAGCATATTTGCAGACATCATCGGCATCGATCATTATCATGTCTTGTAACATAATCAAGAACGTAGAAAATTTAATTCTTTTAATTAATAGAATGTATTTTATGGGTGTTACATTTGTTACTTATTTTGTCATGTTTCAAGCATACCAGCTTCCCAAGTGCACACACCCCCACTTATATGCCACCTAAAGCTTACATGCAATAATCAATATTTTTAATATAGGGGATATTACATTGTGCTTATACGTATTCATTTTTTTATTATAGATATTTGAAACTAGAGCTGTCATGGTAGATTGGGTGCGGAGAGTTGGTAAGGAAAATGATTTTGTGATTGTCATAAGTAAATCTGCTAGTATAAAGGGCAACAAGATGTCAAAGAGCATTCTTATTTGTGACAGGGGAGGATTGTACAGACCGCCATTGGAAGGACATTCAATGCAAAGGAATACTAAAACTAAAAAATGTGATTGCCCGTTTAAGCTGCGAGGTGTACCACAACCTCCAGACGGTATCATGTGGAGTTTGAAGGTTGTTAAAGGTTTTCATAACCATGAACCAGCTGAAAGTTTTGAGGGACATGAGTACCCGTCAAGACTGACCCCAATCTAGCAGCAATTAGTTCGTGACATGTCTAGCAGCACCGCGCCTCGAGAAATTCTTAGTTTCATGAGACAACAAGACTCGTCAATTAGTACAAGAATCAGAAGTATTTACAATATGAAGGCATTGTATAAGAAAGAGCAACTGGGGGGTCTATCTCCTATTGGGTACATCTTGAAAGAATTAAACCAAAAAAAAATATTTATGACTATCTTATAAATAAACACACCAACGAAATCACAGATATTCTTTGGGTTCATCCTAAAAACCTAGAGCTATCTGTTAATTTTTCATCCGTGTTGATTATTGATGCGATGTACAAGAGTAATGAGTATCGGATTTCACTATTGAAAGTTGTGGGTATCACATCCACAATGAAAACTTACTCTTATGTTTGCATATTTGAATAATGAGACGAAAGAGCGACTGATATGGGCGTTGGATACCTTAAAGAAATAGATGGTTGAAAAAGGGGCAGCGTTGCCATCGGTGGTTGTTTCAGATAGGGATTTGGCACTTGTTGGCGCCATTGGAATATGTTTCCCCTTCGCACAACACATCCTTTGTATTTGGCACATAAACCAGTGTGTAATGAAGAAGTGCAGCCCTATGCTTGGTACGAGGTTGGACGAGTTTTTCGAGACATGACAGTTGTTTATTCATTCATCGACACCGATGTCTTTGCAATAGAGGTGGAATGCCATGTGCGGAGAGTTTGAGCAATACTCCAATGCCATACAATACCCTTGGGATACATGGTTAGGTCCTTACAAAGAGCGATTTGTTGCAACATATATAAACCAGTTTATGAACCTCGGGAGCAATTCAAGCCAAAGGTAACTTTCCTATAGTTATTGTATATTTATTGTCTTGCACTAAAGAATACTTTATGTAATTTTCCTATTTAACACAGTGTATAATTAAATTGCAGGACGGAGTCTGCGCATGTGAGGCTTAAACGATACTTGGGAGATACCATGTCCACGCTTCAAACATCTTTATAGAAAATAGAAAAGATGTTGACCAGTCAGTTCGGGAATATTCAGGGATCGTTCTAGAAATCTCTCAACATTCCACGACATATATATCTACATGAAGTCATTTATAGTGAAATCAGATGTCGCATTTCATTACAAGAAATGGACTTGATCCATAAGCAGGCATAACGCACTAATAACGAAGCCGGCCTTTGCTTTTATAAGATCAAAAGGACACACGGATTGCCATGCTTTCACGATATTGCTCTTTACCGTTCTGTGGACAGACCAATTTCGCTAAACTTTATACACCCTCACTGGAGTACGTTGTTCATGCACACCCAGAGGCATACTGACGAGGGAGCATGATCCAACAGGGCAGCTCAACTTATTAAAATATTAAATGAAATGGACTCCAACAGTCGAGAGTCTATGATGGACAGGTTTCTCGATATGGCGGATCCATCTTGTTGCACAGTTCGACCCCCAGCATACAACATAGAATATAGCGGTCGACCTATAGGCAGAGATGAGCAGAATAGAGGTCACATACCTTCCTTCACAGTATCCACTTTAGAATCTCAGGCCTCACGTATTCCAACATCGCGAAGGAGCAATATGAGGGATCACCTCGTTGAGAAATTTCCTCAGCAGTATCAGCGTTATATTTTTCACTGTGTTAACGTTCGACCCGACAGTCATTATTGCTTCAGGGCATTAGCCGCGCAACTCTATGGTTCTGAAGATGAATGGGCTCAAGTACGACATGACCTTATCCAAGATATTGAACAAAATTGGGTCTTGTACGATCAGCCTTATTCGTAACATAATTATGTATCCTAGGTGCTACAAAAACTTTGTTGCTTCCAGCCATCGGCACCAGAGGATCATTGGATGGATTCTATATCATTGGGACTTGTCATCGCATCAACGTACAACGTTGTACTGCATACATTCGACTTGATTGCTGCGAGTTGTTTCACCCACTTGCCGTTGAGCTCCCATCCAATTCCATTCGCAGCGTGCACACATATAGCTATTGGCCGTGTTAATGGCAATCACTTCGTGCAAGTTTTCCTATACCGTCATTACCCTGTACCACCCATTATCATATAGTGGAGGCCAAATGCATCAAATGAAGCACACAGATGTGCTCATCCTTATGAAGCACGCCTCCAATTGTGGTACGAAGTAATGGAGATAGATCCACCGGGACAACGACCATAATTTGGCAGAAATATTGACTAAATTTGTGTATTTATTTTATGTTCATGTATTGGTTCTATATACTCAATTGTAATTAAATGAAGTTTGATTTCAGTTTGCATTATTGACTGTTCAGAGAAATATAAAGTAAATTTAAGTGGATTCAACGTACATAATTTACTTGAAAACTCAAATATAGAAGTTTAAAAAAAATGACGGATAAAAAAATAAAAACAAAGAGATAATATATTGGGACCAAAAAAATCATTTAATTTAAACACATTATTTTATATTCAATATTAGACTTGTTTGATAGGTTTCGTTTAGTAGATTTCAAAAATATAAAATTTATTTAAAAAAATATGTGATTTCAACCTTTTTAGACAATTTATATATTTAAAAATATGGTTATAAAATTAAGTGTTTCAAATTTCAATCCGTTTGAACAGGTGGAAAGTGTTTGGTTTCCTGATCATTTTATTCTAAATGGTCATAGTTAAATTTTGACTTCAGGGTTCTCGTTGATTAACCCTAAGAGTTATTTGATTCTACGATGCCAAAAATTCATTATGACCATTGAAGATAAAATGATAAAAAAAAAAAGATCTTTCCACCGATTCAACCGGATTGAAAATCGGAACACTAAAATAATTTTAAATAAATAAAAAAGGAAAAAAATACAGAGTATAAATATTATTAATTAAATAAAGAAAAAATAACAAAAAATAAGTTCGGGTAATTGGTTCAACATTCTAAATGCATCAGATGCATGTATGCTCGAGCGAATAAGAAGTTGAAAAAATGTGGGTATAATGGAAGAATAAAACAATAAAACTTAAGAAATAAAGTAATTTGAAAATAACATGAATCCAGAAATAGAATAATCAAATTAAGACAGATCATCGAAAGTTTACCGGGAATACAAGAAATACAAAGAACCAAAACTTGTGGTAGTTTAATATTGACTAAGTAATGAATATAGATCCGCCGGGACGACAGTTTCATATTCATATTCAATATTAGACTTGTTTGATAAGTTTTGTTAAGTAGATTTCAAAAATATAAAATTTATTTAAAAAAATACGTGATTTCAACCTCTTTAGACAATTTATATATTAAAAAATATAGTTAAAAAATTAAGTATTCTAAATTTCAATCCGTTTGAACCGTTGAAAAGATTTATTTTTCTGATCATTTTATTCTAAATGGTCATAATTAAATTTTGACCTTAGGGCTCTCGTTGATTAACCCTAAGAAATATTTGATTCTATGACTTTCTAAGGGTTAATAAACGAGAGCTCCAGAGTCAAAATTTAATTATGACCATTTAGGACAAAATGATCAAAAAATTAAAATCTTTCCACCGGTTCAAACGGATTGAAATTTAGAACACTTAATTTTTCAACCTCTTTAAATAGTTTAAACTACTACAAAAATATAGTTTTTCCGTTTTACATTATTTCATCATCAATATTAAGCTCGTTTGATAGGTTTCGTTGGATAGATTTCAAAAAAATAAAATTTATTAAAAAAAATTACGTGAAAAAAAAGTTATTAGCATTTAAAATTTTATAACAAAAAATAAAATAAGAGAGAGAGAGAGAGAGAGAGAGAGAGGGGGGGAGAGAGAGAGAGCATGTGGAGCTAGGGGTAAAACGGGAAATTAAAGGAGGCCCGTGTTAGGGGGGGCCTGACACGGGGGATGCGATTAACAGCACTCCTTAAGATCGATCGATTCCGACTTTGCACTATCTTAATCACAGAGTAGATCTTTCAGTCTGAGATTTGTTCGCTTCTGCTCGCCTAGGTTCGTAGCTCCGTCCAGCGCTCATGGCTCGTGCTCCTTCTGAGAAAGTTTGGCTCTGTTCTCGATAGCTTTTTCCGATACATGTTCTCTGCTGCGGTTTGCATGGTTTTTGGTTTGGCTAATGTGGCTGCAAATTTTTTTTTAGGATTTGTTGGTTGTCGATTGAAGGTTCCTTGAATGCATATTCTAGGGATAGCGTTTTGGTTGGGTTTGTTCATGGTTTTCGTCTTCTCCATTTGTGTTGCATGTGCACTTTTGTGACATTATTGTGGCTTCGGTAGCTTTGGGAGATGTAGCCTTTTCATTTTTCTTGCATTAGGGTTTCACTTATTCAGGGTTAGTATTTTTAGTTTTTGGGGTTTTCCCCCTTCTTCATTTGTGTTGCATGTTCACTTTTTGGACATATTCATGGCTCGGCTAGCTTCATCAGATCTAGAGTTCTGATATCGTGCTTCGCCGAGATTTGCAAGCGAAACAAGTCTCGCTCTATTTTTGAAAGCAAATGAAAAAATAGAGATAGAGAGAAAGAGTGAGCGAGTGGGGTTCATGTTAGTCGTCGGAGATTGAGGTAGAAAATGACACTTCTTTTCCCTATGTTTGCATGGGCTTTTTTTGATCTTTGCTGGGTTTGTGTCTTGATTTGTAATTTGTAGATCTAATGCTTTGTTTTTGTTTTTGTTTTTTTGTTCATAAGGGATTTTTGCTGAGTAGATTTTGCTTGCCACATGTATAAATTAGAATCATCTCCTGATGACCACAGTGGCTATGGCTTGAAGCGACGACGTGGTTGCTTGCGATTCTGAGTTTTACTTCACTGATGCTGTATAGAGTCCAAGGTGTGTGATGTATTTGACCAAAACCCCCCTTCGTCATATGTATTTATGTGGTCTGGATAAATTATCTTACTTATGTTGTTGTTCTTCCTTTCTCTCTGTAGTGCTATTTTTTTTGGGGTCCTAATCTCACTTTGAAATTGGTTAATTGCCTAGCAACTCATATGTCTATAGCTTGTGGCCTTGAATTTGTAAATTGGTTTCCGAGTAAACCCGGAATGCTTTGGAACTCATCACCAGAAAAAGGTGTGTTTATTTCCGGGGAAAAAATCCACATCCTTTTTTTCCCTTTCATATGTACTGTCTTTTCAACTCTCATCTTTATGAGGAGCAATAGAGAGCTATCTTTTTTGTACCAACTACTGTATTATTCTTTCACTATATGATATGAATGAAATGCATTTTTGAAATAGCAGAGTGCTAAAGTGAAATGTCTATTGATTGGGTGGGTGGGTGGGTGGGTGGGTGGGTGGGGATTAACATTGGAAAAGATTTAAAAAATCAGCATCTATACCCTATTAGTGTTTTACAATTATTGAAAGTGTATTTCATCATGTGGTCTGGAAGAAAATGACAGCTTAATTTGGGACAAGTTACGAATAAACTGCAAATGAAGCATATGCCTGGAAAATACCAAGCGTATTTATTGTGGCCTTTGGCAATTTTTCATCATTTCTAGTGTGGTGATTAACTCTTGAGTCTCGACTATGAATATTTTCTCATTCCAAAAGTTCCATTTTGAAGAATTGAGTCTCCATGTTCAATGGGTCTCAAAATTGAACATGGAAGACTGGAGACGGGTTGGAGTTCATTCATTCTCCATTTTGGAAGACTGGGAGTCATGGGGGACAAGGCCAAGGGTCTTTCATGTTGTGTGTGACACTTACTTTCTATTCGCTCTAAAAAATGTGTTCATGAAGTTCATTTGTTCACTTCCAATTGCTGATCTTATGGTATTATGGTGCTATTTACTAGACACAATCATTTGGCGGCTTCAATTATTCACTTTTTTCATTAGCTCAATCAAAAGTTTTACAGCAGATGGAATTGAACTTTGTGTAGTTAATAAATTTTGTTTTCCTTATTTTTGTAGCTTTTTGTATGTTTTGATGTTTTCCCTTGCTTGGTTTTGTGGGGTGGGCCAATTCGTGTAATGATTTTAGCTTCTGTTATTACCTGATGGTATGATGACCTTTTATATAATTCAAGTGGAGGAATTGAGTGAGGAATTGCGTGCAGAAAGTCAGCAATCATCAGAGTCATCAGGCACAATTGGATGCTCCAGGGGAGCTTCAATAGCATCTTTTCACCAGCAAATATCTGTCACAGTGGTGACGGAATTCGTACTTGGAATGAAGAAGCAGTTTCAAGATGTACTTTGCTTTCATCACAGGTAAATTAAAGTTCGCTGTTATATGTACTTTGTTGCTTAAAATCGATCCATCATCTGTAATTGTTCCCTAGATGAAGTCACATTCTTTGGTTTCAGAATTCGTTTTGTTCAACCCACGTCCTAACTCCTAACATATTTCAATTCTTTGTTTTTCTTGCCTGAACCTTCTAATTTCAATTAATGAATGCATTGGGAATCTGATAAACCATGCCAATCAAGGTAATCTTTGGCTAACACATCTGAATAAATCTTATGGAAACTAAAATACCTATAGCAATTCAATTTAACACCAACTTAGGGAGGTAGAAGAAAAGTGCATAAATTTTAAGAAGAGCTTTGTTGGCTTCATACATATTGCTTACACTTTTATGGAGGGCAGTTTGACCCTTGAAGACCTTCAACCACCGCCAGCGTCAACATAAATCTCCCTGGATTAGATTCCCGGGTCTCTCATTTATTCTTCCCATCCAACCATAGTCTCAAGGACACAATAATTATGACCACCAAATGGGTATGGAACTTGTTTTTAATTTTTATCCCTTTTGCTTTTATATGTATGCATGCATAATCCATAAGTAAGACCAAGTAAGTTTTAGCTTATCTGTTTCTTGGCATGAGAGTTTGCATTAATGTTCTGGGTGCTAACCTTTTGCTTTTCCTCCCCATTTTTCCCTTGTTTCTCTGGCTGTAGGTAAGTCAGTATACAACATATGGGCTTGAACGAGCCAGAGACAGCCTTACTGAAGCAGCTACTCCCTTCGCTACTATTGCACAGACAAGCTTTAGGGAGTATGTGTTAGCAAGGGTTGCGTTAGCTTGCGAGGAGGCTGATACTTATGTATATGAAACCCTTAATCAAACTTATGCAACCTACTTTTGTTACACTCATCTACTTTTATGATTAAAGAAATATTCAAAATCATTCTCTTCAACGGGCATGACAGACGTGCAAGGCACGTCGCAATGTACCTAGTATTTAAAAACGCTCACATGCTCTCCTGCGAGCTCATTGTCCGCGCCTATTTGCAATTTTGACCCTCTTGATCACCTTTACACGTATCCATATGTTGCATATACTTGCATGTTGTAGTGTTGTTTGACTTAACTCCCCGACTCAAAAAGATCTATTGTGCAAGCAAGCCTATAGGGTACAAACCAATTGTCCATACAACATCATCTCGTCTCCTTTGCAAACCTCAACAACTCCACCACCAGAATCAAAACCTGCAACCTTTTCGAATCTAGCATTCCCAGAGACACTAAATTAATATTAAGCACACACAAAGAATTTACATTGTGCGGCACCCAATTGCCTACGTCCACAGCCGAATGAGAGTGTATATAATATTGAAAGTGTTTACCATGACAAAAGAATACACAAATCCCGACCCCCTGACCCCCGCTTGCTTGTGGTACTTTTCCTTCTCCCTTACACTCTCAATATTTCCTCTCAATCTCTATATTCATCGCTAGCCCCCTTTGCAAAATCTGTAGAACCGTCATGGGTTATACCACTTTTCTTCCCTGGCCATGAGAAAGCCATCTTCTTGGACTCCAATTTGCTTCTATATCGCGTGCAACAAAATCAAAGAGGGAATAACTACAAGTCATCTTTGAAGACGTATGATAAAAAATCTAAAAAATTGGTCTAAGGTCCACTGTAGCATATTTGTAACCCATTAAGTCCACCTCTCAAGTTTGTAACCCACTAGATCCACTTAAATAAGGGCCTTGTTTGGCTTAGGAAAAAAAATGTATTTTTATTCTTTTTCATTTTTTGGGTGGCCAAACTGGGCCCTTATCAAGCCAAAAAGGAATTAATACAAGACAAAAATGCCCATATCATCTTTCTTTTTTTTCATTTTTTAGAATTTTGACAACTCTCTCTCTCTACATTCCAAATCTCACTCGTTCTGCCGCTGCACAAATAACATTATATGTTCAGATCTGTTAGGCTGCTACGCAGACCAATTTATATAAGAGTGTCTATGGTTATGGTTTATTATTCTTTTATAGGATTATATGGTTATAACGAGTAATGAACAATATGGTTATATAATTATATATTCAAATCATATATAACGTTATATGTTTTCCTTTTACAGGTTACTTATTACACATGTTGACATTTAACAATTTATATAGCGACCAGATTGGTACATATATGATTCTATATGCTATTTGTTGTCATGAATATTATATAATACAGTACCAAACTGTAACACGCCATCAATTTCAATACATCCAAAATGTACCATATAATACAAAATGTACCATCTAAGTCAGTGAGCAAGTCAAAACTTGTTCAAAATAAAACATCATTAATGTTCGGACCATCAAAGGTAAAGTTTGTTCAAATCCCCACAAAAAATAATAAAATAAAATAAAATTTGTCCCAATGACAGCATTTCAGTCCTTCTCTATCACCATCTCATCATTTCATCTGTGCTGGAGGGTATATCCTTGCTATTGGCCTGGCATTATATGTTCGTTCCACAGGTATCAACTTTTTACCTTTCTTATTTGGTTTTGTCATTCCTGCAAAGATACACATAATTAAACAGATGCACACTAGCATGGTAATGAAGTAGATTCAAGAATCATATATAACCTAAACACTAGCATTCAAATATAGTCGTATGTGTTACCATAACCATATAGTCTAATAGTAGATAACCCTATATGAATTGGTCCGCACAGCGGCTTAATAGAACTGAACATATAACCATATATGTTATCTAACAGTAGCTAAAAAAAGTATAAAAAACATTCCCAAAGCCAGCAAAAAACAGCTTCAATGCAATTGAACTACCATTACTAAAATAGAAAGACATTAATAAAGCACCTAACTCCACTTCAAACGACTCCAGTCATTCCATGGTTATATAAATGAAAGAAAATCACATCTATCAAAATAATAAAGCATGTTGAAGCTAGGACATATAACCCTATATATATAATAATAAAGCATGATCAAACTTGGACCTATAACACTATAAAAAAATAATAAAGCATGTTCAAACTTGAACATATATATGCATAAATATACAACCATAACCATATAAAACCATATATATAACCATATATGTTACCATAACCATATATAACCATAAACAACCCTATATAAATTGGTCCGCATAGCGGCCTTACAAACCTAAACATATAACCATATATGTTACCCAACAACAACTAAACAAAAGTACAAAAAAACAATGAATACAATCAAGAACATATAACCATATAATTGTAAAGTGTTGACAGTCCTTATATGACCATATATTCGCACACAAACATGATCCTAACCAATATAAATCCTAAATATTATTTTTTGCGCCCAAAAAGATCAAGCAGAAGGGAGTATTTTGCATGAAAAAAATTCCAAAAAAAAAAACTTTGATTGTGGATCCAATTAAATTCTTTGATAACCCACGGAAAATTTATTTTTCCATCATTTCTCTTCGTTTCCGTAAAACTGAACATGCCTAATAGAGAGTTGAGAGGGGCTCTTCGTTTCCGTAAAACTGAACATGCCTAATAGAGAGTTGAGAGGGGCGCTTACTTTCCAAGCTAAATTGGAAATAATGGAGATCAAATCCAGATGGATCGGTAGCCGGCAAGATCGGCCGCCGTCCTTCCATGTGCACACTTGTACAAACAGACAAAGCAGACCTCTCCTTTGCATTCCAGCTAGCTTTGGAGATCTTGCAGAAGGCTCCCACAAGTACCTAGTGGAAGATTAAGTAAAGTGTTAGACGGGAATATAAAAGAAATCCACATAAATCATTTCACGGGCAAACCAACAATTCTGGTTATATAGAAACTTTGCAGCAATATTTTCGGTAGCATGTAGAAAAACTTAACAGAGAGCGACGGCGGCCATGGAAGGTGACGAGTTTGTGGACGGCAAAGAGAGAGATGGGCTCCAGATCTAGAAATATTTCTAGGGTTTCTCTCTTTATGAGTGGTTATATATGATGGGTATTTCTGTCATAGGAATTATTTTATTAGGCTAGTGGACTAGAGGGGTTAGAAACTTTAGATGTGGACTAGATGGGTTTGGAAAGTGCTATAGTGGACTTATGAAAAATTCTCCCTAAAAAATATTCTTTGAAGACACAACATGAATGCAGTTTAAGCCAATTCTTTCGGACTTTTCTCTGCCTATCACGTGGCAAAATCCTAATTCAAAAATGTCTTCTTCAATAAAAAGAAATTTAGCCATCATAATCTTTGCATTACAATAAAGAAAATTTCCTTTTCACATCGGTTGAATAAAGCATTAAGAACTTTGGATTTGGGAATGGCTGTCTCAAAATTTGGACCAATCCGACCGTCAACATCTCTAAAAGTAGATTCCTTCATTTGGATTTTCAAATTATTTTCTTATTGGCTTTAATTATTATCGGTATATCAATTAATCTATAGGGCAAAGTCCACTTTCACCCCCTATGGTTTTGGCCATGTGCGGATACACCCTCTATGATTCAAAAGTGTAAATATAACCCCATGTGATTTTAAAATTGTGCGGATGGACCCATTGCCGTCATATTTTCCATCCATATTAACTAAGGTGTATCTCACACATCTCTAAAATGTAATCTGAGTCGTTCATAATGTATTAAATAAAGAATAGAGTATCTCTATAAAAAATCATCTCGATGAGACATCAATAACTCAGTGATCTAATTTTTAGTAAATTCAAATTTGAAATTTTAATTTCATAACAAAATCGATTCGACCATGAGCTTGTCATTTTTTGATTGACTTGAATTTTGGCAAAGATATAATACTCATCAAAATTTACAATATCAACGGTTTGGATTCAATTTTTGGTATAGGTGATGATGTGGTTAGATTTAAAAAAGAAGAAGAATCAAGGGACATGATGAGGGTATATCGGTCTTTTAATGTTGTGTCCGTTAATATGGATGAAAAATATGATGACAGGGGGTCTATCTGCATATTTTCAAAACCACAGAAGCTTATGTGCACACTTTTAAATCATAGGAGGTGTATCCGCACATGACTTATACTACAACGGGTCAAAGTGGACTTTGCCCTAACCTATATCTATATACCCTTTTTATGGAAAATGGTAATGAACGAGAATTTGGACGAAAGGGCTTGCCAAGTGTCAATTAGAATAGTAGTACTTAATTAGTAGGTAAAATGAGAGGTTGGTGGGGGACACTAGGAAATGAGGGGTGGGGTTGGGATAGAAAAATGGTCTTGGCTCGTAGGCCATGGAGACCCTAAACACACAAGGAATCGAGACACACCCATATGAATAGATTGGAGACAAATCCAAAATTATCTAAACCTACCTTCAACCCATCCCCCCTCTTACCCACAAGCCAAGCCACAATGAGGCAGCTACTCCGAAATTATTCAAAGTAAATGCCAAGAGCTCTCTCATTATTATATACTACTTTTGTGTAACTAATACTATGTAACGGACCCCTCCATATCCATACCGTATCTTTCTGCATCGAAGATTTTGTGTTTTTGCCCCACCCCTGGCTTTATGCATGTGTGCGTGTATCTCTGTTTAATTCGCCTCTAACTCCAACATTAACGGAATCATGGCCATCCAGAGGAATCGATTCGAGGATTACAACCCTTTTTATGCTTTGCGACCCAGCAATCGGAAATGGAAGACAAAAGCCCACCACAAAGCTGAATGCCATAGTGGCAAGCCTTTTCAAAATCTCACCCCGGACTAAACACAAACGTGAAAGGTTATAGAGGACACCTATGGCTACCCTACATATTGTATCCCTCAATGCCGTACATGCCATTGATTTTCTTTTATCTCTCGTGTATTCCGTGGCGACGGGGAGGGTTGCTACATCGCCAGGCTGAAGTTTTTTACAAGGGTTTTGGGTCTTTAATTTGTTTCGTTGAGCCGTTTGTTTTGTTTGAATCGTTTGAATCCTTTGTTTGTTGGGTCGTTTTCTATGGATGGTGTGTGTTTCGTCGTACTATATCATTTCACATGTATGTAGTTTACATTTTCTCGAAAATAAAAGTTCTTAACGATCACTTGATCTAAAACTAGAAGGGATGGCTCCAGATAGCTAAAGGCCTAAATCAACAAATTCAAACGAAGGATCGTCTCCCATTGCCGCCAAAAAACCAGAACAAAAAATATTGATTATAGATTTGTTCAGTAGTTAATTTTAAAGCTTGGGATTAGTCGAGTTGCGCACTGGAAACGTATAGAGAAAAAGACAGTTGCAGTTCGATAAATCAATTGCATAGTGTACAGTTTTACTTAGTAGTCCAAGCAAGTTCTGTAACTCGGGTTGAAAAACCGAGTTTGCAATGCTACATTTCTAAGAGATATTAACGTGTCCTGAAAATAAAATAAAAACATTGTCGCATTATGAACCGTTCATTTCCTTGCACTGCGTGAGGATTCTTATTTAGTTTGAGTTTTGTACCTAAATAGTAGTATTCCTTTTGACCAGCCTTCGAAGTGGATGCGGGACTAGAACAGAGCAGATAGAAGGCAACCTACATTCTGTTAACACAATATTGAGAAATATTTTATCATTATGTTATCATGTTTTGTAGGTTCTATTATTCATGTTTCCTAGTTGGGCTAATTTCTTTATAATGCATTTTTTCTATTTGGTTTAGATTTCTTAGTGACAAAAAACATTGTAGCCTGTATAATGGCATACTAGGGTTATGTTTGATACACGATCAATAATACATCATTTCGCTTTTCTTAACACATTCACTTGTGAGTGGCGGAGTGAGAAATGAGGTGGGGGAAGGGATTTTGTTTGGCAGTTACGATATCGTCAGTTAGCCTCCAACATAATCCAGGCATATTTATATTCCTCTTCATGGGCGGTGAAACTTGCTCCTTATATTAGTATATGCTCAATCCTATATTGAATAATTAAGTGCATGCTTCTTGTTGCAAGTTCTCCATACTCGTTTCATTTGTTCTCTCTCTCTCTCTCTCTCTCTCTCTCTCTCTCTCTCTCTCTCTCTCAACATTGCATGTGGAAGTCCTGGTCCACTTTTTTTGTATTTGGAATGCCTGATTGGGGAGATAATTAAACAACAAGCACAAGGTACAGAAAACTTCAAGTCATTTGCTACTAGAACCAAGTTTTTGGTCTCTCCTGGTATAGAACTATGCCTGGGCCCTGGATTGCAATTCTAATTGCTTCATGCTGCCTAGGCTAGAGCATTCACCGTGCGAATTGCAGTGCTTTTCATAGTTCTAAGGTTATCTCTGATTCTCTGTCACCAATATATTTCAATAACCTACGCAATCAATTTCATACAAAGAAAATGGCTTTTCCTTTAATTGTCGTAATAGAACTTGCAAAAAAAAAAAAAAAAATACATACATACAAACTAGTCCGTGAACAAATGTAAGACTACATGTGTGTTGCCATAGGAAAACAAAAACCAGATCGAAGTAGAACAAACCAGTAGCATTGAGAAGCAGACACTGACAGATAGAAACAACTGCCGAAAGTCGTAACCACCAACAAGATACAAAACCTGAATTGTGCAGATTGGTCAATTCCTATGTTAAAATACAGCCTAACTATCTGTCTGGCTAATAACAAGAAACTTTTCCTAGCCATTTTCTCATTTTCAAGTAAAATATAACATTTACCTGAATAACTTTCATTGCAATTTGCAACAGTTCTACCAAGGACAGGATGTGCAACAAAAATTCTTGTGCAGCTATAACAACAAACAAAGCATCGGTCTTAGTGGATATGAAAAACAAATTACTTAAAGGATGTGAAGTTCCGATTTGAGTCTTATTTCTGATAGCAAACATTTCCTTTCCTATCTTGATTTCAACTTGATGAAATCGAGCACTTTTTTTTTTTTTTTGGGTACAATCGAGCACTTTTTTAATACTAAAATAGAGAAGCATGGTTGTCTTCCAGAATAATATGTGGCTGAATTATCGAATGACTTAAAATAAGTAACGCACAACGTGTGGCTGTTAACTAACTACAAGGTCGAACCTTATGGTTAACAGCCACAAATTTTGTTTTACTGCATGGAATGGAAGCTCATGAACTGGGAGGTTTTTGTTTCCCCAATAGTTGTAGGGACCACCCCGCCCTTCTTAAGCCCATCTCTAACTCCAACTTTGCATGCATCTCTCTCTCTCTCTCTCTCTCTCTCTCTCTGGAACAATATATCTAATCTCTGTGATCTGAACTGCATTTGATTACAAAAGCTTCATTGAATCATTGGACATGTTACACTTGGACGATTCCTTCACCGGAAACAGTACGGACATGACTGTGCTCCAGAGACATCAAGCTATTTTCAGCCGTCAGCATGAGGACCAGAGACAAGACAACAATGCAATTGAATCTTACGCAATGCCTCGGCTTCAGAGTCTCGTCAGTGATGATTCGATGGTATATCAAGAGCTGATGAGTAGGTCGATGAATGCCGATCAGTACCTGGGAAGTATGTTTCCTGCATTCAGAGAACTCCAGTTGGCCGGAACTGAGTTCGTTGGCGATACAATTAGTATTGTGCCTTTACAGTTGGTGACTAGTGGTTCTCCGGAGGGTAATCACTCTTTTTCTGTAGGACTTAACTTGAAGAAGAGGAAAGCCGATGAGGTTCGTGTGTTTGTAAACTCTACTGCAACTAATTTGTTTCTCTTGGTTCACTTTCCGTACTTCTTTTAACAAACAAGTACGTTTAGGAAGTCCTTGTTCTGACTCTGGCACCCTGCTGTTTATTTCTAATTCAATCCCATTCAACATTTTTTTCTTGATCGGCAAAAGTGACATTTTATTAGGGAAAGGGGTTGGAATCCCATTCAACATTGTGTGAAATAATAATTGTATCATACTGTTTTGTGCAATACCAGCTTATTGTAGAAGAGTGCTGTAATGACGACGAGATTGGAGTAGAAGTAAGGCAGGGAGAATCTGCTGCAATAGAAACAACTAATTTGGAAACTTCAACCGACAATTCGAAGGTTTCTGATGTTCAGAAGCCTGATTACATTCATGTCAGGGCACGCCGCGGTCAGGCCACGGATAGCCACAGTTTGGCTGAAAGAGTGAGTCTTTTTCTTTTTTTTGATAAAGATCTGAACAATATACAAAGACAAAATGGGAACTTGGAAGGCAAAAGTAAAGGGGGAAACATCCAACTATGTTTGCACCCTCCCTAACCTCCACTAGAACAGCCTTGTGATTCCAGAAACGTGAAAAAAAAAAAAAAAAAAAATTGGAGAAAACCAGGAAAAAAAAATACCGAACCAATGAAAGATAATAGATTGCACATCAGTAAGGGCTACGTGTTTTGTTTTGCTTTTTTTGATGGATTAATAGGCGAGGAGGGAGAAAATAAACAAGAAGATGAAATGTCTACAAGATTTAGTTCCAGGGTGCAGCAAAGTTACAGGCAAGGCTGGGATGCTTGACGAAATTATTAACTACGTGCAATCTCTTCAAAGACAAATTGAGGTGATCTCCAGCTTTTTTATTTTCCACCTTATTAGTCTACTTAGGCTATGTATTGCCGATGTCAAAAAGTTTGGTTACCAAACCACAGCCGTATTGCCAGTTCTGACTAATTACATGCTTCTGCTGGTTTTTGTAACAGTTCCTATCGATGAAACTAGCTGCCTTGAATCCAAGACTTGACTTCGACATGGATAGATTCTCCATGGAAGAGGTAAAATTGAACTTCAGAACTCCCCAGAATTGGCTTAATCTTAGACTGATCGGTGACTTAACAAGGGTTGAAGGTCATCATGCTTATTCTATAACTGACTTGTGCTATAAAAATTTATGCAATGAAGTTTCCTGCTCACGTCACCAGTTTTCCAGCAGCCGTTGCACCTCCTGAAATGGCCGATTCGGCCTACCAGTTTAGTCAAGTGCAAAAGGGAGCCACTGCTTATGGGATTGATATGCCAATAAATCCGATGCAACTTGCTCCTCAGAGAAGCACCACATGCTCTTCTTCTTTGTCTATCCCAAAGGTTTATTTCGACTCATCCCACTTTCACGTAATTTCCTCAACTTCCAAGTTTTTATTCCATTTCACCACCTGTTTTAGATATACTAGTGATTCCTTTTGTTGTGCATTGCTTCACATTGCAGCAAACTCAACCCCTCTCAACTTGGGAAACTGATATACACACTCTTCACAACACTGAGTTCCATTGAGAAGGGTCAACTGTATTACTACGAATCTCCACTACTTACAGGTGAGTGGTGTGGATATTTGAATATTTCATTTTAATGAACTAAAGGGATGGTCAGTAAGGACTGAGGACTAGTGAGGAGTAAGGATGAAGCAAAAGGGGCTGAATCCCTACATAGAATACTAACAGCAGTACAATTACAATCCTAATATGAGAAAGTCTGAAGCATCGGGAACTTTGCAAAGGAAGCTTTACTAACCTAAATCATTAGCACCTCCGTCGATATTTTCAAGCAAGGCACAATTATCAGTTGACAAAGCTTTTTCGCCTTGTCTCCAGGAGCTGATATTGCCTCTAACGTCACATGCCTAGCTCGTTTGTTTACATTCTTGCATTCATATTATATTTGTGTAATGTCTTGTGCAAAGAAAATTGGTATTTTCAATCTAGCAGAACCAAAAAGAGACAACGAAGGGGACTAATTCTCACGAAAAAGTTCCATGCAAATTGATGCTTTCTAAGCTCCTAATTGGAAATAGTATTGTTAAATGTTGCTTCTAGATCTTCAGCTGTGAAGGAAAAATATGGTTTTGCATGCAGGCACCAGTCATGGATGGTTACAGCCTGAGGATGGAGTGGCTATTTTTGGATAACAATCACTGTAGATTCCCATGATTCTCTTTGTGTAATGTTTTCCCCTGCCTCTCTGATCTGCCTAATTCACCAAATACATGAATCTGCACTTACACACAATGTTGTAACATTAGCATTGAAATCTGTAACAAAGTTGGATTTCCCATAGTATGAGGATTGTGGATTTTTTTTGGGGTTAGTAAGGATTGTGGATTTTGAATGTTTGCATTCATGTATAAGGGACGAAAAGTACCACAACGCAAGTGCTATTGAAGTTAGATACTCCATATTGTAATGAAGGACAGAAACATTTTTTGGCTTATAGTCCAAAATTCACTTTAACCTGCGCAAGCACAAGGAAGGTGGAGGTCAGATTGAAGGGAAGGTAATAAAGACATTGCTATAAAATGGAGCTAAATTGCTATTCCTATTTTCCCTTTTGATATTGGAATTATGGATGAACCATGAGAGGAAAAGAAAATACAACGGAAAAACTGATGGTCCTCCACGTACGGATTCACAGTGTAGCTGTTGCTGTAGTTGCAAATTAAGAGCTTGAATACCATATTTGTAATTAAGAGCTTGAATACCATATTTGTAAACAATCTAAGGAGCGCGAAAGCAATAGGAAGCGCTGTAATTAAGTACTACTAAAGATAGAGACGGTTAATCATCAACTTATTTATCGTATCATGTACGGTTAAAAACTAGTCCATGAAATAAAAATATCATACGTACATTTCCTTCTCTCTTAACAAATCCCTCTCTAGATTCAAGATCCAAACATATTTTTTTACAGTTGCTCCTTCATCTGCTAGATATAGTGGTTTGGTTTGATAGATAGTAAGCACCATAATTTTAACCTAACCGCTTGATCTTCATTGGTTCACAGTTTCTTCCGCATTGTACGTCTTCGCCAGTAATTACTCCTCCTATCCTATGTGCTTCTTCTGCGCACAGTCTATATATCTTCGTTCATTGGTGTTTTGATTTCATGTTTGAGTAAATACTAGTAGTTTAATTATATACGACAATTTCATGTACGCCAGGAACTCAGATGGCAAAATGGGGGTGAAATCAGTTCAGTTTGCTCTGATTTTTTTACGAATTTTGCAACCAAACCATGCAGTTACTTTGTTTTGGATATCTCAAAACGGAATTAAACCTGTCCCAACAAATTCGGTTTAGGCCCGTTTTGGTTATTCAGATTGGTCCGGTTTCCTCGGCTTATTCGGTTTTTGGTCTACAACCAAGTCTAACGGGTCAACAAATATAAATTGACAAAATAAAAAACCAATTTAATTGGGGTCTTACTCTACTCACTTAGAGAAATTATTCGTTGCCCTAAGGGCAACACATCATCTATGTCACGTGGTGCCTCTCACCAATCAAAACCCGCCTTGTGGGTAAAATCTTCAGTCCGGTAGTCTGCCACTATTTGAGGCATTAGTACCCACTGACACATATTCTTCTCTCTCCACAGACATAGCCTTCTCTCTCTAAAATAGGCGGGTAGATCTCAAAATTAAACCCAAGTCCTGTGTATCCACACAAAAAAAAGGCAAAAAACTTATTTTTTAAATTAAATGTGTTATATGAGAAAATGACATATTTCATAAAGTAGAAAATAAATACTTAAAATAGAAGTATCTTAGTAGAACGGAGCATAAGGAGACCCGCTCTTTACACTTAGATTTTTGAGCTTTTTCTTGTTTTATCCTTACTAAAGAAAATTTGTAAAGCCCAAAAAGTCGGCTTAAAATAAAAATTTATGACTTCTGCCCAAATATTTTGGAATATCCAAGATAAAGTCTCTCGGATATTAAAAAATATATATTAGGGTAAAAGTTAAAAAAAAATATTTTCGATTCCTCTCATCTGTAACGCTGGGTAACGGCTAAAAGTTGTTGGGTAACACCGAGTAATGACCAAAAAATTGCTGGGTAACGATAACCATTTTGTTGCAAACGAACAAATTAATTTAATTTTTTTAATAAAGACAAAAAAACCAAAAAAAAAAAACTTACTGAAACTTAGTCTAAACCATCAAAGTTTGTATTTTTTACTTTTACCTTAATATTTTTGTTGTAATATCTGAGAGGCTTTATCTTGGATATCGAAGGTAAAAAAAAGTCATAATTTTTACTTTAAGTTGACTTTTTGGGCTTTACGATGAATATTTTTAAAAATATTTGGATTAAATTCATAATTTTTTTCTTATGTTTTTCTCGTCGAGACGAATCAATAATCTACAAAAGTTTGTCGTGAAATTAAAAAAAAAAACTTTTTTATTAAGGACAAAACAAGAAAAAACTCAAAAATCTTAATGTAACAAGGCAGATCTTCTTAGAGAGTGTTTCTGCTAGTGAAAATTTTATAGATTTTTAATTGTGATTGAAAAGTTGTTAGGTGTTTCTGGTAGTGAATAAATTGTTGAAAAATATCAAGTTATTATTTGCGGTAGTGATTTTTTTTACCAGGTATGTGAGTGAAAAAGTTGTTAAATTAGTAAAAACTTCTTTATTATTGAAACCAATTGGTAAAATGCGTTAAATTTTTTGTTAATGGAAACAAGGTAGTAAAATGTGCTAACTTTTTTTTGTGTCTATACAATTATGGGCAGTTCAAAAAAAAAAGAATTTTTTGATTTACACTTCTATTTTAGAGAGAGAACGTTGTGTGGTGGAGAGTGAAAAATGTGTGCCGGTGGGTATTAATGCCTCAAATGGTGACAAACTTTCCGACAACAAATTTTACCCACAAGGTAGGTTTAGATTGGTGGGAGGCATCACCTGTCATAGATGACATGTTGCCCCAAGGTAAGTATTATAAGTATATGGTTCGGTTCAGTTCTTTTTCTACAGTTTATTTCGACCAAAATCGAAACCGTACTTGTTCTAATTTTTTTCACAATGAAAAATTGAACTGAACCAATAGGTTGGGAAAACCAAACCAAACTACTTTCTTCAACCGGTTTTAAGCTTATCATACGGTTTCTTTCTTTCTTTTTTGGTTAAATTAAAGATACTTTTTTTGCTATCCACGCGCCACAATTTTTTTTGATTGTGTTGACTATAACATCAGTGATAAGAATATTAGTGATAGATGAAAAATTAGATTGATGGATTTGGAAAACTTTTGTTCCGGGTTACATTCTTGATAGTCACGGAATTTACAAAGCTAGATATTAGTTCCAAATTCCATTGCTCAATTCCACTTGTGCCCTTTTCTCCTGTTTTTTTCTTAGACCAAAATTGGATAGAATCATACAAGAAGGTATTCCTGCACCCCTTTTGAAGGGGCGAAAGTCACACAATTACAAAAGTTGAGTGATCGAAATATACATTTCTATATCATCAGGGGTTATTCGTTATTCTGAGATAGGAAAAGGGGACTCCGTGTAATTAATCCTAATTTCTTCTGAACCAAATCGGAGGTCTTTTCAAATTACGACTTGTAGGAATAAAGTAGAAATCCGATCAGTTAGAAGAAAGAAAGAATGGCGACGGAATCATCGGAAGGGGAGGAAGAAGGAAAGCTCATGGGTGGGAACCAGCAGTTGACGATAGATGACGAAGACCTCCGTGAAATGGCCAAGAAGGCCGCCTGGAGTGTCAGCTCTTGCAAGCCTGGCAACGGCGTCACTTCCCTCCGCGACGACAACCTCGATACCTACTGGCAGTACTCTCTCTCTCTCTCTCTCTCTCTCTCTCTCTCTCTGTGTCTATGCATTTGTATATGTGTATTTACACTAAGTGCACACTAAACCACATTTTTCAATCGGGAAAACCAGACACTTCTGGATTTGACCACAATAATTCATAACTTCTTTCACGCGCACCACTGATTCGCGACATCCTGAACAGTACGTAATGTTTTTTTGCCGAGAAAAAGGGCGGAGGAGGGGGCGACCAGGCACATCAACCTCCTTGGGCGTGACCATAGGGACTCCAAACCCGCCGCGGGACCCAGAAGGGACCAAAGAGCCATAGCAACTACCGCCCCACCAAGGACTAGTGAACCGCAGCCGGACTTCGCAGGAGGAACAAGTTCGAGTGGGTGTTGATAGTACGACTTGAACACGTGACCTCCTGGCCCCCAAAACCCTGTTGGGGTGAGCCATGAGCCACTAGGCCACCACCCCTGGTGGTTGAACAGTACGTAATGTATATGCCACGAAGGAGCAAATCATACCACAGCAATGTGCAACAAAAGAATCATAAAGTGTGCAACCAATAATTAAACTGCATAGCTCCAGTTTTGTAATGTTGTTTTAGTGCAAACGTGAGTAAAATGGATTTTTACTACACACAGACAGACAGGCATGAGGAAAAACAAAGATACACCTTGACGTCCCATAGGAAATGAGGTTTTAGGTGAATGTTGGCGGTTATGGCATTTTACAAATGCATCACAAAGCATTGTAGCTTTTTGGTTTTGGATTTTTGTTGTCGAGTAAAGTTGAAAGTTTGTTGAAAATTTGTGATGATTTGTACTGTTAGTTCTGAATCATTGTGGTGTACTTTTGAATCACCACGGTGGGCAGTAGGCTTTGTACCATGGCTGCACCCACATTTATGTGTGTGCTGCAAATAGGAAAAACTTTGATCGTGTGCTATTTCAATTCAGATCAGATGGTGCCCAACCTCACCTTGTAAACATTCAATTTCAGAAGAAAGTGAAGCTCCAAGTAGGTATTGTATGCCATTTGCATACACTTTTATCGTCTTTATCTTTCGCATTCATAGTCTTTTTTTTCATGTTTGTTGATGTTAAGCAGTACAAATTCTTGTTTTCCAGTTGGTGGTTCTCTATGTGGATTTCAAGCTTGATGAGAGCTACACGCCTAGTAAGATCTCTATCCGTGCCGGTGATGGCTTCCAAAATTTGAAGGTAAATTTGCCCATCAAGATGGGTTATTCCCTAAACAATTGGGATGAGTTTGAGCTCACAAGCACACGTGCAGAACTGTTATTTCATAATTTTGTATTGGATTGTGCTTCATAGAGTTCAGTTTGGTTCTTCCCTTGCAAATGCACCCAGGAGATAAAATCTGTGGAACTTGTCAAGCCAACTGGTTGGGTTTACATATCATTATCTGGAAATGATCCTCGGTAAGCATTATCAGCTTTGATCCGATATTCATGTCATTGTTATTGGTTGACTTGTTGCAGATTATTTTCTTTTTGTGCTATTTTTTTTTTTTTTTGTTCTCAAAAGTTTGTGCTACCTCAGTGATGGATTGATTAAATTGCTATTTGCTATTGTCGATTATATTTGGGACATAAACACAATGTCAGCCTTTATTTACTAAAACGGTGGTCTCAACTCTGATGCTAATTTGGATGACTTGATTAAATATTGGGCAGCAGATTATGTCTTTTAGTGCAATTGGGTTGGCATAACATTTATAATAGTTTTTTTCCTGTTCTTTTGATATCATGATTAAAGTTGGAAGCCACATTGTGAGTGGGAGAGGTAACCGGGATTGCCAATGAAAGCCAAGTGCCGGGGGACGGGGAATACTTGAGAAACATATCATTTGATACTAGTAGGAAATACTTGTTGTGGATGGGTCTAAATCTAGGAGAGAAAAAGAACCCTTCTTTCCCCTTCAACTGAAGATGGCACTAGTTCAAGCTACCAATCAGTAAAGAAGAGCTTTTAATCTACAAGATCACAACTGTATATCTCCCATTGACGAAAATATATGCACACCACAAGAAATGTTTCAGTTGTGAAGAGGAAAGAACAAATGTGATGCGATGTACGGATTTAATTCTTGTTGAATGTGTTGCTCCTTCTTTAAGGCTAGAATTCGAGGTTCTACATGCAATATTTTTCCTCTAATTGGTGTGTTGCTTTAATTCTTGTCAATTTACGTCATTTTTACGTTTGCTCTTACAGTACTCTGTGTTTAGTATCTGGTGTTTCCTGTAGCCTTAATGGATATATGTCTACTTCTGCATCTTAATATTGGGTTGATATTAAAGAAGGCTCCAGAAAAAGGCTACTAGGGTTTTCTTGTTTGGTTCCATGGTGCTTGGCGAAAGGAAATTTAATTAACATCCAAGCAAGTTGTTAAGGCACCCTGTTCCTAGCATTGGAGAACTGCACCTTGATCATTTTGAGGAAATAGATGGACTAATTCTGAAATACGTGTATTACTGGTTTTGAATTGTTTGCAGCAAAGTTTGTGAGCTTACGAACTATATATGTTTACAATCATCTTTGGCAGGGAAACTTTTGTCAATACTTTCATGTTGCAAATTGCTGTATTGTCGAATCATCTAAATGGAAGAGATACTCATGTGCGGCAGATAAAAGTTTATGGGCCTCGACTGTGCGTCAAAATCCTTCTACTTCTTCTTCACGAGTAAGAGATTATCTGTTTTTTAACTGCACTATCTCATCACATGCTCTGTTGCAGGAACCCCATTCCTCGCCAACCCTTTCAGTTCACCTCAAGGGAGTTCATTACTTACTCAACGGTGAGATGAGGATCATTATATCATGTGTGGTTGAGCGAAGCACTTATCATGCTGCTGAATTTGATTATTTGAAGATAGGGAGGGGATCCTTGGAGTTGAATATTGTTGTTTAGACCAGCGAGAAACTAGATTTGTTTTTTCTCAATTTCTTTCTTGTGTTGTGCGTTGTATGTTGCTTAGCTTATAAAGGATTGATGTTCTGGCAAGTAAACCAAGTTTCAGATGTTATGTGTCCATTATCCATTTTTGTACAGAGAACATAATTCCATGCTGTTGAATCAAACTGGCTGCGGAGACCTGCATTTGGGCACGAGCAAGAATTTGGTGCCATGAATGTTTTGCTTGGCTAAGGTTTAGGGAGTTTTGAGAGGGCTTATCATCAACAAGGAGAATAGATACATGCATTGAATCTGACTATGCCATCGTTGTTAATCTGATAAACTAATAGGATGTTGGAAGTCATTCATTCAGAGGAACTGTTAAAAGAGTGCAGGTTTATCCTAAGAAGATGATTGAATTGACCGGGTACTCAGGGAGGGCAGTCAAAATCTGCTGGCTACAATTGGCTGTTGTTCACATGTAGAGGCCAGCTTGCTTTGTTAGTTGCTTTGTTTTCATTGTCTCAAAAGAAGTTTAGAGCTGCAGTTTTGTTTGTATAACAGAACGTGGTGAAAACTTGTGGGTGTACCTGTTTTCACATAAGTAACTACATAATTGCATACTTTCCTCCATTACTAAGGTTGCCTCGTTTTGTATGAAGACTATATTAAGCTGCATGGGGTACCAGACAAGTTGAAAATCTTCAAGCTAGAATTACCAGGCTTCAATTATTCAGGAAGCTCTACTGATTGCACTCATCATGCGCAGCTTGTCGTTAATTTTGCACAAGGAAGCAGGATTTATTGAGATGGTAAAACTACAAGCGAGAACAAACCTATAAATGAAGGTCATGGGTGAAGAAGAACACTAGCACAAAGACAAGAACTAGTCAAGTGTTTGTCAATCCAGCTAAATGGATGCAGATTTTTTATTATGATACATTCAACATCCAAACTTCCAAAAGAAAGACAACAGGTAAGCAAGGATACTTATCACCACCTCTTAACATACATGGAACTTGCAGAGAGAAACTTATTCCGTGTTTCAAGAATAGCATATTGTTCCTCAGAGCTTAACTTCAAAATACGGAAGAAAGATGTGTTTCTATTAGGAACATGTGTGAAAAATTGAGTCTCACATCGGATAAATAGAAAAATGATTGAACCTTAATATACAATTGGATGACTCACCACTTACAAGGCTTAGAGGATATTATTCATAATTTGATTATATCACTGTGCTGGATACCCTTTGGATCTTTGTTACAGACAACAACAATTTATCATTCTCCCTCTGCACTGTGCTAGACTAGAACTAGAATTGTACGTGATAACCTCCCACAGGCTATAAAACTTCCACCACATCAGCAGCACTTGCCTTAAAGTTCTTAAAACAGGATAATTATTACAAAACTACAAAATTAACCAGCTTATTCGCGAACTTTTTGTGTTTCAGCGTTTCCGGTCATGACCATCTGAAGTGTGTCCAGACCATCCCGAAGTTGGTCCTTACCGTCACGAAGTTGGTCCTGACTGAATATGCAGAATGCTGAATTCAAGGCATCTTGCAAAGAATTTGATATCTGGATCAAAGAAAATACTATACCAGATTAACCCGAGTGGTGACCACAACCAGTTGACTATGTACAACTATGAGCCATCTTTCCCAAGACTGACACATAGATATACCTGTAAGTGTACAAATTCAGCAGATTGATCACTAAGTGGCAAATCAATGGGTTTAGGTCTATAAGCTAGTGCATATATGGTTGAGTGGTGCTATTTGCACCGATCAAATTGTAGAGAAATGGTACCGACGGCCACGCGCGGCCGTCTCCGGCCATCGGACGGCCGATCCGATCAGTCCAAAAAAAATTTTAAAAAAAATCGAGGGGCCCAACGCGGGAATCAACGGCATCCAATGTGTGTAGGGTGCTTGATCTAAACACCCTATTTTTCGTGTAGATCAAGCACCCTACACACATCGGATGCCGTTGATTTCCGCGTTGGGCCCCTCGGTTTTTTTAAAAAAAATTTGGACAGATCGGATCGGCCGTCCGATGGCCGGAGACGGCCGCGCGCGGCCGTCGGTACCATTTCTCTACATGTTTGGTCGGTACACATAGGATTTCTCTATATGGTTGAAGTTGCCAGGCAAAACAACTTTTAAGTTGAAAATCTATTTAAGGGAAACCAAAGTGTTTAATAATGAAGCATGCAAATCATAAGTGGCTAAGAAGAGGTCAGGCCAAAGTTGTGCAGTCCCTATTGTCTATTGACAAATCAGTGAATTGGAGAATCCTGCATATCGTGCAGCGGTATCAGTAGCATCGAGCGAGTCATACATATCAATAAGCAGCATCACAATTTAAAAAAGAATTTATTAGAAGAAAAGTACCTTTTGAGAAACCATATCAGCTGTATAAGCCATATGATGTGAAAGGTACTGAATCCACCATTACTATCACGAACCTGCCCATAGAAGATCAATTTTCATTCCAACCAGAATCCTGGGCAGTGGTCAGAAAATATGCATATTGGCCTATTTTGATTCAGCATTTTGTACTAACCTATTTTGATTCAGCATTGTGTACTAATTAGTGCTTTTCCTTGTGAACTTTATATCATTTTTCCATGTTGATTGAAGCAGGGAAGATTTACCTCCTAAGCATAACCGGCACAGCTCTCAATAATGACAAACTCTTCTTTGGAATTTCCAGGCACCAAATATTAGTTGTAGAGATTGATGCATTGTGCACAAGTCCCTTCCTCTAGCAATAACAAATCGGACCAGAAACGTTCTAGTCCACGCCAACCAAGTCCTCCGCAGATGCTCTCATTGCCGCTAGGCCTTTTATAAACATTCCAAATCAAGTAGGCGTCCCAAAACTTCCCTCATTACTAATGGTTAACAACTCAGAATTCGCTTTGGGCTACAACAAGAATTTCAGGAGCCTAAAGTCTCGTGCCCTTAAAAGTTGATGAGAACCCGTTTTACAAGATTGTTTTGGGAAGGGATTACTGTCAAACATTTCATAAATGGGATCTTTGTGATGCCCCAGATTGGGCTGCTTAAGCCTCATCACTTTGATATCAAGGGGGCTATTGGAACTACTTTCTTTGATGGCCCTCCTATGATGCCACAGGCAGCCAATCTTAAAAGTTCCCAGGGAACAAGACTTGGTCAAATTGCCCAAGGTTAAGTTGATTTACAAGATCCATGTCCGATTAAGCTAACAAACCAAACACGAAATGCTTTTCACCTCCAATATTTCTTGACCTGTTGCTGTTCAAAGAATATAACATCAGCACCACAAATAAGCTCTGAACAGTATCACATTGACATTAGTCTTTCCCCCAAATGATGTGGCAGTGCTATTGTTGTTTAAAAGTTAAATTGATGGTTCTTCTGCATGGAGTTTTTATTTGTATAGCTTACTTGAATGCAATTACTCCAATTATATCCGTACGTGTTTGGTTCGTGAACTGCCATATATATGGAGCACCACACAAGTTAGGGAGTGAAAACAGCAATTGTTGTACAAGAAGGATCATTCTTCCTTCACAAAAGGATCTTTCCCATGCTAGCTGCTCCCTTAATCTCTGTTTGTATAAACAAAAAAGGCCTCAGTTCACATTGGAATAATCAAACTTAGCAACCTCTTACAAAAAAAAAGGCCTCGGTTTGTACATACACTTCATGTCATTAGACAAACAGTTTGCTCATTCTTATATAAAACACTAAACACTTTGTATAACTGCCAGAAAAGGTATCTGGACAAAAGAGACAAATCTACTTTTGCTGAAAATGCACTCAATCATGCATCAGAAATTGTTGCAGAGACAAATGTGTTGAAAGAATTAGCAACAACCAATACAACAGCAACCCTTGAGCTTAGAGAAGCTAACTACAAAGGAATTACAACCCTAAACCCCTCTACAATAGAACCAGTGGCGAAACTACAGTCTGAAATAATCTTCTAACCATGCCTTTTCAACCATATCTACACTTTTTCAAGAAGATAACATAGCAATGAAGCACACCAGCAATATAATCACCCCCACTGCCCAAACCCAATACACCCATTTCTTGCCCTTCTTTATCTGCTTAGCATAGAAAAGACTGTTAGTTCCACCGCTGACAAAACTCCCGGCGTTAGCCACGTTTTGCTTGATTTCATCGATCTTTTTGCCTTGAGTCTCCACCAAAAGAGCCATATCAAGAAACACCTGATGGAGATTGTCCAAGCTTTCATGCCTCTCTTTATTCTCCAAATACAATTCTGTCCTCCCTTCGAATACTTCAACTTTCCCGCTTTCTGAAACCATCTTTTCTACCACATCTTCACCTGGCACTTCACTGGTCGCGTTGTAGCATGTCCTTCTCAGATATTCTTTGTGATCAGAGAGTACTTTGTCTCTCAATGACTGGAAATTATTCATCGTGTCCCTCAGTTTGGTTCTCAATCCATTGGTGACTGAAATCCTCATTCGATCAACTGCACTTCCTTCTCTGAACACCACCGACAACCTGCGATTTTCCCCGTTCGATTTGTCGAGCAATTCAAGTCTTGTTTTGATGATTTTGGCCTTGCGAAGGACGAAATTTATGTCCGAGTCCATCCGGTCTCGTAGTCCACAAAGAACCTTAGCGCTGTGAGTAGACTTTGTCTCTTCATTTAGCTCTTGAAGGTCAAAGAGGAGATTGGTCATCTCTTCCATGTCAGACTTGATTGCATCTACTTTCTGAAAGAACTGAGAGAGGTTCTCTTCATCAGAAGGGCTTCGTTGGCCTTTCTCTTTGTCTTTCTCTGCTTTAAGATCTATCTGGGCTTGTTTATTCAATTCTGCATAGCTTAGAAATGATTTTGTCATGAGATCATTCATCTTGTGAAGATATCTTCTTCTCCCACCTGTAAATAGTTAGAAAAGAAAATTATACTAAATCAGTGGCGGAGCCAAGATTTCAATACAAGAGGGGAAATCCAGAGACAAATTTTCACCGATAAAAGATACTCTTTCATACGATCTTTTGCGTGTTCTGGTATAGTACTATATATCCTTAGATGATTTGAACTTGTTATAACAACAAAGAAATTAAAAAAAAAAAAAAACATATGAGAATTGCCTAGATCGAAACAGAAAAAATACTGAAAACTATGTTTCAGAAACATATGGGAAGCTCATACCGGGTACTCAAACTTATATAAAGTAGTTGCTGTTGGATTCTCAACGAACGTCTTGAATTGGAACGGACCGCCAAGAAGTCTGAATCAAAACATCGAACAGAAGTGAATGCGTCGAGAAAACATCAAGAAAAAGTGGTCAATATGTAGAGAAAGAAAGAGGGTGGTACTGGGGTAAAACAAGAACACATCAAGAAATAAGTAGAGACCGAGTGAAATCTCTATAGTAATTCAAAAGCCCTATTACGTGAAGATACTAACCGAGAACTAGAGGGTAATAAATGCGAAAGTTCGTTTTTGTCCAACCTTGGAGAATTCGCCCTTCTTCTCTTTTCCTTCCCGAAAGCTGCTGATTCTCTCTCTCTCTCTCTCTCTCTCTCTCTCTCTCTCTCTCTCTCTCTGAGTATAATATAATGTAAAGAGAGAAGAGGGGAAGGACGAAGGAGCTAATAAAGAGACGAGGGATCGCGATGGTTCAATTGCAAATATTTCCTTTGAGTTGGAAGGAGCCGTTGGATTCTCTGCCGCCGAAGTCGGTAGTTCGTTATATCCAACAACAAACGACAGCGTTTCCGGAAATGAAGCAAATACTAATAGCATCCACACCGCTAGCCATTTTGGCAAAATTTCTTGTCATTTTTAAAAAAATGCAAGGAATTGGCTAGGTGCACACCCACAATGACAAAATTCTCTCAATTTTGAAAAATGCTAATTCTTTTGCCATATATATGGCGAAATTGCCATTTTTGAGATTTGAGGGAGGGATGGATTAAAATAAATACTAGCAAAATATGGGTGCGGCACATCTTCAATTTTTTTGGCAAAATGACACTAGTTATTGTCCAAAAATAAGAATGGTAATGACAAAATGACATTCATGAGTCTACATGCTCTATGTCATTTGTTTGTTAGAGAAAATTAAGGGAACTCATTACTCATATCACCTCTGCATAATGTTTGTTTTGGAAAAAAAAAAAACATCAATTAAATTAACTAATTGAGTTCCTTTGATGGGATAAAAATGTTTATAAAAAAAAATGTTTGTGAAAGCACATTATTCATTTATCAATCAAGAAATAACTATCGAAAATAGACACCCAATATGAGACGCGTTGATTTGTATTTCTTTTTTTTCTTTTTTTCTTAACAGGAAATTCATTAAAGCCTAACATGGATAAACCAAGTAGTTGCAAAGGATAATCAAGGCTCTATATGGACCGGCCCGAAAGAAGTTGATAGTACTTGATAGGTTTCGACAAGGGCGGATGTATATGGGGGATGGATGTGGCACATGCCACCCCCGGTTTGAAAAAAAAAACAAATTATTTTTATACCAATAAAAGTCAATTTGGTACTTATTGGTATTCAAATAACTTGATTTTTACACAACCAATAAAAAAAAATAGCAATTGAAATAATAAAGTGTTTGGATCTTACAAATATTAACTCAATGACTCTCATTTAAAGACCCACATATAGTTTTTTTTAGATCCTTAACCACAAGATAACTGAACCAATAGCCTTCATTTTATTTTATTTTACCAAAAAATAAAACTCAAGAAGACGCTTGATTTTACGCTACACTTTTCCTTTGTATTTTTACAAAAAAAACACTCAACAATTATTAGTGGACTTCCATCAAAAAGTGCCACGCCCTCGGCTAAATCCTATCTTAGCCAGTGGGTTCCAACTTGAGACCTTAAGATGGAGCAAACTCCTAAATTCCAAGCTTTAACCACCAGGCCAAACCCTTGAGCTTTTGCAGTGTAAGACTTGTACAGGAACATCGCCACCAATTAGCACAAATGCCTCATCCATCCATGAGACAAATCCTTCGGCTTTGCAAATGAAATATGGGAACACGGAAGGCTTGGTGTATATGAATTTGGCAAAGGTAAAAGCAACTTCTAATAGAAACCGCTGGAGTTGTATTCAGCAAAGCAGTCACTTTTAGAGGATAATGAACCAGCTTTGATTACAGATAGCAAAGCAAAAGTTGAAATATCAGTGAAGCCAAAAATTTATGTTTTGGCTGTAAAGTCTAAAACTGTGTTCCAGTTTATATAAATCCTGAGCAATCTTCAAGGTGTTCTGGGCCCTCAAGCTAGTCAAAATCTGCCTTGCAAATTAGACACACGGACTGGAAAGTACACGAACAAACCTCTCCGAAGAGACGATTTTATGCAACAATCCGCATGGGTGAAAACCAACTTCTGGAGCTGGGAAATGTAATTCAATGCTCAAGAATTTACTGAAGACTGCTATGAACTAAAACTGTCCACCTACATTCGAGATGGGCAACTTTCATTTCCTTCAGGTGGATCTGTTCTGAAAACAGATATTTACAACCAAGACATTAGAGGAAGATGATTTGGTACAACTTCTTCCATTTTTTTCACTCCCAAATATTTTGGCCCGCATCTTGTCAGTTTACGATAAAATTGTAGAACTGAAAAAGAGGTACTAGAGGTAATCTAAGGAAAACCATGTGCATAGGTACCTCCAAGCTCTACCAACACAAGTGAAGTGAATACTTCAAAAGATCCTGGCATAATGTTTGGATCAGTGCTTTGTGGAGGAAAATTATAGTGAACCAAGGAAATAAATTTAGCTTCTTCACTACATTGCCTTCTCATATTT
Source organism: Rhododendron ovatum (assembly GCA_019656835.1). Lineage (NCBI taxonomy): Eukaryota > Viridiplantae > Streptophyta > Magnoliopsida > Ericales > Ericaceae > Rhododendron > Rhododendron ovatum. The sequence continues at coordinate 21,649,620 of CM033790.1, read as the reverse complement.
TCTTTCCCTCTATAAATCCCTCCACAAATTCATAAACCTCCTCTCGTTCTGGAATCACTCCAACTAGATACTCTATAAAGTACTGAACGAAGTACTTTGAATCACTTGAGTTGCTTGAAGCTCATAACCCAGGTAACGTGTGAAGCTCACAACTCATGAGTATGAGGTACTTCGTTATAGAGTATCTCTACGTAATGCACAAATTAATTAGGTAATCCGCAATTTACAAGTTTCACATGGCACAAGGATAACCTAAGCCAGCCTAGATCCCCCAACAATCTCCCCCAATAAAAGGGTTAAATGCTGACAAATTATTAACTGTTGGTGTCTTGCTTCAAGCATACATTTGTATGGTTCTTACTAATTTCACAACAAACGAACCATCATCAGTTAGTAACAACAGCAGTTGCCTTTCAAAAAAACAACAGCAGTCTACTGTCATTCTAGTAGAACACAATAATATCTAGTCCCAGTCATTTTTTAAGTGAACAATCTATTCACATCTTAGCATGGTACCAGACATCCAACACATGAGCAAGTCCGTACATTGACATTAAAGAGAATTCCATCAATGTAGCATGTTATATAACTGCAACAAGTAAGGGCAGTCACCTCAATTTCCATCTTTGACAGACTAAAGTAGGAGACTCTAGGTGGACAAGATGCATATTGGCTTATATGAGAGTTCATTGTAGTCCATAAGCACACCAAAAGTTGGTAGGTCAGGTATTAAAGGGCAATGACACGGAAATGATCTCAAGTCTCAACCAAAAACTATAACAGATTATATTGGAATCTTCAAGCTGTGCTACAAAATCAATATTAAGAAGAGAATTGATGGGGATAATTGGCAGCAAAATTAAACAAGAGCCGCAGCAAAGATCTTTCCAAGGCTCAAGCTTTGATTTGGCATGCATTGGATGATGCTCAACCTACTTGGGAGTTAGCTTAATTATGCTTTAGTTTTACAAAGTCCTGCTTGTTTTATTTTTATGTTCTATGTTGCTGATCAGTTTTCTAGTCTAACGGATTTTGTAATTTCGGAATTGGATAGATATGGGTTGTAGGCTAAGAAGCAAAGACATGGATACAGGATACGGACACGACATAACATCATTTCCTTGAAAATTAGGACATGCACGTTGGGGACACGTCACACGTCAAGTTTATTTGTATTATAGAGGACTTTTATGAATTCATATAAAAGTCAAAAACATCATTTCTAGCTAACCAAGAACTATGAAGATACAAATCAGCCGTCCACACATGTATACATGAACTATACCTCCGTGGAATTTTCACTCTGGGCCAAGTTCTAAAAATTAGATTCCTTTTTATGTGTCCTAAGCATGTTTCAAGAGTGTCACCGTGTCCTAAAGTATCCACAATGTGTCTTGAGAAAAAGATATACATAAAAAGAAATTGGACAAGTATTTAGGCATGTTTGAAACATGTCCGGAGAGTGTCGTGTCATTTCCATGGCCGACACATGTTGGACATGGATGCGTGACGCCGGTTGACATGTCATGCTTCTTAGGCTGTAGGGGTTGCCCTTGGATCGTCTTGTGGGTCAAGTATTCGTTTGGTATTACATTACGTCTTATTTAGGGTTAGATAGGTTTTAGAAGTCAAAAGTTTATTGAGGGAGTCTCTGGTCTATAATATAAGGATGTCATTCCTCAATAAGAAGGGAGATCAATATTACAGCAAATTCAGAGCTTTAAGACTTCTAGGAGTGATTCCTAGACCTATCTCTTTCATTCTTCCATTTTTCTTGTTTTCACAGCCCTAAGCAACACAAAATCGTACTAGAACATTGCCTAATCACAGCTCCAAAACCCGACTTCTCTATTCGCCTTACAATCCCAAAATCCTGCAATCGTCCTACATCAAGAACAAATCTTTCTTTTTTGACATACAGGACTCCCAGCCTTCAAGCACCCAGACCTCCAACAAGGCCTGGGGTCACATGATCCATTGACACAATCCATCAACTCAGTAAAGTAACTCTCTAGCAGTGACAAACACAATAAGAGATCTCTAAGTATCTGTTTTACCAACTACTACTAACATTAGGCAGACACGAAGCTTCCGCGAAACTACCTTGTTTTCAAACTCGAAGATACATAGAGAATCCAACATCTCTTTTTCTACAACTGCAAGATTAAGCTTCCGCGAAACTACCTTGTGTTCAAACTCGAAGATACATAGAGAATCCAACATCTCTTTTCCTACAACTGCAAGATTAAGGATCCATAGTTTGACCTATAATTACCCTTGTCAGTGATGACTCCTGCAGATTCATAGGTCAGAGACATAGGACAAGTCCTACAATAGAACCGTAATCATCCTCATTAGTCATGACTCATAACTCATGAATCGTAAGCAAATTCATTTATAAACCGATATGGGCCTAATTCCCTTTAGGGAACTGACTAAGCTATTGTACCTTAAGCCGCTATCCGCTTCTAATATTCCTGTTGATCCCAACAGAGCTCATTGCAACAATGACAATACAGCTCATGCACACGTGATCGAAAAGAAAGGATGCAGAATTAACGAAAGCAACCACAGGCCCTAGTCTCCATTTGTATCATTGCAGCTATGAATACCACCTCCGCTCTAATAATGTCAATGACGGTGCATTCTGCTCCGCCGGTAAAACGTTATACAATTGACAGTGAGGTATGCACGAGATGACATGGGGAGATATTATCCACCACTTCAACCATCATCCAGCAACTGCTGTATATCTCTGAACAGTAGCTTAAACTGGTAAAGATATGGCAACTAGACCAATACAAATTCTTTAACAATGAATAATATTTTCCCTCAAGTTTCTTCTGTTTCATCCATGTAGTCGAAGAGTTCGTCTGACTCCCCCAATATCCCGCCCCAGCCCCCACAAAAAAAGGGTAGAAATACTTTTAAAACAATATATACATATGTGTGTGTGCGCGCGCGCGCGGGTGTGTATATATATATATCGGGGCGGTTCCGAGGACAACAAATTAGACACCTAAAAAAACCCCTCATAGTTCCTGATCAAATTTTAATGATCCGAACTGCTCAATGTGATCAGAACGTGATTTTAAGGGTACCCGTGAGAAATCAGCAAGGCAAAAAAAAAGACTGGAAATGGCTTGATCTAAGCAGTTTTTAGCTAAGATTTGATTAACGATTCAATTAAAAACTGCTCAAAATAAGTACTTCCCGGTCATATTTTTTTGCTAATTTCTTGTGGTCACCCTTAAAATCACATTTTACACACATTGAATAGTTCGGATCATAAAAATTTGATCGGGAACTATGAGATTGAGATTTTGGGTGTTTTTTTAGGTGTTTAATTGGTTGTCCGCGGAACTGCATGTAAGCACGCCACTGCACGCCCGCACACACATTAGGTAAGGAAATGTAGAGAAAGGCTGCATTCAATGAATTTAGCGATGCTTCTTTTATTTCTTCTCTTCAAAAGACGTCAAAGTAAAATATATTACATGTTCTCCAGCATCGTGTACAATCAATGGTTCAGAGAACAAAGTTGGACGAATCACGTACACGACATGTTCATTCCCTGTTCACCCCGAATTAACTTTGTGACAAAGTGCACCGTGTAGATAATTAAATACAAAGGCAGCCCATCTAAGCTCCACTTGGACTCCAAATAGGTACCCGTTATCCTAGCTGAGGCTTCATGAGCTTCTCAGCTTCAAGCCTCCTTAAGGTTGTGGAGCTTAATTTTTTGTCTGAGCATTCTTCAGGAACTAAATCAACAACTTCAAGCTGCATATGACCCCAGGGAGTAAGGCTTTACATTTAATCATATTTGGAATTACATTACAAGAAATTTTCTTTGTCTAATGATTCGTTGGATGACAATTCATGTGGTGCAAACATCACACATAACAAACCTTCAGTTGTGAAAGACCTCGCTCGGCTCTCTTCTTATTGACGGAAAGTCCACCTGGTAGTGTCTCCTTGCTGCTCGACAAAAAAGTCCAATTAACGAAAATTCTGAAACTTCATGAAGAGTAACATCGATAACAACAAGAGAAGTACTATAAAACTTAATCCAACTTTACAATACATCAGAACTAGCAAAGCACCTGTGCATAAGGATGAATCTTAGTATATGCAATTAAAGTAATTTCGTAAACCATAAGATATTCACCTAACCATTCTTGTCATAGAGTACAAATTAACCACCATATCTATTAAATACCATACAAAATCAAAAGCTCGTTTCACATAACAAAATAATACTGTCATTATAACAACCTCAAAGCTCCTTTTTTCCTCCATCAATCATACATACATATATATATGGTCAAGTAGTCATTGAATCAACGCATCAGGGTGTCAATAACCTGCAATTGTAGCTAATTAAGTTTCCAAAAGTCGAGCGCGAAATAAAACGGAAGCAAGGACCTTTCCAAGGTCTATTAAAAGAATCCAAAAAAAAAGGATGTCTATGTTCCCCTTCCTTTTTTTTACACAACACACAGTCAATCCCTAGAAAATTCTGCGTAGAAAAACACGAAAGAGAACAGAAGATTTGTTCTGACAGGAGAAACTAGAATAGTGGACTAAACTTTCACAAAACGTTTAATTTAAATTTACCCTATCAAACCACATTGAGACCACAACAATACAATATGCGAGCCAGAATTTGCCAATCACCTATAAAGTGGTGGGTGTTGTTTCCAGACTCAACTTCGTATTGCGTATGACGCGTGATCTTACACAGCAAGCTTCTTTTGTTTCTCACTGTAAGAACGGTCATAATGATCCATTTCGGCATTCAAGTAACAGTCTTTTTCGACTCATTTGCATAAACCTGAGGATTGATATTCTGACGATCCTAGAGCTAGGACCCAGTATAATTAGAACTCTTCGAATTTTAGTTTATTTACAGTTCTTGTATGCTTGCAGTAGTTTAGTTCGTTAAGAGTTCTAGTTCAAAGACAATCTGTTTAGGACTTAAAAATGTTTAACACAATTTATTTTCGTAAGAATCCCAGTAGGATTAAGACTCTCACAGATCCAATCAGGACTCTTGCCAACACAGTTCAGTTTCTACACAACGTTTAATAACCACTAATTAAATATAACATAACTTAATTATGCTTTTAGATATCTATGCATAATCATCTAAACTTCCAACACACTTTTAATGAACCACTAAAGCTTATGACAAGGCACATAAATTAGCTTTTTGCATATTCGCATACTTGTCATTAGCTTTTGAGAAGTTACTTGTCTTTTAGAACAGAACATGGTAGGAATATTTCTGGAAAACCCTATGCAAAGAAGAAAAAGAAAACAAGTTTCATCTATCCAAAAATGATAACCATTGGATTCTTAGCATTTTCAATAACTTCTATCCCTTCTGTTATAACACGCCCATTTGTCATTAACAACACAAAAGAAAAAACATGAAGGACAGCATAACAAATGCACCCCCCCATACTGACAAAACTCGTAAGAAAAATACAGCCCTTAATCGTTAAAAAGAATGAAAAGTGCAGCCTTTAATCTACTTGTTCCAATATTGAACGGCATTTTTTAGAATGAAAATCGGGCGGTAACTTCAGAGGAGTACTCTGATTTGGTATAAAATACAATACATATCACCGGTTTTAACCATTTTGCAGGGTTTTGGTGAGATGTCAAGATATTATCGTGCCAACAACTTTCACTGGCATTCATTCTCTAGTAGTCTAGTTTCCCTAATTCCAACTTAATTGGTGTTTTCCTTAAGTGGATTTTGTTTTAAATATTTTGGAAAGGATGATTCCATGGATTGTGCTTGCACTGACAAACTTTTAAAATTGAACTTTTCATTTCAATTAGGTGCCACATGGCAGCTCAGAATTCCACAGCCCACCCCCCCGGCGCCTTAGGTACAGTCTTTTTGGAAATCAAGGAACATACCTGACAACAATAGCCTCCAAATTCTCATCAATAATCGAAGGACCGTAAGGGTCAGTGATTGGTTCTGCTTGTACTACTAGCTCTGGCTTGATTGACTGGCAAAAAGAAAAAAGGAAAGAAACAAAACATGTATTGTCATCTTTAAATGATAAGGGAAAAGATCACAATACAACAGAATAGCTTAATAAAGATCATTGAGACCTCCTATACTCAACAAACTTTCTGAGAATGCAATTTGGTCCATGTGCTTAGCTGCGATATGGTCTATCCATTTCATGCCTTAAATGCACTTTGCTCGACTGAATTATGCATGAATACAAGATTGGATTATCAGTTGGACAGCCAGTACACAAAACATGGGATGTGTAGTACATTGGGGACAGGGTATTGGGCATTGATATCCCTTGCTATTCGTCTGGTGGAATAACTGATTTACACATCCCCTCAAATGAGCCTAGTGTCCACAATAAATGTCCAACCCGCTAAAACAATCGCACTTCCATCTCGTACACTCTGTAAAATACAAACGAAAAAGGTGTGCAATTTGGGCTAGCGGCAGTGTGAAAGCCAAGACATAAAACTTAGCATCCCTAAGAATGTCACTGGGGAAAAATAACAAAGATGCATAGAGAGTTATTCAAAGTGTCAAGCCAATTACAAATAGGAACCTGAACACGAAATGCTCTGATTATATATTTTGTACCTTAATGTAGTCTTCTACGTTCTGCATTCTTGCCTCGATGGGCTCTATTAGTTCATAATACTGCAAGCGTGGATACAGATTATCAAACTCCATAACAACTTCCGAGTCGACGGACGTAAAACCAAGATCATCGGCCATACAGGTCAATTAAGAGTGAAAAACAAAACAACGGAAACTCATTGAAACTCGTCAAGTGTCATCAAGCTCACTACTAGTTAATCTATACTTCCCTTAATTATAATATAAAATCAGCACTTATTGACAAGTATTAAATATTTGTGCACCTGTTTTTTAGCCAACATGGGTCCGTCACAAACCCCAATCACGATGCGTTCCCTTGCCAACTCCGCCGCCGCCTACAACAAGAAGTACCTGATCAGATAAAATTACAAGCATAAATACGTATATAGACATGTATACATATGCAGCGGGGGGGTGGTGGGTGTTGCGGGGGTGTGGACCTTGAGGAAACGGCGGTGACCGTCGTGTAATCTGTCGAAGGTGCCACCGACAACAATGGCTCCATATGTATTGCAAGGTGAGATATTAGAATTTCCGACTGATTCGTCCGAAATCGCCATTAAAAGTGTAGAGATTTTGGTAGTGCCAAGCCAAGAAGAAAACGATGGCGGGTATTGGAGCCTTTTCGAGGAGATACTGATTAGGTACAATGAACCTGGACTGAGGTTGAATTTATAGGATCGATTTGGTAGTACAGTATTTATTGACTGATGAAGAGAGATCAAAATGAAAATACTGCCATAAAGAAGAACAGCAGAGGACGAGGAGGAAATGATGATGAAGGTTTTCAATTTTCAGTGGCATTGACTGGCTCGGGAACAAAACCGGAGTAAATTGCACTGACACGCCTCGCATACTTCTGAAATTACACTATCTTCCCCTTGATTCTTTAAAATCGCTAGCCCGGGAACATTCCTATATTCTTATTTAGAGAGAGTGTGTGTTGAACCCTCCACTCACAAGGATGGTGATAATCGTTGCCTGTACTTTGGGGATGGCAGCTAAAGTAGATTTTGGCAATGACAATTTGTAGTTTTGACCAGGGTTATTAGGTGAGAGAAACAGTCAAGGAGGCAAAGACGCTGAAAGAATGGTGGTTTGAGCGCTGAATTGGAGGAATTTGAGGGTTGGGTTCCGCCACCACAAGGGAGAGATGGTAAGAGAAGGTAAACCACTAGAGGGTGATGGGAAAATGCTTTGGTCAGTTTTGGTTTTTTTCCTTCTGAAAAAGTGATTATAAGTAGGTAAAATTGTTTGACATTGGTGACTAGTAGAGATCTCTATTCTATTTTCTGGGGTTTCTCCTCTTTCCTTGCAGTTAACCCTAGCCCCAAACATTATCTAATTTAGTAAAAGGATAGCATAATAATTTTGACAATCCATTAACATAGTTAAATGGCAGGGGGTGGTAATGGTATTTTAAAGATTTGAGGAGAATGAGAGTGACATTTTAATGGGCTATCCTTGTAATTTATACTATTGCTTGACACAATTGCACCCTTTGAAACTCAGATCATTGATTGTTTGTCGAGATGGACAATGAGATGTTAAGTAATGAAAAGCACCACTATTTTCCACAATTGCTAAGATTTTAAGCCACGACGCCTCTTATATAAAATTGATTTGCCTACTTGCCACTGTTATAAAATTGACCAAACTTCAATTTTTATTTGGTCGTCGTTGAAAATGATAGTGTACAAGCAGATCATTGCCAATCCTTGTAACCGCACACAGATAGTAGAGATCCAAAAATTGATTAAAAATCGAAAATTTTCAATTTTTAATGACTGACAGCCTGTTCGATTTCAATATACAAAATAAATTATTCTTTTTTTCTCAATTTAATAGTTCATCGTTTTATTCTAATCGAAAAAAATTAGTTCCTATATCTTTAAATTAGTAATAAATTTTATATTCAATATGGATCTTCTTTTTTTTGGGTAAATCTTCAATATAGATTTTGTTCGATAGATTTCGATTAATTCTATAATACAATATTTTTAAAATCTTATAAAATATTATAAATTACAAAATATAATCAATTGAAAAGTAGCACAAACTCCTAAAAGAGACGATTAAATTAGAATAGAGGGAGTATAAATTATCCCATGGTTTTTCTAATTACAAATGGCCCCTCACATTTGGAAGATTACAAAATACCCCACGTCGCATAACAAATCACTCCCTTGTTGTGGTATAACTACTAGAAAATTCGACAGAATTTATCTGACATCATCAAATCTTAATTACGATGAATTACACTATCGTTTTGTAGCTTGTAAAAGGATGCAGATATGTGAAAATATCCTTTCACATACTACAAAAAGATAGTTTGATACACTGTAATTTGGATTTGATAATGTATGGAAAATTTTGTCGCATTTTCTAGCGGCTACATCACGATAACAGAGCATTTGTTATGCGATTAAATGTGAGGGAACAAATTTCTTTTTTTATCGGCAGCAATTTATAATTTTTAAAAACCTCAGAGTGATTTTGATAATTTACCCAGTAGATTAATGTTCTTTTTGAAACATGCAAGTAATTCATTTCACAAGACCCGAAGATAAAAACCCAAAGGCTAGACACTAGAACACATCCACTAGGAGGCTCCAAAGCACATACTGCCAAGACAGACCATACACAAATGCAGGGCTTCGAGATCGTCTTTGATTTTTGTAGTAGAGCTCCAAGGGACACACAGCTCAAACCAAAGCCATGAGCACATATGAAATCAACTCCAAAGCAACGCAAACGAGCCAAGCAGACTAAAAACTTATTCGCCCACCTACCACACCCAATAGATTAATGTTCAGTTCAACGTGTTGTAAACAATTTGTTCACTCATCAAAATCGAGCCAGTCGATCCCTTTCCATTATTTTTATATGGTACATGCTTATAGTTTGCTCTTTTTCCCATACCCTCAATGATCAACCAAATCATCCTTTCTACATGCCCCTATTCACACTAAATAATCATTTGCCATGTCTTTTTAGAGCTACAACTTTTTTCTTGCCCATTGAAATTGGACTTGGTTTTTTTTTCAAGTATCTAATAACATAGGAGTAACATTTTGCTAATGTATTTGCACCCAACTTTGAGTCTCAAAGGAATCATACCAGATTAGAGCAAATTGCTTTAATGAATTACGGTTGGTTCTAATGGATTGCAATTATTGGTGAATTTTGTTTCATAAAAGGACGAAACTCATATAAACAATTTTGTGCGAAAATTATAATAAAGCTTACACAAATTGACCCCCGCTTACACCTTGAGATTCATCTCAATGATTTTGAACCTTAAAGCTCAAAAGTTTTGTTGAGCCGATCATTCATGCAAATAAAACTCATTTAAATGATAAATATAAGATTAACCCCGTACTGCTGAGCAAGGTTACGAGCTATTCGAACTGTAAGGGCCTGGCCCAACCCCTTATAGTTCCAGCTGAGTATCTTCATGGTGAGGGAGGAGGTTGGTAAGGCCCAACCTCCTCCAAAGCCCCGTTTTTTTACTTAGCCTCCTCATTTGCCACCCCCACACACGTACACCTCTCCCATACATACTGATGAAGATCCTCAGCTAACCTCAACCAATAAGCCGCGTTCTCTGCCTCCTCAACCAACACTAAAACCCTCGGTCTCTGAGTTACTTGCTGAATCTCATCATCAATAATACGTTCTCACCTTTGACTCCACAAAGTAATAAAATGCTCCCAAATAACCTCCTCAACATCAACCTCAATTTGGACGCGAGCCACCTTGTCAAAAACGACTTCACTCTCCACCCGTTGCTGTTGAGCTAGGCCAATACCAAAAAAAGTAGCCTCCTTAGAACTGAATATCGAAGACGCCACCCGTTTGCGAGGAGCACCCCACAAACCCCCATCCCCCAATGGATCAAAACGCAGCCCCACATCAACCTTGAATGAAACATAAGATGGAGACCACAGAGTCGAAAAAGAATTACTGGAAGATGAATCAAAAGACTCTGAAGAAAGCCTCCACTTTTGCTTGCCAACTTCACATCGCAACAGTCACGCTCGCCTCTTTCTACCAACAGCTTGATGGCAAGGCTCCCTAGAACTAACTCTAGACAAGGATCTGAGCAAACAAGCCTTCTGGAGACACCTAACTCTTTTGATCTTAACCCTTTTGAATTTGACCTGTCGCAACGACTAGCCCATACTCTAGAGAGACGACCCAACGACCACCGTGGGCCCAAAAAATTATCTCTAAACTAGCCCAAGCTCATAGCATACACATCACCTATGGCCCAGTGGGAGCACCCAATCATATCCGGGCCCAAAACTTCTCTCCTCTTAGGCCCACGCTTCTGACTAGAAGAGGACGAGTCTGAATCTCCTTCTTCCTCTAAAGCAGGCATTTTCTCCTTATCAGGCCTATCACTGCCTTGGCCCTCACCACATTATCAGGAGCCTGCAAAACATGGCCCATATCCTCCTCATGTTCACGAATAATTAAAGGCCCAGCACGAATGGAATCACACCACCCCTCTTCCACACTTGGGCCCACAGCACTCCTGCCCTCACCAAAATTTGAAATAGCACACCTAGCATCACCCTCCATTATTACACCAGTTAAACCCATCACATTAGAATTAACATCCAAATTAAAACTTCTAAATGACATCTCCACCAAACCTTCTCCCTCATTCAATACCATCCAACTACTCGCATTTACTCCACACTACCGGAAAGTAATCTCCCATTGTGCCCATTGTCGATCCATCTCTGCCGCGGTGGTACATCGACATCCTATATCCACTATAACTAATTCCCTGCTTCCGCCAAAGGGCCATTCACCTGAGAAGTACCACCGTCCATATGATCACTCCCATTAACACCAGCCTCCTCAAAACTCAACGGATCATTCACCCCCGAATCAGTTAAGTGCCATTCCCAAGCATCATCATAAGCTTGAACAAAGCTGTCAAAATCAAAACCCAAGTTCATCACGAGATGGCCCTCCTCCTCGGGAATATGAATATCCACCGATGTGTTGTCAGGCCCATCAATGTGATCCTCCACCGGTGTATTGGTAGGCTCATGAAGATCATCCTCCTTCGCCGATGGCGACCTCACTTCTCGCTCCACTTGCATGCGTGTATTACGATGTGACAAACTATGAGCAAAGGCATGAATCCTGTTTGTATACAAAGGCTCAAATTCATCTGTCACCAACACAGTGCCCAATCTAGCTCTAACCTCCTCCAGTTGCTCATCTACTCGACAACAAACCTCTTGAGGAGACAACTCACACTGAGGAAAGGTGTGTCTCACCCTTCCAAACAAACGACAGACTTTGAAAACTCTCTCATTGCGACACTCAATCCACCGGTCCTTGCCATTCGGAAGATGCAGATAAAACCCACTGAGAAGAGATAACTCCGGAGTAACTGTGATTCTAAAACGTAAATAGCGATAAGTCCGCGGAGCCGCATCATCAATATCAACCCTAACCACATCACCAAAAACCTCCCTCAAATAATCACTTGCAGCCATAGTAAAACAGTCAAACGGCAGATTGTACAACCGCACCCAAAGAGAAAACTGTCAAACTTGAATGCGCTGCAGATAATCATAGGGCTACCAAAAATCTAGCACCAAGACACCACCTCATCACCCATAGACCCCGAACCAAAGCATGTTCCAAGTCTTCTTCCAAGAAAAACCGAAAAACAAAGGAATTCTAATAACGCTCTATCACCCACACCGGCGCAACCGTACGCCATAACTCATTAACCAAGCGCTGCATGGTTCCGGTAGCAAAATGCCTTCTATCCAAAAAATGGCCAACCAACACAAGCTCCATCCTCCTTTCACCCACATTCCAAGCCTGATGTGGCATACCACGTGAAAGCTGAGGATTTTGAAACTGAGGAAAAGACTCATCAATGCCCAAGCTACGATATTCCTCTGACAATTCACTTCCCGTAGCAGTCTCACTACTAGCAAACCCAACCCCATCACTTTCCGAAGAAGACGTCATGATAAAGAAAGGCTTCAACAACTAGTCCAACACCAAACCAACAAAGACAACTCACTAAACCTTAAAGAGCACAAACAAACCCAAAAAAACAAGGGACCACAAGAATGAAAGACCAAGAAAATGACTAAATCATAACAAGAATGGGAAAAAACTAGACAGCTGAAAAAAGGGAGACAAAAGAGAAGAAAATCCCATGCAAACAGAAAACCAAAAGAAGAAAAGGGCTCACAGAAAAGACAAAGGATAAATCCAGAGACACCACCTAAACACACTCTCAGAAAGGAAGGAAATCGAAAAGCAAACAGTAACTTAAGAGCTCCCAACTTCAAGAGAGAGAAAAAAGAGTACCGGCTACCTGGAGATTCATAAAAGTACGAAACCCGTATAAACAATTTTGTGCGAAAATTATGATGAAGCTTACCAAATTGACCCCCCGCTTACACCTTGAGATTCATCTAAATGATTTTGAACCTTAAGGCTCAAAAGTTCGTTGAGCCGATCATTCATGCAAATAAAACTCATTAAATTAATTTTATAATCAAATCACATTTATTTTGAATCTCAAAATTAAAATGTGGGCCATACTAACCAATCCTTTTTTCCAACTGGCACTCTGGGATCACTTTTGGAGTTTTGGTTGAAATCATTTTGGTTGGTCTAATAACTGAACATTTGTTTCATATGGGCAACTGTTTGGTCACGTATTGCAGGCGTTTTAGTTGGTCCAATAAATAAACATTTTTTCCATAACTGGCAACTGTTTGGTCAGCTATTGGTGGCGTTTTGGTTGGTATTGTATTCATAACTGGTCCCTGTTTAGTTAATTTGTTCTGCCAAGAAGTAGGCAGAGGAAAATTCGAATACTTTTTTGGTAGTTGGTATCCTAATTTGTGCCTGCGCCACCTACCCTTTTTTACTCGAACTGGTATACTGTAATTAGGAGCGTTGTAGAACATAGAGTAAGAGTTTGTAATCTTCTCTCCCATATCGTTCTCTCTCCATTTTTCACCTCTTGAGAGCAAATATTAGAAGTGAACGGTAGCAACATTAAGAAACACACCCTCTTTAATATACTTTCTTACAATACTAAAGTTGATAGTAGCGTTTAGCAAGCAGCAGTTGCGGTTCACAAGGTGTAGGATGTAATTGATGCCTCAGCTGAGCTCTTTGTAAGATGTATATAGCCCTTGAGGCCCAATTTCAATATTAAGGAGGAGGAGGAAGAAGAAGAAGAAGAAGAAGAAGTGGCTATCAACAGCCAAAATGCACACATAACAACAAAACAGTGAGATTGGGAGTCTTTTGAATATCAGTATAGAAAATCATGACTCGATAAAAAAAAGAAAGAAAGAAAAGAGGAAGTTGCGTTTTCTATCCACAATGATAAGACGATAGAAATTGTGTTGGTTTAAGATCAATTATGAAAGGAATTCAAAAGACAACATCATTCTACATGAAAAATCTAGACACGAAATACAGGTTATCATTACCCTAAATCGTTGCTCGCTCTCAAATGTTTCAGTGGAATTACTACACAAATGTGGGATAACGTATTGCTTAATTCGTAGACCCTTTTGCAGTCAGCAAGCCCTCTTGGCAAGCTGGCAGTTCTCTTTCCCAAGCAAAACATTATCTACCAAAGCTTTTGAATAATTTGTGGATTTAAAATCCTTGTTTGGTAATCTCTGCATCAACATAGCTATGATGCCAATGGATCCTCATCTTGTTGTTGCCAACATAGCTTGGCATTGCTAATGACCTGAAACTGATGCCATGCGAATTATAAGATTCTCAAACATGTACGACAGAAAGTGGGAGGGCTTGGAGACTGTAAAGGTATACAAATTAAGCAATACGTCACACATTCATCATACAAAATGCCATATTTCGTCTTTCGTAAAGACATCATGTGATTTGGGGACAACTACTTAGCAGCAGAGCATCAACTAGCACAGTACAATAAGTAATTGTCATTTAGCAAGAATAATTGCACAGAATCTTTTGTATAACATATTCTCACTAAATAGAGGAAGCGCTTCATTAGAAAAGTACAACATTATACGATAAGAAACAGTGAATCATAATAGATTCGCTGCATGATGAATGCTACACACTAGTAATTCTGGTTTGTGTCAAGGCAGTTGCCAACACAGCTGAGGAGACCAAAACAAGGGTTTAAAAAACCAACCTTGTAGGTTTCAATGTTTGTTCACAGTGGCTAAACACTGTTCCAAGAAACTTTGGAGCTGTGATGAGTAAATTTTAGGGAAAGTCCTGTAATGATCTACATGAGGGGATGACCCAAAGTTAAAAGACCACACTTTTCTTCCCATGCTCCTTTGCTCCTCAATAAACAACTCTACGGCCTGCGATGGGATGACTTTATCAGCTGTACTATACAGATAAAGCTGAGGGCATGGAGGCTGCTTCTTTGAGAGGGTACAGATGACCTTTTTCAGCCTCCTGTCAAGCAAGCAAGCAATTGATGTTATACATTTACACTACTTGCCAATCGGAAATATTTTAGTCATTGGTGGAGCAAAAATTTGGCTCTTTAAAATATAAAAGTTGAAGTATGGTAGGATATAAACAGAAGCACTTACTCATTTACATCAGGCAAGTTAAGAAGAAAGGAGAAGAGCTTCTCAAATGCTATTAGGAGCATGGTTTCAATTAACCAAGGTTCGTTTTGTTGAGTCTTGCAGAGACCTGCTTCAGTTTCTATTACTTCTCCAGCCTCAGTAGAAGTGGATGCTGATGAGCTGCGTTTTTTCAGCAGGGCAGTAGTAAATCCAGCTGCCCAGACCTGAAAAAGGTGAATGTCGATTGATGAATAAACAACCCTCCTTGCACAATCAGTAGAGACAAAAAAAACTAACACCTAGCATATTATGGATAGTGAACAAATAAAAAGAATGCATTTCAATCGACGAAACCTAAACAAAGTTTGCGCATCTGTACAAAGAATTGGTGGGTTTGGGCCAAAACGGAATTCCACAGTGAATACCATCGAAAAGACATGGACGTGAATACAAGAAATAACAAGGAGTTAGGCTGGTAGAGTTGTTCCATTAATGGACGTGATGCCCAGCTTCGAGTCCTACTGCTGAGAGCTGCAACTTCCTCTTCCCCATTCTTGATTGTTGAAAAACAAAAACACAAGAACAAGAACAAAAAGGAAAAACGCAGCTGACACAGTTTTTGCTAGTCAGTTAAGAAGGGGGGAAAAAATTGATCTCCAAGCTAGATCACAGCAGTTATCAGTTGAATGATTGAATCTGCTTAAATCATTTCAGATATTTGAAAAATGTCTGCACTAGAGTGAACTAGAGCGCTACTTCCGAACTGCTATTTTCCTACTTAAGAAATTTTGTTGCTTGTTTGGGCTGGCAACCACATCAAAAAAATCTAACAGCAAAACTCTAAATTTGAGCAAAAACCAAGTCGAACATTTCAGACAAGAATGCCACCAAGTGAAAAGTATGTATTTTACAGGTTAACACGCATTAGAATGGAGTCATAAAAGATCAAAAAAAAGAAACGAGTGATTTCCTAAGGAAACGCGAAGGGTGAAACGAAAGGAGAACTAACATGAGTAGAGCCTCTACATTAAAGTGACAACAGCAGGTTAAATCAAGCATAAAACGCTAGTAGAAGAATAAATTAGGTCACGAAGGTAACAGCATATGTAGCACGTACAATTCGTCGAAAGCAACGTACCAGTTTCGGACACGCCCCGAACACGAACACCCTCAGGACAGTGTCCGGATTTTTTTGCTTTATTTTCTATTCGACACTCTTTCGACCGGCTCGGTCACTCCAAGAACAAGCTCTAGACACGTGTCCAACACTAATTTTCAAAGTGTCCAATTTTTTTGCTTTATTTGTAGTTGGACACTCTCCCAACAAGCTAGGATATACCAAGAACATGCTCATAACACTTTCTCGACACTTTGGAACAAAAACTCAACTATAAAAACATTTTAAGTGGGTTGAAATTACAGAAATCACAAGTTTTAAGGGTGGTGAAAAGTAATTGTAGGAATGTGGAATATTTTGGGCCCGTTAATTGTAAAAATGCATTGTAGGTATGTCATCATAGATAAACTTGTATCTTTAAACAGATTCTTTTTTGTGTATTTTTTCAGAAGTATATATGTTCATTATATTGAGTACCCCTACCATGTCATGTCCTTTATTTTTTTTAATTTGCTTGTCAGCGTGTCTAAGTCGTTGCCAGTGTCCATGTCAGTACCAGATAGGTAACAACTCTGACAGTGTAAGAAAATATGCAACAAATCCACTATTTACCACCAAATTCAGAATCTATCCACTAATTTTCCAAAATGGAGTGGGCTAGTGTTTAAGGGTGAAGTACACTCTGTCCCCGACTCTTCCAATTTCACTTATCAAGCTCGCACACTTTCGGTCAAGTATCAATGATCCCCTTGTTGTTTGATTTCGTTAGTTTTCATTACGAAAAAATTTCAGTTCAGTGGTATTAGATTCAAATAATTTCGCTATCATAAAAAAATTCTTTTAAAATAGCTATGAAATCAATGAATATGGCCACATTTTTTCTGCACAAAAAAGCCGTAGGATTAGTTCCTTTTTGGAAAATGATTTTGACACTTCACTTTCTCATAAATGCACTCCAAAATTTATCTTTTTAGTGCTTTAAAAAAGTTATTACAAAAAATAAATTATAAATCTATTGAAAAGGCATCAAGGAAAAGCTACCCATATGCAAATTTTGGAGTGCATTACAAAAAAAATGGAGTGCGCAAAATATTTCCTTTTTTATGGTAACTTTTTCAGCAAAAACAAACATGGCCATACATAAGAAGTAACTTTTTTACTTAAAAAATATATGAACATCTTTTTGCACAAAAAAAGATAAGAGTACATCCAGTTAGTACCTATTAATGGGTTTACGACCTAACTTGTGGTATTAAATGTATAAAGTGGCTATCCTCTGACTCAAACCCACAACCTATAAGTTGGTTGGCTGAGTTTTTGAATGACAACTGAACCAATACCACAAAAGGTACATAGTTAATTATTTTATGGTCAATTTCTTACAAAAAGAAAAGCTACATGGTCATCGTATTAAAAAAATAATCATACCTACAAATGTTAACCATTTTTTCTTATGAAAAAGATGGACATTTTTGTTGCAAAAAAAAGGTACTGTTTTATATATAATATCAATACAGTTCTTTTAGTTTCCAAAAGAATAATGGCTGAAGTGGGTTTTACTGAAATTAGAAGCGAAAACTGAGGAATTAGAAGGAATTGTTGTTGGGTTTCATGCAAGAAAATGGGAAAGAATAGAAACAGAAGAAACCTGGGCAAAAGTGAAAAAGAACGATTATTGTTATCCACTTCCACAGGGGACGAAAAATTCCCTACATATTTTTGGGAAACGAAAAGTTGATTCAAAAGACTTAGGAGGCCACATAAAATAGAGTAATATACTTTCCAACAATTTGTAGGACTTTCTGGCTAAACGAACATAATGTGAAATTTATGTCACTTCACTAATTAAACACACCAAAAAGATATCATAATATTTACTTTCAAGAATCATAAAATCAAAGTAAATACCAAACCATAGAACTGTGAACAAATCATAGAGGCAAGAGATGATTCTCATACCTTAGGGTCTATATTGGGGTCCCCTCCCGAATCAACAATGCATCCTTTGATCTTCATCAGTAGGTCCTCTCTACCGTGTAAGTTCTCAAGAATCGCTCCATAGCTGCAGAAACATCAATAAGAGAATGCTACTGAGAAATGAATAACGTAGCCAAGACAACAGGTTCAAATTCCAATATGTTGTTCGAACAATGTGGTTGCAAACTGAATAAGATCCTAAGTATCCAGAACAATAGTCAAAAGCATAATTTATCTTTAAAATATGGATATCAAGTCTTAAAATATTATAGAAAATCAACTTGTATTAACCAATCAAATTTGTTAGACGAATTTCTGCCATCTTGTACAAAAAGAATATAACAAGCAAAAGCTGGGACCTGCCTTGGGTATGGATAAACAAACTTCCTATAGTATATTATTCAATTCTTGACAATGAATTGGTTTGATAGGTAATGATTAATCGGATTTAAACCATTTCCTTATCCTAAATGATTGGACAAAACGCTCAAGATCAAAACCTCAATTATATTGAGTTTTCTGAATCCAAATCTAAACCATGGCAAAATATGTTCATGGCAGAGTGGAAGTACTTGAAGTAATAGTTGGAGTAACTTAGCTGATATTGTCGATGTATCTAAACGCGGTGATTAACCTACACAAACCAACCAAAATTTTTGAAGGTGTGGAAGAGAAAAAGCCATTCAAACCCATCCTTTTTGGTCAACCAACCACGAACCAAAATGTGAAAGAATAGAGATAGTTCTTTCTCATCACGTCTCACATAGGCTCTCAAACCAAAATGGAGGCACTAAAAAAGTAAATGACCTTTTCATATCAACATGATCTCGACAAATAAATGCATGTTTCTAAAAGTCGTTAGGTGCGAGCCAGCTGGCGGAGGAGCGCCTAGCGCCAAGGCTGATTAGTCGGCACCTAGAGATTAGTCGGTTTTCTTAATTTTCTAAAAAAATATTCCCCCTCTCCCCAACGTTTGAGTAAGTAGAAAAGTTCATCGAATTGAACATTCATTGGTTGCATCACTTCCTTCTTTTTAGTCATAATTCATACTAGGTTTGCTTTGCCGCAATGTAGGTTTGCTTTGCCGCAATGTAGGTTTGCGTTTGCTGCAATTTAGGGATGTTGATTGTCGAGAACTCAAAAGTCATTACGTATATTTTTCTGTAAAATAACACTTGATGCTATGTAATTTATACTATTACATATTTAAATCCACAATTCAAAATCCTTACAAAATATAAACGCCGACCAGTCCCTACCAACCTGACTAATGCCGCCTAGCCAACTAATCGCCGACAAATCGTCTCGGTGACTAAAGTAATGCCTAGGACCCTAGTCAAGGTCCGCCTAGGTCGACTTTTAGAACACTAAGTAAATGTTTATTGAGGTACTGAAACTTATAGTGGGAGACTTGGAGTAAAATCCAAAGTACGGTAAAATGAAATCCACTCACCTCCCCTAATTTTCTAATAAATGCAGGCACCACCCTGGGAACTTTAGAAATGTCATTGCCTCCCTTGCTTTTGTAACTATTAATACCTTGTTTGGATGGTGGTTTGAAAAAATTTTAGTTTGGTTTTTGGGTTATGAGTGGAGAGAGAAATTAGGATAATAATTAGAGATAGGGGTAATGAGTGAAGAGAGATAGAGAGGAAAATGAGAATAATGATTGGAGAGAGGAGAGAGAAATGAGAGTAATGAAGTAAGGATAATGAGTATTTTTTGAGTTGGAATTTTTTTTTCAAAACACCATCCAAACAAGGCATAAAAGATTATCCATTTCTGTCATTACACGCACTAATAGTGTGTTATGTCGCTATTCGATGACAAAAATGCAATTCAAAACACATCATTTTCCCCTTCCTAATCATTCCTGCCTATTTTCTTGTTAACAAGTAAAGCATAAATTTGTTTTGGAAGGATTAAATTTAAGCTTATAGTTGAGATACCCCACTGTTGCCTAAATTATTTTTAGTGCATTCTATAAAGTGTGAACTTATGCACATTTATTTAATGTTCTCACAAGTATAGTTATGCATTTTTTTTCTTATTATTTTCCTCAAATTGCTAAAAGTTGTCCTCAACATAAAGCCAATCCTTCTACTAGCCTATTTGCACTCAATTGTCTGAGTCTTGTTTTGTCTTTCTTAGACAACTGGTACAACAAAATCCTTACGGGAGGTCAGTGACATTAGAGCCGTCCTAATATTACCCGTTTGAGAAAGGTAAACTATCATTTGTGGCTGATGACGAACGTAAAGTATACTCGTGGTTGCACACTGAAAAAGATTTTAGTTTATGAAACAATAATCTAATCAAAACCCTAAAGCATGACTGCTCTTCAAATATACGTATTAACCCTTACCACAGCATCTAAAATCAATTCTCCTAGTCAATTCTTTTATGCCAGAGAAAACAATGAAAACGGATAAGCATACTTCCGACAGACCAACATGATCATGCCCCATACATGATCATAAAAGTAAGTAAACTACATGTTGGAATAAATATCAATCAACCAGATCAAGTAACAATAAGTTCAAAGAGGTGATTAACCCACGCAAGCCAACCAGTATTACTGAAGGTGTGGAAGAGCAAGAGCCGTTGGCGCCCATCCTTTTCCGTCTCGGCCAACCACGAACCAAGCTCCTGCGCAAACGCAGCAATCCTCTCCTCCAACTTCCTCCCCAAATCGAATGAAAGCACGTTGTTGACCGAGGCAACGAACGTCACGGCGTGAATCCCCCTCGCATTGTACATTTCCGCGTACCTCTTCAAGTGTTTAGGCTTGGCTCCCAGCCAACCCAGCAACACTACAGTCACTATAGGCCCCTTACCCCCGGCAACCCCCACATCTCCTCCCCCATTTGCATTTAGGGCCAAATTCCACTCGAACGACTTGGCAGTAGAATCTGCGAGGAATGGGGCGAAATTGTCGGTAGAGAGGGATTGGAAGAAGGTTGAGGGGGTGGAATTCGGAGGAGGGGCCAAGGAGGGAGGAGGGGAGGTGGAGTGAGAGGGATTGGGGAAACGAGGGTTTGAGGAGATTGCAAGGATGCGAGTGGAAGGAGAGTTCGGGAGTGGATAGATGGGGAGTCTGCAACGAGGAGGGTGGGGTTTGAGGAGGACTGAATTTGGTAAGTGACGATTCAGGAGGGAGGAATTGAGGATGATCCTGACCGAAGCTTCCAAAGGGGCTACCATGGTTTTGGAAAATTCAAAAGGATTCAAAGGCGATACTGTTCGTAGAGTCGGTCCCAGCCTTTTGGATTGTGGGATTTTGATGAGAAAAGAAAATGTTCATGATTTTCCAACAAATCTCATCATTTTCGTGAGAAATGATGAGAGACAAATATACTACTCCTACTAGTTTTTGCCGTTGCGATAGAAACAACAGTCACTCGATAATTCTAGTATAGATTGGGACTTGGGGGAAGGATTGTTTTTTTTGGAGAGTAAAAGGCCTTTTTTTGGAGTGGTGCTACTGCACATATTTAAAATCTGTACTAGAGCGTACAAATGTCTATTTTGGCCAGTTTAGTTTTCAAAAAATGATCGGAACCGCTCATTTTATTTAAAATATTTTATTTATAGTCCTTGCAAAAAATAAGCTCAATCTGGTATCAGTAAAAACGTTTACAAAACATCCAACTTCGTCACAAAATTCGAGACTAAATTCTAAAGCAAAGTTAGATATTTTGTAAACGCCCTTACCGATACGGGATTAAATTTATTTTTTGCAACGACCATAAAAAAGTATTTCAAACAAAATAAGCGACTCCGATTATTTTTTTATGACCCAAAACAGGCCCAAAAAAGCGTTTGTACGTGCTGTACAGATTTTATATATGTGCATGTATCATTTCTGTTTTGTTTATAAGAAAAAAAAAAAGGGGGTGGAGACGGGGCCCACCATTCCCCTTTTAATACCCTTTCCCGTTCAATTCACAACCCAAAGATGTAAGTGCATCCTTTACCTCTCTCTTTTTAAGCAAACAATTTAGGAAAAATGTGTTTTTTCCCTTTTTTAAATTATAGTACACATTTATTTATAAAACCAAATTTTCACTAAATAATAATGGGCAAAGCTGTCCTATAGTTAGTGAATATTGGGAGAGAATCAGTTTGGTGTCTCCTATTTTTTGAAGCTCTGTCACAAAAATAATTTTCATAATTGCCCTCTAAACATAAGGACTATTTGGAACTTGCCATTAAATAAGAGCATCCACAATATAATAATCAAAATTAAAAAGTTGCTAAAATTAGTAATATTTGCTCAAAAAAGTGCTCACATTGTAATAACCAAACTTAGCAACCTCTTAGCAACTCATCAGATTTTGACATTTGAATAATCAAACTTAACAACTTTTACCAATAACCAAAACTCAATAACCAAACCCAATAACCAAATTCAAAACTAAAAAATTAAAAAACACATCACATTAGAATCGTCTCATTGAGACGAATAATTTGGTGTGGTCGAGTGCGTGATTGGAACTCGTTTGCAATTGGATATAGATGCATTGCGTATTATGGGGGTTTTTAATATAGGGATACAAAAATAACCAATGTGGATATCAAGTTTGTTAGGTTTGATTATGAACTAAATGGATAATCAAATGCTGACGTGGCACATTTTGATTGTCGATTTTGATTATTCCCATTGCAGATGCTCTAATTGTTATGAATTATATAATAATCAAATTTAAAAACACCTTTGATGACTAGGGGTGTTACAAACCCTGATGAACTGAAAAAATCCAAAAAAATGGACCGATTGATTCGGTTTTCGATTAGGGTGATGACAGAATTTTTTCGGACCAAACCAAACTGATTTTCTCGGTTTCCTGAAATTTTCCCCGAACTGAACCGAACTGACCAAGTATATATTTTTATATATATACTTTAAATTAAATAGAAATTTTATATTTTAGGCGGATCGAAATTCCCGAAAGGACCGATCCCGCCCCGAACCAAACCGAACCAAACTCAACTCCAGTCGGGATCAGTCCTAGAAATATTTGGACTGAACTGAATCAGTCTTTGAAAATTTCTCTCCAAACCGAACCGAAATCACCCCTAATTATGACCACCACTCCACTATCCCCACTGATCCTAAAATGTACCCACACCACCTTTTAGGTCCTATTCCGCTAATGTTCTTACTTTTTAAATACTTATTTTTTATTTTACAAGACATGTCATTTTCTCAAAATACATCATTTTTAATTCAAAAAATTAGTACTTATTTTTCTAAACAGGACGGGGCCTTAGTTTACTTTAAGGAAAATGATGTTGGCACTCCAAAAATTGATACAGACACTCTAAAATCAGTGTAACTCTAAAGTCATTTTCCTTTGTTATTTGAAGTACCAATATCATTTCCTTACTTTTATGCCAGAGAAAACAATTTTGACACAGATAAACATGATCATGCCATATACATGCCCATACATATATAAGGAAAAAAAAAAGAGAGAGGCAATATCTGGGGTAAAATTCAGTCAAACCATTACGGATCAATTATATGAAAGAACGATTTTTTTTTTAATCAGCTATGAAAGAACGATTCAAAGAGGTAATTAACCTACGCAAGCCAACCGGTATTACTGAAGGTGTGGAAGATCAACATCCTTTCGCGCCCATCCTTTCCGCTCTCAGCCAACCACGACCCCAGCTCCTGCGCCAACCCCGCCACCCTCTCCTCCAATTTCCTCCCCATATCGGACGAAAGCACGTCGTTCACCGACGTGACAAACGTCACCGCGTTCATCCCCCTCCCATTGTACATTTCCACGTACCTCTTCAAGTGCTTAACCTTGGCTCCCAGCCAACCCAGCAACACAACAGTCACCAGAGGCCCCTTACCCCCAACAAGCCCCACATCTCCCCCGTTTACTTTTCGGGCCAAATTCCACTCGAACGACTTGTTAGTAGAATCCGCGACAGTTGGGGCGAAATTGTTGGTGGAGAGGGATTGGAAGGACCGTAATGGGGTCGAATTCGGACAAGGGGCCGAGGAGGGAGGAGGGAAGGAAGAGGGAGAGGGACTGGAGAAGTGAGGGTTTGCCGAGATTGCAACGATGCGAGTGGGAGGAGAACGTGGGAGGGGATTGTAAGGGAGTCTGCCACGAGGGTATTTGAGAGGGTGGGGTTTGAGGAGGAACGAAGTTGATAACTGACGGTTCAGGAGTGGTGAGTTGAGGATCCTGACCGAAGCTTCCATGGTTTTGGAAATTCGAAAGGGGTCAGAATCGGCCACCGAGGATCCGTTGGTAATGGCGAGCGTTGGCACTGAATTGGAATTGCAGAGATCAATGGCCATCTCTGGGGACAAGTGAGATCTCGAGTTCAATGCTCTCTCAATGTGCTAATCTAATTAACCATTCAGCACGGAGTATTGTTGCAATACTTGTTATCGTCAATAAGAAAAATTCTTTGGAAACATCGAATAAATCTACGATCACTATCAGTGATGAGGTTATTCTCATTTCTTAATCAGCAATTTGTCGCAGTCGTACTATATTCTTTTAAGTTTTAATGCCGGTTGATTGTATTTTCTAACATTCATATTGTTTTCATTGTCCCGTTCCAATAAAAAAAAATTATTGGTTACATTGTCTTCGGTTTGGGACACATTTGATTATTCATTCGAGGGATTTACAGTTGTTTGACTTATAATTAGTTTACCATATTAGGAGATATACAAAACTAGGGTTTTTAATCAGGATAATACTAAAGCCATGACTACTTTTGATAATGCCACAATTACTCAAGTTGACTTCGCATTTTTAACAGTTGAATGCTCTAGGTTCTCTTCCATCAATTTTGTAGTATCTCTCATTCTCGTTACTCTCTGCGTCCTTGTTTTCTTTCTGATCATCATCCTGTTGTTCTTCCCCAACACCATCGCAAAATGCATACCGCAAGTCAATAAAAGACTCCAACGTACATTTCGTCGATAATTTGATCTACCTTCAAAACCCTCAACCCCCTCTGAGAACTCCTAAAAACAATAAATCAGCAAACCTTTTGAATCGAAATTGTGATGGATTTTGGTGCAGCAACAAATTAATTACTAGTAGTAGACTATCTCAATGGTGATGCTGACAAGATATGTTTTTTTATTTTTTGAATGGTAAAAAAATATCAACAAGATGTTTCAGGACTTCAGATTTAGAATTGGTCGAGTTATCAAGATGTGTCAGGATTTCAAACTTAGAATTGGTCGAGTTATCATGACCGGCGGATAAATACTAGCTCATCCAAGCCTCTTTCTCAAAAAAAAAAAAAAAAATTGGACCAATTATCATTTGAAAAACATAACTAAACCACTTTAGAGCCTTTATAGCAAAAAAACAAGAATACTCTCAATTAAAGACAGTTTTTCTTCAATATTTAAACAGAAGCAACAAACATATTCCGAGGCAGCAGCAACTCCATTTATAATCTTCATTATTTGTAGAAAAATATAAATTTTTATATATGGAATGCTCGTGTGAGATACAAATACTAGAGCTACATATTTTTTACCATGGAAATAGTTCATAACATAAGCACTTGCAAAATCTAATGAAAATAATCATATGAAGGAGTATAATCCAACAGTTTAATGTTTATGTATGAGACTTACCTCACTTTTTGTGTTAAATGATCAACTTATTGGCCGCTTGATTGCAGAATGAAAATATTATATTATTTAAAAATAATATAAAGTTCCTTATTTTTGTTTTAGTTATTTTGTTAGGAATCTTGTAATTATAGAAATAAGTGTCTGCATTATTTAGTTTTTCAATTTAGTTTCCTTTTAAGAATGATTTGATCAAGAAGTCTCGATTCTAATTTGGTAGTTTCCTTTTTCTTTATTTCCTAGTGTGTAGGGTTTCTTCTACTATAAATTGAGTTGTAAACCTTAGGCCATCTACAGTGGTATAATCAAAAGCCAATTGTTGTTAAAGTTCACAATATTGGTGCAAAAACTGGCTCACAATGGTATAATCAAACTTAACAACATCCTTAAAAATAATCAAATTTTGGACTTTTGATAACCAAAACTAGCAACATTTTTCAATAATCAAAATTTGTGAACCACACACCACATAAATTAATTGGTTCCATGCGTATTTCAACTAGTATTTTCTTCTTCTCTTCTTCGCCCGCTCTATATCTTCTTTAGTTCAACCACAAATTGTTTCTCTTTCTTTTTCTCCAAAAGTGAAGCTTATATTTCTTGATCATCTAAAATTTAACCCGGCCATCATTGCCAAATTAAGGTATTTCACTTTTCTTTCTAGTTTCTATTTTAGGCTGCATTCTTATGAATTTAACTTAAATCTGAAAATTATTTTTATTTGAATTTTTTTCGTATTTGTTAGTTTTGTGCCAAACTTTTATGGGTTATTGATTCGTTTTGAAGAGAAGAATCAAAAAAATAATTTTTTTTTTACTTTTATCCAAGTATTTTGAGAAATAATCACTTTTTAACAAAAAAAAATGATTTTTTCGACTAAAAAGTGGTTATTCTTTATTGTCATGGTTGAGTAAATGAAGAACCATGCAAAAAAAAAGAGGAAAAACCTTGCATTCTTTTCTAAATTCAAGAACACATTTGATTTTTTTCGAAAGATTAAGAGAGTGGTGGATTTGTGATATAAGCTACAAGAATAGGAAGAAAAAAAAAGTTTTGGTGTTGTTTTGATAGATAACACTAGGAAGAACACCGTATGTTCGATATATTTTTGCCCAAAGAAAAAACCATAATGGAGAGAAGTGAATGGCGGAAAAGAGAGAGGGAAAGATAGATTGTGTGAAATTGTAGTGGACTTCTTATTTTGGTTATGGACTAGAAATGACCATTGTGAACCTCAACATTGTTAAGCTTAGCAACCTCTTAAGTGAATAATCAAAAGCTGATATGTCAACTTTTGGTTATCGATTTTTAATTATACCACTATGGATGGCCTTAGGGTTATTCAGTTTTTGATGATTAATAAAATTATAAAGAGTATTTTCTTTTATGCCAACTTTTGGGTATTCTATGTGAATCAATCGATTGTTGTTGCCTTTATTCCTGGGTATTCTCAAACTAAACAGGTTTAAGGAAGAGTTGTCACAATCTTGTCGCCCGATCTGCTTTTTCAACACGCTTCCTTGCATCGCCGCTAGTGCCACACTCTTTCAATCCTTTTAACTCATTTTTGTATTGTGGTGTCATTTAAACTTTCCCCCAAACTCAGGACAACTGTCTAGATGAATCTATAGGCCATCACCTTTGTCTAACCAAGAACATTTTCTAAGCTTAAATTTACAATGTCATCACCTTTGTTTGACGTGTTTCTTCTAGTATTTCAATGTGAAAATTTTATCGCATCTTTTTCATGGGATTTTTTTTAGAATGAACTCAAAATCTTTTCAAAACATATAAGCATGCTAGTTTTATATAGAAAAATCATATAACTAAAGTATAAATATGTCGGATTTGCAATTTCTCGGAATCTATTTTTTTGGGATCCGTCATTGTAGAGTTCGGCGGCGGAGCAAACAGATGGTTTCATTGTCTCGTGGTGGTGGTGGCTTATGCGCGGTCAGGATGGGTTGTTTGCTGGTGGTGGTGGTTCGAACTCGGCTGGATCGGTCGGCGTTTTTGGTGGTGATGGTAACAGTAGAATAGGTTTAGGGTTAGGTTTTGGGCTTCTTGGGTTGGGCTTGGCTCATACTATGTATGGGTTGGGCGGTTTTTAGCCTTTTTTGTTCCTGGCCATTTTTAGGCTTTTGTTCTTATTTTGCGTTGTATGAGTTTGATCCGGCATTTTAAGGTCCTTAGGTGTTCGGACAATTCTACCTCAGGTGTGTTGTAGGGCTTGGCTCTTTTCAGGTGTTTGTCTTAGCTTTGATTGGATCTCCCTCCCCTCTCCTCTATTTGATGTACCCTATCAAGTTTCATAATAATATTTTGATGTTTAAAAAAAAAAAATCTCACCTTTGACTTATTAAGGGCTTCATGGAAACTTTAGATTCGTATCCTCGCTATATCTTAGATTGATCTAGACTCGCGATGGCGTAGCAACGGTTCAACGGTTGGGAAAATGTGAAGCAAGACTTGACTAGAGGATCACTAATCTAACATTCTTTTCCCTTCCTTTTTATTAACAAGATGCAGAACTAACATCACTGTTTTTGAAATTTCCTAAAGTTAGCTATTCTATTTACAATCATTCTGCAACCATAAATACTTACATAAATTCACTCACATTCACATTGGGATCCACATATTACACTTTTAATGTGTATGGAACACACCAAAAGATGTGAATGTGTGTGTGCAAGGTATTTGTATAAGTGTGTGTGGTTTTATAATTATTGTTCCATTTATAGGCTTCCTAAATCCACCTCGGGTTACACCGCTTTGTTTGGAACTCAAGAAAAACAAAGGAAAATTAAAAAAAATTCCCTTCTATTGTTTGGTTGGAAGAGAAAGAGATAGGAAAATAAAAAAGGAAATTTTCAAAATGGCACCTGAACTTTACACCAAATGTCACAGAGACACCTGAACTTAAGTTTATTTCAATTAAACACCTGTACTAACAAAATTCCCAAATTTAGACTCTCACCGTTATATTTCGTCCCAAAAATTGCTGACATGGCATCTCCAACCCGTTTAAGTTGCCCCATTGCACATGTTTCTAACAAGGGACGATGCAGCCAAGCGAAACCCATAGGCAAACTTCATCGTCCCTTGTTGAAACAGTGCAATGAGGCAACTTAAACAGGTTGGAGATGCCGCGTCAGCAATTTTTGGGACGAGATATAACGACGGGGGTCTAAATTTGGAGATTTTGTTAGTACAGGTGTTTAATTGAAATAAACTTAAGTTTAGGTGTCTAAATTTGAGGATTTTGTTAATACAGGTGTTTAATTAAAATAAACTTAAGTTCAGGTGCCTCTGTAACATTTGGTGCAAAGTTCAGGTGCCATTTTGAAATTTTTCCAAATAAAAATTTCAAGTTTAGTGAGTGGTAAATTTTCTCTCCTATTTTTCTTCTTTTTTCTTTTTCTTTCCTTAAGTTTCATACAGAGCCTAAGTTACCTAGGTGTCATGAGAGAATGAGGTGTCATGGCCATAAGAACGAGGTGGCTAAGCTCTGCTTGTGGATGTGGATTGGCTAAAAAAAAAAAATGAGGTGGCCAAGCTATAGCATGATTTCTCTCTCTCTCTCTCTCTCTCTCTCTCTCTCTCTCTCTCTCTAGAATTTACTAGTAGAATTCTTGTTTTTTATAAGCTAACAAGATATCTAATTATTTTGGTATATATGCACATGCTATTTTTTGTTCCGGGAATAAAACTAAAAATTCTAACAGTGTCTTTACAATATTATTTTTTATACATTTGTCAAGTTGCCTATGAATTTAGGGTTGGAATTTTACAAGATGTGGCGTAGCTCTTGGAGATTATGGAAGAGAATAACAGAGAATGGGAAATGATCTAAAACTTTATGGACTTGCTCTTTGGATCTTGATCTCGGTTTTGTAAGGAGGGACAAAATTTGCACAAAATTAAAGTAACTGAAATAAATTTGATGGAGGGAAAGTGATTAGACCAGAGAAGTAAACAACAAATCTGAATTTAGAATACCTCTTGTGTTTTCCTCTAGTTGATGAGAGTGAAAAATACAAATGATAGAGATATGAGAATAAGGTTGATTGACAGATGAGGATAATAATGTTAAAGTGCGTTCAATGGTTGTAGCACTAAACAAATTGCTGGTTGCATTAGCGGCACCCTTTTAGTTTTTGAAGAGATGATTAGGTTTATTGGCGACTCCAAAAAATTTTGGTGATGGGGTCATTAAATAACTTAAAGATAAATATATCATTTAAGAAAATTACTTTTAACTTATAATAATCAATTGATAACATAACTCTATTTTATGAAAAACATAACTCTATTTTATGAAAATACTTTTTGTGTTTTCATAAACGAGTCACATACTACAAACTAATAAATTAAACTTCTTTTTGCGGGCCGAGCAGGTTGGGCTGTGTTTCTTAAGTTGAAGCCCAAGCCCACCCACAAGCTAGCCCAATTGCCAACCTTGCGGGCCAAAGTTCGGGTGGGCTCATAGGTGGGCTCGCGGGCTGGGCCGCACAAATTTTGAAAAGAATAGTGGAAAAATGGAAACTTAAAAAATTTGCGTGAAAAAACTACACCACTAGTTTTTTCATTCTTTTTTTTTTTTTTTGCCTTGGAACATTTGAATGGGAATGGCATACAGTAAAGCTGCATATGCTTAATCTTCAACAGCATAGGGAAGGAATGGGTATGCTCCCAAGGCCACTGATTTTTGGGCTATTGGGTAGGTCTTGGGGGCGGGTATCGCAGGCGGGCTCACGGGCGGGCTGAGTAAAAATTCACAGGCCCAAACCCAACCCATGGATACTTCTGGTTGGGTTAGCCCACCCATTGAACGGGCTCGGGCCTGGCAAGATTTTGGGCGGGCCTTCGGACTAGATGATGAAATTTGGAGAGAAAAAATTATATGTTGGACTCGATTGCAACTGAGTGTCATACTTAGGGATGGAATAGATCGGTTTAAGAGTTTAGGGACGATATAAACATAATTTGAGTTAGTTCAGGGGGGAAAAAAAAAGTAGAAATAACCAGAATTGGAAAAAATCAAAATTGCCGGGAACGGCTCGAAATCCACCACCGGGCTGAAACGCCTCAAACCACACAGACAAATACGTAGCTCCAAGTCGAGACACTAAAAATCTCCTGTTCAGCAATGGTGAATTGGTGATTCTAATTTTCCGTCGTTCTCGGTCCCGAGCCTTGTCCAGCGTTTGCAGGGTAGGGTTTTTGGCGATTCCGATGTCGACTTCTTGCGCGACGGTCTCTCATACGGCAAGAACGGAGCTGTTGAACACCATCGGAACCAGGTTTATCGCCCCAGTCAAGGTTCATCATCATAGTAAGTTCAATTCCCGAGTATCATTCTTGTCAATCTTTGAACTGAATTATGCTTACCATGGACATATCTCTGTGTGTGTGTGTGTGTGGCTCTGTTTGTAGGAAGCAAGTGCGAAATGAATAGAAGGGACTTTGGGCTCAAAGGGATTGTTGCTACCGGAGCTTCAGTCATGCCCTCCTCTTTGGTAGCTGAACCTGCTAAAGGTTAGTTTACGTATTTATCCGACTTGTTTATGCATTTGGATAAGCAAAGGTTGCAGTAATAAGATGGGGATTAGTCAGACTTGTTTAAATGGGTCCCTACTAGTGGACGGGGGGATTGGTCGGGATTAGTCTAAGTTGCGCATGTGCTGGCCAGGACACCGTGAGTTATGGGAAAAAGTTGTACTATGGAATTCAAATGTTCATATTAATGGCTAATCTGGCGTATCATGTAGTCGAATGGACCTGTCGGAGCATAAGTTGGTATCCGCTGCTATTTTGTGAACTTTATTGCCGATGACCAATTATTCCCAATTATTACCACCTAATTGCTATAAGGCACTATTTGTTTCGGCAGAAAATGTCTTCGTGGAATTTCACTTCTTGTGTTTGGTTACAACCCCCCAAAAAATGATGGTGCTAGTGGCAGGGTAGACCTTGGGGCAAGGTCTACAATGCAGCCCCTTAGCCCAAAATGTTGTTTAAAGTTAGGGCTGCATTTATGTCGAATAGGCCTACTGTAGACCTTGCAGCCCCTTAGCCCAAAATGTTGTTTAAAGTTAGGGATGCATTTATGTCGAATAGGCCTACTAAAACTACATTTTAGGAATAATTTATATTGAAAGAAGTTTTACCAAAATAAATAAAAATATCAATCCAAGTGTTCGATTATCATAAAGTAATTGATGGATGGTTCCCAAATCATATTTGTTTTGTCAGAATACTGTTACCTATGTCAATTATAGTAGTCTATGGAAAAAGATATGTCACGATAGATAGAAAAGCATGTTTGTATAAGATTTGTTTCCCACCAAAACAACAAGAGTTGTATCGTATATTTCTCCCTGTGTCCCAATTTAATGGTTCCTTTTTGGCAGTCTTTTCCTTTAATTGGGTCAGCAAATTATGTACATGCGTGAAAGGAAATTTGAAGTTTTTCCACCAATCAAAAGTTCTCAACTAGTTCCTCCTCCGCACGAAGTTTTCAAAATCCTTTGAGAAAGCGTGAAAGCATAAAATGTGGAAACTTGAAGGCATTTGTGTGCGCCAGCTTTGTTAGCTACAACATTGAGTATAGTCACCACAGCCCAACCTAGTTCTAGTAGTCTCAAGACCCTGCTTTCATCCAAGTTGGAGGGTGCTTCCTTGTCTCATAGTTTTCAGGTAGGTGCCTTGCTAGAAAGTTAAACATATTAAGTTATGAAGCGAAACAGCTTGAACATATACTTGATTGTTACGGGAGATTTCTTCTTTTACCAGTCAAGTTATGGAGAATGCATTATTGTGACATCCCTGTTCGTTACAACAATCTGACTAAATAATTTCCTGGCGAGACTGATATATCTTTTTTGTGTGCAAATGCAATTTTGAGGTTCTTGTAAGTTACAAGTAAAAGTACTGACCAATTAGAGGGAGATGTTGTCTACACTAAATTAAGATGCAGCCAATTAAATTATGCACCTTGATGGCACTTTGTAGAGTATGAAATATTGAAAGCTTCAAATATGCTAGGCATACATAGTTGTCTCACGTGTTTGAGGTAAACCACATTGACACTATTGATAAAATTACCAGCATAATACATGAACTTGCCAAAGCCTCAAATCTCTCTCTCTCTCTCTCTCTCTCTCTCTCTCTCTCTCATATTCCAAACCTGTGTACTTATAATTGTAGCTTGAAATGTTTTTTGTAGTTTGATCTGTCTGATACTACTGGTTTTGGGCAAGTTTCTGAAGATGAGTTGCTTGCTATGAGGATCTTGGTTTAATTGATAATCTTACAGGTTTGGAGAGACTACCGTTCAGGCCTGAGGGTTATGATTTTTGGATGTGGAGAGGTCACAAAATACATTATGTACAACAAGGAGAAGGGTTTCCAATTGTTCTTATTCATGGCTTTGGTGCTTCAGCATTTCATTGGAGGTCTCTCTCTCTCTCTCTCTCTCTCTCTCTCTCTCTCTCTCTCTCTCTCTCTCTCTCCTGTGTCTGTTCATGTTTAAAATGATCACATAAACAAGCCATTTCAAGATCTTCCAACTAAATTAATTTCATTCATCCTTGCATGCTAGATATCTAAAATGCGAAAAGATTCCAATCTCACATTGATGATGTTGATTATAGTTTGAATTAGAAGTGGATGATGCACTTGCTCGCACTACTATGTTATATTCCACTCTCACCTAATTTTAGTTTTAATGATCATCACATTGTTGCCCAATTTAAGGGACTAGAGCCTAGTGGATTAAGTGATTCATGTACCCATCTTTTTATTTAAATTCTGATATATGTTACTGTAAAAAGTTGCTAGTTGGATATGCTTTCAATTGCCTATTGAAGCTAGATAAGTATGCTGTTTAGTTGCATTTTTATGCAAATCTTATTACCCAACTTTATCCTGAAGTTCTTTCTCTGTTCACTTTTTTTAGGTACAATATACCAGAATTGGCTAAAAAATACAAAGTCTATGCTGTAGACTTACTAGGCTTTGGCTGGAGTGACAAAGCACTTATTGAGTATGATGCCTTGGTGTGGAGAGATCAGGTCGTGGATTTCTTAAAGGAGATAGTTAAAGGACCAGCAATTCTAGTTGGTAACAGGCAAGTAATTCGTAATCAATTGACCATCATCTTTTCCATGCATGTAGCAAAATGAGCAAATTTTATGGACGGTGATTGCAACTTGGGATTGCCTATTCAATTTGTGAGGTTCATGGAATGAAACTTGATGTCTTTTACAGTAACCAAAACATAAACTTTTATTCATCTTTTCAGTCTTCATTTCTCATTTAGTGAATATATCATAGATAGGTGAAAGAATGGTATGTGTGTGCATGTTTCAAATGTATCTAACTTGTCCTATCACCCTTTTACTTAAAACTGTGGAACCACAAAAAGGTGTGAACATTTTGTCTTTATGTATGTGTGTGCACACTATTGTATGCATGCTTGTATGGGTCAGTCTAACCAACCGGGAGACGCTATTGCTTGGTGATGCACTAGAAGCTCAAGCTGTGAAAGAGTTTCCTTTTACAAACAACATTAAAGGTTAGGCTTTGATAATGGAATGTATTAATTTACGTGGTTTGCTGTAAATTAAAACATTCCCCTTCTTTTCTTTTTACTTTTTGCGAAAGTCTACCTTTATATTTTCAATTTGGGGCGAGAAATGTATCTGTGTGCATAACTGGAACTAACTGGAACTACTTATATACTAAGATAATGTGATTGGAAATCCTCCATCTGAATTCTTGAAATTTATAGTATGTCAGAACATCTGAGCCCTTGAACCTCATTTACATAAGTGAAGAGATTCATTTTCTACCCATAAGGGGGAAAAGAAGATCTTGAAGTTAGTTCTCCTAATGAAGACAGTAAACATCCAGAATTCATTACATTCAAGCTAGCATAGCTGACTGATATTCCAAGTTTTACATTTTTTTACTATCATTGGTACTGTATTTCTTACTGAGAAGATAAGGCAAGGAAATAGCCGACACCAATTGGTTGGGATATAAAGCTTAGTTTGGTTAAGAAGGGGGTAAAATTTTTGGAACAAGTTGTCACTGGATGCTACTTTATTGGGTTGTTAAATAAGCAAGCACCGGAGAC
The DNA here is from genome assembly GCA_019656835.1 of Rhododendron ovatum. Taxonomy (NCBI): domain Eukaryota; kingdom Viridiplantae; phylum Streptophyta; class Magnoliopsida; order Ericales; family Ericaceae; genus Rhododendron; species Rhododendron ovatum. The sequence goes on along the minus strand of CM033790.1, from coordinate 21,614,502 downwards.
ATTAGTCACCTCAAGAAAAGACTTCTTGTAGGTGTATTTATTCAGCTATGCAGATCCTTGTCTACTTCTCCACATCTTCTAGGGCCTTTTTTGTGACATCCTAGGCACGGGCGAAAATAATTGTACCTTCGCTGCATTTACTTATCCTCATTTTGTCATCACTATGTAATTGTACCATCATTAGCTTTTAATTGTTGCCCTTCACCACGTGCAGCTAGCCTAATCAATTGCCATTTCATAAGGTACATTTACTTTATAAAAAACACGGAATAGAAATATGGGCTCCTAGTATTGTTATAGCAATTTCAGAACACGAAATTCTTAGGGTTCAAAAGATTAAGCAAACTTCTGTTAGTCTGTAGTTATCTTACCATCCCAAGTATGTTGCCGACTTGCAAATTATCTCTTGATTTGGTTTAAATTGACGGCTCCATGGTAATGTTCAGCCTTGGAGGATTCACAGCATTGGTGACAGCTTCTGAGTTGCCTGAGCAAGTTGTTGGAGTTGCATTATTAAACTCTGCAGGACAATTTGGAAATGCAAATGCTGAAACCACTGAACCTGAAGAAACGATTCTACAGAGGGTTATTCTAAAGCCGCTGAAAACAATTTTCCAACGTGTAGTTCTCGGATTTTTGTTCTGGCAAGCCAAGCAGCCAGCTCGTATTGAATCTGTTCTAAAGAGTGTATGCCCAAGACTTCCTCAATTGAACCTGAGCTTCTTTCCTGTCTTTATATGAAGTGTAGCAAGAGTTGCAGAATCTTAGAAATGATCCATGTAGAAATTTGAAGGACCAAGTTTTTCCCCCCCTTTATGTGCCAAATGGATGGTGTGAACCTAAATAGTGGATTGTGTTATCATTGCTTTGAGCATCGTAAATGTGGAAAACAAATTGCTCTAGATCAGCTGAACCACCATCCTGTACAAGTATGGCTTCAGTGGTCCAACCAAGACAGATCTTCATAATTCTCCCCTTTTAAAATGATAGACATTACAGTTGTGAGATTGTTTAGTTCTGACAACTGTAATAGGTCTTTAGGTGGGGAGCACTCGAGTTGGTCATTCAGTTCTGGTTGAATGGCTGATGCTTGTAAACCACGGTGCCAAATGAAAAGGATATTTTTCTCCTGCTGCAAATTAACTTAGATTTTTCTTCACGAAGTTAGCTTATTTTTCTTATTTTTGAGCTTCCTGAAGGCACAATGTTTGGTCTTGGTCTCCTAGTAGTTTTTCAATGACTTTATTTGTCATGCGAAATGACAAGTATAAACCTTTTTTTTAGGTGTACAAAAACACTTCCAACGTGGACGATTATCTTGTGGAATCAATAACAAGACCAGCAGATGACCCCAATGCAGGAGAAGTGTATTACAGGTATATCTGTGGGCTTGTAGTTGTGTTGTGATGTTCCATTGACTTTTTTAAAAAAAAAAAAGTTTCCCCAGAGGAGAAAACTTCACTTCACCAAGTCCAACTTGCTTTCTTTCACAATGGAAGTGTTGAACATCTGCTGATCACTTCAGTAGAGAGATTTTCCCAAGGTTCTGCCTGCCCCCTCTTGTGTTTGTTTGTTGATTTGGAACCCTGTTAATGGTTAGGAAATTAAGTGCTAGGGCCTGTTTGGCCATACCAACTGCTGGTTAAATTTCCATATACAGCTGCCTGAGAGTATTGACAATCTTGATTCTACGGGCATGTTCTTGACCCCGCATATACTCAATTTTTTACCGTCCTGTGTCGACAATGTATGATGCGTCTTATTGGTTATCTGCAGATTAATGACTCGATTTATGTTGAACCAGAGCAAGTACACACTTGACAGTGTGTTGAGCAAACTCTCTTGCCCACTGTTGTTGCTTTGGGGTGACTTGGACCCTTGGGTGGGTCCTGCCAAGGCCATTCGGATAAAAGAGTTCTACCCAAACACGTCAATTGTTAACTTACAGGCTGGGCACTGCCCACATGATGAAGTTCCAGAGCTTGCCAATAAAGCATTACTAGATTGGTTGTCTACTTTGAATTCGGCATCCACTGCCCTGCCACTGTGAACATGTCCCAATTTCATTTAATCTTACGCTGAGGTACATGTTGAGGTTTTACTTGTAAAAATTGCACATTCAGTGATCACAGAACACCGTGCATGTGGATTGAAACTAGACTTGGGCAATGACAGTTATTCTCAAGCATGTTGTTGGCAATGAGAATTATACTCCAGCATTCTGTGAGCAGCCTTAGCAAATATTTGTCATACCTATTGAGAATTAATGCTTATCCATATGCGAAATTAGGGTTGTTTTGATATTGCGTTTTGTGGAAGATTTGTGAAGGGAAAGAAATGGTAAGGGGTGAGTGGTAAGAAAAAGAGAAAAAAAGAGAAAGAAGAATAGTGCCGTATCTTCCTTCCAGTTTGATTATAAAGGAAAGAGACGATACACCATGGTTTTGGAAGAAAAAGGGATGAACTTCAAACTTAGCCCTGCTGGGCTATTTGGGACGAAGGCCGAGCAGAAGGTTTTCAGCAGTAACTAAAGAAGATCAAGAGAATCAGTAAAACAATAGCAACAGATCAGGGCAATACATTTGCAGCAATACCATGTCCATAATTGCAAATTACATCTACCCTGCTGAACCCGAGGAGAAGGATAGGAAACAAGTAATTCTGTAAGAGAGATCTGCAATCCCACAACAAGGTGAAATATTTGTCATATGCACTTGTCAAAAGTTGAAGGCATATTGAAAAGTTGAAGAGTTTTTCTGCAGGGCTGCTCACAACAGGGATAATGGAGATTCAACCATGTCATGAACTGCTGCTTCCAGCAAACTTCTTGCCAACATAGTTTGTGATTATTAAAAGAGGAAGATTTGTTAGGTTAAACAACAATCTTAAAACACAGATAAGGAGAAAAATAACAGGGGCAGGCACAGATCAATATAGAGATATTGTGCCAATTATTACTCGCCTGCTTTCAAGTATCAAAATTTAAAAATGTGTGCTTGACCAGGGTTGAATTTGACGCTTTGTTGTGAAAATGAATAGAACACTCCAGTAAAACAACAGAATTGGGCGGAAACCAGTTACCAATCCAGCACAGAGAAGAACGTTAAAACAAACACCACAACAGGAGCATTTGGTATGGAATACCTGAAAAGGTGGAACAGAGGAATTTTTTTATCCAGTATAACTCAGCAAATTTGAAAGCAATCTAATGAGATTCTTGTCTAAAAAATAAAACCAGCATCGTTAATGATCCCATTTACTGTTATTGAATGGAAGTTATAGAAGGCAGCGACGGGCTTAAACTAGCCAAGGTCACTTGGGTGATTTGAGAGGTGTGATCGTAAAGAGCCGATCGCAACCCGAAATATTAGTACTTAGGAGTATTTGAAAATGAGTACTTATTTTAGTTAGTAGAACAAACCTTAAGACTCATTCTCTACTCGGCCTCATGAAATCAAAGACAAAAAACAATCCGTCAATATACCGATCATTATTGGAAGCTCTATGACAAAATCTATTGTGACCTCAAGATTACTGTGACCTTATTCACAGTGGTGGACACAAGATTTCTGTTTAGTAGGAGCCTGAATCACGTGTATTTTCATATTTCTAATAAAAAAATATATTTTATAACTGTATTGCTACTTGTGAGATCCAAAGAAGGGGCGATATCATGTGTATGTGTCTAGTCATTGTTTAATTTCATACACACAATCTAAAAAATATTGATAAATTAAAAATTTTACAATTTTTTACCCCTCAAATAGAGAAATTTTAAGAAAAAAATTTCATTCAAGGGACTTGCTAGGGCCAATCCCATAGAATTTTTTTTTAATGAACCTGAAAATTAGTATAATACGAAAGAATATTGGGAATTATGCAGAGTCCTAGGTCCCCATTGCATCCTCTTTAGGACCTCCCCTGCTTATTCAAGCTTGGGCTATACCATAAGAACCAAACATTCAAGGACTATAGGTCCTAGTCGCCCAACCCACTCGAAATCCTGCTCCGGTTCTAGCCGTCGCGCTCTCGCTACTCGCCGCTCAACCATTTCGAAAGTTTCAGAGAGGGGGTCGGAGGATAAATGATTTTAGTCCGAAAAAACCTTGCCTATGTATACATATATTATATACTCCCTCCGTCTTAAAAAATGATGACAATTTTTAGAAGTCATTTTTCATCGCTTATATCTTTTAATTTATAATGTTTTTTATGAGTTTAAAAATTTTGTATAATAGAACTAGTCAAAAACTATCAAACAAGATTCTTATCGCATATTTTTTGAGATCCATGTTAAAAGATATAAAGAATTGAAATTAACAGAGATATAAAAAATTGACATCCAATTTGGGATGAGAAGGAGTATATAATAGTCAATGTATCTATCTAACAAAGGGCAATATTAGGATTATTTAAAAACGGAGATGAAAATATAATTGTTCAGAATGACCAAGATGAATACCTATGTAGGATGAGGTCTGATGATAGATATTTAAAAACTTCAAATTTCTTTGGGAAATGATAATACGAAAACTGTTATTGGTGCAAAAAATTCTAGTGCACAAAAAGCTTGTAGCTTGTGCAATGTACAAAATTTTTATGCATTGAAGTTTTGGCATCAACAAAAACAATTTTGACACTGTCACTCTTTTTTATTTTTGTGAAAAAAAACTCCCGTCTCCAAGATTTACCAATAGTCCAATACCAACAAGTTTTGACTTTCCGAGGGTTTAACAAGGAAAAATTACCGTTTGCAAACGACGCCCCGTTCACCAGCAGCTGGCGATTTCTTTGTGGTCTCCTCCCCTGAGTCCCCTCACTCACCCTCTCAAGTCTCAAGAGTGAAAAATCTCCTACCCCATAAATCGATTCCCATTTCCCCCTCAAATAACAGCCCCAATCTCTCTCTCTCTCTCTCTCTCTCTCTCTCTCTCTCTCTCACACACACACACACACACACATACATATCAGTCTGATTTCGAAAAGCAGCGTTTGAAAGAAGAGGAAGAGAATGGGAACATTAGGTAGAGCAATCTACACCGTCGGATTTTGGATCCGGGAAACCGGCCAAGCCATGGATCGCCTCGGCTGCCGCCTCCAAGGCAACCACTACTTCCAGGAACAGTGTACGTTTCTCCCCTCCTCATTTTATCTCCGCACTTTCACATCGTTTTCAAACCCTAGAAATGCAATTTAGCTGTTTTAGCAACCTATGATTTGATCATTACATGTTCGAAGAAATACTTTTTAGGGTCGTATCGGTGAGCTAATGGCCTGTGATAGAAGCTGTTCTCGTCGTGCTCCATTCGGCAACTCGTGGCTGTTTCTCATGAATGTCGTATGTATTGATACCAATGGATATACATGTGTACCGATCGATGTATACATGTTGTGAATTGGTTATTAGACAAAGCTATCATAGTTGGTCCATACATTCTAAGAACTTGCTTGAGTTCAACTGGCCCAATGCAGCAGGCCAGAAAAATGGAAATCTGCGTGCGGGCAGGGACGTGAAAAAATGAATTTGTCTTACTGAATTTGTGTGTTAGTATCTTTAGCTTTTAGCTCAGTTTTTTTTTTCTTTTTTTCTGGCATAACGAGAGAGAGAGAGAGAGAGAGAGAGAGAGAGAGAGAGAGAGAGAGAGAGAGCTAAATTTTTTGGAAGCCAGCTTGTAAGATGAAGTAAGAGAGTACTCTTTTTTGTGTTTTGTTAGCAAGTGACAAGGGTTTGACCTTTCAGGAGATTAGGTAATTTGGTTGTCAAATAGCAAATTGCCAAGTTAAAGCAACAAAGGTATAAATCTATATGTGTTGAAACGGGTTTTGTAAAGGACACCACCATCTATCCAACAAATGTCATTTTTGAACTCGGAAGACCCGCATTCAACAATCTACAATCTTAAAACAGTCAGTAAGCTTTTGGGTTCGGTTGGATCGGCTCAGTTTTGCAGTTTGGACAATTCTTTGCTCACCCCTGTGAATCAGGACCATGAATCAGGACCGTAACTGAAATATTATAAGATAGATTGAAAAGATATTTTGTTAGGAAGAACACTTTACATGCTCTTCCTTGATGTACAACTGGGAAAAGAATATCAGGTCTCACTATCCTCCAATCCTAATATGGCCAGCCCTCCCTCATCTTAAACAAAACAAAAGAAAAAGAAAGTTACATTACATGAATTAAAAATTAGCAACAATGTTGGAGGAGATAGATACCCAACGTAAGTAGTACAAAAAGTCCATTTTTATAAGCACATGGCATCGAGACAATGATCGAGTGACGTTCAACTATGGTTGCTATGTTTTGAGTCATCAAAATTTTCTATCTTTTCCATTGGAGTTACAAATTCTTCAAGAAACAAAAGCAACAAGACTATACGGGGACAAGCCCTTGAAGGCACAACCAAAACCCCCAACAATAGGGACGCGAAATGGAAAATATGAAAAGGAAATACTGCAGTTTGGCAGACTCTCTCCGTGAATTCTCTTCAACATCCAAAGAGCTAACTCTATCCCTGAAATCATTTTCAATGGCTTTGAAAACAGATGGGGAGTCAGATTTAGGGGTTAAATTTTCTCTTTCTAAGTAGAATTGAGAATTTGTAGTTCATGAGAATTGTATCAATAGTTTAGTTTCTATTTTTATTGTTGCATTGCCCTTAGTTACTTCAGCTCGTGTGTGAGAAAAGAGGTGGTGATAGAAAATCATCACCTCTTGCTTTCAAAAATTTCGACAACAAACAATTATATTGGAAGTTGTAGAACTGTAGTTTTTGAATAGGAAAGATTTAGCGGAGGGGGATCCCTATTTATAGAGCCCCATTTGCTTTTATGTTCTTTGGCCTCCATTTTTTTTTCAAACTTGTCACAAGACTCCCGATGCATCTCACGCATTTAGGTAATAGATATGCGTGTTGCATGCCTCAGAAAGTTGTTTGAATTTCTACAGTGATTGAAAAAGCGCACCTAGGTGACCGCCTAGGCGAGGCGAGGCGAGGCGAGGCGCGTGGTGACACTACAATGCCTCAGGGGTGTGAGGCGCGTCGAGCTTAGAGGAGGCGAACGACTAGTCGGTAAAACCTCGCCTAGTCGTGAAGCGTGAGGCGACGTAAAAAGCGCGACGAGGCGTCGGCGACCACCGTTGACCACCCCTAGACGTCCAACGACCTCCAACGACCCAACCCCTATCCTCGCTGACCACCTTTGGGCATTTTCAGGCCATCGGCGACTTCGTTTGTACTCGACAAAGTCTGTGTACAAAGTTCAGAGGTATTTCAAACTCCGATCTGTCATATTTCGAACTGCTCGAGGCTGAAAACTCTCTTTCGAACCTTTGGGCATCGATTTGAACACTAATAAGTGATTTCGAACACTGGGTATTGGGTTTTGTGGGTTTTCGTGGTCCGATGTTGACTGGATAAGCTCCGATCGTGGGTTTTTGTGGGTCTTATGGTCGCCGTCGTCGGCGAGTGCAGCTGATCGTCTCTCGCTGTTTCTCTTCTCCTCTCACTCATACCCTGTCTCGATCTCTCCTTCTCTCTCGTATTATATGTATAACTATAACAATATATGTATGTTACAGAAGTCTGTACGTATACTGTGTATTAGTTTTAGGGAAAATGACGGCCAAGGACATGTTTTGATAATTAATACTCGCCAAGGACATTTTCAGCATTAACAATTGTTCTTAGCATGTCCTTGGAGGATATTAATTATCAAAACATATCCTGGGCCTTCAGTTTCCCTTAGTTTTATGAGCGTAATTTACATATTTTACTAGTATTTCGTATGTTGGATTGTTGGTTATTATGCAATATGGTGATATTTATTCTTGTTTTGATGGTAGGGGTGAATATTGGTCATTTATGTAGTTTATATTTCTTTTTTTTAAACGCTCGCCTTGCCTCGCGTATTTAAATCACTGAGTTTCTAAAATAGTAGATAAATTAGTGTAGAGGTTTTGATGCTTGTTCGTCAGTCTGTCACATATTTTTACGTATATACTGTGTCAGCACTTGTATGATGGACACAGACGTGTCACCTTAATGAGTGTGTTCAGGTTATTAGGTTCTGTTGTTTTTTTGAAATCCTTTTGGCATTATTCACCATTGTTTGCATGTCTTGGATTACCTCTGCTATTTTCTGTCAAATTCAATTATTTGCTTTGTATGAATTGAACTTTCTATGCACCATCCTCAGCATCTACTTCTACTTTAATATTTTCTCATATTTAGTATCCAGCACCTGTATGAATGGACACAGGCACAACACCTTAATAGGTGTCTTCGTGCTTATTAGGTTCTGTGTCTTTTTGAAATCCTTTTGACAGTATTCACCATTATTTGCATGTCTTGAATTACGTCAGTTATTTTCTCTTAAAGATCAACTATTTGGTTCTTATGAACTGAACTTTCTTTTTACCATCCTCAGCATTCTACTTGTGCGTTAATGCTTACTCTGATTCAGTGTCTAGGCACCGGACCCTGATGAACGTATTTGACAAGGCTCCTGTCGTTGATAAGAATGCGTTTGTGGCCCCTAGTGCTTCTATTATTGGAGATGTTCTGGTTGGACGAGGTTCTTCTATTTGGTATGGATGTGTTCTCAGAGGTAAGCTGCACCTGAATCAATTCCTTGTTTTTTTATTGTTGAAATTTCTGCATGTTCTCTCTCTTGCTTTCAGCCAAGTTGAGCTGTTGAATTCTTCGTGTTATGTTTCTCCTTCTGATGCACCGAAACACATGCTTTGTTGTCTTTAGTTTCTTATCTTACAGTTTTAGCTAGTTGATTGTGCTTGTTACCTCCGTGCTGGTCATGCTAAATTTAAGGCTGGAACTAGATTCTGACATATCAGATAACATATGACGCATTTCGGACACTATGGGGGGACAACACAGGACACCTTTTGGTCACTTCAGCGTAAAAATGCTGTTAGAGAAACATTTTTTTAAACGATTCTTGTATCTTATTTTATGAATCTGTGTGTGTGTTTTACTATTGCTTACAACATTTATTTGATTATGGTCATGTTAAACTTGTGTCTTATTTTGACAATTCGTTTTTCTTCTTCATCTTCTGTGTGTGTTTCTCACTATCCCCATTAAAACATTCATTGTATAATGACAATATATAGGAAATGATTAACGTGTCCCCTCAGAGTGTCATGTCTTCCATTTCTCGGAAATTTACTTGTTGGAGTGTCTGTGTCCATGTTGTGTGCCATTTCCCTGTCAGTGCTACACAGATGGGATAGTTGTTTTTTGGTGATGAGGAATCCCTACAAGGCAGGGCCTTTTGGACCCACTCCTGCAATGTACTTCCGTAGAAGTTATGCTGCATAGCTTATTTTGCCAGCTTGTAGTGTTTCAGTAACATAAGCTATGGAGAAATTAACAGGCTGCCTTTTCAGTAGTGTCTCTCTAATTGATGTAGCTACTGATCTTAGTGGTGCTAATCTTACCAACGCAAATGAATCTTATACTCCTTTTGTTTCCTTGAAAAAGGAATAGGATTGATCCTTGGTTAAAACTTTTCTTTTCTAGTGTGATCATTTGTGTTACTGTTACCTCTAGAGAAAGACTAGTAAGTAGTAACTGCGTGGCAGAACCTGATGATTCTTTTACAAGAATATTCTTGTTCCTGCTTGCTTATAAACCTTGCAGACGAGGAAATAAAATTGGTAGATCTTGTTGAGGTCTAAACTTAAGAAAGCATTGATCATTGACCTTCTGCACCTGTGTAGCTGAAATGCAGAGTAAATGTCATATGGGCCTTGATCCGCTTGGGAGCATATTTCAGTAGCTGCTAGGTATCCTCCCTGTCTACTGGCTGGTAATGGTTCCCTCATGTATTGTTTGGATTAACGAATATAGAAAATACTATCAGGACTCGGATTATAGCTCCAAGCCTCCAACTAGCAGCTATGCATCAATTGTTATGTTGAATAGCAAGAAAATCCCAATTAGTATTGTTGGGCATATAACCGACGCCATAATTCAGTCACAGACAAACACGGTTCCATTGTTCTCTACAAGTGATGGTCGAAACCAATTTGATCCTATTGGATCAGCAGCTGTGAACCGGAATAACATGGAGAGCTAGCCTTACTCCATGATTATACTGTTTCATAAAGTAATGTCACCAATGACCAAGCTCACTTTATGCATTTTCAGCTTTTGCCACATATTAACATGTGAACTTAATTGCTTTGGTTGGATTGTATTGTTGAAGAAAGACAATGTTTAGGAACTGAAAATAAAATGAACAGATGAAGAGGCGTTATGCTAGTTAGTGCATATGAAGTAGATTCCTTTAATTTTACTCTCTCAAAAGATGGCTTGTGCTTTGCTGATTAAAAGATAAGTATGGGTTCTGTTTAACTTGCTTTCCTTCTCACCCTTGATCTCTTGGAATAACAAATTGAATTAAAGTGACAATGTACTATAACCGTTAAGCACTAGGATCTCCTGGGAAGTTATGCTTGTCGGTAATGTGTAAGGTGAACGTTGGGTGGAAATATCCAATGGAACCTTGGTAGAATATAAAAATTCTGCTTGCAGGTTTTAGAATGCTGGTCAGGGATAACACTTAATGCTAGCCAATTATCCACACTGTCTATTATGAGTCCTCAAAGGGTGATACTACTTCGAGCTTGAAAGCTCTAGGATGCCTTGTAGTTTGATTCATAAGAAGCCACTATCAATGAGACGATGGAGTTGGTGAGTTACTCAAAATGGGATGCAACAGTTTACGAAGGCAGATCCAATAACATGAAGGCGACTTTACTCTAATGGACTACAAAGGTGCATTTATGGAAACTTATTTGTTGATATTGTTAAGGATATGCACTACGAGTTGAGCATTTAGATGAGCCGATTGGTAACGTATTGGAGTAGGCGAAGGTCCTATGTTTGGAACTCACCGCTACCATACAACGATTCTACTCACACATGGGTATGTATGGGAGCCTGGTCCCATGAGAAGGTGTAGTAAGTGAATTAATGTAATATCAAGTTACACCCTTTGTAACAACTTAAGGGTTTAAATGAATTGGTTCATCACAAAGCAACAAAGGGTAAATTTCGTTTTGCAGCTCTGCACTTTACACCCAGTCTCAGTTTGCACCCTTCCCTTCAAATGGTAACAGTAAAATCCCTACACTTTGGGTTAATTCTGACATTTGTCCCCTTCAGTTGGCTATCCTTTCAATTGAGTGGCTAAATTCGTCATGTTTGGTGATGTAAGGTTAATGAAATTTAATTTTACTTAAGTGGTAAATTCATTTTAGAATACAAGGGAAGCAATATAATTTCTCATTATTCTTTGCATTCCAGTTGCTTCCGCATCAACAACCTCCTCCCAAGCAAACACTGTGGTTTACCCATTGCCTGCAATCAACCATCAACAAACTCAATTTTACCATAATCCTAAACAACGAATTCAATTTGTCAAAAAACAATGATCTTTTTAGTTCTGTAAGGGAGAAAGAGGACTGAGATTTGCCAAGCATATTCAACATTTTTCTGATCCAAGAATTGGTCTTTTTTGTAGTAGGATCTGACAATAGGGATTGCCTTGTTCCAATCTAAGTCTAGAATTATGAGAATTTGTTCATAATGTCATAGTCAAATAGAAGGTAAAATAGCAAAACAGAGGCGTCCCTGAATTCATCTAAATTTGTGGGTTCATGTGATGGAATCAGCTCCCTTACATGCCCTTATCTTCCATTCTCCGATAAATCCTCACTTCTTTTGCCCATCCAGTTCTACAATGATAATGTGAACTCATCATGTTGTAGGCCTTGCAAAGACAAAGTTCATTGCAAAAAAAATAAAAATAAATGCTTAATCGGATATCAGAAGAGATAACCAATGTCAAGGCAGCAGGTGTTCTGATGAAGCATAGTGTTGCATAAGACTATTTGCGTATGTGATAGTGTCTCTACTTCATGAATCATTTATTGGATGAATGCACTTGTTGCCATGAAAGGGAAACAAGGAGGTGGCTTTTTCACTTGTGGTGCTTTGTATTTTCCTAATCTATGTTGCTTTTTGCATCTTAAGTGTAGGCCCTGTAGGCCGATGAAACTTGGGGAACTACGAACGACTAGTCGTGAGATGATGATGCAGTGTATTGAAGTGTTTTTTCTTTTGTTTATTTCGAAGTTGTCAAGTTGCATAACTAATTGAATGAATGGAAGAATTTCATTTTCTTCCTGGTTGGGCTTTGCATACACATATATGTTAGTACTTTTGCTCGTTCATGTTTGCAGGTGATGTGAACAGCATTAGCATTGGATCTGGAACAAATATACAAGATAATTCTCTTGTTCACGTAGCCAAATCTAATCTAGCAGGAAAGGTTTTACCTACTATAATTGGCGACAACGTTACTGTTGGTGAGTGACAGCTGTTAAAGTTTGGATTGATATAGAGCTGGTTGTGGTGTGGTTTTCTGCTTTGGATGTTGCTTACGATATCCTAGTTGGACCGGACAGGTCATAGTGCTGTATTACATGGATGTACTGTTGAGGATGAGGCATTTGTGGGTATGGGTGCAACCTTGCTTGATGGGGTATTTGTCGAGAAACATGGAATGGTTGCTGCTGGAGCCCTTGTGAGGCAGAACACTAGGATCCCGTGTGGAGAGGTTTGTAATACTTTCTCTATTGGTAGTTGTTCATCTCTTTCAGGATCCCAGTGGGATTCTGAGGAATTACATGACAAATACGTTCTTTAATTGTTTTCCCACTAATCACAGCAATTCTTGGTTTCAATATTTTGGAAATAGTAGTACGATTGTTATTACTCTTCATTGGAATCCATGGAAAGGTTGGACCTTCCTACGAGCCTTTCTGTTTATGTTCAAGTAAACTCCAGATTCTCCACAGCCAGGAGTTGGTAATAGGAATACTCGGGTGTGGGAGTAGATTGCTGTGTTGGGAATTGGGATAGGAACACTCATGGTTGGGTATCCGTATGTCTTCCATCTTGTTTTTTTTTTTCCATCCATGATGGATCGTATGGAAGGGAATTGTTTGGGGTGAATCTTTTGAGCAGTATAGTTTCTCAAGTGTAGGACCATATAAATATCTAGGTAGCTACTTCTAATCTTGTACCTTAGGCTCTTCATTTGTTGAAATGTTTTCAACCATACATTGAACAACAAACCTAAAAACGCACACAATAGCATGAAGCTGAATTAAGATAACACACGAGTAAAATGCAGCAAAGATTAGCATGATTCGACAAGAATACCTACTTCTACGTCTCGCACTAGTTTTCACTGTATTCTTAAATGAGGAAGAGTAGCTACAGCATGCAGCTAGGGTTAATAACAGTTTATACTGCTATGGATATTTTTCTTGTATATTCTAGGGTTCAGGAGACCTAAAAGATTCTTTTATCCAGCTGCGCTGCTAGGTCAATGTACCAGTTCTTGTACTTGCCAAAGCAAGTTAATATTCCTTCCTCTAGGGTAGAGTTACTATCTTCACTAGGATCTTGAACTGGAAAAACCTCTTACTAACCAAATAAAAATGAAAATAAGTTGATCATCTGATATGTTTAAACACAGGTGTGGGGGGGTAATCCTGCAAAGTTTCTGAGGAAGCTTACAGAAGAAGAGATTGCATTCATCTCCCAATCGGCCACAAACTACATCAACTTAGCACAGGTTCACGCAGCTGAAAATGCTAAGAGCTTTGATGAGATTGAGTTTGAGAAGGTGCTCCGCAAGAAGTTTGCTCATCGGGATGAAGAGTACGATTCAATGTTGGGTGTTGTTCGAGAAACGCCACCTGAGCTCATCCTTCCGGATAATATCTTACCAGACAAAGCACCCAAGGCTTCCTAAACTGAGATTTTTTTGCCCTCTTAGGTTATCTCCCTTGTGGGATTCCATGTTAAGAAGGACATTTTGTTTTGTTATGGACATTGGCTCGGCTGCCTTGCTTTTCTAATAATCTTCTCTTGGTTAATGAGAAACTCTATCTTGTGTTTGTTACGAGTATTTTATTCGAGACATTGTTCTGTTGCAGGATTAATTTAGAGGGGATACGGAGGGACACAATTGTTTGTCCTGGGGATAGTACTTGAGAGAGTGATTTGTTGATGGATCTATATTAGCTCAATTCCGAGGAAACAGTTTCCCATGGAATAATAGTCTTCGATTACGGGATACTAATTAAGTTGATTGCCTACGTCCTTCTAAGATGAAATGAGTGGAAAATCCTCACTGTGGAACTTTAGAATTTCGTGGGTCAAGTAAGATAGTCATGGTCTCTCCACTCTTCCTCTCTCCCAATTAACCATCGATACCAGATTAGAGAATAGTTGTTTATGAACCAGAATAAAGTGAGGATATTAGAACAGGCTTTTAATCGGAATAAATTGAGAAAATATCTAAAGGGGCTGTAAAGATGTTGAAAATATTTCAAGAGGTTAACGAGAGTAGGATTTCTTTCGACCAACCAGAAAATGCAGTTAATATATATAAGAAAAAGCAGGATAATACCCAACAAGAGTAGGATTGAAAACGCAGGATAATAAACCACAACTCAGCATGTAGCATGTATAATGGAAGACCAAAATACAGTAACTCTGGACACGAATGTCTGATACGCTAAGGGTACCGCTCGACCTCCTCAATTTGCGATGAGCACAAGGATCAAGACATGACCTAGGATCTAATAATGAGTGTCTGAAGCGTTTTTAACAGCATGGGAGTTCATGAGCACAAGGAGGATGAGGTGGAAGTGTTTTGAGTTTTTTTTTTTTTTTTTTTTAACTCTGATTGCGAATCCATTTTGGCCTTAAAACGTCGGAATTGGAAATATGGTGTTTTCATACAAAGTTGTAGATAACTGAATTCTCTGTCCAACCAAATTTGATTCTAGTAAATCGAACATCGTAGGAGAAAATTACGCCCAAAATACTAAAGTATGGGAGCAAAAATACGACCGGTCCACACAACAACATATAAATGATGGATTTTCAAGGTAATTTGAAGCTCCAGCAATGGTAGGGTTCAATAAATACCCTCTAGGTGCTAAATATGCTTCAAACAAGCAAGAAAACACAAGATAGGGAAAACAAAGTTACCTTGGGATGTTTGGAAACCAGTGGAAGAAACAACGAGCAGGGCTTCCTCCTCCTCCTCTTCTCTCTCTCTCTCTGGGAACAAAATGAAACCAGGGGAAAATGGGTGATATATGGAGGAGGGGGAAGTTATGTGATGGAGGTAGTGAGGGATTGTCCACATTGGTCTTAGAGACAAAGAATGACCAGTCAGGTGGTAGCCTGCCCTGATTTGATAAAAAAAAAGACAAAAAAGGTGGTAGCCTGATGATTGCAAACTTGCAACTAATAAAGGAAACGGAAATTGTTTTTGAAAAGAAAAGTCTCTCTCTCTCCCCCAAGTCCCAACAGCAACTTGTTCTCACCGACTTAACTTATAAAAGTGATTAACACGAATTAATCACTTAATCATCATTACTAGCATAATTATTCTACTTTGGGTTGGGGTCTCACAAGTTCGACCGAGGAGACGCAATTAGGTCTGACTAAAAAGAACGCAAATATATGCTTATATTCATCTAATAATAATCCGAACTCGAACCCGACTTGGCTTGACATAGCTGGTTGAACAGCGGCGTTCGTGTGGTAAATGGATCGAAGCCAATGTGTTCATGAGCTGTCCTTCTGCAAAACTTGAAAACCTTTGGGGCCAAAATCAAATCCCAAGTTAAGGTTTCTATATCACTCCAAAAGCTTTCAATTTACCTAAGTGGAACAAACCCACTTGATACACAAATCAAGTGGCCTACTTGGGATTTGATTTCCAATTCATTTGTCAATGGTTTTAGCCAACCTAGACAACCAAATACATTATATTCGTCTTCACATGAACCTGAATGCATTGTCACTTGAACCCATCTTGAAAAGGTGTGCGGGAGTGGCAGACCCAGAATTTCCATATATTGGGGGCACCTATTATTTGCAATTTTGAAAAATATTTCTCTGTATATATACCACTAAATTATCGCTCAATAATTGAATATTTATCACTCATTCTATTCTGCAACCGATTTTTGATAATCTTCATGTTTGAAAATAGTCTTTCAACTGTTGCGGTGGCAACCGTAAAATTAATAGAAAGTAAACTAAAGAATTTAGTAATTTGATTTTCAAAATATTTTGGATTGGGAGAGAAGCACACAGAGATAGGACAAAAATAGAGAAATAAAAAAAAGAGGTAGAACAGAAATGAAGAAATAAAGGAAAGAGGTAGAATAAAAATGAAAAAAATAAAGGAAAGAGATAGAACAAAAATAAAAAATAAAGAAAAGAGAGAACAAAAATAGAAAAAAACAAAAAAAACACAAGCATTGGCATACCTGGGAATCAAACCCAAGTTGCCTAGAGCTTTTCACAGCACACATAACCGATAAATTATATTGCCCTTGGGGCAACACGTCAGCTCTTGCCCTTGAGCTTTCCTGGCTGTTCTTTCCACGCTTTTTCCCCCCGGCTCTCCCCCAGTCCCTAAAATGTTACCGTTTTATTTTTAAAAAAAACATTCAAAACCATCAATTTGCAATCCTATGAAACAGAAACGTAATTATGAGAGCCTTAGAGTCAAAATTTAACTATGTCTCTTTAGAATAATATGGTCAAAATAAAAATATATGCACACCCGTTCAAACGGATTAAAAATTAAAGCACTTAATTATTTAACCATATTTTTAAATATATAAACAGCCTCAAAAAATTAAGTGTTCAAATTTTTATTCCATTTGAATCAGTGCAAAGATCTTGTCAATATAATCAGCATAACAAGATCTTTACACCAATAAACGGAGTGAAAATTTAAGCACTTACCGTTTATATATTAAAAAATATAGTTAAAAAATTAAATGCTTCAATTTTTAATTCGTTTGAACGGGTGTGCAAATATTTTTATTTTGATCATATTATTCTAAAGAGACATAGTTAAATTTTGACTCTAAGACTCTCATAATTACGTTTCTGTTTCATAGGATTGCAAATTGATGGTTTTGAATTTTTTTTATAAATAAAACGGTAATGTTTTAGGGACTAGGGGGAGAGCCGGGGGGAAAAAGCGTGGAAAAGACAGCCAGGAAAGCTCAAGGGCAAGAGCTGACGTGTTGCCCCAAGGGCAATGAATAATTTCTCCACATAACCACTCCACCACATTACTGATTAGCACCAATGTTGGAAACTTTTACAAATTTATATTAATTTTTTAATTTTTTTAAAAATGCGTGGGGGCATGTGATCCCACGTGCCTCCACGTGGGTTAGCCCCTGGCGGGTCCCACTTACCTTTAATACAGAGTTTACTAAAAATTATAGTTTGTAAATCATTTTTCAACAATTAGAACCGAAACATAGATCACTGGAATCACATGATTTGGTTTAGGCTTGTTAATGGACCGGATCCGATAACGTCGATCCGATAATCCGATATGATAACGGTAATTCAATACGGATCCGGATCAGATTCGGATCGGATCGGATTAAATCCGTTATCAATCCGAATCCGAACTTTATTTTTTTTTAAAATTATAATTTTTTTAAAAAAATAGTAAAATTTTTATTTTGAAAAAAAAAATGTTTAAGAAGTTGTATTTTTATTTTTATTTTTTATTTTTTAAAATTCTTTTTGGAAAATAAATTTTTTTTGAAAAAAAAGATTGTATTTTTTTGCCAAAATTTTTTGAAGTAAAAAAAGTTTCGAATCGGATTCGGATTTTCGGATCGGATCCGGATTTTCGGATCGGATCCGGATTACCACTATCGGATTTGAGTCTTATCGGATCCAGATCCGGCCCATTGACGGGCCTAGTTTGGTTGGTGTTTCGCAGATTGATTTTTTTTTTTTTATTAACATATGCAATCTGTGTTTTTTTTTTTTTATCACAAGCCTTGAAATTTATCTTTGCAATCTGTGCACACCAAATCGTGGAATTTCTTTAACGACTTCCCTCTGGTGATTATATAGACGATCAGTGGCGGAGGCATATGAGGCCCAGCGGGGGCCTGTCACTGGATGGATTTGTTTCTTCTTCTTTTTTTTCTTTTTTTTTGCATTTGTAAAAAAAACCTTAGAAGTTTAGTGTATCACGTTCGAAAAAGGAAAAATCATTGAGGGCATCGTCAGATGGTGTCTCAATATGTTCTTTTTCAACACATATTCGTGTGAGACTCAAGAATAAATACTATGAATCCAATATAAATATGTGATGGAGAAGGGTGTTGGGGCACAACTTAGTAAGGTTCCTTAATCACTAAATAATTAATTACTCATAAGGAAGCCTCCATTCACTGAACATTCGCCTCCAAACCACCACGTGTTCAAGGAATTATAAGTATGGATTATTGTCTTATCTGAAAATGCAAATCAAGCGACGCTTATTTTCGCCATTTCCCTTATTTCTTTATTTTTCTTCTTA
Source organism: Rhododendron ovatum (assembly GCA_019656835.1). Lineage (NCBI taxonomy): Eukaryota > Viridiplantae > Streptophyta > Magnoliopsida > Ericales > Ericaceae > Rhododendron > Rhododendron ovatum. The sequence goes on along the minus strand of CM033790.1, from coordinate 21,596,025 downwards.
AATCGTTTATGCTTTGTTTGGATTAGAATTTGAAAAGTTTTTTGAAAAATAGTAGGTGTAATAGGTGGAGAGAGATAGAGAGAGAAATGTTGAAAGTAGAAAGAATCTAGGGGGAATTTTTTGAAAAAATCTTTTTAAGTTGCAAAAAGAACAAAGCATTAATAAGACCTCTCTCTTTTGTATTTGAAGATGATTCATTTAGACTACTGGGGAACTTAATAAATTTATCTGCAAGATATGATATTTTTATTTTTTTTCCTTGTTATTTTAATATTATCTAATAGCTAAACATTTTTTAAATAGAAAATAAGTCTTGAATAAATAGTGCAAAAGAAAAATCAAGGCATGTCAAGTCGTAAAAAGGAGATAGATAATTTTCTGTTTTTCACAACAAAGTCGCGTGTATGAATTGTGCTCCCATTGGTACAATTTTCTGGCTACGTCACTGTAGACGATGTCCACTCCCACCTCGCAAATGAGTTGTTGGGGCACCACATTGTAGAGACTGAGCTTCTCACCAAACGCGTATTGCCCCAGCTTGTGGTATCTGTCGAAACGTTTTCTAGGTACCATCTCATGCATCTCCACCATTTGCCATTTGGTATCTGTCGAAACGTTTTCCAAGTATCATCTCATGCATCTCCACCATTTGGCATAAGACCGAACTAATTCGGTCCATGTTAACTCCCAGATTGCATGTTAACTCTTAGATTGCGTGAATTTTTAGTTTTATTTTATCACAATCCGTGAAATTCTCAGGGACTCTCAAACTCAACATTGATGGAACCTTTGCGAAAGAGACATGTAAATTAAGGAGGAGTACTTGGTCTTATTGTGAGGATGGAAGCCATTCCTATAAAGGGGGACATTGTAAGCATGGAAGCCATTCTATACCAAGTGCACAATCAGCTGAGATGGTGGAAGCTTTGGGTTTTCGACTGGCAGCGGCTACAAGGCAAGCTAATTACTAATACAAATTCAAAGTGTACTATTTTGGAAGGAGATGCGCAGAAGATTGTCAGAATATTGCAGGGGAAAATCTCATTCAGTGCTAATTTGGAAGTTATTATTACCATAAACTAGTTCGAGTTCGTTGTTTACATTCATGTTCTTTTAATTTTACTCCTAGACTAGAAGTTGTAATACGATGGCTCATTTTGTTATTGACCTTCCACTAGGTATCCCGGAATATTGAGTCCCATGGTATTCCCTCCGGTCTGTTTCTCATTTTTCGGTCATTTTCCGAGCACATTTGGATGATTGATTTCGTTCATTTTGTAGAGTTCGGCAAGAACCATAATCATGTTAAAAATTGTGTTCATCAGACTTTATTTGATACATGATCGGTACACGTGAAAATTGAAGAAAACCAAAACTAACTCCAAAAACACAATAAATCAAAACCCAGTTTTGGTTTTTTGCCAATTTTCATGTGTGCCGATCATGTATCAAATAAAGTCCGATGAACATAATTTTTGGCATGATTAAAGTTCTCGCTGAACTCTATAACATGAACGAAATCGATCATTCAAATGTGATCAAAAAATGACCAAAAAATGAAAAACGAACTGTTGGGATACCATAGGGCTTGGTATCCCCGATATACCTAAAAGTTTCTCCTAACCCCTAGTTTGGTGATTTTTCAAACTGGGCTTTGAGGAAGCCTCCTTGCATGTTTCTTTGGTTGAGTATTGAATAGTAAAATTTACTGAGTGACAAGTTTTAAAAAAAAATCCTCCTAAAGTGCAGTTCAAAAAACAGATGAAGGAAGGGGGCTGTTGTGCTTAAGGCACAAGAAGAAGAAGGTAGCTGTGCGCAGAAATCGGCTATTGTCCCGAGCCTAAAGATGCGATTTGAATTGTTCACTATGTAGAGCTTTACACCTAGAAAAAACCTTTTTAAAAAAGCAAGTTGATCGGATATTGTAACTTAGCGAACAAACCATATTTTGGGGCAGTTATAAATGTCCGAAAAATTAAATTGTGGACAAATGTGGTTCGTTAATTGAGTTACCCATATCCGATCAACTTGCTTATTTGCAGGTTTGTTCTATGCGTCAAGCCATGTATAGTGAACGGTTCCCATCGTATCGTTGAGCTCGGGATGAGGCCCGATTTCGAGGCACAACAGGCCCCCTCTTAACTCTTAGATTACAGATTTTCACATTAGTTTTTTGGTAAATGATATTGTTACTTTAAAATTTGATGCAGACACTCCAAAAATTAGCTTAATTCCAAAGTCAATTTTCTTTATTTTTTGAAATGTCTCCATCAATTTTTAGAATGCCAATATCATTTTCCTAATTTTTTTTATAACTACACTCTCTTTTTACAATATTAAAAAAGTATACACATGAAATATTAATTTTAGAAGTTGACATCAAAAGTAATGATAGGAAAATCAATCGAGGTTATATTCTACGCGGCCCCTCCGTGTAAGTTGGGTTGAACGGAAATCGAATGGTTAATTGACACGTCATTGAAATCAGAGAAAAGTGGGGCTCCAATTTAATGGACCTCTTCTCGTCTAACTGGGGTTGGATTCAACTTTGATATACTCCTACTTCTCTCTCTCTCTCTCTCTCTCTCTCTCTCTCTCTCTACCCCTTTGATGATTTTGTAGGGTCTATTCCGGATCTCAAAAAAATTATTCAAATCACAAGTCATTCTTAAAATATTTTTTTTATAGATTCTTGTAGAAAAAAATCTTAATCCGATATTTGTAAGGATTTTTTGAGTATTTGTAGGGGCTCTACGAATTCTGAAAATTAGGGGCCCTACGAATTATGAAAAAGCCCTTAACGATTTATTGGTGATTTTGTGGGGCTCATTTCGGATCCCAAAAAAATATTTTAAACCGCAAGTTATTCTTAAAATATTTTTTATGGGTTCTTGTGAAAAATTCTTGTTTCGTCCTGCGCTAAGCTAGTGAATAGCTCAATCCGATTTTCATAAGACCCTATTGATGCTAAAAAGCCCTTAGGAATATCAAATTGAGCTAATTTTTTTACAAGAACCAGTAAAAAATATTTTAAGAATGACTTTCATTTTGAATATTTTATTGGAACCCGAAATGGCTCCAACAAAATCATTAATAAATCGTCAAGGGCTTTTTAGAATTTGTAGGGCCCTACGAATGCTGAAAAACCTTTATGGATATCGGATTGAGGTAATTTTTTACAAGAGCCAATAAAAAATAATTAAAGAATAACTTGCGGTTTGAATCATTTTTTTTTAAAGACCCGAAATGGATCCCACAAAGTCATCAATAAATCATTGAAGGCTTGTTTAGAAGTTGTAGGACCTTTACAAATGCTGAAAAAACTCTTACGAATACCGGATTGAAATAATTTCTTACAAGAACATATAAAAAATATTTTAAGAATGATTTGTTATTTTGAATAATTTTTTTAAATCCAAAATAGATCCCACAAAATCATCTAAGGAGTACATATACAAACGTGTAGGTAAAGAGAGAGAGAGAGAGAGAGAAAAGTAGGAGTAAATCAAAGTTGGTTCTAACCCTGGTTAAACGAAAGAGATGCATTAAATTAGCGAAAAAACTATTTGCACCGACGGTTTCCGTAGGGAAACCTTACCGACGGCCACGCGCGGCCGTCTCCGGCCACCGGACGGCCGATCCGAGCCGTCCAAAAATTTTTTAAAAAAAAACCGAGGGGGCCCGCGCGAGAATAAATGGCATCAGATGTGTGTAAGGTACTTGATTTGAACACTCTTTTTTCGTGTATATATACACTAATTTTTTTTTGGACGGCTCGGTTTACACGAAAAAATTTCGTGTATATATTCTCGCGCGGACCCCCTCGGTTTTTTTTAAAAAATTTTTTGGACGGCTCAGATCGGCCGTCCGGTGGCCGGAGACGGCCGCGCGTGGCCGTCGGTACGGTTTCCCTACGGAAACTGTCGGTGTACATAGTCCAACTCATTAGAGCCCCACTTCTCTCTAATTTTGATGATGTGTCAATTAACCATTCAATTGCCGTTGAACCCAATTAAACGGAGGGGCCGTGTACCCTCCTACCAAAAAGGTTTTGAGGAATTACTTTTGTAAACGACGCCCAATCTCGACATCTCTGTGGTCTCCACGCTCACTCTTTAGTTAAGAAGAATTCTTCTTCAACCCCCGAAATGCCTTGCTTCTGCATCTGAAACCAGCCCCCAATTCATCTCTCTCTCTCTCTCTCTCTCTCTCTCGTACTCTTATACAAATCAGTCTGATTTCGAAAGCAGCTTCTGAAAGAAGAGGAAGAGAATGGGGACACTTGGAAGAGCAATCTACACCGTCGGTTTTTGGATCCGTGAAACCGGCCAAGCCATGGATCGCCTCGGCTGCCGCCTCCAAGGCAACCACTACTTCCAGGAACAGCGTACGTTTCTCCCCTCATCATTCGATCCCCGCATATTCAACTCGTTTTCAAACCCTAGAAATGCAAATTAGCTGTTCTGGCAACCTGTGGTTTGATCATTTCACGTTCGAAAAAACATTTTAGGGTTGAATCAGTGAGCTAATACGTGTTCAATATGTTAGTTCTTGTCACAGAATCTTTTCTTGTCGAGCTCCACTCGGCAAATCGTGGCTCATTTCATGAATGTGTTGTGCATAAATACATGGTTTTTTTTTTCTTCCCGAAAGAGAGAATTTATTTATGACGACAGAAGAAGAAAATACAAATTACATGACAAAGGAGGAACGGAGACCCCATTACCGCAATCCATCCTTACATTCTCCCCTTTAGTTTACTCATGTGCTGCCTGGTTGAAGTCAACACAGGACATGCCCGATACTCAAGCAACCAAAACCAGGAGCCAAAAAAGTCATGGATAATGACTTCCGCAGGCTGTTGACGAGCTGATTTCCCAGAGGCTGTATCAACCAAGCTCTTGCTATCCTATTTAACCATCGCATTCCTATATCACAACTCTTTGCCAAGCAGCACAGCTCCAAGAAGAGCATAAGCCTACACTTGAAAAGCAGAAGTAGCCAAACATATTGACTTTGTACAAGCTGCGATAAAATTTCCATACCCTTCCCGCACGATCACCCCTGTCCTCCCTCTTACTTCTTACGTCATACGCTCTGTCAAAATTAGAGGAAGTTTCCATAGGTTGGTATGGTTAGGCCTGTTGCGATTTGGTTATTAGACAAAGCTATCAGTTGGTCCATACAACGAATAAAGAGTTTGTTTACTGAATCTGTCTATTAATATCTTTTGTTTTTAACCTTATTTTCTGGTACAATTGATGAGAGAAAGCGACTTTATTTGCTTATGAGAATCTGGGGGAGTAAGCACACTGTGATAAGTGCGCTTCATTGTACTGCTGATTATGACTATTAGCCTTTTAGTAGCTTTGGTATTCTTGAGTGTGGCAAGTTGCTTGCTGATTTGCTTCTGAAATCATGATGATTATCTTGTGAAGGCAGTGTTAACTGTTACGTGCTTGATGTTTGACCTAGTGTCAAGGTATTTTCTCATTTCGTTGGTACACTATAATGGTCCAATTAATCTAGTGTATACATTTGTGCTTTGCTCAACAAGAGTTATTGGGCAATCTACTTTTAGAGTTTGTAATGGTTTAGCCTTTAGAATTGTGTTTATAGCTTCGGAGTTTTGTCAAAGTTTTCTGAGATGTTTTTTTGGTGACTATACTTCCTGATGGGAAGCCCAAACCAAGATACAAACATTAGCAAAGGGCATACCCCTGCATACACCAAGAAGCCCTCACCAGGGCAACGAACAAAGAAACCACATAACACATCTGCACCAACATGTACAAGATCAAAACAAAAGCCAAACACAGATACTGAATATTTCAAAGAGGTAGACTCCAGAATATGGAAGGAAACATTCCAAAGCCCACATATGTCACCATTGATTGTGCTTAGTTTCACTCTTCTCCAAGCATAAATAGTATCTCTAATAGCATTGAAGATATGATACTGCAAGGGGGCAAAACCTTATGACTGAAAAATTCTCAAATTTGTCTCAAACCCCTGTCTCGAACTCCTTTTAACCGGAAAGAACCCCTCCACACTCCCATTAATTATCAACAAAGGCAAGCTGGGCCAGGTTTGGTGTTTGCATGATTTGAGGTGTTAAATCTTGACTGATCCCTACTTAGCTTTTTGGTACAAGCTAGGATTACCAGTGGTATTTTTCGTTGTAAAAACTCAAAGTCGGAGTGTAACTGTTTAAATGCGTCTTAACTCTGGTTTGTGGTGCTTCGTTGGATTACACAGACCTAAGAGGCTAAGACTAGGAGAACCTTATGGGAGATTACTTATACTCACTATAAGTCACTAGTAGAAGTTCATTTTGGAATAAGTAGATTTAGAGGAGGGATCTTTATTTATGAAGTATAAACCCATATTTGCTTTTGTGTTTTTGGGCCTCCATTTAATTTTCTTCAAACTTGTGACAAGACCTTAGATCCCTAATGCATCCCACTCGCATTATTGATGCATCCCACTCGCATTATCATAATAGAGATGTCCCTGGAAGTTGTTTGAGTTTCTAGTAGATATAGTACTGTAGAAGTTTTGATGCTTGTTCGTCACATATTGGTATGTATATTTGGTGGCTTTCTTTACCTGTATGATGGATAGTTGGACACAGACTTGTCACCTTAATGTGCGTGTTCATGCTTATTAGATTTGGGGTTTTTTGGAAATCCTTTGGTATTAGTCACCACTTGCATATAATGTTAAGTCATTTTCTGCCGAAGTCTACTATTTGGTTCATATGAACTGAACTATCTATGTACCTTCCTCAGTGAGTACTCTTAATACTTTCCCGTATTTGGTATCGGCATCTGTATGATATGGACTCAGGCATGTCACCTTAATGGGTCTGTTATGATAATTAGGTTCTTTGTTTTTTTTAAACCCTTTTGGCAGTACTTGCCGTTTTTTTGCATGTCTTGACTCTTGAATTATGTATGCTATTTTCTCTCAAATTCAACTATTTGGTTCATATGAATTGAAATTTCTATGTACCATCCTTAGCATCTACTGATAGTTTGATGTTTTCTCTTATTTAGTGTCTAGGCACCGAACCCTCATGAACGTATTTGACAAGGCTCCTGTGGTTGATAAGGATGCATTTGTTGCCCCTAGCGCTTCTATTATTGGAGATGTTCTGGTTGGACGAGGTTCTTCTATTTGGTATGGATGTGTTCTCAGAGGTAAGTTCCAGCTGAATTAAGATTTTTTATTTGGTTAAATTTTCTGCATGTTTCGTTTCTTGCTATCAGCCAAGTTGAGGTGTTGAATTCCTTCTTCTGATGCACTCTGTGGAGCATGGATACTTCTAGGGGGGAGTCGTATCCGTATCGGCTACCTATACTTGTAGCTATGTTTCCTAGAAGTTTCCACTTTCCACAATGTAGAAATTAATTTTTTTAGTTTTTTAAGTATCGGATATCTTAGGTCACATATATGAACTTCTATGAAAATAAAATTATAGCATTTCTGGCATAGTATTAAAGTAAAATTGTTAGGAGTAAAGAAAAGTATAATTTTTAATGCAGCAATGCTATTCTTAATTCTTGGAGAGAAATATATAGTAGAATGAAATTAGAATAATCTTTCTTTGATAGTATCTTTTCTATATACTTATAGTGTCATACTCTTGTTCAATGAAATTGGATTTCAACTAAGTAAGTAAACTTCAATACAATACCTTTGAACAAGGAAAATACAATGCTTACTCACAAAATTCTTGTGATTATGCGTAGTTTAATTATAAAGATATTGTTTAGTGTAACTTATCCTAGCTGTACGGCTGTACCCGTATCCTATTTTGTTTGGATGTTTTTGTATCGTTGTATCTGTATCCATGCTTCATAGGATGCACTGAGACGTATGCTTTGCTGCCTCTAGTTTGCTAATCTTGAAGTTAGTGGATTGTCTACTTGTTATCTCTGTGCCGATTATTCTAGATGTAAGGCTGGAAGTGGATTTTGATATAAAGATCCAAACAGCAGCGTCAATCATTTGAGTTGGGCTTTAGACCTATAAATTTGGAATCAATACCTCGACATGCAATTGAAATGGTCATGCATAAAATCAAATTTTAGGTACCTCTTTTCGGGAAAATTAGTTATCCCTTTTGATGGTAAGTCAATGGTCATGCGTTAATTGCTGTCAAGCACTTAGTGTTCCTTCAAGCTAAGAAGCATGGATACAGATACAGATACAAGCTCAAATTTGGACACAGGACACTACAAGAACACATGGGCACCTATGAAGCTTGGGTATTCAAGAAATGTCATCATACGAATACCGGGTACTGTTATGGTACAAGTACGTCTCTAGTTCAATAAAGTTTGTACCGGGTGTTCCCAAAATATGTTGGGTACATTTTAGTATCTTGGTACTGCAACAGTAGGACATTGGTATGGGGATGGAGCTTCTGTGGGAACAGGAATTGTACTCCTTGCCTTTTTTTTTTCCAGTTAACTTTTTTGATTTGTTAGACAACTAAAACTTCCCACCCATTCCCCCCTACATATCCTTAGTTCTTTTTCTGTAATTATTTTTACCCTGTATATTGCAATACTTAAAAGGAACTAGTTTGAAGTTCCTATGGAAAGGGAAACAAAAAGAACGTCCAACAATGTTCCAATTTGAGAGTGGAGTTCGGAGATTGATGGATGAAAGACATCATGCTTCTCTTTGGAGTTATGTTGCAAACTTAAAAAGGGATAAAATAAAGAGGGATCACTGAATTAAAGCGGAGGGATTATTTTATTTGATTTTAGCACATGATTTCTAGGTACCTTTGCTTAAACTTTTTGGGAAATATATTAGATCATGCTTGAAAGAGTAGATGAACACTAGAGGATGAAGTACTCTTGAAACTGTTGCTAGAAATAATTTTGTTTTCTGTGTACATTTAGGCACAAAATATAACATTACCAATTATGTTTTCCATGTGGCGGACCCTTACTCTTGCTTCATACATCATTTTCCAAAATTAGATATCGGACACTTTGGGGCCACGTTGAATATAGAAGTATATAATTTGTAGGTAAATTCATAGGAATAAAAATCAGTGTTCTAAAAATCGCTAGGCGCTAGTCAGGCTGCCGGGCATTGTCTAGCGCCTAGGCCTAGTGATTGGATTGGCGCCTAGAGATTAGTCATTTTCTGAAAAAAAAAAAAAAAAAATCTCCACCCCCTCCCCAAAATGACATCCAAAATGAAATCACTAGACATTCATCCAATTATCCATCCATCAAAATCAAACTTTTGCATGTAACTTTACTTTATTGCTTTGAAGTGTTTCGGGGTAATCAATTCCATTTTTGATTAGATGATTGAACAAGACTGTTTGGGAAATGAGGCAAGAAAGCAAATAGAAGAGGAGGCGTTATGCTAGGTAGTTTGTATGAAGTAGATGCCTCTAGTTTTATTCTCTCAAAAGATGGTTTGTGCTTCGCTTATTAAAGATAAGGATGCATACTGTTTAACTTGCTTTCCTTCTCACACTTGGTCTCCTGTTAAAGTTAATGACTTGGAAGTAAATAGAATTTACTATAACTGTAAAGCACTGACGGTATCCGGGAAAATTCTGATTTGTTGGTAATATGCCATGGAACTTCGGGTGGGAAGACGCAATGGGAATGTGGTAAACAATAGAAAATTTCTGCTTGTTGGTTTTAGAATGCTGGACAGTGACAAGACTGATTCTACCAGCCTGTCAATTTTGAAGCTTTGAAAGTTCTAGGATGCCTTGTAGTTTGATCATAAGAAGCCTGGAGCAATGAGAGGATTGAGTTGGTGATGAAGCTATTCAAAATGGGACGCATCAGTTTAATAGCAGAAAATAGAGAAGTAGATCCAATATCATTAAGCCGTTCCTTTGATTTTACTCATATTGACTACAAAGATACATTTACAGAGATTTGTTTGTTGATATTGTTGAGGATATAATTTACAGCCTAAGCTTTCAGATGTTGGTACCAATTTAGCGTGGTATAGGAGTGGGCAAATATCCTACGTTTGGAACATTCCCCGACCATAAATGATTCTACATCCACGTGTTTGGATGGAAACCGAGCCTCATGATAAGGTGTACTAAGGCTATAAATGTGTTAAAAGAAGTTCCACCCTTTGTAACGGCTCAAGCGTTTAGAAGAATTTGTCATCACAATTTGACATTTGGCGAATTCACTTGTAGCTTTGCGCTTTACACTTGAAAATGGTAACAGTCAAATTCCTTGGAGTTTGGGTTAACTACCACTTTGCCCCTTCCGGTACCTATCTGTTCAAATGAGTGATGGAAATTGGTCACCTGAGGTTATTTATGGGTATTGATGAAGTTTAATTTTACTTTATTGGTGAATTGAGATTTAGTTTAAAATACAAGAGTGGAACTATAATTTCTCCTATCTTCATTTCATTCGAGTTGCTTCACCATCAAGAACCGCTACCCCGTCCCACAGCAATCACACGGTCAATCGAAGCCGAGGGCTATCAATGATAGATGACCTCAGTTTACAAAAAGCTCACTCAACAAATTGAGTTGGTACAATATCAGTTATCTTGTTAGATCCGGAAGGGAGAATATAGGACAGAGATAGGTGAAGCATATGCAACATTTTTCTGATACAAGAATTGGGCATTCGCGTAATAGGATTGACGATAGGGCATTGCACCAATTTGATATAAGAACTCTGAATTTTTTCAAAATTTTGTAGACAAATGTAATAGCGTAACATAGGTCATAAGTGACCCCGTGATTATGTGCATCCATGCACCATATGTTTTGTTAAGGGGTAAATTTCACTGTGCACCACTGCATTTAGACTCTATCTCACTTTACCACTTTCAGTTCAAAATGATAAAGCCAAATCCCCAGACTTTGATTCAATTCTCACTTTGCCCCTTCTATTACCTATCCATCCAATTCGTCATACAGGAGGCACGTGAGGTAAACTAATGTTATTAATGGATTTCAACCCTTGATTTCTGAATCCATTGATTTCTTCACATGTTTGCTCTCTACAATTGCTTCAAGATATTTAGGGTTAAATACCTAGACACCCCTTGAAGTTTATCTCTTTGTCTCGCTCATCCCCTCTTAGAATCTCGCCTACGGAGAGACCCTTCATTAAAGTTTTTTTTTCCCGCAGACCCCTTCCGTCAAGGTTCCGTCTAAAACTGTTAAAATTTTGACTTAAATTTTGTTAAAAGTTATAAAATGTTCCAAAATTGCCCCTATCTCTCTCTCTCACTCCCCCCGAAATCACCACCACCACCAACCACCACAATCACCACCACCAAACTGAAACCACCACCAACCACCATGGACGCCGGCAACCGCCGACGCTGGAGACCACCACCCATGCTGGCAACCACCATCGACTGGACCAACAACTTTTGAACAAAGAACAATACCTATCAAACTCAAAATCAACCAAAAACCCACAGATTGAACTCAAAAACACCAAAATAATCTCAAATCGAGTTTCAAAACCCTAATTTGAGCCATTTCGAAGGGTGTTTGACTTGATTCGAACCTGTACAAGCCCTAATCAGATCTTGAAATTCCTAGATCAAGACCAACAAACACTGGGGACACCCTAATCAAGCTATTCCAGAATCTTTCAAATCCTATTCGCCCGTGTAACCTTCGATTCAGCCTTTCGCAAACCCTTATCGCACCTGTCCCACTCGATTGAGACCAGATTCAGTGAGATTCGAACCAGATGCTGCTATTTTCGAAGGCTTTTGATAGGATTCACTCCTGGGTCTGTCGATTCGAGTGCCAAAGGACTCGATTAGAACCCTAAATTGTGTATCTCCATCAGTACTCCCAATGATTTTGCAGATAGAGAAGTATTTGGAATGAGTTGGTGTTCGGTGGTGGTGTTTGGCCATGGTGAATGGCGTGATGGTGGTGGTGGTGAGGAGAAAAAGATGAAGACGTAAATGGTGGTGGAATGAACCGGTGAATGGACGGAAATGGTGGTGGTGTTTGGAATGAGTTGGTGTTCAGTGGTGGAATGAACTAGTGTGGTGTGATGGCGGTGGAATGAACTGTTGAGCCGATGGTGGTCTGGTGTGGTATATATATGTAAGGGTAAAATGGACTTTTCATTCATTCCGTTTAACAGTTTTGGACGGAAACCTGACGAGAGGGGTCTATAGACAAAAAAACTTTGCTCAGGGGGCTAGCCGTAGGCAAAATTCTATGAGGGGGTGAGCGAGACAAACAAGAATAGTTTGAGCGGTGTCCCGGTATTTAACCCAGATATTTATGAATCTATGATTATTAATTTTTCTTTACCCTTCACTCCCAATTCTTAAATCATTCCATTTTTGAATCTCACCTCCTTTCAATTTTAATAGGGTCGAAAACGTTTGACTTCAAATTTCGCAAGGTAAACCTGACCCATTTCCTCACTACTCACATCTTATTTAGCACAGATACAAATACGGATACTTGACACAGGATTTCTAAAAAAATGGGGACACAACAATATATATATATATATATATACACACACACACACACACACACACACACACACACACACATACACGGGACAGGACGGTTCAAGTGACACCCAAAAAAACACTCCAAATCTCAATCTCATAGTTTCCGATCAAATTTTTATGATCCGAACCGTTCAATGTGTGCAAAATGTGATTTTAAGGGTGACCATGAGAAATTAGCAAAAAAAATGACCGGGAAAGGCTTGATTTGAGCAGTTTTTATTTGAACCGTTCAATAAAAAACTGTTTGGATCAAGCCCTTCCCGGTCATTTTTTTTGCTGATTTCTCACAAGTACCCTTAAAATCACGTTCTGATCACATTGAGTGGTTCGGATCATCAAAATTTGATCGGGAACTATGAGGTGTTTTTTTAGGTGTTTTTTTGGGTGTCCCCGGAACCGCCCCGATATATATATATATATATATATATATATATATATATATATATATATACACACACACACACACACACACACACACACACTCACTCTCACTCTTAGGATCCAATGAGGGATCCCACACAGCCTTATCGTGTGGGACTCCCCTTTCCCGAGCGAATTGCGATGATCCAAGCCGCTCAATGTGTTCAGAACGTGATTTTGAAGTTACCTGCAAGAAATCAAAAAAAAAATTGATCGGGAAGGGCTTGATCCGAGCAGTTTTTTACTGAACCGTTCAATAAAAAATTGTTCGGATCAAGCCCTTCCCGATATTTTTTTTTGCTGATTTTTCGCGGGTACTCTTAAAATCACGTTCTAATCACTTTGAGCGGCTCGGATCGTCGCAATTCAATTGGGAAAGGGGAGTCCCGCATGGTAAGGCCATGTGGGATCCCTTAGAAGATCCGGACTATGTGTGTATATACCTTTGTTGCGTCCTTCTACGTGTCCCCGCCGTGTCTCTCTGATGTCCCCCTAAAAAAATCAATTAGTAAATTTAATGGATGCAGACGACCAGTGGCGGAGCCCGGATTTTCTATAATTGGGGTCGAAAATTTAAATTAGGTGTAATTCACTTTGGGAGTTGATAATGCCAAAACTCTTTTTGTTCTTGCCAAACCAAAGGTGTATCTTTCATTACATGACTTAATTGTCCTCAACTACACCATTTGCTTTACGAAAATGCCCCTTTAAATCCCATTGGCCGATAAAATGCTTCAGATAACCAATTACAAGAAGAAAAAATGTCGTACATAACATCTGCAGCAAACCAAATTCTCCTAAGGATTAACCTTCAAATCCCATAAGTGCAAAGCAACTGATCCCAAACGTAGGGCAATTAAAGCTATGTAAAATGAAGTGCAAATACCAAATGAAACCACAAGATTCTCGTTTTCTGCGAAGGTTTTTCCCTGGTATAGGATGTAATTGTCTGGCTTAAAAAGCCACGCTAGATTTTTTTTGTCCTTGTTCAAAAAAAATTTGCATTTGTTAGTTTTTCGTCAATTTTTTGAGGATTATTGCTTCGTCATGACGAAAAGAATCTAAAAGGCAAAAAATTATGAGCGAAACTCAATTTTTTTGAATAAAGACAAAATAAGCCAATAAGCCAATTTTTCATCTTTATTAAAAAAAATTTGAGTTTTGATTGTAATTTTTTACTTTTTAGATTCCTTTCATCATGACGAAGCCATAATCCTCAAAAAATTGACAAAAAACTAACAAATTTTAAAAAAAATTGAATAAGGACCAAAAAAATCCAGCGTGACTTTTTAAGCTGAACAAGGTTAAGAGTAGTAAAGTGAATAGAACAAGCAAAGTGTATAAATCTTGTCCAATGAATATTTTTAAGATCTAAATCCCTTGTACAGTGTGAACTTTTGAGATCCTATATTAAATTTACCAGTTGATCTTTGCCTTGTAAAATTTCCTTGATTCTGTTTCTATTCTGTCTGATTTGAATATGAGAGCTGTACAATACCAATATTCTTTTAGGCTGTACAGAATCAAATGGGAGGTGAATGGATGTGTAATGCCGTGGGATTTGAAGGGCATTTTCGTAAAGCAAGTGGTGTAGTGAATGGCAATTAAGTCATGCAGTGAAAGGTACACTTTGAGTTTTGGCAGGAATAAAAAGGGTTTTGGCATTATCAGCACCCTTCACTTTTGTAATTGCTAATTGAAAGAAACAATTAAGATTAACAAGTTAATCAAAAATTAAATATATAATAATAACAAAATGTAGCTTCGATTTACGATTGACCTCGACGACTTTTTATACTTTGGAAACGATGGATGATAGTCTCGTTTGTAATGGTTTCAAAGTAATCTTTCTCTATATACACAACCATACTATCATGCATCCTTTGGTCACACATACGATTACTTAGCCTACTCTTTACAATATTCATAGCAGAAAATGCTCTCTACCGTGGCAGTAGCAACCGGTAAAATAAGTGCTAAAGTAAGAAGCTCATACACCGAGGAATATGCCATATCAAAACTTAATCACTTTACAAAAGCCCACAAAATTACTCGCTTAATTAGCCACACCAACAAGCCCACAAAACTTAATCACTTTACAAAGGCACTATTTTAATCACATATACTTTTGAAACAACAAAAGCACTAAATTATCACATTATTCACATGACTAGAAAAACACTGATCGGAAACTAGAACTACAATTGGGGAAAAACTTACGTACACGGTTACATGTTCGATTTCACCAAGATGAGTGACTTAGGGTTTCCACAATCTCTTCTCCTTAGTTATCTGGTTATTCCAGTCTCTACCAATTTTTATCATTCTCAGAATTTGATTCTGTGAATCCAGAAAAAAGAGAGAAAAACAATAAGATTTGGCTCTGGTTTGTGCCGTGAGAGAAATCGAGAGAGACATGGAGAAGAGAAGGAGATTCTTACCTTCCATGGAGATTTTGGTGCAGAGCAGTCAATAGAGATTAAGAGAACTGGAGAAGGGTTTGAAGAGTGATCGTCGAACGAAACCCTTTTGTTAGCGCTATGTTTGGGAATTTTAATTGTCGAACAAAACCCTTTTGTTAGCTCTATGTTTGGAAATTTTGTGGGTGGAGATTTTATTTTAACTCCTTTTTTTCTAAGTACAAAACCCTTATATGGACTGGGGCAAAAATAAATTTTAAAGTGGGGTCAAATTAGTAAAAATGTGGTAAAAATTATACCTATCCCTACGAAAATTTGGTAGTCAATGGGGTCGGTTGCCCTCCCTTGTCCCCATATGCCTCCGCCCCTGCAGACAACACATGATTTCTAAAAAATTTGGCATACGGCAAAAAAAAATATAAAATTTATTTTATACCAGTGGAAATGTAGTTATATGTAGAAGCATGAAGCATCATTATATACAGACAAGCATCATATACACGTCATACTACACTAACCCAAAACATTTGAAGTAAAACACATTTATCCCCCAAAAATTACATGTTTAACCCTTGTTTCCCTCTACGTGTCTCTGCGGTGTCTCTCCTGTGTCTCCGCTGTGTGCCCATAAAAAAATCATGTGGTGTGTCCCATGTGTTTTTTGTCGTGTCCCTGTGTTCGACACAAGGACACTGATGATGCAGGGAGATATATGAACTACAGAAATAGGACGTGCAACAATCAATTGCAAACTGGATAGGTTTAGGGAAACCCTCTCTAGACTCTTTTTTATTCAATATCAATAACAACTCCCTTAACCCGAAGGCTTACAACTTATTATATAGGCAGAAAATCCTAACCTTAATTAAACCCTAATTCTTGTAGAACAAGAAAACATATAATAGGAAACTAAATAAACTATAATTGGAATACTGAATTCTCTAGAATGCTTATTTCTAAAATTGAAACTCCCTAACAAAATTATTAAAACCAAAATACGATAAACTAAATAATGCAATTTATTAAATTATTTTCAATTCTCATTCTGCATCAGACATGCTAGCCTCTAGGAGTGTCAGTGCTTCATAGTAGTATCATCTATATCAGTTTAAGCTCCCCATACATTTATTCACTATACCATACCACACCAAACTTAAGAAGTGTTTTGTGGGTGGTGTGAAGGAAATCTGTGTGTCGTGGATATCAGAAGAGGTATCCGTGTTAAAGCTGCGGTTGTTCTGATGAAGCATTAGTGTTGGGTAAGACTATTTAAGTATGTGATAGTGTCTCTACTTAAAGAATCATTAATTGGATGAATGTGCTTGTTGCCATAGAAAGGAAACAAGGAGGTAGCTTAGACACCTGCGGTGCATTTATTTTCCTGCTATGTTGCTTTTGCCATCTTTTAGTGCAGGCTAATGAAACTTGGGGAAGTAAGAATCAGAGATGCTGATGCAGTCATTATTCATTTTCTTCTTCCTGGTTGTCTTGTGAATCATCTAAATCTACTATTTATTTGTTGTGGTGAAGGATAAACAGCTCGTGAATGTTTGTCGAGTTACTCCCAGCTGATTTTTGGGCTAGCATACATGGATACATTACATATGTTGCTTGTTAATGTTTGCAGGTGACGTGAACAGTATTAGCGTTGGATCTGGAACAAATATACAAGATAATTCTCTTGTTCATGTAGCCAAATCTAATCTAGCTGGAAAGGTTTTACCTACTATTATCGGTGACAACGTAACTGTTGGTGAGTGACAGCTGTTAAAGTTTTGATTGGTATAGTCCTGGTTGTGCTGTGGTTTTCTGCTTTGCGTGTTTCTTACAATATCCTAGTTGGACCGGACAGGTCATAGCGCTGTCTTACATGGATGTACCGTTGAGGATGAGGCATTTGTGGGTATGGGTGCAACCTTGCTTGATGGGGTAGTTGTTGAGAAACATGGAATGGTTGCTGCTGGAGCCCTTGTGAGGCAGAATACGAGGATCCCGTGTGGAGAGGTTTGTAATACTTCCGCTCCTGATATGGAATTATATGACTAGTACGTTCCTGTTTGTTTTCATACTATCCCCAGCAATTCATGGTGTCAATTTTTTGAAAACGGTAGTACGTTTGTTATGAGTCTTGGTTGGAATCTATGGGAAGGTTGGACCTTCTTATGACCCTTTCTGTTGAATGGTCAAGTAGAACTCAAGAGTCTCAACAGCCAGGAGTTGGCTTTTGGAACACTTAGGGGGGCGAGGGAAGGGATTGCTGCATTGGGGTGAATTGTTTATTCATCAAAAGAACTTGCATCAGCTTTCAAATTTTCTCACTATCTCATGGTTGGGATTCCGTATGATCTCGCTTTTCTCATCCATGATGGATCATATGGGAATGAAAGTTTATGGTGGATCTTTTGAGTACAGGCTTGGTTGTATTCTTCAGTGTAGGACCATAAAAATATCTAATAGCTACTACTATCGTTGTGGCTGTTTTCAACCAGACGTTGGGCAATAGGGCTAATACACTCCCACAGTAGCACGAAGAAGAATCAAGCAAACACATAAATCAAGCACAGCAATTGAACAAGGATTTACCTTATTTGACAAGAATGCACATGTTTACGGCTCGCATCAATTTACACTATAATTAAATGAGGAAGGTGTTACCAAGTGACAGCTAGGGTTAACATTATACACTGCTAACAATCACCAGAACTATCGAAACAACTTCAGTAGTAGTCCACATATTCCATCTTTGTATTGGCCAGACTGGATGTCAGAATGGATATTTTTTAGTATATTCTAGGGTTCAAGAGACCTAAAAGACGGTTTTCATCCAGCTGCGCCGCTGTGTGATCTATTGGTTCTTGTTCTTGCCAAAGCAAGTTTTGCAACATTGTGTAATAACTCTAACTAGGATCTTGAGCTCGAAAAACATCTAACTAACCAAACAAAAAATGAATTTTAGCTGAGTGTTAGATGTGTTTAAACACAGGTGTGGGGAGGTAATCCTGCAAAGTTTCTGAGGAAGCTTGCAGAGGAAGAGATAGCATTCATCTCCCAGTCGGCCACAAACTACACCAACTTAGCACAGGTTCATGCAGCTGAAAATGCGAAGAGCTTTGATGAGATAGAGTTTGAAAAGGTGCTCCGCAAGAAGTTTGCTCGTCGGGATGAAGAGTACGATTCTATGTTGGGCGTTGTTCGGGAAACGCCTCCTGAGCTCATCCTTCCAGATAACATCTTACCAGACAAAGCACCTAAGGCTGCCTGAACTGAGATTTTTTGCCTGTTAGGGATCTTCCTACCGGTGGTTTTCAAGTTAAAAAGGATGTTTTGTTTTGTTATTGACATTGGCTGCCTTGCTTTTCTAATAATTTTTGGGGCCAGGCTGAAGTTATAATGATCCGGTAAATGGCTCTGTTGAGAAACTCTATTTTGTGTTTGTTGAGAGCATTAGTACTTGAGACATTATTCTGATGTTGCAAGATTAATTTGGAGGGGATATGGAGGGACTCTGTTGTTTGTCCCAGGAGCATTATCTGGAGGGATTATAATTTGTATTGGGAAGCAAGGATAAGAACTGAGGTCCACTGTTGATGGATAGAAATAAAGCCCAATTCCCAAAAACAAAAAAAAAAAAACATTTTCCCGTGGAATAGTATTGTCCTCCGATGTGTGATGTTTAGGGTGTTTTTTTTTTTTGGCGGTGAGAAATTCTAGCCATCTTGCTTGTTCAACCTCGGTTGATGGGGACTTCATCACAACAAAAATGTCCATTTAGCTCATCAATTCTTGGAGGTATAAGGGGTTATTGTTTCGGTGGTATTATAAGAGCAATCATTTTGTGCATATATTGCCTAAGATTAGATTTGTCTTTAATCTTTTCTGACCCATACCCCTAATGATTAGAGACTAGATGAATTTTGTTATTGTTGTTGTATGAGTAATTTATACAAAATAGTTTTTGGTTAGCTACTGAATTTTCTCATGATTTTCCTTGCCCACATACAAGAAGAAAGCAAATAATTTTCCTTGCACATATCAGTTTTTTTTACGAATCTGGGATTGAATAAAATAGCCGAACTGGATTTTACACATTAATAGCATGGGTGAATGACTTACGTATCGTAAGTGGAGCGAAGTGCAATTGGTGCCTCCATTATACTTTCATGCACATGGGCAGAGTTCGATTCCCATATGCACTCATCCTTCTCCCCAAGTCCCCTAAGATAGAGTAGATTAGGATTAATGAGTGACAAAAAAAGAAAGAAAAGAATGACTTTTGTTTGATTCTGTTTACAGAATGTTCCATTTCTACTAGGCATTATTTCTTGAAGTAGATTACACACTCCAAAAGAAGCAACATTACACCCAAGTATCCTCCCCAGACATACAAACATTTGAAAGCACTAAAACATTGTTATACAAAGGAAGGAAACCCTTCTTTTTGTTGCTTCCCCTTGCCATTGATAAGGGGCTTCATTAGATCAAAGGAAGGAAGCCCTTCCTCTGCAAGTATCAATTGCTCCCCTGAACATACGCCCAAGCTGTACTTATACTTAAACCCCATCCCTATCAACTTCTTCGATGAAAATGGCACAATTGGCTATTCCTTATTCAATGCCGCCCTTACACCTGGCAAGAAAAATCAAACAAGAACTTTATAAAGAACGATGTGGCTACTTGTTTCTCTATCATATTCATTTCCGTAGAAAATACCCATTGTTTAGGTTAGTTGAAGAATGCCATTACCGTATGACCATTAGCATGAATCAAAGAATTATTCCTTGTTAACCCGTTCTAGCGTTCTTTAGTATAATGGCATTAAAGTTTAAACTCATTGTGTATGTTTTTTTTGGCTTTAACCTGTATATTTTATTTCGTAATATAGACATACATACATCTATCATATAACAATATCCATACATATACTTCTTACTCTTAGTTACACACCTGTAATTTAACTACACTTTCTAACAACATTCTTCAGAGACGAATTCCCATTTATTTTGTCAATGACACATATTTTAGTCCTACTTTTTATACATTGGTCATGTAACTGCCTACTTTTGACAACACTATTGGATATGACCTTATTTACTTATTCAGAAAAAATTGTATTCTCGCAAAAGAGTTGAATGGTGTGATAGTAGCAGTGATATCTTGAAAACTTTCATTGCATAGCATTTTTTTGTAATTTTCTGAATTTGAATTTAAAAAATAAAAATTTAGAGGAACTTAAATACTCCTATAACATAGACAGAATTAATTCTGCATCCTAATTAGTTTAAATCATTAAGTTATCATCCTGAAATTTGAAAAAAAAACCCAACATTACAAACCCCCCCACCCCCCCCCGGCTCCCTCTCCATTCGTTGCCTTCCATTAATTGCATTACCTACCAATTTCAGAATATGGTAAAATTAACGTAATTATTGATCAACATTAATGACAGTTTCGACGAACACGATAAATTTGGCATCCACGCAGAATAAATATAGCAAACAATTAATGCTTCAGAGAGTTTGTTTATAAAGCTTTTCTTTTCTTTTATTTGGAGATCTTTAACAAGCAGCCAATGCTAGTTTTTTTTTGGCAAAACAAATGGCATGTAGACCCCAGCTACATGTGTTGGACAGCAGATAAATGAGGCTACATGCACCCAACACATGTAGCTTGCCAACAATTTCTTCAGTCAAATTCCCTCCGTTGTCTTGACTCAATCAATCAATCAAAGCCTTTAGTCCTTAAGTGAAAACAAAAGTCTTCAGTCATAAAAACTCATCCAAGACTTAGATTTGTACTTCGTATTCTTTTCAGCTTTTACCAAGTCAGGAACAAGTATGGCTAACCCGTACGTGCTTATTTCCAAAGTACCCAAAAAAAAAAACGTACGTGCTGTTGCGGCAAGGTGGGGCTCAATGGCCATATGCTGGCCTCCGGAATGCTCTCAATTGCTTCTTCTTCTTTTTTACGTTGTCCAATCAGGGTTCTAATACAGACAAAATTTCTTATTGTGACTTGAATTTTATAATGATGACATTGGCGTCATTTTGTGCGCACACAAGTGGTTGAACTAAATTAGGGTGCCAGCAGATACACTTTATATTAAATTACCTAAAATCAATTGAAACATACCTCATGCGCAATATCATCTAAAAACATTAATAATATGATAGATGTGAGAGAGAAGATATTGTATGCTTATCACACTGATAACGTAATTTTTATGAATAGTAAATATAAATTGTTTTCCCCACGTCTACTGACTTTCCTTGCCCACTTGAAAAGAGGAATATATAATGGGTGACTGGACTTTTTTGCATTTTTTTGGGGGCAAAATGTGACTTCAATATTTATTTCTAAATCAAGATTATTACGAACTCCTGAAGAAGCAACATCACACCCTAGCTAACACCCACCTCAGCAGCCATACAAACGTACATTAGAAATTAAGAACATAAACAACATTGTTACACAGAACAGTACAATACTCAACTTTCCTTCCCCTTTCTCTCTGCTTTTCTAAATCGTTCCATTCATTCCGTTGGCAGTTGTTGCATTAGAGTAAGGAAGCAATCCCTTCTCCCTACAAGTATCAATGGCTCCTCTGAACATATCCTCCAAGCTGTACCTGAACTTAAACCCCATCCCTATCAACTTCTTGGACGAAAACGACACGTTCGGGATATCCTTATCAATCCCCTTAAACCTGTCGAGAGAAAAGCCAACAAAAACTTTATTATAACAGACATAGCCCATCACGTCCCTCTGTCATTTCCATACAATGTTCCCATTTCTTAGGTTAGTTATTCCAAGAGTAGCATTGCCATATGATGATATGATTCTGGTTATGTGTGAAACTTCAGTTTATATTAATCCATTTAAGTTGAGTAGCCAAAATGAGCGAGAGCTAGAGAGGCTCACTCGGAGGGGACATTGTACTCGGGCCATTTCTCCCTCATCATCTTTGCCAAATCGTAGATAGTTGCATCATGGGATGAGCAGATGTATCTCCCCTCTGCTTCAGGATGCTCAAACAAGAATATATGAGATTCACAAAGATCATCTAGGTGCACAAACTGGCCTTGCTTGATTATTGAGTAATGAGGTTCATTTCCTGCAGCAAAATAATGGTTCAATTGAAACAACTCAGGAAATGTCAGCTCCGAGGAAATGAATGTGAAATGTTCATTTTTTGTGTTAAAAAACTACCTGTGATAGGGGAGAGCGCAGTGACCAGGCTTGGTGGGAAGGTTGGCATAATGAAGGGACCTACCACTAACACCGGTATAATACTGATGAAATCAATGTTGTTTTCTTTGGCTGCTTCCCATGCTGCTTTCTCTGCTAGTGTTTTTGACACAAAGTACATCTGCAAAGAGTGTAGAACCAACCACAAGTTTAAAAAAAAAAACAGTTTGGTTAAGCTAATACGCTCTCTTGATTGTCTTCTTAATAACTTTGAAATATCTTATGAATATATTTGTCTTCGAATCTCCATGAATGGTCAATAGCTCTTGGACTAATCTTAAAAAAGTTCTTCGTTACCACCACATTTTACAGGCAACTCCTTCAGATGTTTTCAATATAAATAACATGAAATGACAAGCCTTACAACCTGTTATTGCTTTCATTTCAGAAAATGCAGAAAAAATGAGGTAATATGTAACGAAAATGATACCAAATAGAGCTTGGCCGCAATGGAGGAATAGACAGAGTTGGGGAAAAAATGAAAATTACGATACTTACCCAGCCAGTCATCTTTATCTTATTGATAAAATCCAAGTCGCTCCAGTTGTTTTCATCGTACACCGGCTGTTGGTGCTCTTGAACATTGACGGTACCAGCAGAAGATGTGAACACCAGCCTCTTGACTGTCTTTGCTTTGGTACATGATTTTATTATGCTTAACACACCATTGATCGTCGGCTTAATTACCTCATTCTGTTGTATAAAACAAACAAAAGTTTTAGATCATTGCTTTGATGAATCACCAGAGTGCCTTAGTCCTCATATATAGTAGAATAGAGTGATCACGTCACCTCTATTTTGATGAAATCACAGGAATGTTAGTATCAGATAGAACTAACATGAACGAGCGAGGAAAAAACAACCCAAGAAAGGGAATGTAGACTCTAGATTAATTAGCATTAACAGTTGCCCCATATAGTTTGAGATTGCGATTTCACTGCAGATGCAACTATAACGATACAGTCAAAGTTCATTTCACAAGCCTCAGTGCGGAAATGGCATATTGAAATACTGTTTTGATCCAGGACACAACTCCAACAACCACATATGTCATTGAAAAAGGAAGGGTTATTTTCTGCACACATTCTATTTTTCTCAAAAACAAATGTACCAAAACTATGTGATGTGTGATGGGCACACAAATTCAAACTGTTTTGGTGCAGGTCATTTGAAGGCCTATTTCCAATTAAATGATGTACCACGTTGCTGGAACCTCATGCAACCTATCAAGAATTGATTGAGATCAAATGAAATAAAGACCCATTTCTGTAACAAAATATGTAGATCAATCACGAATACGAATTGATATGGCCTTAAGAATGATAAAATGACTAGTGCTTGCCCGTGCCTACGGCACTACGCACCCCGGTTGGAATTGACCTATGGCACTTGCTAGCTAGTGGCTCAAACACTAAATCGATTCATTAGTACGTAGTATGTGATCCTCTTCTTAGTAGCACGAAAGAGAATTACCGGAAAGCGGGGTGTCACAATCTACCCCCCTTAGGCATGCAACGTCCTTGTTGCACAGGCCCAGCAACCTCCCATGGGGTTCGTGGCAGCAGAGCGCATCCTATCACCACTTTGCCCAAGGCGGGCTCTGATACCATTTGTAACGACCCGCTCCATCTTTGTACAATATTGTCCGCTTTGGACGCCTAAAACCTATATACTTCCCAGTAGGTCACCCATCCCTGGACTACTCCAGGATGAACACGCTTAATTGTGAAATTCCTATGCACTTTAGCCCGCCCTCACGGCTTTAAATGACCTTGTACAAGTAGAAGGGGTGATTTGGATGACTGGGTTGTGATGTGTAGAGTCAATTTACTCGGAGGGTCGTCGAAGACGATGACTGGGTTGCTTCGTTGAAGGTCGTCGGAGACTGGGTTGCTAGAGAGAGAGAGAGAGCAGATGGGGGGAGAGAGATAATCTAGAGAGAGAAAGAGGAGGAGAGAAACGTGTGGGGTGCGGGGATGGGAGCTCAAAATTAGTTCTCTATTTCCAAATCAATGCTGACCTTGGATTGTTTCAATCTCAACCCTCAAATCCCATTTATTTTTACTAAACTGCAATTGGTTTGTATGTGAAAGGTGAAGAAATCTGGACCGTTGAATTTGTTTGTATGGATAGATAAAATTTGTGTCAGGAAGAAATCTAAACCATTGAGAAGAAATATTCCTAAACACCATTGTGTTTTATTAGATAGACTAGTGTTTGTCCGTGCCTACGGCACTATGCACCCCAGTTGGAATTGGCCCATGGCACTTGCTAACTAATGGCTCAAACACTAAATCGATTCATTAGTGTGTAGTATGTGATCCTCTTCTTAGTAACACGAAAGAGAATTACCGGAAAGCGTGGAGTCACAATCTACCCCCCTTAGGCATGCAGGCCCAGCAACCTCCCATGGGGTCTGTGGCAGCATAGCACATCCTACCACCACTTTGCC
Source organism: Rhododendron ovatum (assembly GCA_019656835.1). Taxonomy (NCBI): domain Eukaryota; kingdom Viridiplantae; phylum Streptophyta; class Magnoliopsida; order Ericales; family Ericaceae; genus Rhododendron; species Rhododendron ovatum. The sequence continues at coordinate 21,570,963 of CM033790.1, read as the reverse complement.
CAAGGTGGGGCTCTGATACCATTTGTAATGACCCGCTCCATCTTTGTAAAATATTGTCCGCTTTAGACGCCTAAAACCCATATACTTCCCAGTAGGTCACCCATCCCTGGCTTACTCCAGGATGAGCACGCTTAATTGTGAAATTCCTATGTACTTTAGCCCGCCCTCACGGCTTTAAATGACCTTGCACAAGTAGGAGGGGTGATTTGCGTGACTGGGTTGTGATGTGTAGGGTCAATTTACTCGGAGGGTCGTCGAAGACGATGACTGGGTTGCTTTGTTGAAGGTCGTCGGAGACTGGGTTGCTAGAGAGAGAGAGAGCAGATGGGGGGAGAGAGATAATCTAGAGAGAGAAAGAGGAGGAGAGAAACGTGTGGGGTGCGGGGATGGGAGCTCAAAATTAATTCTCTATTTCCAAATCAATGCTGACCTTGGATTGTTTCAATCTCAGCCCTCAAATCCCATTTATTTTTACTAAACTGCCATTGGTTTGTATGTGAAAGGTGAAGAAATCTAGACCGTTGAATTTGTTTGTATGGGTAGATAAAATTTGTGTCAGGAAGAAATCTAAACCATTGAGAAGAAATATTCCTAAACACTCTTGTGTTTTATTAGATAGATTAGCAAATTTTTGCATGCGTAAATGATATACATGTGGAGATTTTTCCCATAGGACGATGTTGGATTTGATTTCCAATGATTGCATTGAAAAAACCAATAAGGATTTACGTATAACACCATCCCTTTTTGTCAAAAATACAAATATTGAGAAAAAACAGAGACTACGTTAAGATGAGCTGACCATAGAAAGGATCATTGTCCGTTTGTGGTTTTCCCAATTCTGCAATTCATTTTTCCTTTTTGGTAATACGACTTGATTGTTTGTGTTAACTTACGCGAATCATCGTATATGGCCACTGAAATTAACAATTGAACAAACCACTAGCGCTGCTGTTGAAATTGAAATTCAATTTTAAAGTAGTCATCATAAATATTTGATGTACATACCTCAGGGTCCTTGGACTCAAAATCCATGGGCGTGGCCACATGAAATACTCCGAAGCAACCTTCAATGGCCTCGTCAAAGCTCCCTTCCTCGTTGAGGTCCGCCTTCCACAGCGTTAGGTTTGTATCCGCTTTGGGCAACTCCAGTAGGTGTTTCACCTTCTTTATATTGGCTGCGCGCATGCACCACCACAACACATTCAATTCTTAACCTTGTTTATACCGTCAAATTAAATTTAGTACCGTTCTTGATCATTTGATTTGAGCATCATGTTCATCATTTAAGCTAGCTAGCTAGCTAGCTAACCAGTTCACGATTTCACAGTAATTTATGGGTAAGAAAGTAGTAATAATAGTTTTACTTCCAATTTTATATATATGTTTAGAAGAAATTGATGTACGTGTAATGTACTACTTCATTTCAGAGAGATTGAGATTTGAGAGAGGTTCTTTCCCTACTATATATGTCTAACTTAACAATAATAATAAAAAAGTATTATTAACTTGAGGTGCTCCCTCGCGCGAGGTTAATTAGTCGAGCTAGCTGTCCCGTCCCGGATATCGATCCATCCGGTAATTATCAATAAAAGCAATAAAAGAAAGAAGATCACACTATATTTTGGGAACATGATTTTGATTGCCCTATATTTTCGGAAACTACAGATTTTAGGAGTTACTATATATATATTATTAGTATTGAATTGAATTGAATTGGTTGAGCAGAAAATGGTGAAAGGGGGTCGGGGGAACCAACCTGGATCGCGAACGGTGGCTCGAACAACATAGCCCCGTTCAAGCAGCCTCATGACGAGCCATGAGCCGATGAAGCCGGCGGCACCGGTGACGCAGACGGTGGTGGCCGGCGAACCATTGACATCTTTCATATCTGGTCTCTGGATCCAACAATTAAAAAGAAGGCCGATATATAGTGGGAAGTCGACTAATAATGGTGGCCGGGTAGGAGCATGCAGTAAAAGAAGAAGAAGAAGATGGAATTGAGAAAAGAATAGCAGAGAGAGGAGTAATAAGGAGTAGAGAGTGAAGAGACAGAAGATGATGAGAATTTATATCAGAAAAAATTTGCTAGCAAAAGATTACTGCATTATAGTAGTCCACGCTCATTTAATTTAATTTAAGGTTGGTTGGTTGGTGCGCACGTGCTCCATTTACCCTTCGCCCCTTGCCACAATGCCACTTCCCCTTGGATGGTTAGTACTTACTACCACTACTAGAATGGTAGGAGGGGGACATTTTCTATTTCCACCTGACCCAGTTCGTGTCACGTGACCTACAACAAATCTCATGTCTTCTCTCTTTCGGTATTATATATATGATATGACCGTTTGATGGAGTACTAAGCAGCTTCATTAAATTTCCACCTAACAATCTACTCTCTCTCTCTCTCTCTCTCTCTCTCTATATATATATATATATATATATATGCAAATGCTAATGGGTGCTAAGTGGCACCGGTTATGTGGGCCCTAAGAGCTATATTTCAATGAGTACTACCATTCAATATCAGGAGAACAAAACTAATATTGTTTGACAATTTGATTCTCATCAAGAATTCAAAATATGAATAAGACAAAAATAATTGTCAAATAGACTGGTAAGTAACATTTTTTATTTAAAGCCGGGAAAGTGCCTGCCAAGTTCAACAGTTTTGTCAAAATTGTTAATGTCAAAAAAATATTTGACAATTTTTGTTTTGTATAATAAGTTTTAAATCAAATAAATCAAAAAAATCAGTTTATTTAAATAAAACAAATCAAATAAATTTATTTTGACAATCGAATGAATCAAACTGATTTTAAAATATCAATTTTTTTTTTTTGCACAATTTGTATGTTGTATTGATGAAATAAATTCAAAAATTATTAAGACATAAATGAAGTTGTTGTTTTTTTATTTGCTTAGACAAGAGGACTCGAAAAAAATAAAAAATATATAATTTATATGTTAAAATAATGTTAAGAATAATAATAAGTTGTAGATAATTTTTACTACTATTTAACAACAAGAATTCAAAATCTGAATAAGAAAAAAATAATCCTGACCAACCCCTTATATTGCTTCTCCCATTGGACTGGTTTGTGAGAGAGAGTGGAGAGGGGGAGTAATCCTCTCTCCTAAGGTTTCAGGTTCGAAATCTCTTAGGTATTATCAATTCTTTTGGGGCTAGTTTATACAAAGTTTTGCTCGACCTTTAACTGAGACTCTCGCAAGTGGGCAGTGGAATTGGTCTCTCGGAATTAGTCGAGGTATGTAAAAGCTGGTTCAAACACCTAAGTTATTAAAAAAGAAAAGCTGACTTAGACACCTAAGTTATTAAAAAAGAAAAGCTAACTCGGACACCTAAATTATTAAAAAAAAAAATTACAGAAGTGGCTTCAAGTGTTACCATGTTAGAAGTTATGAACATGCGTGTTTTTTTTTTTATAACTTTTCAATCTCAATTTTTAAGTGAAAAAGGTCGATACATTATTTTAGGGCAAAGTTGTCACTTACAAATTTCTACTCGTACCACGTGGGCTGCCCCTCCGTCTCTGACTTCTATGAGGAGAGACTACAATTCCCTAAGCCTCGTTTTAAAAATCTTCTTAAAAAATAAGTAGCTTATTTCATATTTTTAAACTCAAAAATAAAATAAATAAAAAATAAATTTTTAATTTTTTTTCATCGTATAAAAAATCTCATCGAGATCTTCCAAACAAGATCTATATTGCATATTTTTAGATTTCAATAAATCCATAATTTTTGAGCTTAAAATTGCCTTCTTAAAAAATAAAAAAATAAGGATTTTTTTTTTGTTCCGGAACGGAACCATTGCTGTCTCTTAAAAGTCAGAAAAAGCAAGGAGTTTTTGCATAGAAAAATGCAAATTCATGAACATTAACCAGTGCAACTATGCACCCGATAGCGGGACCGATACATATATTCTCCGGAAAGGAAAGTGGAAAGGAAACTAGCTAGCCAGCTAGGGATCCGCGAAAATTTACTTACTATTATTCTTTGTTTTGTTACGAGTATTTTCCCATATTGTTTCCTTCCCGACCAAACAAGAAAAAATTATTTTACCTTCTTTTCCTTTCTTTGTTATAGGTTCCAAATAAAGACTTAGGTTCTGTTTGGAACGTGAGGATAGTAAGGTAAAGGAAGATAAAATAATAAAGAGGAAGATTGGAGGGAAAATAGAGAGAAAATTGGAGACAAAATTGAACTTGTTTTTTTTTTTTTTTCATAATTAATTTCTCTTCTCTTTCTCTATAAACAAAACAATGGAAAGAAATTTTTACAGATTTTTCATTCTTTTTTATTTCTTTCCACAAGTTCCAAACACCCTTAGTCTTCATGGGAGGCTCGGATGGGACAAAAACTTTGCGTAATGATAGAAACATGTTGTTTTTGAAGTTTTTCGTGAAATTTCTTAAACAGGGAAATCTAGCTCCATGAGTTATAAAGCTCTTAATTTTCTTGTGTACGACTATTGATCAAAAGAAGATGATGAATGAACCACTATAAAACAAAACAAAAGATTTATTTCAACAAGAAGTACAATGACACCAAAGAAAAAGATAACCAAATGAGAGGACGAGAGAGGAAACCACATTTTGGCAACCAAACACGCAAGGGCTAAAACTCACCAAACAAAACCGAAAAACATGGCTTGGCACCTAGGTTTGCCAACCTAAAAAGCGGAAAAGAGATATACTTGCATCACGAGCAGAAACAATAAATACAAGCACCATGTCTGGGCACTTGACAAAAGTGTTTTTTAGAATCGTACAGAATTACATAAAACGTATGAAGCACAAAATTTGATTAATGTTGTAACTGATCAATATGTTGTCCTCAATTTGTGTACGAAGCTCTGTTCCGGAACGAAGAAAAAATCCTTATTTTTTAAGAATATTTTTTAAGAAGGCAATTTCACGCTAAAAAATTATGGACTTATTGAAATCTAAAAGTATGCAATATGGATCTTGTTTGAAAGATCTCACCGAGATCTTTTATACTATGCAAAAAAAATTAAAAAATTATTTTTTATTTATATTATTTTTGAGTTTGAAAATGTGAAATAAGCTAATTATTTTTTAAGAAGGTTTCTGGAACGGAGTATGAAGACAAATTTGAATCAATCTATACTATAAGCAAATATATTTGTGCCTCACAAACCTCTAATCCTAATTTTATGTGTTTTTTAATTATTAGTGTGTGTATATATATATCCATTAATGAGGTGGCACATAACTATTGGTTCACAAAAAAAGAGTTTTTTTTTGAACAGCCGTTCAAACCACTGTAAGTCATCCTCGCCAAAATTTTTTTTTGGCTCTAGCAACGTTTGCTTGACTAACATTGTGAAATGTGGTTGTCTATGGTTTTGTTTTGGGAGACTTAGCAAAAAATTTCTTATATTTATATTTTTTGAGTTCAAGGACAAGCACTTTTTGCAATTAAACATGAGACAAACACATTTTGCAATCAAACATAAGGACAAATCACAAATGTGTTGCATGATTACTAAAATACACTTTTTGCAAAACTAGTAAAAGTTCACTAATAATTGAAAATTATTGAAAGTGCCTAAAATTCTAGAGTATCCTATGAAAGTACCTAAATTCTATCTTAGGGTACCCTATGAAAGTGCTTAAAACACTAAATCTTATGAAAGTACCTAAACTATTAAAACCCTATAATAGAAAAATGCACCCTAAAATCCTATGAATGTATCTAAATCCTAAGGTACCCTACCTTACGTCTTTACCCTACCCTAGGGTAGTTTTCCGTGAAAATATATTTTGTCCTTATGCCTCAATAACTAAAAAAGTTGAAAGACCTCCATGTAGAGGACCGAACTCGACTCTTGTTTCGTTGTGCTCGGCAACCGCTAAGCCACACCTGTCGTCGGTCGTCGTCGGTTGTTGCCGTCACCTTGCATCCAGAACAGAAAGTATCATGCCAAGCTCGGCCACCTTTGATAGGAGGACCCGTAGACGAATTTTGGTAGTCCCGAAGTCTATTCATGCTCGGTTACCCATACGCTCGGCTACCCGCACGACCAATCATGCTCGGCCGCTTGCACACTCACGTGTCGCCCCGCGTGCTGAGGCGGTTACGCCAAAGGATAATCATGAGCGCACGTGAAGTGTGCCAGCTCACATCAAAACGGTTACCAGATTCGTCAGGTGACGTCACGACGACGTTGCCTGACCCGTGCAAGACACGTGCCCGTGCTTGGAGAGCAAGTCAAGGAAACTCTATAAATACTGAAGGATAACGCCTTGGAAAAGGTACGCACTCTCATACGCGATTACCCACTCAAAACCCTAGTTTCTCTCCTTGCTTCCTACACCATACTTATCCTCTCGCCGGAGGGCCTTGCCGGGCAACCCCCGGCCAGGTCTTAGTCGTGCGTTCATTGTGCAGGCAGCGTGGGGAAGGCTAGAAGACCACTGACCCAGCGGAGGAAGGACTCGAGCCAGAAGAGATCACGGGCCACACACTCCACTAAAAACCATTTGATAACGTCCTCCCCTAAAAGAAAACTATTTTATCGTACTTATAATTTATTTTCCCTTTTGTTTTTATATTGGTGTTCCCTCCACTGAAGGGGAATAGGTATTCTGTATTCATTAGAGTATCTCCAATGGGGGCTTAGATTCTATCTAGTGTTGCACAAACCAGTTTGTATCCAAGATTCAGTCAACTCACCTTCTCCTAAATCAAGGGTTGGGATAATCCCACCCACCACCTCTGGTCCCCCCTCCCCTCATCTCTCCTTTTCTTCTTCTCCATGCCTTTTCTTCTTAAATGGCAGAGTACCAGGACATGAACACTACAATACCAGCTTTATTCGGCGCATGGTCCAACCTTGGATATTCTGTCGTTAACATTGCCACAGTATTTGTTTCCCATGGCCATATCCTCGAACGCCTTACTGCCAAGTGTAACGGCGTGTCTTCGTCTCGATTTCTCACCCTCAACATCTCCTTTATCGCTGCTGCAACACCATCTTTAGTGACGACAATACCATTTTGTTGGTTATGATCTTCTTGTGATTTTGCAAAATTGATGAGCAATTTGACTATATCTTCATTATTGTCCGCCGCGACAATAAGAGTTAGAGTGTCACCGTTGGTATCCACTTGCCATAAAAAGGGAGGGAGACGCTTTTAAGATGTCTACCACACATTTGGAGCAGCCAAAATCGGCTATGGCGCGGAAAACAGTGTTGTTATTTGAGGTAACTTAGAGAGAAAGAGAGAGAGAGAGATGGGAGGTGGTGGGTGGGATGATCCCAGCCCTTGATTTCGGCGAAGGTGAGTTGGCTGAATCTTGGCCACAAACTAGATCAAATAGGTTTGTGTAACACTAGATAGAATCCGAGCCCTACCAATGGCATAATCAAAAGTAAAAGATTTCTAGAGATAGAAATGTTAGAGCATCCACATTGTAATAATCAAAACCAAAATATTGATAAAGTTAGCAATGTGTGCTCAAAAAAGTACTCACATTGTAATGACCAAACTTAACAACCTCTTAGCAACTCATCAAATTTTGGTCTTTGGATAAATGATAATAAAAACTAGAAACTTTTTGTCAATAACCAAATTTATTGGACCTCACATCTTCTCAATCAAGTATACCCATCATGGGAGAGTAAAACTCACTCTCCATAAAGCAAATACATTATTGGTAGGTGAAACTCACTCTCCACTTTGACAAGTGGTTGTACATTTAAAAATATTGATTACTTTATGAATCTTAACAAATGCTCTCTACTTTCACTTATTTTACCAAAATGTCATTCAATATAGACCATTAGATTGAGAGAGAAAAAAAACTAACCGTTAGATTTCAATTTTTGCCAACCCGTTTTGATTATGTGCAAAAAGTAAACAATGTGGGACTTGACATTGCTAACTTTAACAACCTCTAAATGGATAATCAAAAGATGATATGACAACTTTTGATTATCCAATTTTGATTATTATATCGTGGATGCTCTTAGTCAAAAATATATCTTGCAATGGTATAACCAAATTTAACAACTTTTTAACCAATAATCAAATTTTGGCATTTAGAGCATCCACAATGCTATAATTAAAAGTAAAATATTTTTAAAGTTAACAATGTTGGTGTAAAATATGACTTACAATACTATAATCAAATTTAACAACCTCCTTAGAAATAATCAAAATTTGAGTTTTGGATAATCAAAACTAGCAACCTTTTGACAATAACCAAATTTAATAGTGCAACGCCCCGCTACTTTCTAAAAAAATAAACTCCAAAATACATTTTATTTCAAACACTTCTAGGCCCTATTTTTTCCATAGATAAATTACATCACCACAATAATCTTAAGCCGCCTTCTAAATAATCTTCTACATGCTCCAAAATTATCAACTCTTCCAAGACCTCTCCAAATTAATCCTTATATGCTCCGATTCAATTTTCACTAATCCGGCTCCACACCTGAAAAAGAAATTATCCGGAAAGTATACGATACAACAGAATAACAAAGCTCATAAGTGGAATCAATAAACGATAATCGACCATCAAGTCGAAGAAACAATCACAAAGGACCTCATACCATGTCATGCTCAATACATGACCAGTGACACTCCCCCAATACCTTCCTCACCGAGTCAACCTCGACTCATTCTGGCTATTGGATAGGCTATTGGTGCATGAGTTCATTCGATCCTTGTACTAAACAATTTCATAATATTCTTCCAACAATATCATATTCGATACCAATTATTCACTTTTCAACACTATTCCACAGGAGTGAACAAAAATCAGGAGATAATCAAAAGGAGTACAAAGATGAGATTGAAGAAAGGATTCTGGAAGTAGGAAGCATATCGTATACTACCCGGATTACCTCAAATATGACCGGCCGTTTTGTCCACGAATCAATGCCTTAAAAATATTTTTCCATTCCAATATCCACCCTTCAAACATCACTAACTATTTATAAACTTCCAAGATTTTTCCCTCTTCTCTTTCTCTTTCTCTCCCTCTCCCTCTCCCTTTATTTCCTTGGTGGTGTGTGTGGAGAGAAGTGGGGGAATGGAGCCTATTTATACTCAATGAAGAAGAATCTAGAGCATATCTAGAGAATCAAATCATATCTAAATCGTAATCTTATAATATCTAAACATAATCTGACAATATCTAATAATATCCAAACAAATCTAATTATATCTTATCATATCTAATAAGATCCAATAAAATCTTATCAAATCTAATAAAATCTTATCATATCTAATAAAATCCAACTATATCTAATAATATCAAATCTTATATAATCTAACAAAATCTAATCTAATCCAATCCAATCTTATCCAATCTAATCTTATCCTAGATTTTTAGGATTATGAAGTAAGGCTAGGGTTCTCCTAGAAAGTCTAGCTAGGTTAAGATTTATCAATTAAAAATAATTTAATAAAATATTTAATTTTATTCAGAAAAAATATTGGCCCGAGGTTCGGGTCATTACAATCTACCCCCCTTAAAATAATTTCGTCCTTGAAATTAAAATGTATGTAGTCAAAATCAAGGTATCATACAATTTGCAAAAGATTATTTTTTTGAAAGAAAATAAGTCAAAATAAATTCAAAGTTCTTTCATTGCACCATCTAAGTAACTCCAATGTCCTAATAGCCTCAAATTCATCCTATGGATAATAGCCTATAAAAATTATAACCACGCTTTCGCTACGAACTCTGATAAATTTCTAAACCTTATAACCTCAAACAATAATTTCTAATGACATCTCCTCCCGAGTAACACTTCTAGATTATACCCAAGGTCCCAATTACTCCAAATTTCCTCCTCTAATAAATCTCAAATAATAACAAGGATCTTATCCCCGAGCGATGTGAAACTCACACTTCCGGTCGGGACCCGCTCTGATACCATTTGTAACGCCCCGCTACTTTCTAAAAAAATAAACTCCAAAATACATTTCATTTCAAACACTTCTAGGCCCTATTTTTTCTATAGATAAATTACATCACCACAATAATCTTAAGCCGCCTTCTAAATAATCTTCTACATGCTCCAAAACTATCAACTCTTCCAAGACCTCTCCAAATTAATCCTTATATGCTCCGATTCAATTTTCACTAATCTGGCTCCACACCTGAAAAAGAAATTATCCGGGAAGTATACGATACAACAGAATAACAAGGCTCATAAGTGGAATCAATAAACGATAATCGACCATCAAGTCGAAGCAACAATCACAAAGGACCTCATACCATGTCATTCTTAATACATGACCAGTGACACTCCCCCAATACCTTCCTCACCGAGTCAACCTCGACCCATTCTGGCTATTGGATAGGCTATTGGTGCATGAGTTCACTCGATCCCTGTACTAAACAATTCCATAATATTCTTCCAATAATATCATATTCGATACCAATTATTCACTTTTCAACACTATTCCACAGGAGTGAACAAAAATCACGAGATAATCAAAAGGAGTACAAAGATGAGATTGAAGAAAGGATTCCGAAAGTAAGAAGCATATCATATACTACCCGGATTACCTTAAATATGACCGGCCGTTTTGTCCACGAATCAATGCCTTAAAAATATTTTTGCATACCAATATCCACCCTTCAAACATCACTAACTATTTATAAACTTCCAAGATTTTTCCCTCTTCTCTTTTTCTTTCTCTCCCTCTCCCTCTCCCTCTCCCTCTCTTCCTTTATTTCCTTGGCGGTGTGTGTGGAGAGGAGTGGGGGAATGGAGCCTATTTATACTCAATGAAGAAGAATCTAGAGCATATCTAGAGAATCAAATCATAGCTAAATCGTAATCTTATAATATCTAAACATAATCTTACAATATCTAATAATATCCAAACAAATCTAATTATATCTTATCATATCTAATAAGATCCAATAAAATCTTATCATATCTAATAAAATCCAACTATATCTAATAATATCAAATCTTATATAATCTAACAAAATCTAATCTAATCCAATCTTATCTTATGCAATCTAATCTTATCCTAGATTTTTAGGATTATGAAGTAAGTCTAGGGTTCTCCTAGAAAGTCTAGCTAGGTTAAGATTTATCAATTAAAAATACTTTAATAAAATATTTAATTTTATTTAGAAAAAATATTGGCCCGAGGTTCGGGTCATTACAAATAGACACTTAATATTCTCAATCAAATACACCAATCATTATACAAAAATGTTCTATCTTTCTTCTCTTTTGAATAACATTTTCAGAAAAAAAAATTTACTAAAAAAACTTTTTTTTTTAGAAAACAGTTTTTTAAAAATACTTATTTCCAAAAAAAAGTTTCAAAAACTATTTTCTATTTCTAGTAAATAGTTTTTATTAGTTTCAAAACTATTTAAAAAAAAAAAACTATTTTCTACTATTCACAATTTTTAGTTTTTTATAGTTTGAAAAGATGATGTGATAAGTTTTGGTTATCTAATTTTGATTATTCCATTGTAAACATTTACATTATTAACCTTAACAATCTCTTAAATGAATAATCAAAAACTGATGTAGCAACTTTTGGTTATCAATTTTTTATTATAGCATTATGGATACCCTTAGGCCATTCACAGTGGTATAATCAAAAGCCAATTGTTTTTAAAGTTAACAATGTTGGTGCAAAAAATGTCTGACAATGGTATAATCAAATTTTGCAACATCCTTAGAAATAATCAAATTTTGGGCTTTGAAAAATCAAAACTAGCAACTTTTTTCAATAATCAAAATTTGTGGACCCTACATCACATAAGTTAACTAATTTCCAAATGTTTATACACATGTGTTTCAACTGGCATTTTCTTCTTCTCTTCTTCGCCTACTCTATCTATATCTTCTTCATTTCACGAACAAACTATTTCTCTTTCTTTCCCTCCAAAAGTGAAACTCATATCTCTCAATCATCTACAATTGATCAACCCATCATTGCTGGATTAAGGTATTTCACTCTTTTTTTTTCAAAAAAAAAATTCATAATAGAAGTGATGAAAGTCACCGATTTTTTTTTAAAATTAAAAGAGGGAATTGATATATTTTTGCCCAAAAAAATCGTAAATGGAAGGAAGTGAATGGCAGAAAACAAAAGAGCAGAGAGAAAGAGTGAAATTGTAGTGGACCCCTTATTTTGGTTATGGACTAGAAGTATCTGTGAAGCTCAATATTGTTAAACTTAACAACCTCTTAAGTGAATAATCAAAAGTTGATGTATCAACTTTTGGTTATCCTTTTGTGATTATACTCCTGTGGATGGCCTTAGATGATTAAAACTAACAATATTTTCTCTTTGAATAATCAAATTTAGTGGGGACCATACACTCTCTCTTTCCTTTCTCTCTCTTCCCATCACTATCAATGGACTCACCAACTTATATTTATCCCCAACTCTCTCTCTCTATCTCTCTTTACTAAAAATGATTTTTGATTATGGATTATTGTGGGACTTCACAATGTTAAATATTAACAACCCTTACATGAATAACCAACGCTACAAGAAATTTGATCGACACCATCACTTTTTCTATCAACGCTTGCAAAAAGTGCTACAATATATAGGATGTCTACAACAACTTTCTAACCGTTGCTAGAATGAGGATTTCTCAGTGCCCAAAGCAAAAGCGGTGGAATAGGCCAACCATTTTCTACCGCCCAAGCAAAAGTGTTGGAATAGCCCCCCCCCCCATTTTCCAGTGGCCTAGGAAAAGCGTTGAAATAGATCCAACGAAAAAATAGACACTAATGAAATAATTTTTAATTATATTATATGTTATACATTTGCTAATAATCTTCGGTATGATTATTTAGGTCATCTCAATAAGACAACTATTTTAACAATCGAGGTCTTTGATTTCATTGTGTGTATTGGTTAAATCATTATCGTAAAAAATTGACTTGATCAGGTTTAGAAAGTTCCTTGATTGGGACACAATTTGTTTTTTAGATGATAGTTATCATCCGATCAAATGTGTAGCGATACCTGATCAACTTCATTCTTGTTACGATTGATAAACTCCATAATACGTAAAAGATAGACTGTTCAAATAAAAAAATAAAGACTCTGGTGGGGGTCACCGATAGCAAATGTTCAAGTAAAAGAGATGTATCAAATGTTGTCCGATCAGGCAGTCACCGATATCTGATGATCTCTGATTTTGGTGGTAACGATGGAATCAGTGAGACATGAAATCCTAACTGTTTAAATTGACCATTGTAAAAATTGAGTTGGTAATGATTTTTTGATAAGCACCCAATAATGTCATTATGGGTGTGCTAAGTCCTTAGTTTTAGCTTAATTACGTCTTTAATTTAGTTGTTTCATTTACTTTTGCACATAAGGTTATTTTGAAGATGTTTCAAGAAAATTGTGCGAATAAGGCTACTTTTGAGGCTATGGACGACCCCCGAGGGTGGCCAAGTCCCAAGAGCTAAGAAAAGAAGGCCTGGAGGTGACCCGAAAGCATAGAAGGCCAAGACGAGAACCAAAGAGCAAGAGCTGAAGCTGAAGGCCTCGATACCGATACCAAGGTTGTGGCGGTATCGGTTTGGTATCGGTACCGAGGAGGTTAGAGTGGCCAGCAATAGTGAGCTCGGTACCGATACTAAGGTTGTAGAGGTATCGGTACCGAGAGGCCTTTGCAGTAGATTTTTAGGACATTTTTGGGATATTTCGTACACGAATGAGAGCCCGTATTTAAGCCTCATGATGTCACAAAACATTTAGATTGCACTTTTTAGATCTAGACTAGGATTTACATTTCTTGTTGCTTACTCTTGCTGTTGTTCTTCATTGTTCTTGGTGTTCTTAGTCAATTCTACACTTTTCTCCCTTAATTAGTTTTTGTTTGTTATTTTACTCTTCATTAAAGTTGTAGCTATGCTCTTGATCTATCTTAATCTCTAGTTTAATTTGAATTACATTATATTTTCAATAATTAGCTTTATTGATTCAATTCCTAGCATGAGTGAGTATATAATTAGGCTTAGTCATGGGGTGATTAGCACTCCATGACTTGAATTGATCACGTTTTTCTATCAATAAATCTTCATGTTTAGTTGAAAAATCAAGGTAGTTCGTGTTTGTCTATCAAATCTTGGCGGTGTTAATATCTTTGATCATGTGTAGGCAATAGCGAGTCTACTTGCCACGCATCGATGCTTAGAGTTATGTCATCCCTTGCGTTTGCTAGATGGATACAGGAACTCTCTTGGCATTTCGACTTCTTTTCTAGTAAATGGGCTTAATGATAAATCCTCCGAGTTGGGAGATCATTGAATCATATCTCAACCCGAGTAATTCGAGAGGAAAGTTGATTGATTCAAGTTATGAGTACTAAACCCCCCTAGATCTAACCGCTTTGTTAAATTATTTTTAAAATACACTTAAGTTGCACTTTTTCTCCATTTCAAACTACGCCTAAAGTTAGCCGTCTCAAGGCCGCAAATCTTACTTATACAAATCCAATCGAGCCGTGATGATATTCCCTTGGGTACGATACCCGGACTTTCGAATTCTTATGCTTCAAATGATGTATTAGCCATACGCTTGAAAACTGATCGATTCAAGTTATGAGTACTAAAACCCCCTAGACCTAGCCGCTTAGTTAAATTGTTTTCAAAACACACTTAAATTGTATTTTTTCTCCATTTCAAACTACGCCTAAAGTTAGCCGTCTTAAGGCCACAAATCTTATTTCTACAAATCCAATCGAGCCATAATGATATTCCCTTGGGTACGACGATACCCGGACTTCCGGATTATTATGCTTCAAATGACGTATTAGCCCTACGCTTGGGGTGATCATATATATTGATATATCGACGGATGAAGCATTTTTTAATTCTATATGTTCAATGTAATTGTTAACAAACTAAGTCTTGTGTTGTACTTAAACATACGGTATCCATTTGACCGCGACACAATTATGACGATCCAGACCGTTGATTTTGTTTTTCTTGTTGATTATATCATTCTCGTAAAAAAATGTCTTGATCGGGTTTAAAAAGCTTCTTTATCGAGATACAATTTCATTAACAAAATGAATTTTTCTGTTTGATCAAGTGTGTAGTGATACCCGATTAACTTCATTCTTGGTAGGAATGATAAACTCCATAATATGTAAAAGATAGACGATTCAGATAAAAAAATAAAGACTCCAGTGGGGGTCGGGATGCATCTAAAATTTTGCCTTAGTCAAAATAAGTAATATTCCCATTAGATACATTCTTTGGGGTCGTGGTGATAGTGCTTGGAGAAGATCCTATAAAATACAAATATAAAAATTATGAAATAAAGCTTTTGTTACTGAAAAAAAAATAGAGCCTAAAATATAAAACATAATTCTCATGGGAGCAATGATCAATTATTTTAGATAGACAAAGCAAGAATCTCTGCAAAGGAAGAATTAATGTGGTGGAGCTTAACTTTTTTTTTTCCCTCCAAATTTTGTTTCATGATTGAGCTAAGATGTTGTGTTCACCAATTGAACAAGACCGAACCAACTAACTGACCAATTCACTACTACAAGTCTATAGGTTTTGATTTTTACCGTGCTCATCAGTTGCTCAAAGGTTTGGTCTGCTGTAAATTAGTAAATTACATCCACACATCAGTACATTTTGTTTGCTGTGAGTTCTGTGTTTGAGAACAAAAACAAAAAATTTTGAAAACAAAAATAAAAAATTTGAAAATAAAAACTATACCAAACAGAGCCTACGTGATTTTGTTATTGTTTTCTTATTTTTGTTTAATAGTAAGATCTTGATCTCTAACTTGTGTTTCATCTTAATTTCATAAATGTCGACCGAATCTGAAAGTGGCAATGGGACCCCCAATTGGTCAAAGCCCCGTGATGATGGCTTAGACTCCTCCAATCCTGATGGCAGTTCCTTTAGTTCCTATGAACCACGGGAAAAAACACGAGAAGCTCAATGGTGAGGACTTCAAGAGGTGACAGTAGAAAATGCTATTTTACCTCACTACCCTTAACTTTGCAAAATTTTTGGGTGAGAACGATCATGTCATTGTCGAGGGTGAGCAAGATAGACAGGCGTTAAAGGTTGTGGGTACCTGAAAGAATTCAAACTTCTTGTGATCAGTTAGGTTCAAGGGATCTTGCATGAGATTCTTGCCGAAGGAATGATGTTGAGCCCTTCCAGGTGGCGGATGTGATTGAGAAGTTGGCTCTGGTAGAAAAGACTTCAAGAACTACTTGAAGCACAAACGCAAGCCGATAAACATTGAGGATTCTATCGTTAGGCTTCGCATTGAGGAGGACAATAAAAGGACTAAAAAGAAAATGGGAATACCTACATGGCCAAGGCTAATGTGGTGTGCATGGCCAATCTTCAGAAACAAAGAAGAAGCAGTCGAACAAGCAACCAGGCAAGCAAAAAGACAAAGGGTTCAAGCAGGGACATAAAGGTGGTGTGGCCAAGAAACTAAAGTTTTAGTTTTCAAGGCAAGTATTTAATAAGCACCCAATATTGCAAATAGTTGGTGCGCTTAGTCCCGTTTTATGTTGCATTAATCTGCGTTTATGTAGCTTTTATTAAGGTTTTGCACGTAAGGTTCGTTTGAGGATGTTTCAGGTTTTACGCCCTATCAAGGGTGATTTTGATGCCATGGACATGCCTCGAGGGAATCCGAGCTTCCAAGACCAAGTGGGGAAGTGCCACCGTTCTTTAATGAGCAAGATACGAAGCATCGGGTGAAGTTCGGAAGCGTCGGGTGCCAAGTTTTGAAGCTAGAGGCCATTTCTGCAGTTAACAAGGCGGTATCCATACAACCGTTTTGGTTGTATCCATACGGTGGCCTTATATTTTGGACAGATTCCTGCGTATCCATACACCGTTTTGGTTGTATCCATATAGCTCCTCTACGGAGAATTTCCAGCACAGGCTTAACAGCTCGGTATCCATACAACCGTTTTGGGTGTATGGATACAGATTGCTTACTGTCAGATTTTTCTGCTTTTTGAACTTTCCATTTATGGAATAGTTTCTACTTTTGGAAAGTGCTAGGATATTTGTTATGAGAGAAGGGTTGGATTGTATAAATATCCCTCTCCTCTCTCCTAGTAAAGGGTTGTTAGCTTAGTGGTAGCTTAGGATAGTTTTCTTCCATTGTTGTTCCAAGCTTTTCTTGTCATTTCCTTCAAGAACTCAAGTAAGTATTTGGTTTCGTTTAATTTGTCATGTATTAATGTTGTAGCTACGGACTAGATTCTTCTTTAAATCAAGTTTATTTCCGGTTCTATCGGTTAAACATGTTTGTCAATTCTAGCATGCTTTCTAGTCTTTTTCTTATGTGTGAGTAGTTGATTAGGCTTGGCACCGGGGTGATTAATACTTTGTGACTTTGGTTAATCTTGCCTTTCTCAACTTAAGACTTGAGGTTTGGTTTGTAAATGTGCGTGGTTCGCCTTTTATGTAATAAAACTTGTCGATGTTAACCTCCGGTGATCATATGCTCGCACATATGGTTTCGTGAGCTATGTCTTGCCTCGTGTTTGCCAAAAGAACCAAAGAACTTGCTCGCTTTCCAAACTATGCTTCTAGTTCTTGACCTTGATAGTTAGTTTGAATGCAAGTCTTGGCGTTGTTAATCTCCGGTGATCATGTGCTCGCTCACATGGTTTCGAGAGCTATGTCACGCCTTGTGTTAAGCTTGTTGTTCAAACTCTATATCAAGTCTAACCATTTTCATAGCTAAATCTTCTGGTTGATAACCTATGCCGTGTGATTCAACCGTGTTTTCGTTGAGAAAAGTTAATTGGCTTAAGTTACGGGCGTTAGGAGCTTCTATGCCTTGCCGCCTTTAATTCTTAGTTCAAACTCTTTTTCTAGTCATTTTCATAAGGGCAATTCTCACCTTTCAAAGGAAAACTAAAAGTTGGCCGTCTAAACGCCGGAAACCCTTGCATCTAATCCGAACAAGCTATATTCGAACTCCCTGTGGATCGACTCGAACTTTCTTGCTATACTATGCAAATCTTTAGTTGTAGTCCGGTAAATAAATAATTGAATTTGACGGCCGTTTAGTAAACTTCAACGACTACAGATTTGGGGCCCGATCAGTATTTCAATTGTGACAATGTTGAACTCTGTGCATCAAAGTGCAGAAGCCGGAGAGTAAGCCAAAGTCTTAGGCTAATATGACAAATTTGTTATTTTTTTTGCTATTTTATGTTAGATTCATAACATAAATTATAAATCACAGTCGATTGTGATATACTCATCGTATATTTGTGAACATGCAAATGATGGACACATTTTATATTACGTGAATGTGATAGATTTATCCTGATAAAGTTAATATAATTAATTTATCACAATCAAGTGTGATTTATGATTTATGTTATGAATTTATCATTGAACTACAAACAAATTTATCATGCAAATAATACATTTACCATAAAAAATAAAGTTATCGCAAAAGCAAACAAAATATAAAAAAATACTTAAAATATCCTTTATGGTAATTTCAAATAGGCATATAGAGCCATAAATTGTACAATAGACGAGGTATAGCTGAGAAAAAAATAAAAATTAAAGTTGAGCTAAAAAACAAAACGACTACTACATATGATGTGAGAGGCTTTTTCTTTCCCCAGTTTGAGAGGGTAAATAATACTCCCTCCGTCCCATAATGTAGAGACCCGTAAATTTCTTATTTAATTTTAATATTTGTAGTTGAAAAGAAAAAGAAAAAAAAGAAAAAGAAAAGGGTGAAAATGACATGAATACGAATGTGGGGTTATATGTGCAAAGGTTGGAAAGTTTGGGGTGTTGATGTGATTAGTGCATGTGTGTATATGTGTCATGTGTGTCGTGTATACCAGGGAATTTTGTTTCCTTTTTTTTCCATTTTCATCTCATCTCTCTCTCGGCTCTCAGCTCTCTCCATCTTTTTCACTTTCTCACCCAAAAACTCATCTCCAATCTTAAAACCCACTATAATCAATTTGAACTGCATCTTCTACTTGCGTATTCAAGCTCGTATTGCGTTGGATAGAGCTCGGTTTGGTATATTTATGTTCGGTTTGGATTCCGGAAGCTAGGATTTGCTCAACCTCTTTGATTTTGGTTTGGATACTCGAGGTAAAAAATTCTACGTCTCTTTATATGTTATTTGGGTGTTCCTATGCCTCATTTGAACTTGTATTGGTTGTTATTGGGATTGGATCAAAATCTGTCATGTGGTGAAAAATTGCCAGAATTTCGGATTCCTACCGGTAGGACTTGTTTCCTAACGGTAGGATTATTAATTTTTCTCGGGCACCTACCGGTACCATTTATTTTTCTATCGATAGAATTATTGTGAACCAAAATTTTGTTCCTTCTGTTTTGGGCTTCTACCGGTAGAATCCAAATCCCTGCCGATAGGCCACTAGTCAAATGTTATGATCTCCTGTGTCGGTGCAAACTCTTTCTTCCTAGAGCCTTGACCACTTCAATGGGCATACATATTTATTTATACACATAAAAAGGAATCATGCCGTCATGTTTGTCTTTATGTGCCATGTGATGAATGTATATATTGGAATTGTTGAAATTAGTGGAATTGTGGAAGGATAAATATGAGCTTCATGCACGACATTTGTACGAACGGTACACTCGAGTATGTGAATGACACGAGTACATTCAGAGCCCATCGACGGATGGGTGCCTGGCAGGGGATATCGGGATCTTATAATTGGCCCGGCAGGAGCTAATGCTCATATTGTATACTTAAGGCCTAACCTATAAGGTGGACGCCTGGCAGGGGATATCAAGATCCCATAATTGGTCCGGCAGGAGCTAATGCTCATATTGTATACTCAAGGCCTAACCTACAAGGTGGACGCTTGGCAGAGGATATCGAGATTCCGTAATTGGCCTGGTAGGAGTTTCAGCTCAGACACGCAAAGGATACATACATTGAGACACAAGTTGAATGAGTACGACCTATGAGTTTGAATAAAAGAAGGATTGGAGATATTGGGACATTTTATCATGATAGTTGCGCATCCTTCGTTGTCATTTGATTTTCCATCATTTGTTCTTTCATTTAGCTCATTTAAATATAGAGTTTGCCTAGACTTTTCTACTGGACTAGTGTAGTTCAAGCCTTATATTATTTTCAGGTATTAATCCGGAACCATAGCTTGCATGCGTGGAGTGCTTGGAGTATGGACATCATTTCTGAAAGCTAACTAAAGAAGTTACTCATTCATCTTTGTAAATTTCTTTTGAAAGATCAATTTGTAACTAAATTGTAATTCTTTTGACTTGGAATATTGTAACCCTTAATCCTCTTTCGAAATTTGATACTTATGTTAATTTGCGGCCGTGGAGCCGATGTTGTAACATTTTGGAACCTTGTGAACTTGGAAGTATTGTTATGGGAATGAGAATACGGTAATCTTTTGGGTATCGTAGGAAATATCATGAGGATTTATTTATGGGAAACCTCTTATATTTATGTTAAAAATCGAGAGCGTGACACATAAAGTTTGGTATTTTCAGGAATACGTGTCATTTTTAAATTGCATATATCTTTTAATCCATAATGTTTTAGGCGATTTTTTGAACTTTGTTTAATAGTACAAATTAAAATCTATCAAACAAGATCCATATTACTTATAAAAAATATTATATATTAAAAGATATAGTTAATTTTTTCATAGGGCTGGAATAGTGAAAGTGTCAAATTTTATGGGATGTAGGGAGTAAAACTTAGACCATTTGGTGCGCACCGTGTTTTGTGGGATCCATCTCGGATACACAAAATGTATTTCTATAGAAAATCATTTCAGTTGAATATTGGTAAGGGCTTGATCATCATGTCTTTCCTCAATTTTCTGATAGCAAATTAAGCAAAGGATCAATCAAGCCTGTACCGATATTTGATTGAGCATATTTTTTACAAAAATTCTTAACAAAATATTTAAAAAAATGAACAGCTCCGATTATTTTAAACCCCAATGTGAGTTCCACAAAGTGCGGTGTTGCAAAATAGTGTACCCAAGAAAGGATGAGTACTGCTATAGGTACCAATGGCTACCGTACATATGGCGTACCAATGGCCACGCGAGGCCCACTATCAGTCTCGTCCGAAAAATCCGAGCCGTTCAATAATTTTAAAACAAAAAACAGAGTGTTTATAGCTGAAAATCATATCAATCCAGTGTGTGTAAGTGCTCGATCCAAGCTTCCCATTTTTCATCCAATCTTTCCATTTTTTCTAATTTTCACAAAATGGGAAGATCGGATCGAACACTTACAGATGTCGGATTAAGCTAATTTCTTGCGTAGGTCACGTGGTTTTTTTTTTAAATTATTAAACGGTTCGAATTTTTCATGCGAGGCCCGTAGTGGGCCCTACATGACCATCAGTACGCCATTGGTATGCAAACCGTCGGTCCTCATACGTATCTTTTTCGTAGAAGGCTCGAGGGTGAATTCGACTTTTGCTGCTAAGTCGACGGTGCTGAGAGCGGCGGTGCACACACTTCCCGTGATTAGAAAAAGGAAATTTTCAAAATTTTGCGGTGCAAGGCGGTTCGTCCACAGAGAGAGGGATTTCGCTACTCCTACACGATACATCCAAAGAAAAGGAAACCACGAGGTCGTGTCGTTCCTTTTCCAAGGGTCTGGGAAAACCGAGCAAGTCGCCGTGAATCGTAAAACACAAGTGCTTCTGCACTGGCGACGACGACGATGGCAGTCTTCGCGCATCGATTTCCCTCCGATCCTTCGACGGTTTAGCCCTTCTCCGAGACAGCCACCACCTCAGACTCCTTCACTTCTCAAGGTAATCATCACCTTTTGATACCATAGATTCACGTGTTAGGGCTTCATTTGAGCATCTGAGATTCGATTTGGTTATAGGAGGCCTTGACTTATGCATTTCCGTCTCCTGTATTGACGAACGAGCTGGTTGGAATCTTGTTTGGCGTGTCGAGTGAAGAATCTAGGGTTTTGATTTTTGGAATCAAGTGTTTTTTTGAGATTTGTGTTTGATTTTCATTAGCTTCGGTTTCACGCATAATCTCAAACCTTGTACGTACTACATAGTGCATAAAGGCCTTGTCCCTTTTTGAAAAATCAAAACCTAACCAAACCGATGCAGCAATAAAACCGACTGAATTATTCAAATATGGTTCGGTTCAAAAACAGTTGTTTTGGCATTAGAACCACCCCATGTTAATTGCTTTAATTAATATTCATTTCAGTTAATTGTGTATGGGTGGTTTCATCTGTATGGACTATTGTTTGGGAATTGAGATTTGGTTAAGTTAGAGGAGGTCTTAACTTGTAGGTTTCCATTTCATGTTGGCTTGAATCTCTTTTAATATGTCAGCAAAGAGTCTAGGGTTTTGATTTGGGTCAATGGTTTTTCGGGATTTGAATTTGAAGTTCAATTGTGTCAGCTTCACGCCTAATTATTTTTTTCTTATCATTACCTCCTCTGCATTAACTGTCATATTCAGTTTGCCTTTTCTAAGGAAGAGGAAACAGAATTTAGCAACACATTATTTCATTGTTCTCGATCATAAGTAATGAAAAACTTGCAGCATCCAAGCCCGGATTTGTCGTGTGACTCGTGTTAAGTTGGTACATTTTCTCTGAGTGGTCTCATCTAATGTGATAAATTTTTTTGATTGGAGTTGTTAGTGTTTCCATCGAGCGCTGTGATTGGTTTAATATAGAAGGTTTTAAACATATAAATCTATGGAACCATGTTTTTTGAATACCCTAGGTCCCTAACCATTTTTTTTCTTGTTATTATGTGATTCCTCTAGTTTAAGGCTCCAATTGTTTCGGAATAGAATGTTTTCCAGGAAAATGTTTACCATTTTCCCTTGTTTGGTTGGATAAAGAGTGCAAAAAAATATTTCACACGTAAAATGTTTTCCATCGTATGAGTGAAAATGTTACGAAACCCCGTAAGTCATTTTTGGGTGGAGAGACTGTAAGTAATTCATCAATTCCGTTGTTCCCTTTCAACCCAAGAAAGCAAAATTCTCACACACCAATCTTTCCATGGGGATCAATATCAAACAAGAACCATGGGGATCAATATCAGACAAAAATTGCAGGAACTACCATGTGTACATAATCTCTCTTACACTACCGAGTTCCTGCATAAACTTACTCTCTCTCTCTCTCTCTCTCTCTCTCTCTCTCTCTCTCTCTGTGTGTACGTACATACCTAGCTACATATGTACCTGTGTGTGTTATTTATCAGGGTGTGTTCGTGGCTATGTTTGTGCAAAACCACAACATCTCTAGTCAATTTTCTTTTTAAAAGGTTGGATCTATTTCAATGGAAACTATTTTTGAATTGTCAACCAAATATCTGAAAATAAAAATGATAAGATTGTTTTTGGTAAAGTTATTTTTCCAGAAGAATATTTTACATCGTAAACTGTTTTACCTCAAAACCAACGGAGCCAAAGTGTTCAATTTTCGTGTTCAGTTTGCTTTCTATTCGAAGACTGAGGAAAGGGAACTTAGAACCTCGTAGTTTTATAGTTTTATTGTATTCAAGTTGGATGGATGAAAAGATAGTTTATTGGTGTTCCATCTAGAGGAAGTCAGGGACTATTTTGTTTAGCTTGAGGGTAATGTTGAGCACCGAGTTTTGATTTGGTTGTAGTTCTTAACGCATAGATTTTCGTCTCATATAGTGGTTAAGCAGCTGGCTAGAGTTTTTCCCAATGTGTTGAGTGAACAGTCTGGTTTTATTTTTGGATAAATGTTATTAGATTTTGATTTTCATTAGCTTCAGTTTCTTACCTAATCATTTCCCCCCATTCTGTGTGTCGTCTGGTTTAAATGGCGTATGTGGTTTGCCTTTATATTAGAAGATCAAGGGAAAAACGTTAAATAGGAATATTTGCTGCTCAGATCTCAAATAGAAAAAAAAAAAAAAATCAACTTCTAAACAAGTTGAGTTGTTATGACTATTCTTATTTCAAGTAATTGGTTCTTTGCATGAGTGACAAGTTATGTGTGTGCTTCCATATATACAATCCCCCTCGCATGATGAGTAACATGAACATTCTTTAAATTAGCTAGATTATTTGATGATGCAGAGTCATGCCCACATTTACAGCAATAGCTTTGGATCGATTGATTGAACCAGGAGCTGCAAAATCGATGACAACTGTGACGAATGTTTCTGACTCAAAACTCGACCGGAGAAATAATACTATCAATTCAAAGCTGGAGAGGAGGAATAGTACTTCAACAACGACAACACTGGATAAGAAGCATCACTGGGCTAGGATAAAACCGGCACTGTATGCCACACCTAAGTCAACTCCACTTCCAGATTCTCCATCTTCCTTCGCTCCATCTCCGTATATTGTGGATCACAAACGGCGTGGGCCACGCCTTCTCAAGAGCTACTCTGAGGATGATGTTGCTGCTCGCAAGTGGGCTCCTGAAGAAGAGAAGGTTGGCGATAATACAAAAGTTGCTGGAAAGGAGACGACGGATTTGACCGAGGATGTTGCCTGCAGTGTTACTTGTCCTGTAGAACAAGAGCATGTGAATGATATTTCTTCCGGGGAACCGGTAATTAGTGAGTTGAGCAGCAGTTCAGCTGCACAAAATGGTTCAGCGAAGTCTGTTGAAGAAGGTGGAGAGCTTGAAGATTTCCTTGATCCGCAGGACTTAATGAGTGCTAAGAGCAACACTGAGGGAGATAGTAACAGTGGGGTGGAACGGTCTTTGTATCAGACTACACCAGTTGCTGAGTTTTATGATGCTTGGGAAGGTAATCCTTCTAAAATTCTGGAATTGTCTTTTCAGGATCATGTTGACAAAAATGTGTTTGGTTTCCCCTTTTTTTTGCTGGTATTTTCATTTTTCTAGAGTTATAATTCTTAATCATCTGCCTTCGTATTTCTCATCATTTTATATGGTAGGTTTATTTGAATTCTATCTTCATCAGTTAGCAGAATTTTTTTCCATATGCTATGAGCTTTCTGCTTTATCTGTCACAATCATTACTGGTATTGCAGTACGAATTACATCACAATCTTTTTTCTTTTTCTTTTTTTTGGATCAGCAAATTACATCACAATCTTACTTTTTAAACTCCTGTTACAATGTTGGTAGCTAACTAGCTTTTCTTGCTATCCATAGAATTATCTTCTGACAATGGACGACAGCCTCCTCTGCTTGATATTGAATGTGAATTACGTGAAATAAGGTTGAGTTTATTAATGGAGATAGAAAATAGGAAGCAGGCAGAAGAAGCCCTGGATAATATGCGAAGCCAATGGTCGAGGATTCAGCAACAGTTATCTTTTGTAGGGTTGACAATCCCTGCAGAGCCTATTTCTTTAGCTGAGGATGAGCGATTGGGTGTTGATCCTGTTGAGGAGCTATGCTGTCAAGTTTATCTTGCTCGGTTTGTTTCACATTCCATTGGGAGGGGTACTGCAAAGGCTGAAGTTGAGATGGACATGGAAACCCACATAGAGTCAAAGAACTTCGAGATTGCTCGGTTGTGGGACAAATTGCATTACTACGAGGCAGTGAATCGGGAGATGTCCCAAAGGAACCAGGAAGCTGTCGGTAAGAAATGTTTATTTCTTCTTTATTGGATGTTACATTTCTAAGCAGCTTGCTTTTACTGATAGTTTTACATTTTCAACTTATCTTTGTGCTGAATACAAGCCCTAATCAGGCTATCTTCATAAGAATAAGCAAACCCTAATCAATTCAAAAAGTAAACTACCTTAAAATAACAATTAGCAGAAATCATAGAATACTTCGTTCACCGGATTTGAGTGCAGAGAACATCATGAGTTTGCCATGTAGAAAACAAAAACGAGCAAGATTGTGTGTTTTGGTGAAGAAATCAGCCGCTACAACAAGAAGGAAACAAACAGCGAATCAATAGTGTCTAGTTGAAGATGACGGCGAATGAAATGACAATCAATCTCAATATGCATGATATCAATTGTTTGCAACCTGAATTACACTATTATTATCTCAATAAGGCATCATGATAGCCTCGAGAGAGCATTTGTACTTGATGGAACCCATCAAATCCAACTATTCAGCATTAGCATACACCGTTGACTTTCGCTCGGGGAAATCGCTTGTCCAACCAACATTAGTGTAAGCCCAGAGAGTTGTTTTTGAAGTGGAAGAGAGCAGTAAATCTTGAAAAGTAGAAGCTTGTACATAGTGCAAAATGCTTAATATAGCAGTCCAATGCAATGCGCAGAACGAAGAGCAGAAACAACCGAATGATGTGGACTACATAGGCAACGTCAAGACAAGTCACAATGAGATAATCCTAAGAGCCTACTTATTTACGATCCTTCGTAGTATCTTGAAGAGAAACATCATCTGAAACAAAGAACTTTTGTGACCTAATCGGACTATCTATAGTTTGCCAATGAAAGATTTCATTTGCACACTAGGACTGTGTCAAGAGGTAAGGAAACCACGATGCAGAGAAAAGAAGGAAATGACTAAAATCTTTCTTTTAAAGCTCTTGAAAGTGAAACCAGTGGTGATGCCAGAGTATGAGCTGTGGGGTCGCTTGACCCCGTGGCAGAAAAATTCTATCCTGCTATGGTGCTTTAATTTACTGATGGACTAAAGGTTGACACCCTAAAAATTGGGTATGAACCCATGACACGTTAGCACCAAATGATTTTCCAACCACTATAGTCTCTCTCTCTCTCTCTCTCTCTCTCTCTCTCTCTCTCTCAATAAAGCACCACGTAAAACTTCTAACATGTATTGATTGGGGTTCAAGTTGGACTTTTTTATGGGATCAATTTCATTTAGTTAAAATTAACGATATATGGTTCTAAATTCTAACAAATAACTTTCCTGTAACAATATATTACCATGTAAGTTGACATAATATATAAACCTTCATAGTATTGCTAGGTTCTTAATTTAGGATCCATTTAATTAATACCTATGGTTCTTAGTTCTTAGTTTTATCTCGGCGGGATTTCAAATCATTGGTATGTATAGCATACAAGTATACATGATATTTGAAACTTTATTTTTCTATAAAATAGATGGTAAGTTGTTAATTAGTATATATTATTATATCGATATTTGTATATGACCCCATATCCAACGATTCATGGACTCGCCACTGCTTGAAACAAAGGAGTTTTCACCTCACTAATTATTCAGAAATGCTACTGGTACAGCAGCTGCTGTACAGCAGCCCCACACAGGCCCCTTTTGGGCCCGTCTCGGGTCCCGCAAAGATGATTAGAGCCGCTCATTTTGTTCCAAATACTTCGTTTAGGGTCTCTGTAAAAAATCACTTCAATCCGACATCGTGAAGGGTGTTTACGAATCATCCAATTTTGCTTCAAAATTTAGGGGCCTGTGCGGGGCTGCTGTACAGCAGCTGCTGTTACTGTAGCAGTGTTGCTAATTATTATAGAATCAGAAATAAGAATGATCATCTCACCAGTTAATAAGAATAGAAGAACCTAACCAGTAGATGTGTGACTAATAAATAATTAGGTGGAGTCCTGTGGAATGGGCTGAGAACTAATCTGTGGAATAACAGCGTGAAATCGCTCATACCAACCACAAGAAGACTGCTTAAGCCATTAAAAGCATGATGTAGATCCCACAAAAGGATCAGAGGGTTGAGAAATTCTTGGAGGGGGGTATATTAAAATTTAAATTAGGAAAAGGACCAGAGGGTTGAGAAATTCTTGACCTAAAATTACACTGGTATTGGCGCATACTGACGTATACCAATAACATTAACGGTAACATAACAGATGCGGTATTTAAAACCTTGGTCATGGTGCCCATGAAGTGATGGTCTTGCCATTGTCTTAGGCCCTCAACATGTCACAGATTATTGAGCTGTCTAGGCTTTTTATTAGTTAACGTCCACCAATTTTTTGGGCCCCGTTTGGATTTGTTATTATATCTCTGTCAGGGAAGTTTTGTCTACTACAGTTCTACCACCATACTGTTTGTGCTGTGTATGTTTACGGGTGTGGTGCTATTTTGCATGCATCATGGATGCTGCGAATCCTGCGATCTTATTGATCCCCTGTTTTTTGCATGTTGTAGAGGTGTCACGGCGTCTTAGGCAAATAAGGAAGAGAAGGCAGAGTTGGGTGTGGGGTTCGATTGCTGCTGCAATTACACTTGGCACTGGTGCCTTGGCATGGACTTACCTTTCGACTGGAGGACAATCATCTTCCACCAGCAAATCCGTTGCTCCTCAGCAAGACTTTGCAGCGGAGTGAAGAGCTCTCGATAGTAGACAGCTGAATGGTGGTATCGTAGGGGAACAATAAGCAACCAAGAGGTTGAATATGCCATATTGTGAATACAATGTATTGCATTTCTGGGTTGCACATGTATATATTCCACCTCCCAGGATGATGTATAGGTCCGGCTTAATAATTGAATGCAGTCTGTTACCAAGTGATGAATCCATCAGATACATGGTCCATTTTTTTGTATATAGAATCAGGTTTTCCTGTGCTGCCTGGCTGTCAAAGTTCTGTGGAATTAAATGGAGCTCAAGGAATGCATCAAATTTTGTTTATACATTTGGATCAGCTCCACAATGTTATGGGAAAGGGGCCGGACCGAGCGGTTAGTTTGTTGGCCCATAATTTCGGTCTAGTCACCTACCAAAACGGTTTGGTTTACGAAACTGAAGTAAACGGGCAAAACTGCTGCATAACTAGCAAACCTTGAGAACTGGACCGACAAGTTCAAAAGCCGAAAGTATTAATGCGCCAAAACAGGCAAACGAGCTTACTGCTTCCCTTTCCTATGCGGGATGAAAGTGTGGGGAAGAACCGTTAAAAATGCACCGAACACAAGGTTTTCATGTTTTTCTATTTGTATCATCTTTCAAAAGCCCATTGGGTTGTAAAAATGTCTTACGTTTCTGGGTAATTTCTCTTTTAATATCCAGAATTACTTCTTTATGCCCAAATTTTAATATGTACTAGTATTTTTATTTTTATTTTTTATAGGCATTATGTACTAGTATAAGTGCACCTGATTGTTCCAAAGCAATACAACTTTGAAGAGGAGGTGAATTTCGAGCCCGCAACTCCTTTCTTATTTGCTTAGGCTGGGGTAGTACATTATACATGATGTATCTTGTATGTACATACCTAAACAAGGAAAGCTTCAGAAGCGGTCATTTTTTGTAGTACTTATTCAATTTTTTTTATTTGTTAGTTTTTTTTATTATTCCTTCTTTATGACGAGACGAATTTAGAAAGTAAAAAATTACGATTAAAATCTAATTTTTTTTGAATAAAGACAAAAATATATCAATAAGCCAATTTTTTTTTGTCTTCATTCAAAAAAATGGATTTTGATAGTAATTTTTTACTTTTTAAATTCCCCTTGTCATGAAGAATCAATAATCCTTAAAAAATTGATGAAAAACTAACAAGTACAATTTTTTTTTTGAATAAGAACCAAAAAAAATTGCAATTTGACGTATTGTGCCAAACAACCAAATTAGGAGTCTCTCTCTCTCCCTCTCTCTCTCTCTCTCTCCAATATTTGAAAAGGAAAAAAATACCAAACCACTTGAGGACAAGTAGGCAATGACACTTTATCAATACACTTGTAATAAAAGATCCTAGGTTGTAAGCCATAGCATAGTGTGAATTTACATTAATGCCCTCTGAGCTTTGGCTTTGTGTTTGGTTCTACAGGTGTTTGTGTATGGGTAAGTTTGGTATCTTACGTTATTGTTGAAAATTCTTGATCGTGAGAGAAGCGATAGATTCATCGTCGGTCGTCCGTTTTTCACGCTTACATTTGGTACTCTATTTGCTAATTTCGTCGAATTCTTGTACGCTCATATTCTTGCAAACGCTCGATCGTGAGAGAAGTGATAAGAGACATGGTCGGTCGTTTGGTTTTGGCGCTTGAAATTGGTACTCTCTTTGCTGATTTCGCCAAATTCTTGTACTTGGTACGATTGACGCCATCTTTGAACGAGAGGCAGGCTTCGGTTTTGGTGCTTCGGTTTCGTAATTTACTGAATTTCTGTACCTGTTGAGCTGATTTATTTTTCCTAACTCATAATGACGACACTGTTGCTCTAGCGGTCCACGTCTTTGAAGGAGATGCGAGATCAGTTATTGGTTCACCCCATTCCAGCTGTGCTAGAATCAAAGAGGAGGAGTGAGAAGAGGAAAATTATTGATTTATTTCCAGTTTCAATTCCGATTCGATTATTTAGGGATAAGAATTTTCCAGACCAACTTTTTTTTACAGATTTTACGTTTGTAAGAGTTTCGATACCGATTTGATTCCATGATTTAGGGAAAACAGTTTTCCAGACCATATTTGCTGCAGATGTTATGTTTGCGAGTCACTAGAATAGGACTGAACTAACTCCCAATGATATATTCAACTAAGAATTAAATTCATACGCATTTCTGCTATAAGTTTAGCCTTGTTGAAAATTATCCCATATTGTACAGAGCGATATAGTTTATGCTTGTTTGAGCTGCTTGTGATCTTGTTTATGTGTGGCATTTTACGCCGTTTAGTGGTCTTTAGAGCCTTTGTGTAGGTGTGTTAGGTATTTTGCGATCATACTAACAATATATCAGTCATCTTTGATGTAATTCTTGGAATTGCCTATAAAGGTTTCTTGCATTTAGTATTGCTGTAAGCTTTCAAGATGCTTTGCAATCTACTTGCCTGCACATTGTCGTAGTTTTGCGGGTGCGCCGTTGTGGGCTTGGAACAGAACCTGGAGCAGTGTACTAGCTGAGGAGTTCAAATGACATAGTTGTAAGGGTTGGAGAGTCAACGTCACAAAGCACACATAACTTAAAATATATCGCTGATGTGCCTTTCATAAAGAAATATTCAGTTTTGTTTGAGCTTGGTGAGCAGTTCGAGTGGGAAAAAGCTGGAGACTTTGAAAACTGGTTGACTTCAATTGTCAATGCAAGGCCAAGGTTCATTCAACCTTTTTACTGTTCGGCCAATGCTTTACCTGTTCCTCCTACTTCCTCTCACGGTATTGGTAATTATGAACTTGCGCTGAAAATATATTTCACATTTTATTGTAAGTACTGACAATAAACAACTAAAATTTCTTGAACCTCATTCTCTTGCAGATCACCACTGCTGTTGGTTTGTGGATGACAGTGGTAAGACTTTAAATACCATTTCAATAGATGATTTTAAAGGTCGTTTAAGAGTTAATTATTGCCAATTTTTCATGTACGAGTAATCTTGAGCTGAATTGTATGTTTAAATGCAGGCTATATCGGAAGAGTTCATACCAAATATCTTCGCACCATCGATGCTGTGGTGATAATCCACAGTGGTGCTTGATTCTTCCACACACAAAAACAGGTCATAGATTAGTTGCTATAATTGGAGTGAGGTTGTGAATTATGTTATGTTGTTTAAACCTGTCTAGACTCCGAGTAGTGTAAAAGGGTTAGCTAACATGCTTTATATTGTAATCAGTCCTCTAAAAGTCCAACCAAGGTTAGCCTTCGTATATTCAATGACAAATTGACAATATTCAGTTTAATGATTTGACAACTATTAAACATGATACCAGTATTCAAATTTGTGCTTAGTCTTCTTGATTCAAGACACAGCTTATCACAAACTTGAAACCACATACATTGTCATACCCATTCTGTCCATTTTCAAATTTCAATTTTCTTCCAGAAGGCTTAGCTCAGGCTACTCAGCTATTATTAAGCAACATGGCTTCAATGCCCATGCTCACAACATAAAACATTACCATTTTTTGGTGTTTTATTGGAACTAGCATGTTGGTTGTGATTGCAGGAAAAAACTTTTAAGCTTCCCCCTGTTGATTCCCCAGAATGTTCACTCTATCTATTCAAAAGGAAGCTCTGATTTCAGAGATAGTGGAAAGACAGAATCAGAGGTCTTGGAATCTCCAGTTTAGAAGATTTTATACATTTGGGATGAAGAGCAACTCAACAATCTAAAACAGATTCTATCTGCAATCCAAATGGATGACACATGATGTTTTACAATGGAAATGGAATAATGACCTCACATTCTCTGTGAAGTCTACATACTCTAAATGCGAGGATCATAAGTTTGTGGAAAACAAAGAGATTTTCTCAACATGGAAGAACATTTACCACACCCAAAAAAATAAAATAAAACAAAAATTGAGCTTTTTGTCGTTCCTGCTAACTAATCTTGATGGTTACCGATGAAATTATGTTTACAGTATACCAAATTTAGATGTTCTGTGGCATTTGTCAAGGACTCAAGAACAACCAAAATGTGGATGAAGATAAACTCAGTACCTGACTCTAAGTTAGGCAAAGACCTTGTGGGAAAGGAGAGGTCTGATCCTATCAAATCCTTTTTGTGTGTGTGTGTGGTTTGCTCTTGTTTGTGTCTGTGGTCGTTAAATCCTTTTTTTGTGTGTGTGTGTGTGTGTGTGGTTTGCTCTTGTTTGTGTATATGGTCGTTTTTTTGGGCTGTTTTTTAGTCCTGCTCTATAGCCTTGGGTAGTTTTTTGAGGGGGGTTGTTGGTTTTGTTTGTCTTTTTTGGGTTTTCTGGGGTTGCTTTTAGAGGGGTTGCTGGCTTTTACTTGTTTTTTCTTGGTTTTTTGGGATTGCCTTTTCTGAGATGTATGGCTTGTTCCTTGTCCTTTTTTGTTCTTCCATGGTTTTTTTTTTTTTTTTTTGGGTAGTGTTTGGCTACTGGTTGGTGAGTGGGGTTAGTCTATATTGGTTCTACGTATTGAATCTTTTTGTTCCCTTGTGGACACTTTATTTGGTGACATCTAGCATATTGAGCTGGGGTGGGTAATCAGGCTATTTCTTTGGATACTCATTATTGGAAAGCTATGCTACATAACTGCTTGATGATACTTTGAATGTTTGCTTTCAACTGATATGTTTCTGGGCTTGGGGATCACACCTCTGAACCATGGAAGTGCTGTTATTGATGCTGATTTTTTCCTATCCAATATTTTTATCATTGGATGCTGGATTTATATCTTTGTTGGATGCTTATATGGATGCTAATAATGCTGGTTATGAAGTTTTATGGTGCAAGCTTTGGTTTTAGATGTTGACAATTCTCTAAATGGAGGCATTGCTGTTGTGTTACTTATGTCTTATGTTACTTGATGCTGCATTCTGGGGACGATATGGTAATGTTGTGGTTGTTTGATCAAGGCAAATGAATCAATTATGCAACCTTCTATTTGTTCAAGGCAAAAAAATCATTTATGCAGCCTCTTCATGGAAATGTTACTCATTGGCAAGGTGATTCTCTTCCCTTGCTTTATTGTATAGCCATTTCTCTGTGAAGAGGTCGATGATGTGATGTTCTGTATACCACGATTGGAGAATTTGGTGCTATTACTACTTGGAATGAATTGAAACATGCTCTGATTGAAATGATCATTTGGTGTGTTGGATATACAATTGTCCAAACTCAGATTATTATCTGGACGTATGCATACTGTTTCTGTTATGGATGTAATCTGCTCTCTTTTTTCTCAACTTCTCGCTGATGCATTGTGGTAGCCACGTGGCATGTCATGTGGTCTCCATTCTTGCTCTTCTCTTCTCTCCCCCTTCTCTTTTTTTTCCTCAATGTACCCGTTATCTCGATTTTACCGTTGTAGATTTTGAAAAGTATATGAAGAATGAAGTGAGGAGCACTAAAGAATGTCTTCAAATGTCAAGACTTCACTTACGTGTTTATTTTACCTGTTCTTGTTTCTTCCAAGCAAAAATTAGCGTTATTTGCATTGTTTTACAGGATTTTAGTTTTGCTTGTTTTGTAAAACTCTAGCACAATAGCAGTTTGATTGGGTTATGTATATGAATACCTAATATAAAGTTTCTTATTATAATTTATTATTTTCTATGGTGTCGTTTAAATGAATTACCGCCTTAGTATTAGTACCTGATCAAAGTTTTAACATATCTAGCACGATACTACACAAGTAAATTGCTGGTGGCTTGTCATGGTTGTCCTATTTGAATGAAGTTGATTCAAGGTTGACCTTTCTAAAACAAGATGGCATTGTGGATCAAAGGGGAATACAATATCAAAATCTACTCCATAGATGACTTGGACACCAAAAAATTTGCATTGGCTCTCCACCATGTTCAATAGTTTACCACATCAGAAGGATGAGTTGAATTTATAGGTTATCCTGCTTTCAATTATGTGAACCTAAGAAGTATTGGGATGCCTTGAGAGTAGCATTATCTGACTTCTGGTGGAAGCATATCCAATTAGCAAGGGAGATTTGTAGTAAATCTGTAATCACAAATCCCCTCACTTAATTGATCGAGGTTCTAACACCAGCACATAGGCATGAATTGTATAATTTCCTTGTATACGAAACTAAACATCTCATTGATGAGTACACGTTATTGATGCTTGAAATTCATGGAAAATCGTAGACCTGAGGCATTTTCCAGAATTTTGCTGCATTTTTCAGTTACATGGAATGTTGAAATGGACTGCTTTAAAAAATTAATGAACTTTCACTTGGGAGTTTCATATTCATACGACATATAACGTAAGAGTGAGCTATAGCAGGTAAGCCAAATTGTTTGGGCGAGTGTCGATCAATTTCTGAAACACTTACATAGCCAGTACATTTGTGTTTATGGTAGTAGGATCAATGCCAACCAAAAGCAAAGCTCTATCCCTCTGAACGAATGAAAGATTTAGGCTACCCTGGATTTTGGATAGAAACAAACAACAACAGAAAGGAAATGGCATATGCACATACACCAAAACTAAACGTGGGCAATGAACTAGCAAAACCAGCAATGAAATGGCATTTGCAAAACTTGTAATTATGGCTACAGGAGTAGTTTGCTATTCAAGACTTCATCATTTGCAACTCGAACATCTTCCACCTAGGCAGTAA
The DNA here is from genome assembly GCA_019656835.1 of Rhododendron ovatum. Taxonomy (NCBI): domain Eukaryota; kingdom Viridiplantae; phylum Streptophyta; class Magnoliopsida; order Ericales; family Ericaceae; genus Rhododendron; species Rhododendron ovatum. The sequence continues at coordinate 21,536,001 of CM033790.1, read as the reverse complement.
ATTTATGCGGAAGAAATGTGCAGAATTCAAAAATTGGACGAACTCTCTTCGAAATCATGTCCAACATTTATCCAACCTCGTATGAAAACTTTTCGCCGAGCAATTAATCCAGCGAGTACGCAGAAACATGCGAAGCACGCGCATTAGACTAGTTCCTGTAAAAGTTTCAAAACAATATGACCAGATATTGAACTCGTTGGGATTTTGAAAAAATTAATGGATTTTTATTGTTATATCTATCATACAAAAATTTGAAGGTTGTCACCTACTTGGATCATGCACCAATAATTTCAACTCCTTCTCATGACATCTATTGTCCATCTCTTTACTGAATTTTGGCCTTTTTGAAAATATGAACGGTCATAAGTTTGAACTTCAACAGCATGACTACAAAAGAAATGCAGATCACCAAAACTCTTCGTTATGCTAATCGTGGTATGCAATTAAAGGTTGTTGATTGAAGTCCTATATGTATCAAGACACCATGAGACAATTTCGTTTAGATAATTACATGTGAATATCCTAATGAGTAGGTTCACTTTTTCTATTATTTCTTCTTATTAGCATGGAGTCATTATATGCTATAGGGATATAAAGTATATTTATGAACTGCGTGCGAGATCTACGATTGTATTGCATGCTCCATAAAAGGAAAATCCGAGTACAAAACATGATCAAACTCAACAGGGTGTAAAAAGACCCAGTTAGGAGGTAAAAGACAGAAACATCTTGATCTATAATAGCAAATAGAAACAAAGATACATCTTGATCTACACACGTAGAATAATGTCAAAAAGCTAAAATTTGTGAAAGCACAATGATTTAGAAAAGATAGACAAGTATTTGTTAAACGTAGTTTACTTATAGTAGTTGAAAATATTAAATGTGGCACCATTATTTTTCTCCATTTGCGAAAAGAAAGGCATTATAGGGAAGCATAGTTTGGCTTAATAATTTGTTTGGATTAATTATTTTTCTTTATTCAATTTTTTTGTATTTTTTAATTTTGTGTCAACTTTTGTGGATTTTTAGTTCCTCTCAACTACAAGAATCAAAAAAGTAAGAAATTACGTTAACAAGTAAATTTTCTTTTAAATAAAGAACAAAAATAGTCCAAAACAAACATAATTTTGGATTCTTTTACTCTTTATTCATTTTATTTAGTTTTAAACATAATTTAGTTTATTTTTAGATTTTTCTTATCATGACAAACCAATAATCTGTAAATAATTATCACAGAATTAATAAATATAATTTTTTAAATAAAAACAAAAAATAATTCATAAGAATTATTAAGCCAAGCCAGATTTGATTGTGTTCGCTTACCAATTTGAAGTTTATATTGACAAAAAATAAAGTGAGGCGGATGTTATATTAATTGAAAATGAAAACATATTAGAAATTTTTTTCTTTTTTTATTTATTGTAATTCATGTGTCCGGGCTAGAGTAAGCTTGCTCACGCGCACCTCAATTGACAAAGACAAATATTATGAACACAATTCCATCGTCCATTTGCGAATTAGTAAAATCATGGAGTAATAAAATCCTACTATACTCCGTTCTGGAACCGGAAATAAGTACTTATTTTTTAAGAAGATAATTTCATGCTAAAAAATTATGAATTTATTGAAATTTAAAAATATGCATTATGAAACTTGTTTGGAAGATCTCGATGAGATCTTTTATATAATGAAAAAAAATTAAAAAATTATTTTTTATTTAATTTATTTTTAAATTTAAAAATGTCAAATAATCTACTTATTTTTTTATGAAAGTTTCTGTAACGGGGCGAATACGACTTGGCCCCGCCGAAAGGGTCACACACACTCGAATCGAAATCTTGTCGAAGAGGATAACAGTGAGGTGGATACGGAATCCCAAAGAAGCTCTCGCAACAAAGGAATGGAGCTGGGGGGTCTCCATCTTCACCCCTTGTCTGCAATAATCTACTCCTCCTATTCTCCTCCTCTCCATTCCTATTCTTCCTACTGTCGTTGCACCACGCACTTCCATCTTCAGGCTACTCCCCGGAACAATACAACCCTTACCAGTCGTACAAGGAGAGCTAAGACTAGTACGAAGAAGATTAGAAAGAAGCCCCTTCTATCACTAGTAGAAGAGGACGAGGAACAAGATGAAGACGACGACGAGGATTTTGACCCAGCTGCCGAAGCTGAAGCTTCAGCGAGGACGACGTCGTTGGATGGGGAGGACGTCGAAGATGAGGCCGACCACGATTCATCCTCATATTCGAACGTCCTTTCGTTGAGTGAGAAGCCGGACAGGAACGTGGCCTTGCTCGACGATTACGACATGGACGAAGTCAATGCCCACCTCGACCCTAATCATCGCAGCGGTCCGTTTGTCCCCTCTGTCTTTTCTCGCCTATTTCGTCTGTTTGTTGCAGTTATTATTGAACATTTTTGTATTTGTTTGCTTCTTTGCATTTGATGGTGTTGAACGTACAAATTAGCCTCAATGTGAAAGCACCGCACGGTATAACGTTTTCACGGGGTGATATAGGAGGGCCTATCTAGTTTAATTGGTTCAGAAGCAAATTAAAATCTAAATCGTGGATGGGTAAATGGTTGATGCGTGAAGATGATGCTTTAGAATTACGTGATTAAGCATGGAAAGAATCTCCCTGGCCCAAGTTTCAAACACCAGTTTTGGAAGAACGTCTGTACGAAGTGAAACAAAAAGGGAACTCACCATGCTCAACTTCAAACCTCAAAATCAAATCAGGGGAGACAAAGCAAAAATTTGCACGTTTGAACCTTGATACAATTGAGTAATGGGGTGAACATTGTCACCATCCTCCTTATACACCCTTAGGCGTGCCACCAAATATTATGAGCCCGAAACCAATAGGCTGGACGTAGCAACTTGGAGTTGATTTGTGTTTCTCAACCTTGAGGGATTGGAAGTCCTCTTAGACGACTTCTTTGGAATCACTAGGGAAGCATGCTTCTTCCTAGACTTGACCGTGGCAGCAAGATGACTCACTGTGACTTTTGGTCGGGCCATCATTCGATAAGTATCATGTATTTAAATCAAATGCTTTTAATTTCGGGTGTGTTTTGGATACGTGACATAATACGTTAGGGATACGGCATAATACGTTAGGGATACGGCGGGGGTTAACATATTCAAGTAGTAGCGTTTATCAAAATACCACGTATAAGACTCATTTTGTGCATAAAAAGCACCATGTTAGTGTGGAAACTCCATTTTACCTAATTGAATGATAGAAATATGTATATGAGGTGAAAAATCAAACTGTGCTCTAATGTCCATGGAAACGAGAGGAACCAAAACTTATTGTGGATGTAAGGTGGCGGAAGCAAGCCTTTCGGGAATGGCAGTCACTACAATGGCTCTCAAGATAACCAGAGGTGGAGGAGAGATCTTGGGGCAGCCTTACAGAGGGAGAGGGAGAGATGGTAGTAGAGAGTGGTCAACTAGAGATTTAAGCTTGCTTAGTGTGTCTTCAATGCTGCCGTTTACTAGGTGTCAACTCTCCCTAAAATACGAGCCTTAGGGGAGCAGAGAGCCAGCTGTCGGGCTCATTCCCATTGGTGGGCTAAATGGAGGTTGCATGTCTTCCTCTTTGAATCTAGGTTTAGATATTGTGGCATGTATCATGGTGCTAACTGATGCACTTGGGTGATCCATTGAGGCTTGTATTATATGACCAAGTCAAGTGGTTGGTATGATATGGGCTTCAGTTGTAAAGAGACTTGAGAAATTGCAAAGAGGTTTTCTCTGGGGAGGTTTGGGGGAAGAGTTCAAATATCATTTAGTTGATTGGGTCATAGTTTGTGTGCCTATTGGAAAGGGAGGTATGGGAGTGAGGAGGTTAAAGCTTTTTGACCATAAGCTTGGAAAATGACTTTGAAGATTTGCTTGTGAAAGGGAGAGATGGTGGAGGAAGGTGGTGGTTGCGAAGTATGGTTGTGGGTGGGTAGAGTGGTCTTCTCTTACTGTGCGTTTGCTGTACGAGGTGGGGCTTTCGAGTGAAATCATAAAAGGGTGGGATTTGTTTTGTGAGATATAGTCGTTTGGAGGTGGTTGACGGGAGAAGGGTGAAATTTTGGGAGCATGTGTGGTGTGGCGAAATTTTGGGCGGCCATGATTCCTCTTTGTTTGATGTGAATAATATGGTTGGAGAGGACTTTGACATGTTTTGAAGGGGTGGATAATCCTTTGTTTGGATCAAAATTTTTTTGGTTAGTAGCTTGTATAGTTGGGAGAATGGGGAATGTAATCCTCTCTTTACCAATTTATAGATTGGTGTGATCTTTTCTATTCTCACGGTAGTGTATAGGGCATTTTTTGTCTGTAGCCTTTCTTTGTATATGGGCGGCATTCCCTTAATGCATCGTTTTTAATATATTTAATGCATTCTGAAAATCACTAGACGTTAGTCGGGTGGAAGAGGGGTGCCTAGCACCTAGCGGCCGACTAATCAACCGCCTAGAGACCTAGGTGGCCGACTAGTTAGTGTAGGCGGTAGACGCCCGCCTATACTGACTTTTAGAACCCTATATTCAATTACTTATCAAAGAAAAAAAGTTCCAGAAAATGGGAAGATGTGATATATCGGTGAGAAGGCTGCTCTGAAATTCCCATTTTGGATTGTCATGATGGTTTCACTATATTGGTCGTTTTGTCTTCTTACAATTTTGTTTTTAGACTAAATAAAATTTGATTCTTGGTGCTATTTTGTGGAGATATTTACTGCAAAGTGCCCAAGTCTTGAAGGAATGAAATGGGATGGCCATTGTATTTAGATATAATGTGCACTATTAGTCTGAAACCTGCAATTCTTGCTTCAACTTTTCATTCTAAGCTTAGGTCACTATTGAGCTTTGATGCCAACAATGCAGGATATGTGGCTGTACTTGGCAAGCCAAATGTTGGAAAGAGTACACTTTCAAACCAAATGATAGGGCAAAAGCTCTCAATCGTAACAGATAAAGCTCAAACCACAAGACATCGAATCCTTGGTCTTTGTTCTGCCCCAGAGTATCAGGTTGGAAATTTTCTACGTAAAATGTGCTGGTGGCTGATTGTATGTTGCTCTTTATATACTTGGTTGGCTCTCATACTACAACAAAGCAATAACATCGAGGAAAAAATAGGAGCCCAATCGTGCAGAGTGAACACAAAGTGGCAAGTATGCAGTTCTGGAGAATATGGTTTCCTGATGCAAAAAGAGAGGGCACACTAGGATACCACTGACGTCTGATGATATAGTGGAATTTTTTTAGTTAATTGTTTTAGAACTTGGCATGTAGTCCTGATCCTCTCTCTCTCTCTCTCTCTCTCTCTCTCTCTCAATGTAAATATCTTTCATGTCAGCATTGTCTTTGAAATTGTACGATTCATGATTCCTTTCACATTCTTGCAAAGTCGGTGGCATGGTAATCTTGGCTGAATCAGTTTTAAAATAGAATTGGTGATGAACTGATGATCTATTGATTCATTATTTGACCCATGATTAGATTCATGCAAGTCTTGAGAATGTCACATCTGACAAATGTAGAACCCTTTTTACCTTTTTCTTTCAGGAAAAGCAAGCATATGATTCTATAGAGTTTTTTAGTGCAGAAATAGTCTACTGCTCATGCACAAGTTAATAGATCAAAATTGGTATTTTTTTCTACTCGGGTTCTTATTCTCTTCTAATTCTTTTATGTTTTTTTCTCATCCCAAACAAGGAATAATAGGATTGCTTACCACAGCCTGCAAGAGATTAATTAGAGTTGAAATGTGTAACTCCATTAAAAAATACAAGTTAGTCAATTTCCTTCCCTCCCAATTCTCGTTATCAATTAAGATTGAATACCTTTTACAAATGAGTTATCAATTGTTGTTTTGGTGAAATAAACATCAAATTTGGTTCAAATCAATTTACACAGACTCTACTCTTTTAAGATAGTTTTCTTGTACTTGTTCCTGTGTTGAACCGTGTTGATTGTGATTTCATATACTGTTTTGTAATAACTAAATTCTTTAATTCACAAGCCATAGCAAAATCAATTATGGGGTTACTAACATTTTACCCCCTTCAACTGGAACGGTTAGGTGACAAACCCTCTATTATGTTATGGAGGTTCATATAGATCACAAAGGGGCTCTGAGCCTCGAACTGTCCTACCTATTAGGCTACATGATAATCATTGATATTTTTCATTGTTTTAAAGTGTGATTCTTTAGTGTTGGCAATGTGTCTTGAATATCCAAATGCATATGTGTTTTCCATTGGATTTAAACATTATGACTGAACCTTTTTCTGAAGTATTCTCTTGATAGGATATTTGGATTTCTCTGACCAGTGTCAGGGCCTGCCCAACAGTTGTCCGACGTTGTCACAGAACCTTCTTAGATGTATCTGGGCTTTTAGTTAGAAGAGAGACAATGTGCATTTAGATCTACAAGGCCTACTTCCAGATTTGAAGCCAGAGGGGTTGCGCTTGAAGGCATGTTTAGCAGGACTTGCTTGCCATTTTTTTGTACCATATTCATTTGGTTCTGTGTGTATGAATTGCTGGGTTTCTTGATCTGGCTAGACATGACACCTGGTGGGAATAGGTTCAGGAGTGTAGCTGTTTGGCTTCTGTTTTCTTTCCATGGAAACTCCATGACAGAAACAAAACGTGAAATCCTTATAATGCAGGATAGTTCTTTTCAGTTCAGCACCCATCTCCTTCTTAAACTGTCTTAGCATCTGATATTGATTATTAATTTGCTTATTTCAGTAAGTGAATTTCTTTGTGTATTTGCTTATCACTTATCTTGTATTTATGTTCACTTAATTGAATCCCTTTGTGGCACTGTGCATGTGTACAAAGACGGGTATGCTTTTAAAATGTTTCACTTCTCGGGGTTTTCCTGCAGATGATCCTGTATGATACACCAGGAGTAATTGAGAAGAAAATGCACAAGTTGGACTCTATGATGATGAAGAATGTCAGAAGCGCTGCCATCGATGCCGACTGTGTCCTGGTGGTCGTTGACGCTTGTAAGGCACTACAAAAGGTTGGTTATTCAATTTGGGAAATTTGGATGGAGAAATTATGTTCTTTTAATTTTGTTTTCAATTATCTGTTTGTTATTTTCTAGATAGATGATATCTTGGAAGAGGGCGTGGGAAACCTAAAAGACAGACCACCTACTTTACTGGTTTTGAACAAGAAGGACCTCATCAAACCTGGTGAAATTGCAAGGAAGATAGAGGTTTGGACTTTTTTAATATCAACTACTAATCTCTGGCATCAATAAGCATACTTATTTTCTAGTCTGATTGTGATACAAATGGTAAGTGGTTATCCTGTACTCAATTTCCTGGGTTCCTGTTGTCACTCTGGCCCAAGTTCTGTTTTGGGTTCTCCATCATAACCATCTGGTGGGTTCTGTAATTAACAACAATAGTAGGTGTGCCTGTCCGTTGTTTGTCATGCTGAGATTTTTTGGCAACAGTTTTCCTTAGGTTGAAGTAATAGTTTTTTTTTTGTTTTCCCTTCATCTCATGGATTTGGAAGCTCGCTTATAAATTGATATGACTAAAACCTGGCAGTTAATTATGATCTAGAGTTGGAACTTTTGTTGGTGTTTCTTTAAGTGAATGGAACCAATCAAGAAAACAGTTGGTCTCATGACCAGTTTTCGGTACTGGATAGACCTCTCTTCGTGTTCTATTTGTGTTGACTCTATGTTTCTTACTGTATACTAAGCAGTTGCCATTTTCCTTGTAGTGGTATGAGAAATCCACTGAAGTTGATGAGGTCATACCAGTGAGTGCCAAATATGGTCATGGGGTGGAAGATGTCAAGGACTGGATACTTTCAAAACTTCCATTTGGGCCAGCTTATTATCCTAAGGTACACAACTGGTTAAAGTTTTTTCCTGTTGTCTTCTCCATCCAAAATGATTCATGGTACTTTTGCCTCATATATGGTCATCATTCTGTACTAACCATGTACGATGCATAGGGCTGTAAATGAACTGAGCCATTCGCGAACTGTTCGAGGCTCGGCTCGACAAGAGCTCGTTCGAGTTCGATTCGTCTGCTAAATGAACTGAACCTGAACCTCAATTTCTAGGCTCGTTTCGTAAATGAGCCGAACCTGAGCCTAACAGTCTTCGGCTCAGTTAGGTTCGCGAACCTATAATTAAATTTAATTAACAATTCAATAGGGGTCTATTTGTAAATGTAAAAAAATTTTAAGGTTGTATATATAATTCAATACTTAATTTTCTCCCAAATTCTATACGATCAACAATGTTCTAAATGGCGCTTGGCGCTAGTAGGGCGGAGACCCACCTCCAAGCGCCAAGCCGCCTAGGCGGCGCCAAGCAATTCGGCTTTTTTTTTTTTTAATAAACTATTATCCAATCAAACTATATTCTATATTTCTATGTATCCATAATGCAAGTTCAAAGTTCTACATAACCATAATGTAAAGTTTAATGTTCAAACTTCAAAGTACAAACCCAAATTGAAATTAAGTAGTAGCAACTAGGAAATAAGTTGAATAAGACAATAAGTAGAAATAAACAAGTTCGGAGATTCTTAATGCCAAGTTCAAAGTTCATCTTCTTCCTCTATCTCTTCTCCTCCATACCCCTCCAAAATTTGATCTCCGTCGGACTTAAAGTCAATCTCCTCATTTTCCTCCTCTTCGGAGTCATCTTCCGATACAAAATCTTCTTCATGTAACTCTCGCGGCTCACGTACTCCAACACTTCTACCACTTCTTCTTGGCATAAAGACTTCATCCACTCCCATAGCGGTGGCAATCAACTCATATGTAAGTCCCGAACCCGGCTCAACTTCATCATCACCACCACCTTCAACAATCCATCCTTGTGCATAGGTTGCTTCGCTAGCAAGTAGGACATCTTTCTCCTTCTTCCTTGCTTTCTTGTTGATGAGTTTGGCATTGAATTGGATGTACACTAGATTGCTCATCCTTGTTGCATCTAGTCTATTCCTTTTCTTTGTATGTATCTATACATAAAAAAATCCATGTCATTTCTCCTTTAACAATAATTTCAAGCTACTAAATTACTATAAGAGCGAGAGACGAAGAGAAGAGTATATGGACTTACCCCCTCAAAGGTGCTCCAATTTCTCTCACACCCGGATGAACTTGAAGTCAAAGCGAGAATTCTCATAGCCATTCTTTGCAATTTGGGTGTAGAGTTGCCATAATTAGACCACCAACCAACTAGTCATGGAAAAAAATAAAACACAACTTAAAATTTTATTTGCACTAAGTTGCTAACTTACTACTAATATTACTAGTAATTAGTAAATTAAATGAAGAACTAAGAAGCGTAAAAAACGCCATAATTTACCCGGATCATAATTGTCATTGTTTGCTTCACATCCTCGAAGGGCCACAATTTTTCCAAACATACCCACTTTGTTCTTGTACATCAACAACTCTTTATTGACAACATAATCTTGGGCATCCACATCTTCCGGATAGAATCTTTCAACACATTCAACAACCGCCTCCATGATGCTTGAATCATTTTGAATGGTTTGATCCTTGTAGAAGTAAAAAGGATTCAACAAATAAGCCGTCAAATGTAATGGACTATCTAGCCGACCTTGAGATTTTGTATCAATGATATCTAATATCGGCTTGTATTGGGCCTCTTTAGATTTGCATGCCTCTATGATCTCTTGTTTCGCCTTTTGTAGTTCCCCATACACAAAGCCCATTGAGGGACGGTCCCCATCAACAAGTCGAAGCACTTTCACTAGAGGAGCAAACACTTTCAAGCATAGACTTACACCATTCCAAAATGATATACTAGGCACGGTAGCATATGGTGTTTTCCCTTTTGTGGTACTAGGACCCCATTTACTCTTTCCCCATTCATTGCTAGTAACCATTACCTTCAAGGCTTCTTTCTTCTCCGCCAAACTTTGCAAAGTCAAGAAAGATGTTGCAAATCTAGTCACACCCGGCCTCACTATATCTCTCTTTTTGGTAGCTTTTCTCATCAATGCCAAAGTCGTATGGTGAGCGTAAATAAATATAGTAAAGGCCTTTGCCTTCTCTATAACTCCTTTGAATTTTGGTAGCTTACCAATTCCTTCAAGCATAAGGTTTATGGTGTGCGTGGCACATGAGCTCCAAAAGATGTTAGGCCTCTTGACCTTCAACAACTCCGCCGCGGCCATGTTATTTGAAGCATTGTCCGTCACCACTTGAACTATATTTTTTGGCCCAACCTCTTCAATACACTTGTCAACATAATTGAAGATGTATTCCCCCGTGTGCGACTCATCCGAAGTTTCCTTAGAAGAAAGAAAAGTAGTTCCTTCCTTGCAATTGACACACAAATTCATGATGCTTCTCCTCTTTCGATCGCTCCAAGCGTCAGTCATAATAGAACAACCCGTTGAAGCTCACTCTTGCTCTTGCTTCTTGAGACATTTTTTGGTTCTCTCCACTTCCGCCTTCAACAATGGCTCCCTTAATTTGTATTGGCTTGGAGGTTGGTAGCCCACGCCAAATTGACCAACCGCTTCACAAAATTGTGCGAAGCTATTATTGTCAATAGCATGAAATGGGATACCGGCTTCATACACCCATCGAGCCAAGAAACTATCCACTTTCTCAATTCTAGCCTTCAAAAGTGTTGCACTTATGGTTTGTTGTCCCGACGTCATCTTCTTCCCGGGATTGATATCCGATACATATTTATCCATGGGACCTAGAGTATGGGGCCTCTTTCTTGTCCCTATGAAATCAATTTCCTCATCACCATCTTCTTCTTCTATGATAGTCACTTCCTCTCTAATCTCCTTGGCCGCTTGAAGCTTGTCTTTTTTCTTCTTACTTCCCTCTTCAACTGCCGCTTTACACTTGGCTATATCTTCCTTGCTTGCATTAGGACAAGAGGAAACAGACCCCTTAATTTGAGCTATGTGTTTTTTTAGCCTACTAATCCCTGAACTCATAATCTTACCACACAATTTGCACTGTATTTTATCCAAATTCGTAGGATCCACTAGTATTCCATACTCCCATCCCATATCATTTGACCCTCTTTTAAGGGTTGTTGAACTATCGGTGGCGGCATTAGAGGCCGCTGAAGATACATTTTGAGATTGAGACATTGGTTGAGACATTTACAATAGGCCTACACGTTAAAAATAACTGTACAAGTTATACAACTATTGGCAAAATCAGGAACAAGAAGTGAAGGGAATGAACAATAAAGATTGATTCTTCTGCACTGTGATTGAATTTAAAATGCAGAACCAAACAGAATGGGATGCAAGGAGGGCAAATGTAGTTCTTAAATAGTGCTTAGGTGTGACAAGAACGGAAGAAAACTTCTGATGTAGTTCTTCATGTAAAGACCACAATGGCCACCAAAATGATCTACACACAACAAGAGTTTTTTGCTATAGTTGCTCATTATATTTCATAACATCCGAGCCTTTTTTGGCTACACATAGTTAGTTACGTTCAACATCATCAGAGCTATAAGCAATTACATGATCTCGCAAATAAGGTTTTTCCATGTGCTTTTTTTTGTTGGCATAACGTGTTTTGATGTGTTAGGGCATTGCTTTCAGTAATTTTTCTCAATTCATCAAGGAATGATGCATTGTTAAAAAAAAAAGACAGATTGTAAAAAAAAATGTTAAAAAAAAACAGATTGTAAAAACCAGTTTGCTTCGATTTTACTCATATTTTAAATGATATCAATGCTAATCTACAACAACTAGAGAAACATGTTTTAAATAGTCTGCAAGTAAGGAAACATAACTTCCTGTGAGTATTTAAGAATCAAAGAACAGCAAGAAGCTAGAAACCTCTTCATGTTTTTTTTTTTTTTTACAATCTGTTTTTTTTTAACAATATATTTGTCATTATACAATCTGTTTTTTTTTTAAATACCAAAATAAAAAATAAAAACTCAAATCAGAAATACAAAAATTCAGAAATTTCAAAAAAACTCAATCAGGTATATGATCACTGAGAGAGAGAGAGAGAGAGAGAGAGAGAGAGAGAGACAGAGCCGAGAGAGAGATAGAGCAGAGACTGAACTGCCGAGAGAGCCGAGAGAGAGAGAGAGAGAGAGACATACCGGCGGGAGAGAGAGAGATACCGATGGGAGAGAGAGACATACCGGCGAGAGAGAGGCAGAGAGGGACGATGGTGTCAACAGTCGTTCGTCTGCTTCGGTCGTCTGAATCTCTGGAGCGTGGAGTATGGAATGAGGATGTAAATGTAATTGTAATATATATAGGTATGATTTTGTAAAATTACATAATAAGTCCTTTTAGTTTTTACACTTTTGATCCTAGTCCTTTTACATTAATAGTATACAATTTAGGCCTCCAAAGACGCCGCCAAGGGCCGCCAAGGCCCGCCAAGGACAGCCAAGCCGACAAGGCCGCCAAGGCCGCCAAACACCACCAAGGCCGCCTAGGCGGCCGCCAAACACCGCCAAATCTCCTTGGGCGCCAAATCAAACGCCAAGGGGTATTGGCGTGGCGGCGGGGTGCCTCCAAGCGCCTAGGCGGCCGCCATTTAGAACACTGACGATCAATGAGAAAGTTTGGGTTCAGTTGAGTTTAATGAGCTAAGCCGAACCAAATCTGAGTCTTGACGAGCTCAATTCGAGCTTCGATTCGGCTCAGCTCGATTCATTTGAGTTTAACAAGCCAAACTCGAGCCAAGATGTTCAAGTTTGAATCGAACCCGAGCCGAACTCGAGCCAGACTATTACCTTAACGAACCCAACCGAGCCGAACCCGAGCCTTGAAAAATTTTAACGAGCCAAACTCGAGCCAAGATGTTCAGGCTCGAATCGAACTCGAGCCGAACTCATACCTTAACGAACCTAAGCCGAACTTAACAGGGTTCGGCTCGATTCGGTTCGTTTACAGCCCTAATGATGCATCTATAGTTGGAAGTGAGTTGGTAGTGTTGGATGTTTGGACTCCATGTAATGCAGGCAGTGACAACTGTGCAAAACTATGGATGAGAGATCAAACTAAATTGGAAACGGGGAAACAAGGAACAATTAGGACTTGCATGGGAATTTCTTCGGAACTACGTTTTCCGTTATATCTCTCTCCCCGCCACCCCAAAGTTAGGAATCCTAGCTCCTCCCTTTCCTCTCTGTCAACTTCTTCATTTTCTTGTCAATACATGGGAGAAGGAAGCTATGTTTGTCATGATCTTGTGTCATTATGCTCACTCGTCAACTGTGTCTAGCTATCTATGGCTCAGTCTTGTTTTACCATTTGTGTGACATTCTGTGGTACCCTTTAGAGGCAGAGGTTATTACCAATTCATATTGTTCTTAGGCTGAAGTGCATGAGAGAAGTTTTTTTTTATTGATCAGCAGTGTGTGAGAAATGTTGCATCAGCTATGAGGTATCATAAGTTTTTCCTCCCTAGATCTCTGGCATGAATGTCTTAATAGTTACCCTGCAGTTGAAAGTAATAAAATGTTGCTCAAAAAGTTCCGTAATGACTGAGAGTACCCTAGAATTTTGGTTCCGTTACATCTATTTAAGGTTGAGTGATAAGTTAAAAGGCTTGTAAGAGCACAGACTGCTGGTTATAGCAATCATTCTTACATTGCAGTATGTAGGTACTCCAGTTCTTTTGATGATTCTCGTTACTTTCAGGACATCGTTAGTGAGCACCCAGAGAGGTTTTTTGTAGGTGAAATTGTTCGAGAGAAGATCTTTATGCAATACCGAAATGAAGTTCCTTATGCATGCCAGGTACATCGATGTTATTTTCCCAGAACTCTAGCTTCTCTCGCATGGATACGTACTATGTATAAGATTTATGTCTAAAAGCTTCTCGGGGTTGGTAAGAAATTCTGATGATTATTAGGTTTATCAACCTCTGATTCTTACAGGTCAATGTAGTAGCCTACAAGTCTAGACCAACTGCAAAGGATTTTATCCAAGTAGAGGTTCTTGTTGAGAAACACACTCAAAAGATCATCCTCATCGGAAAGGTGAGTTGAAGCTTTGCTCAATGGTGTTTGTTGCTCTGGAGTACCCCAAAATGTAGTGTACTAGGGGAAATAATATTGGAACGAGAGAGGTCCTCTGAATTTTGGTTGGTGCATGGCCAGAAGGCGGCCTCGTCATTGAGCCTTGAGATATTAAGAACTCCCTGCCTTTCAGGTAGCTGTAGTGGATCATGCTTCTTTTGTCAGCTCTTAACAACTGGACGAATGTGTGCTTCGTCCACATGACACAATAGACACGCCATCTGCAATCATTCAGTGGGAGTATTACGTATTTCAGAATGATGCTTTGTTTAAAACAAACAGAATTTTGTCGAGGGTAAATGTTAGATATAGCAACTGGTTTGGAATTTAAAATACTGCCCTTTATATTTTTAAATAAAGATGCTTGAAATAAAAGGAATCTAGGTTTGGTTTATATTTTTCTTGGATTCAAAATTTATTGCACATCCTCATTTATTCTTCGACAAGGTACGACTTGGGGAGAGACTGATCAATATCTTCTGGGAAATCAGTGCAAATTCCCTGACGGGGGAACGATTGCTGGATTGCAGAAATTTTAAGTTGTTTGAAAAAGAATGGAAGATAGGAACCACGTGTGCCTGGGTGTGCTTTTGCATGTTGCTTGTCTGGTTGTTTGATATTTCTGTTATTCTGCTATTGCAGGAAGGGAAAGCTTTGAAACAACTAGCAACTGCTGCTCGGCTGGACATAGAAGATTTCTTGCAAAAGAAAGTTTTTTTGGAGGTACCAACTGATCTTTGCACTCGAATTGTTATTTAGCTTGGTCATGCAATCCTTACTAATTAATGCAGGTTCCATTCCTTTAGAGTTTAGTCCTTGTGACATACGGCATTGGTGTCAGGTATGGCCGATGATTGTGTGACACATACCGCATTGATGCAGTGTGGGACTCCGCTTCAGCCCCTCCCTCACGTGCAGCCATAGTTGTTAAGGGCGAGAGGTGCACAGAGCTTTTGGGGCCTAGGTGAGAGGCAAACCTAGGCGAAAAAAATAGGAAAAATAGCATACACTAATACTATATAGCCTAAGACACAATAAAAAACAAAAAAAAGTGTACTGTTTCTAAAAACATTACAAAAAAAGGTTTTTTCGTTTTGATATGCAGTCTAATTATATGTACACACAAATAGATACACACCTATATAATTATGAAAACATTAAAAAAAAAACTTTTTCGTTGTCATATACAGGATACGATATGTAGACTATATAGGCGAAGAAATGGTTGACTGATGATTGAGAGAGAAGAGATGAGAGGAGAGAGAGGATTGAGATGATACATGTGCTATTTCCGTTTCTAGTGATAGAGAGGAGAGATTTACGATGGACCGAAATCAAGGCTGAAGGAGTGAAAGTAATATGTCTAACCTAGCTTTGATCCTATGGCTGTGATTGAAATTGAAAGAGGAGTGCCTTTTCTCGCCTAGGCGCGCCTCGCCTGCGCTTCATTGAAAGTGCCTCGCCTGGGCTCAGTCAAGGCGCTTAAGCGCGCTTCAAGGCACTCCTTTGACAACTATGCACACAACGTGCTCACTTGGCAGCACCTGTCACATGCAGGCCAGGGACATGCACCCTAGCCATCTCTGGTACCCAACTCTGAAACCATGTTGCATGGTCTTGAAGTTAGGGTGCCCTCATGCCTATATACTTCTTATTACTTTGGTACCCAGGCGATGTGAGACTTCGCTTTATGCCCTCCCTCACACGTAGCGTGCTCACTCGCCAACACCTGCCGCGTGCAAGCCTGAGATATGCACCCTACCCATCTCTGGTACATAGTTCTGATACTATGTTACACGGTATTGGGTAGAATTCAACCCCAAAAGCTAGCTCTTGAAGTGAGGGTGCGCTCAGGCTTACATACATCCTATTACTTTGGTACCCAGGCTTGAAAGATTACAAGTGTATAAAACCCTAATTAGGAAAACGACTAAACTACCCTTAAAATAATATAAATTACAAGAGAGCATACAAAACACTAAATATACGTTCACAGTCTAAGTGTCTGATCCATCCAATTTTCATGTCAAAGACACAGGAAGATTGCAGGATACCCATAGTTTTTAATAGTGTAGTTCTATTTTCTACGGCTGGTAGCCTGGTAATTACAGGTGTCAAACCATCTCATGCCTAGTATGACAGTTTAGTAATACTTCTGCAATAAACTTTGACACCAAAATATGTTTCCTTGGTAAATGTGCAATTATAGCTTTCTTTACACCCTTACGGGCTTACCCAAGTGTTGAGACTCCTGAGACAGCTGTTCATGTATTTCGAAGCTTCGATAACATAATCTAGAGTAAGACTGCTGATATCTGGCAAACCAACTAAGCAGTTCAGTTGGTGTGTATTAACCCAATTAGAATTCATTGATTGAACAGATTGAAGTGAAGGTAAAAGAGAATTGGCGGCAAGATGAAGAGCTTCTGAAGTACTATGGCTACGGTGGCCAAATCCGTGTTTTTTAATCTATATCTGCATTCCAAATGAACCGTGTGATGATGTAACAGCCCGTGAGCCTGTAATTGATTTCATCAGCACCTGGACCCAGGTATTCCCCAATCTTATTTTGAGCGGTGTATTGTATCTAACAGGAATATTTCTACTTCCTGTTTGTAAGAGGAAGTTTATAACCAGTGTTAGAATTTATTCGTTTTCTGTCTCCTTTTTATGGTTGCCCAGTCTCTGTTAAGATCATTTTTCAAGGCGTGCGCGATGATCATTGCCAGAGATCTACTAGTTTTGCATGCTTTACTAACCTAAAACCAGTCAGAGTATTAGTCAAATCTAGAAAACAGCTCATTTACGATTACGTTTTAGTATGAGTTCACATATTAGTAAGCTGAACAATGACATTCTACCATGATCATTCATTTATTTCAACTTGTTTGTTATTTGAACTAAGCACATGATGTGGGAATTAATGAGTTTATCGTTTTGCTTGAAGCCAAATATTAAGGTTAACGAACTCTTGGATTTAAGCTAGAGGATTGAGGAAGATATTTTGAACTAATGTTATGGGACTAAAAAACTACTTTAGACTCGTCAATTTGATGAAGGCTGCTGCTAGAGGTGTTGTTTTGGTTGCCACCATTGTCTTTTTGAATTTGTTTGAGACTCTGTGCTGGAGATTTGTCTCTGGTAGGCTCTTCAGATGCAAGCAATGGTTTCTCGTATTGGTTTATAAAGTGTGGTTGTAGACTTGTTGGTGGTATGCGTTCTCTCTCTCTCTCTCTCTCTCTCTCTCTCTCTCTCTCTCTCTCATGCTGTAAAGTAGAACAATGGATTTGAGCAGAGGAATTGGATCAGTGTATGCTAAACAACGGCGTTGGTTTGCAAAATGAAACACAAGAATTTCTTATAGTGAGTTCTTTTTGAGACTAGGACACCGGAGCAAGCCACGAGACCTGAGTAAAGGTAGTTTGTGCAACGATCTGACATCAAATCGCCCGGCTGATCACAGCATATAAGGTGTGTTAGTGTGGGGCTTCTTTTTCATCCAACCACATCGCGCAAGTGCTGCAAAAAAAGGTGCTTTTGCATTTTTGCAACGAGAATTGTTAGGAATGTAGCATTTTTTTTTACTGTAGTATCTCTCGTCTGTTTATTCGATAGACTATGCAGCATGCAAAAGTGGTAAGCCGTGCTACTTCCATAACCTAATTTTTCTTTTTGGGATTTTCATTAGCTCCTCGACTAAATGCGTTACTCCACCGTTTGAACTTTGAAACATTCGGGGGGGTTTGTAGTGTTGAATGCTTGACCAAACATTTGGATGGTGGTCCTGTCTCAAATTATGCTTCTTTTCCTTGCCATATTTCTATGAATTCAATTATGCTTCTTTTCCTTGCCATATTTCTATGAATTCAAGAATTCATATTTGCAAATTTCATTCAGATATGAAATGTGAAGCTAGTTTGATTCTACACGTACGACTCTACTTTCTAGGTAAACAGTGACATAATGAAAATATCACTTAGAAAACAGTAATTTTCTTTTATACAAAAACACTAGATTTTTTTTATGGGTAAACATTTTCAAAACTCTTGATACGAAAATACTGAGTTTGAACTAATTTTTTTCAAAATCTGGAAGCACTGTTTTCTAGATTTGATGTTTTCATTATGTCACTGTTTACTTGAGCATCACCAAAGAAAGTAGCAAATTAAAGTTGAAACTATATTTGAAAAGACATTTTAAGAGGCACTCCAATGGAGGTATTAAAATTGGTTTGCCGTTTTGGTGTATCTCTCACTCTTCAATTTCAAATTGTCACACATTTAAAAATAGTATTTATTGTTCATATATTACTTGGATTTCTTTGGCAAAGTGGGTCCTTTAAGTTACAAGATTAAGAAAACACTTAAAGTATGAAGATCTCCAATACGAAGAGTTCATTGGAGTACATTTGTATCAAATGACTTTTTAACTTGTGACATGTCATCAAAAATGAAGTTGGTAGGAAAATTTGCTATCTCCATTGGAGATCGTTCTTATTTGTTAACAGGAAGTCTACTCATTATCATATTGGCTCATTAAGTTCTAATTTGTCAGATTTTACGCATTTTATGTCCACGGTCAAGGGTATGTCCAAGGCCAAGGGTATGTCCAAGGGTTAGTTAAAAAAAAAACACACTCCTTGGGTTGATAAAGAATTCCAAGCAATTCCATAATCACTATAAGCCTAATTCACCTACAATTCCCATTAGAGGAGAAATAATTTCAACAAATACAACGGGAAGAAACAAACATGCAGATGAGGGAGATCGAAACTCCTAATTTCCTAAAGAGATGCAAAGAATCCCGATCGATTGCGTGTGTAAATAACAAAAATGATGGAAAATAAATGAGAAAAACAGTGATGTAGATCATAGTGGATCTGTTGATTTAGTACTACTACTATTTATTGTGTTTGTATTTTGGGAGGGAGGGGTCCACAAAGATATAGATCACGTTTGATGTCTGTGGCCGGGTATGTAAACATTTGCACATGCACACTTACAAACACTTTCATTGTCGCGTTTATGGTGTTCCAGAGATCCAGCACCCCTCTTCCCCTTCCCCTCACATGGAAATGGGGAAACTCACAAATCACATCAATCCGTCACAATGTAATGCCGCGTGGAAGAGGTACATGCTTGCTTTACTAGAAAGTGACACTTTATCTTTAACGCTCAGGTGTTTGGATCAACTTATGCGCACCTTTACTAACTTTGAGAGATTAAACCTGCCATCCACTTATAGGAAATCCAATTAATAAAATCAGAGCAAAACGTTATATGGACTAACCTGAAAGAAGGTGAGAGGTTTCAAATCTGTGACACTGCGAAAAAACAAATCCTTAAATCTCACCGGTACGCGTTTGGGTTTAGAAAGAAAGTGACATTTATTACTTCAAAACAATAAGATCATACGTTGTAGGAGTACTATTTATCCCTTTTTACTCATTTTCAGAAATATATTTGTGTTTTAAATCACCTTTTTTTGAACTGATATTGAAATCATCTTGGATTATCAACTTCTCAATCTTTCACAGTTGAGGACAGCCATGTTAATCTTATTGTTTGGAACCCACGAAAAAGAAAAAAAAAGACGGAAACATAATTTGTTCTTGATTGTTTTGAGAGGAATCAAGTAAGAAAAATAAGAATAATTTTCCTCCACACTTCCCTTTCTTTTCCTTTCCTTAATTTTCAAACAGGGACTTTGGTCATTTTAATAATATTAGTGCAGTATTTTGTATATTGCACATGGGTGATGGTTTCCTTCAATTACCTTTCCATGTTGTACTTCTATTTTTCCGTGCAGTTAATGTTTTGAAGTTGACGATTCACCATTAGTTAAGCTTTTGATGCTCAAAAAGTAAAAAATACTGAAAAAAGTTTAGGAGACCGCAGCTAGCTGATAGAAAAGAAAAAGGTAAAAGAAAACATTGGAAAATAACAGAGCTAAAAGGGAACACGATCGTTAGTTTTAAACTTGTCATCAGATGGTTGTAAACTTGTAATGAAGACGACTATCGTTTTTTTTTTCCCTCTAATTTGTTTGTTTTTCCGCTTCTTGCATGTAAAATTAATTTGTTATAAACATATATATCAAGTGACTGTGGTCTCTCTGCTCTCTCTCTCTCTAGAAAAAAAACCGTACTGCCGCCGCTTGGGGGAGGAGGCCTCTGCCTCTCTCTCCCTCCTCCCCCCTCCTTTTCGTTCATCCTCCCTCCCCCTCCTCGCCTCGTTGTCGCCAGGCGTTGGGCTTCCTGTGCTCCCAGTTTGGGGCGCTTGTGGTGTTGGGCCGGCATGGTTCCCCCTTCTGGCGGCTCTGTCCGGTGAACGGTGGTGCTCCACTGTCCGATATCCCACTCGGCGGTTCCAGATCTGTTCTGCTCGGGGCCAGTGTTGAGGTAATAAGGTGTGCGGTTGGGGGTGGGATTTTCCATTTGTTTGTTTTCGTTTTTTGTTCCCGGTTGTAAGTCCGGTGGTCTTCCGATTTAGGTCTTCTTAGATTCGGCCTGTGTTGGTCTGGGTTACCCCCAGGTCCGGCGGCTGGGTGGTGGGCAGAATAAGCTTATTAGGTTCTGATGTTGGCCAGTTTTGAGGGTGGCTATGGTCGGCGGCTATTGCGGTGGTGTTATGGCGGTTTTCCGGCAGTGGCAACAGTGGGAGCTTTGTTGGGAGTCTTCGTATCAGTTCCAGTTGGTCTCGCCCACGTTTCTCTTTTCTCTGGGCCGTCAATGGCAGATCGAGGGTGAAGGGAGGTCTGGTCTTGGCCTTGGGCCTGTCGGGGCGGTCGCTCCGGTCGTGGTGGTTTGTCCATAGAAGCAGTCTTCCTCTACGCTTGTTTTTGTTCGTTGTTCGATTACATCTGTTTTATTGTGTAATGGTTTGTACTGAGATTTCGTTTGAGATCTCTCTGCTTTGTCCCGGACGGGATTCTCATATCGACACCTCATACTGATTTGCGTTTACAGGGTGTTCTCGAGTCTCGGATTAGGTAGTTTGGTACACTCCTGTATTTTGCAATGTAATCTTTGCCTTCGAGCTTGAATGAATTGACATTTCAAAAAAAAAAAAAAGTGACTGTGGTCAAATTATGATGCATTAATCCCAACGGGTAGTGCAGTTGGTTGATCGGCCAGGACAAAAGGATTTTACCACCCTAAAGTCCCAAGTTCGACTCTTATGCACTGCGAAAAGCCCTTGGGGCCACTGTTAACTAAATTTTCTAATTTCTATCCAATCGACGGGAAATCGTCGGAGAAAACTGTATTATGGTTTTGCTGGAATGTGAGTGTGTAAAAGTAGAGTTTGGTTCCTTGCCGTTTTCAGGATTTCTTTGGAAACAAACAATGAACTGGATGAAATATGGAAGAAGACTAACAAATGGACTTTATTAATCTCCAAAGTAGAAGAACAATCAATTAAGATAATCAAGTGAATAATTGCAAGTTATGACTACTCTTAGAAAAGAAAAGATAAAGGTCTGTTGGCGTTGATTGTGTCCCCTTCAAACTGTCTTGATCTTGATCATAAACAGAGGCCCTCTTAAGTTTGAATTTGAATCTTCCTTCCGAGGCGGCAGTTGAACCTCCTTTCAAACTCTGGCAAATAACTTCCACGAACAATGAGAAATCCACGTCTAGAAAAACTGCCTCTTTGATTGTGGTTAACTGCTCCTTTGATCATGGGAAAGTTGAATATACTCTCTTCTGACATCTGTCACTTAATCGACGGAAAAAACAATCCATATAATATTTAATTAATAAAGGAATCATATCATTTACTGGCCATTCGACGGATAAATAATCCTTAAAATTTTACTATAGTTTTATTGACATTAATCAGTTTATTCAATTTAAACTTACTTTATTATGGTGACCCAAAGTCACCCTTTATCTTTCTAATTTGGCCCTTGCCACGCATCGTTCAATTGACGGGTAAAAAGAAAATCACAATTATGGAGCAAATAGCCACCCCATGCGTAAAAACCCTTTGGGTTAACAAAGGCTGGCGGGGGGCTGGAGAGATTAGTTATGTGATGTGTGCAAATTAGCTCAGGGATCACTTTTCATTATCAAAAAAAAAAAAAAGAAAAAAAAAATTATGATGCTTTGAACTTTTTGCTCTTTCCTCGATTAAGAAAAAAAAGTGATTGCTCCCCGCAGTTGATCAAAATCAGATAATTCGTGCTACATCTAATTCTTCCATGATTGTACATTGGAACGGTCCCGTTCCGTTCTTCCAAAATTTTCTTTTTTAAAAAGAAAGTAATTTCAAACTCAAATATAACGAAAATAAAATTTTTTTTGTACCGTTTAAAAGACTTCAATGAGATCTATCGAACAAAATTCATATTGATAGAAAAATTATTTGGATAAACACATAATTTTTAACCTTGAAATTACTTTTTTTTTTTTTGTTTTTCAAGTGGAACGGTCTCTCAACCATCGGCAGGCTTTTGAGCGTGAGCTTCTTTTGTTTCCTCTCTCTCTCTCTTAACTGGGTGCATTTGGTGTTTTTGAATATTCTCTTTTAACTAGCCACTTTGTTCTTTTAATCTCTTCAGTTTCAACAAAAGAGACACGAGCACTTTAATTGTCTGATTTCAAGTCGCGTACTTACTACTTACCATAAAACGAGGAAAAAAAAAAAATTCAGTTGGCATTTTTTTTCCCCCTTCCTGTGGTGACGTACAGTTACTGTTCGTTTCACTTTTTTCGCAGTTATGATGAGACAACCAACCCCACCTTCCTCTGCTCAGCTTTTATAAACATCTTTGTTCTCTTCTCCATTTCCCTCATCATAGATTCCTTCCTGCATTTTCAGAGAGAGAGAAAGAGAGAGAGATGATGATGATGAAGCCCAGCTGGGTAGTGCCAGTTTTCCTAGCTCTTGTTATTTTGATCCAACAACAGTACTGCTACAATTTTCAAGTAGAGGCAGGGGGCCGGGATGATTTCATCAGAAGCAGGGGAACCCATTTCATGTTGAATGGAAATCCTTATTATGCAAACGGATTCAATGCCTACTGGTTGATGTACGTGGCTTCAGACCCGTCTCAAAGAAACAAAGTTTCTTCTGCTTTTCAACAAGCTTCAAGCCATGGCCTCTCTGTTGCCAGAACTTGGGCTTTCAGTGATGCTGGTTATAGACCTCTCCAACATTCCCCTGGCGCTTACAATCAACAAATGTTTCAGGTAGAATATTAAGGACGAGTTTGCTCTAACTTAAAATTTTTAAGTGTTTATTTAGTAGTATTAGTTTTACGTGATTATTTTATTGTTTATTAGTTTTAAGTGTATTTATTTTGATTGAAAACTCATCGGGCCTAGTTTAATACTTTGTTTCCTAAAGCCATATGCATTTATGATCTACTTACTTAAAAAAGAATTAAACTTTTATTTACTCTGTACTTGTATGATTGCTCGAGCGCCGACAAAATTAAAAGAAATAAATACATGTGAAAAAAAATAAAATTTTAGTGTATGTTTTAAACTCAGCTTTAACCCTTTAAAGACCAATGGAGTCGCCCTTAGGCAAACAATATTGATAAAACTTGAAAAGAGTTTCGAAAGGCAAAAATAATTTACACTAAAATTCATCTAATATCTTGGATTATTTTTGTCATGCACTTTGTTAAGCTTTTGAACAGATATATATTGTCTTGAAAATCGATTAGATATAAAAATGGTTATTGTTTGCATTTGAGAAAATATTTTTCTCAAAAGTGTTCTTATTTATTTATTTTGATCCGCTCTCAAAAGTGTTCTGGAATCAAAATATTTCTGATGCTTCTTGTAATTGTACCGGATTTTAAATATTTTTTCCTCTGACATGCTTGTGTCTTTAATTTGTTTGGCCCGGCCCAAAGGGGTTGGATTTTGTTATAGCGGAGGCAAGAAGGTTTGGGATTAAGCTTGTGTTGAGTTTAGTGAATAACTATGAGAGCTTTGGAGGAAAGAAACAGTATGTGAACTGGGCTAGAAATCAAGGCCACTACCTCTCATCTGATGATGATTTCTTTAGAAACCCTGTTGTCAAAGGATTCTACAAGAACCATGTCAAGGTAAAGTAACAAAAAAAAAACCCCCATCTTCTCACTTTGTTTTTTCCTTCCAAATTCTTTTTTGGCTTCCTCAAACTTCAGCTGTGTTTTTAGTCTATGTTACCGGTAACGCGGATCGCCCTAGCTAGTTGTGAACTGGAACGTACGTGGTAGGCCGCATGTTAAATTGTGATACTTTGGTAGGGGTATGCTCCTATAGATAACAACATTAAAACTTACCCTTCCAAAAGATAAACATCTGGCAAAGCTAAATGTTATTTACCAAAATTATTCATGCAAAACGCATTGTTAGGAACATACTGATTGAATTTTTTACATTCTCTCTAGATTTTTTTTTACCTTATAAAAGTGGATTTTTGGGAAAACTTTGGGGATTGCTAACTTACCGTTTTGGAAGGGAAGTGCACCATGTTTTGGACCGTTTGTATCAAAACGTAATCCGCTAGGGTAGTAGCCCGTAGGTTTTAGTTTGATGTTCTTAATTTGCGTTGTCTCTGGTTGTGGATCCAGTTTTGTTTTCAATGCTTATTGCTAGTTTTTTGAGCAATTTGGGGATCTGCTGGTTTTACTGATATTCTGTACATATAAAATTGATTTGCAGACTGTTCTTAATAGATATAACACCATAACGGGAACTATTTACAAGAATGATCCAACTATCATGGCCTGGGAGCTTATGAATGAACCCAGATGCACATCAGATCCATCAGGGAGGACTATTCAGGTTCGTATATATCATGACCTTATTAATCTCTGGACTCGGTTTTTAATTTTTAATTTTTTTGGGGGGTAAATGCTCGGGTTTTAATTTTGTTTAAATTACTTCACAAAAAGGTTCTAATTTCCGCATGCATTCAGTTAGATTTCCTTCATTTTATACCTTTGATGCGATAAGTTTGTATGTTCATTCTCTGGTGAATGGATCCTGATAGTATTGTACACTAAAAGTCATGCGGCACGGCCTCTAGACCGTGAGGTGGGTGTAAATCTATATCTGTATTGAAACTATTATGCGGAAAACAGATATAACAGGATCTTGAATTCAACACATCTCAAGAACAATAAATAGCGTACTTTTGTTGGCCATTGTGATTAGAGAGAACAAACCCCTTAATTAGAAACACTTTAATTTTTGGCTCACCTTCTTCTCTCTGTCTCTACTTTTCTAGAATACCCCAGTACTTTAATTGATGGAAAAACCGTATGAATAAGGGGTGAGTATTCTACCTTTTATAGAGGAGAGAAGAGGGCCTTAGAGATAATTATTAAAAGACACCTAGTCCATCAAGGTCTCTTTTATTATCATGAGTTTTCCTTAATCTATAATTCTAATTAGTTATCGTAATGAACCATATCACTTCATTGGCTTATCTGATAGTGGAGTTCCACATGCACAAAACGTGAAGGCTAGTGGGCCACACTAATGAGAAAAAACTAACAGTGGGGGTTCCAGCTATGCCTATGAGGCATAATCCAATTTATGGTGAGTGGTATTGTCTATTGACCTCTAAACTTAGCTATATAGACATTGTAACAGTAGTGCAACTTCGACGCGTGTAATATATAATCCTTCTCGGTTATAGCGTGGACTTAGCTCACATCGGCGTTCTTATCATGTGATTGTGATTTGTTGTTTCATTATTTGAAGCTTTTGCACTTATTAATTGAGTGTTGGGATTCAGCAAATTCGTAAAACGTTTGACTTGATTTTGATGTTTATAACGCGATTTATGGCAAGATTTCGTTGGTTGATGTCTTGTTTAATAGGCCTGGGTAATGGAAATGGCTTCTTTTGTAAAGTCAATAGACGGAAATCACTTGCTGGAGGCTGGCTTAGAAGGATTTTATGGGCAAACAAAACCTCAGAGGAGGAACCTCAATCCCGCTGGTATTGATATTGGAACTGATTTCATTGCGAATAATCGCATCCCAGGGATCGATTTTGCGACTGTTCACTCTTATCCGGATCAATGGTAAACTCTCAACTTATGAAAGCAAAATGAAAACTTAGCTTTGATTACGATAAAAACAAATTTACCACATCAAAAAGGGGGGAAAAAACCCTGATTTTTAAATTCTCCAGTTCTTTTCGGGGGAAGATTGATCCAGCATTAGGACTCTTAACTTAAACCAAATGAAAATACTCCGTTCATATTCCAAAAAACAAGACACAAAAAGGCTAAACTATTACTTGCACATGCCTCGAGTTTCGCCTAATCAAGTTTGAATTCACATCATGCTACATGTATCTGACTTTCTTACATCATGCCTTTAATTTTCGGCAGCAATTTCGGGTGGAATAAACCACCGTTCTTTGGCAGCCTAAATGCCTCATGAGTACCGTTCGTTGGGACTCATAATATTAGTAATGTGATGGCAAATAAAAGTTATGTTTGGAATTGGTTTTTCTTTCCTCACACCAAGTGATGATTTTTTGCATGGTCAGGTTGTCCAGTTCAAATGATCAAAACCAACTCTCTTTCCTAGACAATTGGCTCAGCACCCACATTCAAGATGCGCAGTACCTTATTCGCAAACCATTACTCATCACAGAATTTGGAAAATCATGGAAAGATCCGGGGTTCAGTAGTTACCAGAGGGACCTTTTGTTTAACAAAGTATATACCAAAATATACTCTTCGGCCAAGCGCGGTGGTCCAGCCGCTGGTGGCCTGTTTTGGCAACTTCTAAGTGAAGGAATGGAATCTTCCTTCGGAGATGGGTACGAGATTGTCCTGAGCCAGAGTTCCTCAACGGCAAATGTGATCGCTCAACAGTCTCACAAGCTCTACCAATTTCGGAAAATCTTTGCCCGGATGAGGAATGTCGAGAGGTGGAAGAGGGCTAGGGCTCAGTGGTCAGCTAGGAACAGGGGGAGGCGTGTTGGACACTGAATAGATGGACCAGTTCATACCAAAATTTAGGTGTCATCACTATCAGGCTTGTGAGTACTCTTGTCGAAGTAATTATGATATTATGGGTATTGCGAGAGGTTTTAATTTTGTGAGGTTGTTTCTCTCTTTGTGATGATTTTCGTTCATCCAAGAGGGCAACTGGGGAAAATAGTAGTAAACGTGCTGGTGGTATTTTCACATGTATGTTGTGTAAACTGTTCGTTATTTTAGTGAGACATTGCACTATCCCTAAATATTGCTAAACATGGATTATAGGAAAATGATTGCCGTGCGGCTTTTGCGTTGATGTGAAATTACCGAATAACTATTATTCCATGCCCCTGAGGCATCACTTGGCGGTGCCTCAGACTCTTCTCTACCACATACTTGTGTGTGCTTCACATACTTTATGGTGGAACCACACAAATGTGTGGTGGAGAATGAGTTTGGGGCACCACGTGGCGGTGCCCCAAGGGCATTGAATAATTTTTCGAAATTACCAAGTTCTTTCATATGCAAAAAGGCAATTAGAAATAAGGCTAATCTAGTAATTTCACGTGATTAATTAAGGACGCGAATGGGTAGACTTAACATACATATGAAGTTCAAGCTCAGTCAATACGTAGTTACGTAGTACTGCAAAGCGAACTTAAAATAGAGTTGGGGAATAATACTCCTATATAGTCATGGAAGAGGCAGTAGGGACAGTACTAACAAATGGGTATAGCCCAAACCAATGGGAATAAGTGCATACGAAATCCACAAATTTCTCAAGGATCGATTCAACAAACAAAAAACAAAAAACAAAGAAAGATAAACCTCCTCTCCCATGTTACCGACCAGATTTGTCGTCATCACTACATGATCTAGCTTCTTCACCATGTTTGGTGTACGTGGAGATATTAGCTAGCTACGGTGAGAGATGCATGCTTACCCTTCTAGATTTCAGTTGCCAGCGGATGGGAATTAATGTGGTGGTAGCAAGCAGGCCATCTCAGTTTGGATGGGGAGCCAGATGGTGAGGTGGGATGTTAATTAGGCTTCGTAGGGAGGTACGAAAGTAGGAATTGGAAGAGTTGTTGGATCTTTTGGAAATCTAGCTAGCTAGCTATATGCAATGAGAGACGTGGCCGGGTGAGGGGATGATTATTTGAGGTAGATCCCAGAAGCTAGCAAATGGGTCTTTTTCAGGTGAAAGTTTATTACTCCCTCCGCCCCTTTTTAAGTGTCCTGCTTCGTAACTCCAACTTATTAAAAAGACATCATCATTACACCTTTCACATCAACTTTTCCTCCACTTTCCTTACTTACCCATCATCATTACACTTTTACTCACTAACTTTTCAAAATAAAATCTACTTTTAGGGACAAAATAGATAATACACTAACTTTTATCCCACTAACTTTACAAAATGGACATTTATTAAGGGACAGCCCAAAATGGAATACTGGACACAAAAAAAGGGACGGAAAAAAAGGGACGGAGGGAATACCATGTTTTAGCTGGAGAAGCAAATACTACACGAACCATTTTTTTTTTCCTTTCTTGATGTGCGTCTAAAGAATAAATTCTTACTATAAGTAACCTTATACGGTGTCCAATAGTTATTGTGAATCTTTGTTGCATGTGTCTGACGAATGAAAAGTCAGTGCTGCACTTGATTTTCCATTATCCACTCGCCAAGGAGCTTTTGAAATGAGGTTCTTTTCGTGAGTTATGTCATTGGTTTTCCCTGCGACGCTGGTAGAGCTTATTCAAGAATTGTATGGGGCTAGGGTAGTGGAAGAAGACAAAATATAGATTTTGATCCTGCTGTGCTTGATGTTGTCAATTTTGAAAGAGAGAAATCCGAGATATTTTAACACGAGGATAAGCCAGTTCAAAATTAAGATTTTTTTTATTTTTATTTTTAATTTCTACTTTGTTTAATTGGGAGACGAGAGTGCAACTCTAAGCTGGATCAGTTCTTTGACATGTAATAGTTTGGCCTATTCTTTTTTGTTTCTCTTTTTCTTTTGTGCATAGCAGCATTCCCGCGATACCTTTTCAATTAAACTTTCACTTATAAAAAGATAAATTAAATTACCCATTAGTTACAGAAGGAATTTTTGAATTGGATGGGATACCGAGTTCTTTTGGCAACCGCTAGATCAAGGAAATTGAGAGCCCTTCTAGAGTCAACAAGACCAGTGACAAAGTAGCTTCTTATCTACTTGAATGCGCTCTTCATCTAGGGTAATCCTTCCATTCCTTCTTCTTCCTCAACCTCTAAAATAAAACAATTGTTTTCTCTCACAAATGTGGTCTCTACAATACATTCCTATCATACGCAGCAAAAAAATCTCATCAAAATCCTTTTGAGTTTGTCTTCTTGATAGTAAGTTTGAGAATCAGTCTTGAGAAGCAACCGTTACAAAAGAAGATTTTCGGTGTAAAGTTGATACTGGATATAGCCTTCTTAAGACAAAGCATCAATGGAATCTTCTTGAAGCCTTTTGCAGTCCTACAGCTTGTGACTGGGTTTGAACATCTGCACTCCAGCTGTGATTTCATCTGTAAGACCGCTAATAAAACAACTTGTGAAAAAAGGCTTTACTCACCTAACCCTTTTTGGTTAAGCCCTCAAATTGTTCCTGGTAAACCCTGACAGTTGAAGATTGTCTCAATTAAGTCTATTGGCCTATTGGGTCTTCAAAAGTGCTAGCGCCAAATCTAGCAGTTATGGAATCACTGAAATCATTCCAAGATTGACGAGTTTGAGATTTCAGATTTCTCAAACCACCTTTACCAAGTATTGGTTCATCCTGTGGGTAAATAGCAACCAATTTTGACCTTCGCGTCCCCTCAGTTTTATTTCATTCAAAGAATTAAGCCATCAGATTAACCATTTTCCCTTGAAGCCTTATACGCAGAGAAAACTGAAGAGCCGTAAGTGGAGCAGTGGTAACATTACCTGACGGAATTACAACGGTAAATTGGTTTGTAAAAGAAAAGCCTATAAAGGACTTGGCATCTACTAACCAAGAGCGAGCTATTTCAATGAGTTTCTTTTGAAGTTTGGGCCCGAGTTTCCCAAACCAAAAATCATTTCTGTTGTTGCTTAGACTGTTGCACACCACCTCCTTGGAGGGCAGCCGGTATTAGCTGCTCCAAATTGAACTATGCTAAAGCATCACTTGCCTCCGATGGGACCTCTATCAATTACATCAGAGTTATAGATAGGATCGTGACAACCTGCATGCAGGACTTCAGCTTCTGCTACTGCAGGAAGAGCTTGACACAGTGGGATAATGTAGCAGATAGAGAGGGTCACCACATTCAAAGAATAAAATGGTAAGAAATGCCATCTAAACTTGTATTCATATATTATCGATCCACCAAAAGAATATAGTCCAACGGACAATAAAACAGAGAAAAACGGTAAATGAGCTTCAAATTATGACAACATACCCAACACTTTTTCACCGATCCATAAACCAGTGCTGAACAACGTGTATGAGAAATCCCACACAAGATATGGTGGCTCCCAGAATGACGACGATTCGAACCCACAAATAGGAGATAAACGCCTTGAGCACAATCGCATCCCATGACCAAAACCACAAAATGGAGAAAGCTGATCCCAGCACAGCACCCACCACCACCTGGCTGATTGTATGAAGCTGTTGCGAAACTCGTAACCATGACTGCCAAAACAAAAGCAGAGAAGTCAAAAACCTTTTTTTTTCCCGAACATGGAAGTTCTTCAAATTCCAGTGCACGGTAAGCATTAGTGCAAGGAGATGAAACACTAGGGGAGATTAACGGCAGAAGTAATTGCATACTTTTTCTTTATATGTTAACCATCATTGTCAGATTAAGGCAATTAAAGTTTGTTTCTGAACCAGATTGCTTACACAAGTTTAAATAATTTTAACAGCTCAAATTCCCAAGCAAGCCTGACACATCGAATTACCAAATATACTACCCCATAGATGTATCTTAGGAGTTCAGTATAGAAGTTGAAAAAAGATATTTCGATCAGATTAAAATGAAGAAACACATGTAGAATTGACATTGTGAAGATACAGATCACTGGGTATAACTGATTGTTAAAAAACAAGAACAATTATACAAGGATTCATGAACTAAATTTCCATGGAAAATTTAATTCTCAAAACATTATTTCAACCTCCTAATGTGTCTTCAACGTGTGCCCAGAGTGTCCACCCAGAGTGTCAAGGACTCAAGTGTACCTTCCAATTGATAACTTTCTGCTCTTTCATAATTTACTGTTTTGGGAATCAAAACTCTGTTTCAAGCAACCAAAACATGTCAGTGCATGTTTGCATGGATATTAAAGTATTTGAATATCTCATTGCATGGATATTAAAGCATGTTACTTAGTATTCTAAGGAGGAAATCTACAAAAAAATAAAAATATTAAAGAGCATACAGTCAGTGTTTTCTTAGCTTCTCCCGTATTGCACCCCCTAATACAAACAAACCAACCAGCCACCAGAAGTCTACACCTGAGTCTTTCTTTACCATCAAAAGTTTGTTAGAATATGCAACATGGCAAACTAAAAGCATCAGAACTTTTCCTCTTTTTAGTTTTTTTCTATACACTGAAGAACTTCATTTTAGATTATCGGGCTAGGATATGTAGCACGGACACGGACATGGACACGGACATGGGATTTCAAAAAAAATAGGGACATGGACACAGTAGAGGACACGAAAAAAATATATAAATAATATTTATTTTTTACCAATGGAAAAATAGTTATATGTGAAAGCATGAAGCATCAATATATATAAACAAGCATCATATATACATCATATTTACACTTTTAACCTAAAATATTTGGAGTAATACACATTTACCTCATAAGAATTTAAAAATTGTATACGTGCCCCTCCCATATCCCCCTAAAACATTAATTAAAAGAAATAAACACGCGTGCGTGTGGCATACATTTTTTGTCGTGTCCCATAGGAGCGTCGGCCCTTCATAGGGTAGGAGGAAGGGAGCCCAACCCATGAACGCTAGGTCAAAGCAACGCTCAAGTTTCACTTGGCCCATTTTACAACTGTGGGTTTCATGATTAGGATCTACCTAGCTTACTCATGCAATTATGGAATCAAAGTTGCATGGCACATTGAGGAAGTCTTTTGAAATTACTCATGATTTTTTCATGGTACTGGACAACTTGTTGAATTACTAATAATCAGAACTAGACAAAAGGTACTTTCCTCAGTACATTTTGAACCCAATTGTTGAACCCAAAACTTTAGTTTGGGAGTAACTAGAATCATATGGTTTTATGAACTAAAGTTCCACCCTCCATGCTAACTTTTACAGTATGAAAGTGTCTTGTAGTGGATCTCATATCTTGATCTATTGATCTGAAGTGTCACCTTCATATTTCTAATGTTGCTGGTCCAATCAAATGATTATGCAATTTGAAAACTTAAAAAAGCTTTTGCATGATTATCACACTGGTACTACCATATTATGTCATACTTACAAGATATGAACCAAATGCCAAAGCAAGGCCACTAAGAGTTATTGCAAGTCCATTCGCCCCTAGCCACTGTAACACTGAGACAACAATCAGCGAAAACAGGCATTACAAAACAAAAGTACAAAGTTTAACGAGTACATAGGGCTTAATTGCAGCAGCAAAAAGAAAACAATAACTTCTTTAAATTGTTTGGCAAGTTGTGGGTATACGATATATCTCGCAACCGGATGCACCTTCTCCAAGAACCCCGCCGGTGACCATCTCCTGGAGGAGCAAGGCCTCCTCCACAAAGTTCATCCTCCAGGAGGAGCAAGGCCTCCTCCACAAGGCTCATCCCCAGGAGGAGCATGCTTCCTCCACAAGATTCACCTCCAAGAGGAGGCATGCTTCTTCCACAAAGTTCACCTCTCGGAGGAGCATGCTTCCTCCACAAGATTCACCTCCAAGAGGAGGCATGCTTCCTCCACAAAGTCCACCTCCAGGAGGAGACATGCCTCCTCCACAAGATTCACCTCCACGAGGAGGCATGCTTCCTCCACAAAGTTCACCTCCCGGAGGGGCATGCTTCCTCCACAAAGTTCACCTCCCGGAGGAGCATGCCTCCTCCACAAGATTCACCTCCAAGAGGAGGCATGCTTCTTCCACAAAGTTCACCTCTCGGAGGAGCATGCTTCCTCCACAAGATTCACCTCCAAGAGGAGGCATGCTTCCTCCACAAAGTTCACCTCTCGGAGGAGCATGCTTCCTCCACAAAGTTCACCTCCAGGAGGAGCATGCTTCACAAGATTCACCTCCCGGAGGAGCATGCTTCCTCCACAAGATTCACCTCCCGGAGGAGCATGCCTCCTCCACAAGATTCACCTCCTGGAGGAACATGCCTCCTCCACAATGTTCACCTCCAGGAGGAGCAAAGCTTCCTCCACAAATTGCATCTCCGGAGGAGCAAGGTTTTCTCCAAGAATTCTCCACCCATAGAGGAGTGAGGTCACCTCCGGACACCTCACCTCCTCCGCAACACTTCGAAGACTCCGAATACTTAAAGGCGACTCTATACACCATCCTAGGCCGGGAGCAGGGCCTAGGTACCCCGCTCGGGACCTACGGAGGAATGTGGCTTGGAGGCTAGAGCAAGGGGTTAGTCAAGGAGGACGAGCTTGCCTCCGGCGAGCTCTAACTTGACCGGTCCTAGAGAGAGAGGGGGCATTGATCGCCATCTGACATCTCGGAAGAAGTATCATACCTACCGCCTGGCGCCTCGGAGCTCGTATCATACCTCGCCTGACTCGGCAGATGATACGGGTCTCCACGTATCACCAATATAGCCTCTGCCGGCTCCTCGGTTACGGGCTCCGATGCCTGACTTGGGACCAAAAGAGGAAAGGAGGTCAACCTCCACTCTGTCCACCAATGGGGAGGAGCCTTGCACCTGGCTCTCCCCCCATCTCCAAGGCTCATATAAAAGACAAACATTCAACAACAATTCAAGGGCATTCAATACGCACCGACTCTCCACTGCCATCCCTCTCTCTCTCTAAGTCCGCCCCGAGCTCTCTCCTCCTCCACCTCCGGTGGTTCCCGTGCACCGTCGTAGCAACCGCCATATACCCGGAGGGCGACCTCAGGTACTCTTCCCGCTCATACCTCCCACACAAGTAAAAAAAACAGGAAACCTCATTTGGCTGGTCTGTAACGTAGGAGGCTTTGGAAGTGATTTCTACTTGTCTTCCTTCGAGAATAGTGTGCAAAGCATAGATTTGTGATGGTTATAGAACCAATATGGGCTTGATGGCAGTCACTTTAGCCTACCTAGCATGTATTACTAAAATGTCAACATGCTAATCCGGTTAAATTTGTCCAATTAAAAAGTCATACAAGAAATTTTGGCTTCGTTTGGTTCATCTCCCAAACTATTTTTCTTGACAACAAATTCAAATCAGTGCTTGTTGTGGAAAGATTATATCCAATCAAAACCAATGGGTAATGAGTGGAGAAGTCTCAAATGTTATTACATGATCACCCATTCCATTCCCAAGCTATATGGGACTATATTTCCTTAGCATCCCCCCTCACGTGCAGCCGTACTTGAGGTCTGTCACGTATAGCCTCTTTTTGGGTCTATCATTGTGCAGCCTTTTTTGTTAGTCTGTCATCGTGGGGGATGGATTGAATTTTTAAAATGTGGAGTAGAATGAGCCCCACTCTGATACCATGCGGAGACTTTATGTCCAACTCAAAACCAATTGCCAATGAGTGGAGAAGTCCTAAATGTTATTAAGTGATCACCTATTCCACTCCCAAGCAATGTGAGACTACATTTCCTTAAACACTTGTTAATGTGGTTTCAACGAC
This sequence comes from Rhododendron ovatum, assembly GCA_019656835.1. Taxonomy (NCBI): domain Eukaryota; kingdom Viridiplantae; phylum Streptophyta; class Magnoliopsida; order Ericales; family Ericaceae; genus Rhododendron; species Rhododendron ovatum. The sequence goes on along the minus strand of CM033790.1, from coordinate 21,501,126 downwards.
GATTCTTTTACCCACAAAAAGTAAAACTAAATGGAATTTGCGAAAATACGTTCATAATTTGTATTCACAAACCGAATTGTCACAAACCGAATTGAGTAAATTTTTAAAAAGATAATTAAATTGCTTCTTGAAATGAAAAATTTGAAAATCATGGAAGAAATACTCAATGAGCAAAGCCTCACTTGACACAACAACAAATATGACGGTAAAGAAGATGGATTGTGCATGTGATGATGGCATTCCAGGATCGGATCTCAAGTTAGAAACAGGTCGCTCTTGGTTTAGAACCCGCTTCAGTACGGTTGAGAGTCCCATATTGAGAACTGAACCTATGGCAGCCCATAATGCTTCAGCATCGTGCCTGCAAATAATCACAGCGCCAAAAAGAGCAGCCACAAGCCACTTGCTCTACAATCAACAGCAGCAAAGCTTTAGAAATCACAAGGAAATTAAGGTGCATGCATGTTTCTGTCAAGGAAAAAATTGCATGGATATTCTTTTACGAGGGAGATCCTATTTTTATAGAACTTGGTCAAAGTTCAATTACACTAATCACCACAAAAGGACTAAAAGTCACAGTGTAGTTCCAACAAGGCAAACAACATAGTACTGAGAGAAATCCACCTAAGTCAACCATAGAAACCAAATGTCAAAGAAAAGAACAAGAAGAGAAAAGTAATGCTCTGTTTGATTGGTTAAACGTAAAATATTTTTGAGGATCTTTTTTTTTTTTTTTTACGTATTTTCCACTGTTTGGCTGCTTAAAAATCAAGTAATACATTCTTTGGGGAAATCATTTTTCATCCGAGACTGTAAAATGACTTACGTGATGAACAGTCTTAACTTGTAAGTTATTCTCACTCTCTCATGTGCTTCCCACCATTGGAGTTCCGCCACCTCATCCTCCACCAAAAGAGCACACCAGGATAGGAGGCAATGCCAACATGAAGGGAAGAGAACCAAATTGCCTTTTTTGGGAAAAAAATCATGTCAACCGAATGCCAGAAATTAAAAGTAGGGAAAATACTTTTATGAAAAATCGTTTACATCGAAACAAATGGAGCCTAAAAGACAAAGGTACGATCTACAATGCGACCCATCTTCTATGGAAACAAGTGAGATAAATTTAAGAAAAATGGAGAAAAGGTTAATTGACAACCCATTAAATATGCATATTTTACTTTTTACGACGAGTTAGACACAGACTGACATTGATGACTGATGAGATACTGTTAATGAAGTGAATGAACACACAATTAACTGCAAGGCACAATGCTGTACACCATCTTCTACATTTGCAAATTAGTTGACACTTGGATATTTCAAAGCAAGAATACAAGGCCTGCCACATTTGGAAATCAATCCAATGCTGCTGACTATACATGTCAAGATATAGGTCCTAAGGTCTACTAGAAAGAGCAACAATTGCCAATGTAAGCACATTCTGCGAATTACAAAAGGAAGGCATGACAAACATTAAGATGTTTTGTTCTACAGCTTTAAGAAAAGAATATTCAGTTGAACGAATGATGAGCATTGGGCCTACTGTCCTATTTAGTGGCAGCCAAATTTGGAATTTAAGACAGGAGTAAATTTAAGAAAAAAAGGCAGGGTTCAAGTGTTCCTAACAAATGTAGGAATGAGTAGATGCAGAAATGCATATGGGCATGCAAATACACAAACAAACAACCAAAACAAGATTTCACTCGTGGATATTGTTCTTTGGCAAGGTGTTTGGGGGTAATCAAGGGTGGAGCCGAAAATCTTGGCTAGTGGGTAAAAATGTTACCTTCAATGGTATGATATATATTTTTTAATAAAAGAAAAATATTTGCAATTGAATCAAGTACTAGGGGAATATCACAATTTTCATGGGTCAAATTCATGAACATACAAAAATATAACAATAATAGGGATTTTGGAAAATTGAGTGGAGACAAGTGACCCTATTAAGTCCGCCCTTGGTGGTATTTCACTGGAAATTTCCCAATTAGGTGGAACAACAAAATTTGTGATTTATATTCTTGTCTTAGGTTGTATTGTTTGTATGCTTCTATGAATTTACAATTTTAGGAGTTCCAATGCTTTGCAATGTTAGAGCAAAAAAGACAGTAATAGAACAACAGATAATACCCAACTTTCGAGTCTTTTGAAACCAAAATTGATGATTTTCGCCTCTATCAAACCCAAGTTGAACTGAACGACTCTTCACATCCATAGGAAAAACAATTCATTTCAACTAGGAGAACTATTTGGTCCACACATGAAACCAATGTCATTAGCCTCCTAAACGCAATAGACAGCAACCATTATCTCCATTCTTTGATTCTAAATTGCAGGTCCATGCTTCAGAAGATGGGTGAGCCGCGGATTAGCCGTGTTCTGCAGGAAGGCAACAAATGTGCTGACCTACTCGCCAAAGATGCCAAAGCTTTGTTGCTCCTTTTTAGTTTATCAGCTTATTCCTAATTGTATTAAGCCACAACTGTTGGCAGACATGAGGGATGTTTCTTATCCCCGAACTCTGTACCCGTAAATTCTATTTAATTTCCCGTTTAACTCAAAAATAAATAATTGTGGTCCACACATTAAGGGAAGAAAGAGAATTGAATACCAGAAGAAAAGCAACTATACCTAACAGAATTAAGGGCTCCCTGTTCATTCTGCAATTGTGGGCGTCACTTAAATTTGGTCCACAGATTCCTATTTTGGGTTTGGTTATGGGTGATCCAATTAGAAGCTGTTAATACTAAAACACAAGAATTCGAATTCGCGTCCGCATAGATATGCTTGAGCGTGAAACTAGGAAAAAAAACCAGAATACCCAGTTACCAACCAAGCGATTGAGAGTGGCCTCGAGTCCTTCCGCTGTAGAATTGGGGCGAAACTCATTGATGAACGATTCGTGTTCGAAAGCAGCAGCAGCACCTTCATCGCCAATACTGTTGTCCCCGAGAGCACATGTTGGAGTGGACCCGTTCATGGTGTTCGGACTCCAGCCTCTTTTGTACTGGGAAACGAATTTACCGGATTTCGAGGGGGGAAATTGGAGGCTGGAAACGGTTTCCGGAGAGTTTAGTTTGGGGAGGAATGCGTGTGTAGTACTGCTGTTACCGGTGGTGGTGGTGATAGGGGAGGTGGGTCTGATTCTGAATAGAATGGTCGTTTGTGCAGACATTTTGTTTTGTTTTAGTCCGGTTAGCTTCCGGCCACAGGTCCGCAGACAAAATAGAGGAAATTAAATAGGCATTTTAAATGGAAGACTTATTTAGGTACTCATCCATAGGAGTTTGAATACTTATGTTCATATTCTTAAAATGTATTCTTGACCCATTATACCCCTAGTGTGTGTGTGTGTATATATATATATATAGCTATTTATTTATAAATATTTTATACCCATTATTATGTTCCCACGATTACAGGGATTGGGTAATCCCAATTGAAACAAATCTGCCCTTATTTTCAGGTTTCTCTCACTCATAAAACTCTCTCTGGAACAAAATTTTATGCCCACCGCTTCTCTCTCCTCCCTTCGAACGGCCTCTCTCACTCTTTCTCTCTCTCTCTCTCTCCATGGACGACAAAATCAACCAAGATTGCATCAATGATGGTTTGGTTGCTGAAGAAGAACAAAATTAGCGGTGGTATTCCTACGATCCTAGCCCTGTCCAAGCCATACTACTCAAGAAATCGTCGCCAAATATTGCGGTGACATCCAATTGGTTTTTTCATTCCTCCGAGTGAAGTCTGCTCTTCTGTTTGTCATCCCGATTATCCGACCTATTTTTTGGCACCAAATTTGACCGTGTAAAGTACTACTCATTCAAAAATCTTGGTGGGGTTTACTCTCTGTTTTTTTATGTTTATTCCTTGCCTAAATTTCTTGTGCTCTATGTTATTTTTCATAATCTGTATTGGAAGATCGCTCGGTCATATTTTTAAATTTCATCATGACTTTAAAAGTTTATTATGTGATACAAGTTATTATCTTTTTTTGGTTTGTTTGAGTTTAATGGTAGATTGGTACAATTCTTTTGTCGACAGTGCATATAAAAAGGGATTGTTTGAGTTTCAATGCAACATTCTTTTATTCTGAATGGGTAGTAATGGTTTTAACAAATTTTTCATGTTTGTAACCTATTGATCATGTTCGGGATAGCTTAGTTTTTAAATTGATCTTGTTTGTTGTAATGTACGTAGGTAACAAACTTATCATGTTTGTCGAAATGTTCACATATTGTCATGTTTTTATTTGATCATGTTTTGTTCATCTATCTCAATCGAAACCTATACTTCTCGAAACTTGCCATGTTTTCCGACCTTGTCATGTTTTTTAATTGATCTTGTTTTGTTCATCTACCTTGATCAAGTTTTGATCATATTTTTACACATTCGTTTTTGTAAGGGTCATGTTTTCTTTTTAGATTTTAGGAGAATGAAAATATGAGAGAGAAGATTGGGAGAGAGAAAAAATTCAAAAGATTAGGTGAGAGAAATGTTTGAAAGAGGAGAGAGAATTGAGATAATTAGAAAATTAGAAAATAGAAAGATTTGAAAAATTAGGAGAAAGAAAGGGTAGTTTAGGATTTAATTGAATTTGAGGATGGAAAGATAAGTATTTAAACACATTAGGATGAACACCTAAATAAGTAGAGTAAAAAGGATGGCTAATTAAGTTCCCCAACAAAATACTCGTGATTGGGCGACTTTTTTTGCCATCTAGCTTGCACTTATATATAGGACTGCGGTATGCTTTCAAAACAAAAACAAAAAACTAAATACACCAAATTTACACCAGATCAATCGTATGAGAATGATCTCAGAGGTTTGTAAAAATGATCGGAATCGTTCAATTATTTTAAAATATATTTTCAAATATCCTTCTGGTTGGCGCATTATGTAGTAAGTTAGTAATTATGCATACGTAAAGGAAAAACCCAATTTGGTGGGATCCCTGTTTCTACTAACGAGTCACTTAAGAATTAAGACATGCATCGTTTGTGCAAGTAATTTTATAATTGACCCACATACACTAACCCTCAAATTTTCGAGAAGGTATTGTGATTGCATTAATCCTCACCATTTTTAAGGTATTTGATGATAGTGTGCTCATATATTGCTTGCATATCCAATCTTGTGAAAATTTGCATTTGTATATATATATCCCTATTAATCAGCCAATGTGCATTGATTCTTGTGCATAACTAAGTTACAAATCGAATGCGATCAGGGGCGGACCAAGGGGTGCAAGCGGGGGCCCAATTCCTGCACACCTCCTAATTATCCCATTATTTCTACTATATTTTAAGTTTTGTTTGTAGAATTATGAAGAAAAAATCCCGAAGGTCTACCATTGAATGTGCTTATATTCTCGACTCGAGACAATGATGACAGTAAATTCGATGTTCTTAATTCTTCTGTAACTATCTTCATGTTTAAATCATATATATTTAACATTCTACTGTTTATCCACATATAAGGTATGACTGTGGCATGTTTGTCATCAAAATACTTGCGAGCCAAGGACTTGAGGTCCGATAAATTGAATATATATATATACACACACATGTATTTCAAATTTCGTTATCCTTTTTAACATGAGCTGATCGATCCAAGAATTAAGAAGGTAAGGTTTCACAAGAAAGAGCAAGCAACCAAAACTTTTACCGGTCTTTCTATGGTCAAGCAGCTCACCTCTGTGGTTTCTAATGAATTTACCAGCATATATAGCCGTATCAGCAGTAGAGTTTCAAGACGTACTCATCATGAATTAATTAAGCTTACGCCATCCGAATGGAGAGAGGACCAAGAATGGGCCAGTTGAGGTATAGGGACCCCTTTCCTCCGTTTGGCATAATTAGCTTTGGCTGGAACAGAATGAATTAATGGAGAGCAGCTCTTCCCAAGCTTGCCGCACTTTTAAAGCAACGTACAAGATAAGAGAAGAGGATCGAGATGGTTGAAATTAATACCTCTGAATTTCTGGCCTTCTAGATATGCAACTTCTCTAGACTGCCTTGCTAAGAGTGACCGTACGTAGAAGCAAATTACACCCACCCCAGACATCGATCTGTTGTCTAGTTATATCTAAAAATAGGCGCGTTCAACAAACTGATTAATTGATCAATCTCTTTAGAGCACATAGGAAACACAGTTGAATATGCCATAGTTCTTTTTATATAGCTTAATTTCCTGTGAAGCCTAAAGGTTTTGGGTTCCGGCAAGCTCTCTGATTGCTACAGAGCCAAGCTTCTAACTATATGAAAGTTTAATAGCAAAAGCAAAGGTATGGATGTCGAACCTCAAAATTGAGAAACAAATTGCTATGACACACGAAATTAATCTTTAAATCAATTGAAGAAATTGTAATTTGATGTTTATAGGCTGACGACAATTATTAATAAAAGACAAGAAAATTTGGATTTTTAATAAATAATATAAAAAGAGAGTCGAATACACCACTTAGTTGTGCGATAACCCTTTAAAATTCTTGTACCAATCTCATGAATTATCCAACTAAGATGGCCATGATATATGATGTATCATAGCCTCAACATAAAATACCATCTTGCAAAGTAAGAATGTATTTGCATGGCTCAAGCGTGAACCATCTTAATTAGGGTGGAAACAAACGGTTTTTTTGGCATGATTCATTCTACTCACATATGTATTTCCTAAATTCCATTGTACTATAACTATCTATTTATCAGTATCAGTATACATAAAAATACATATTCATTAACTTGGAACCATGCCCAATAGTTGAATTTCAGCAAGTAGATCTTAGGAGTTCAGTCGATTTTGAAGATTCAATGTAAGGTAAGATTGTTTTTTACCACACAGTGAGTATGGTGGATGATATCAATCCTTTCCATGGATATCTTGTGCTCATTAATTCATATTGCTTTCAATTTTGTTATTTATTGGATTATTTATTAATAGATCTAGCATAGCAAATCTATCCAGGCGATATAGGGTTTTTAAACAACCACTCCATCTCCGCTACCATTATCACCACCACCACTACAATCACCACACACCACCTCCACCATTCTACCACCACCATTGGCACCAGCACTGCCACCACCACTATAGCTATGGCCACCATCACCACCATCTCTCCACAACCTTCCACTGTTACAGTCATTCACTTCTTCATCACCACAACTACTCTCATTGTCAGGCCCATTGTCCAGCCAACTGTACTGGAATCAAGTTGCTCGACGAGTGGCTCAAGGAACTTCTGCTCATACAACAGTAGTACATAAACCTATCAGCTAGGTTAAATCAGTTATGGAGCGTATTATAGCAACTGTTTTGAGTGTTTGAAGCATAGAAACACCCTAGAGTGTTCTTTGCCTTCTATCTTGGGGTACAAATACGATCTATGGATCATTGAACGCAAACAATAAAGCTATAGGTACATATGAAATGTACATATAAGTTTTGTAGGGTCCATCTCGGATTTCACAAAAATGATTCGGACTGTCCATTATTTTTAAAATATTTTTTATAGAGCCATGTAAAAAATTAGCTCAATCTGACATCGCCATATCGGTAATGATTTTTTTTGAATTTGCAGGGGTGAAACTACTTAACTTCTTAGTTTCAATCCTTACTGATATATCGGGTTGAGCTGATTTCTTTTAGGGCTCCATAAAAAAATATTTTAAAACTAATGGACGGTTCGGATCATTTTTGTGGAATCCCGAAGTGGGCCCCACAAAAATCTATATGTACATGGTATGTACATTTTATATGTACACATAGCAACACTCCAATGCAAAATGGATCACCAAGACAGAAGTTGTGGTGGTGAAGAAGTCTTTTTAACATATTTGAGAAAAGCACTAAGGATTATTCGTAGGCAATACAAAGTCATTTGGTGAATTCTGGGAGGCAAATAGAAGACTTGTGGATTCAAAGAAGCAAAATTTATCATAAAAAATATACTCTCTTTTTTTACATATATCAGAAAATGGCTAAAAGGGCTACAGCCACCCTAGTTTATCATCAAAAATATACTTTGCTTACTCATTTTGAAATTCGAAGAATAAAATTTATAGTACACCCCAACAAAGCTTTTCAAATTTTATTGTTACGCTATACTCCGTATTTGTTTCTAGGTTTCGCTACCTTAATTGTGTACTCCAACTAATTTTCTAAATACGATACGAAATTACCTTTTCTTGTAAGATTTGATATATTTAAAGGGTGCTACTCATATGTTAAATTTGAAGAGAATGAAAAAGAAATTGAAGGACACGTTGGTATTTAATAATCTGCTGAAGCAATTAAAACCTTGCAAACCTTCGAATTATTTATTTATTTATATTTAACATTTGAAGTCTCTATTGGAGATGCTTTAAAGGGGTGTCAAGTGGGTGAATTTTGACTAAATTGGGTAAGTTGTAAGACAATAAGTGGGTTGGATTTTTAATGGGTAATTGACCCATTTATAACCCATTAATTATGAGCACAAATACCCATATTCAACCCGACCCATTTATTTAAAATCAAACCTGCCCTGCCCATTAACCCAATCACATATTATATACTAAAATTTAAAATGACTAAAATACCAATGTACGCTAAAATGACCATATTACACCTGTCATACCCCTTTACATTAAAATTACCATACTATCCCTATACTACTAAAATGACAAATTATCCCTTCACAATTAATTACTCCTACCAATCATCGACCTCAGACTCTAGTTGCAAATTACCACTTGAACAGGTTGATTTTTGTGAACTAACCCATTTTCGAAGCCAATCCATTTTTTGAATCCAATGTTGGAAACTCTTCCACGTTCTCTAGATTTTCAAGAATGCTGAAAATGTCTTCAAATTCGGACTCTTTGAAAAATTGACTAGATAAGCTGTTGCTAACACCCATTTTGTCCCCCCTTTCTCTCTCTAAAGAAGCCATGCCATATGGTGATGAAAAGATGGGAAATGCCTCATAGGAGTGAAACAGTGAAAGTGACCCAACTATCACAAATCATAGTCGTACTCTTTCTTTAATCTCTCTCTCTCTCTCTCTCCCCTATCATCGGCGATGGACATGTCGACCATTACCACCTCGGCCGAATAACCTCGCCGGAGAACAGAAACAAAGGTGAGGGCCATGTACAAGTCGTGGCTAGTAAAGCACGGGAAATAGTACAACGCGTTGGGCGAGAAGGAGAGGAGATTCGAGATATTCAAGGACAATCTCAAGTTCATCGATGAGCATAACAGCGTTGAGGACCGGAGTTACAAGGTGGATCTGAACCAGTTTGCTGATCGGAACTGGTGCCAGACTCGCGTTTGCCAATGAAGTGCCGATCCGTTTCTGTGCTGGTTCTATTTTTTTTTGTTGGGTTATGTTCATGATTTATTGGATCATTTTAGTTGACCCAATTGAGACCTAATTAATAAATGGGTTAGATGGATTGGACCTATTCTAACCCAACTAATAAATAAGTTGGGTTGGGTATATTTTTTAGTGGGTGAGTTTGGGTTTATTAGTGGGTTTGGGTTCAATTAATAAGAAAAGCCCTTATTCCTCAATATTCTTTAAGGAAGCTCGCAAGATGTTGAACTTTGGTGAAACTTTGGGTATTGAAATTAAAGGAAGGAGGAATTATAATCTGAGGAGATTTGTTGAAATGCAAGAGGAAGAATTAAAAGATAGGATACATCCGATAGATGATTTTGAGGAAGAGGATATTTCGGAGGACGATGTTAATTTCATGGAGGATGCATCCCTCTCTATGGCCTTTTGATCTCGAGTTTGGGCGGGTTTGAGGTGTCTTGCTTCTTTTTTGGTTTTGATTGGCGGCTATTTGGTTTTGGTTTTGGCTTTCTCTCTGTGTTTTTGTTGTTGTTGGTGGGGATTTAGGTTTTGGGGGTGAGGCTCGTTTGGGTCTTTGATTGCTTTTTGTTTGGGTTTCGACGGTTCTTTTTGGGTTTCAGTTGGCGTCTTACCTTCTTTTAGGTCTGTGGGGACTTTTGCCGGTGTGTTCTTGATCCTTTTAATATTTGTAATCCTTTATCAAGATCAATAAATTCTTTTGCTTAGACAAAAAGAAAAGAAAAAGGGGATACTTACTGTTATGACTGGGAAAGACTACAATACACACCATTTATTTAGGTGTGTATCATATGCATCTTCCAAAATGTTATGAATTATAGAGAAAATATTACGAATCGTATTGCTAAAAAGTTACGAATCGTATAAAGGTTATGAGATATACCAAAATGTTATGAATTATAATAAAATGTTACGAATCGTACTGCTGAAAATTTATGAATTCTAGAACAAAAGTTACGAAACACTCTAAAACGTTATGAATGAACTACAAAATAGGTGTATATAGTACACCATTTTAAAATGTGTGTATTATAGACTTTCCCATGACTATAAGGACAAACAACAGAATAGAAGAATGAATAGAAACGATTTAGGCTTTGAGGCATGATTGAATTGCTTCCTAGATCGAGGAAGATGATATTTGGCTTCATTCGAAATGATTTTGGAGCTATATATGTCTCTGACGAATCGTATCCAAAATACTACAATAAAACAATGTGTTCTACGTACGCAGAGTAGTTTTGGAGAAATCTTCAAAAGGTTTCGATCATAATTATGTTTAGTATGACCATACGATCGAGAGGATAATTTGAGAGCTAAATTTACGGAAGAGAGATCCCCCTGTATTTTGGAGATTTTCACAGATTTTCTCGACATAGATTACTTCGTGAATTGCAAGTTAAGTTTCGTACGTGTTCATTGTCTTCATTCGAAATGATTTAATTTGGAGCTATACATATTTTTTGACGAATCGCATCAAAAATACAAACAATAAAACAATGGATTCTAACTCTAAGAAGAGCAGTTTTGGAGATTTCTCCAAAAGGTTTTCAATGAAAATTATGATTAGTATCATGACCCTACGAGAGGATAATTCAAAAGAGCTAAATCCAGGGAGGAGAGATTCTGTATTTTGGAGAAATTTACAGAATTTCTCTACATACATAGTTTGTTTCACGAGTTGCAAATTAAGTTTCGTATTGCAAAATACTAAGAATATGCAAAAATGTTGGGTCTTGATCGATCCAGAGCCTTTTAAAGGGAGAATGGAGTTCCACTAAGCAAAAAAAAGTGCAAAAAAAAAAGAGTTTTGTCCTTAAACAAATTTTATTCGCGTTTGTTAGTTTTGTGCAAAAATTTTGTGAATTATTGATTTGTCTTGATGAGAAGAATTGAAAAACCCAAAAATGTTTACTTTCACCCAAATATTTTGAAAAATATCCACTTTTAAGATTAAAAGTGCCACTTTTTGCAATTTTTAAGCTTAAAAGTGAATATTTCCAAAAATATTTGGGTAAAAGTAATTTTTTTTTTTTACTTTTCCTATTCCTCTCACCGAGACGAATGAATAATCTATAAAAGTCTAGGGCAAAATTAACAAACGCGATTTTTTTTTGAAAAAGGACAACTCCCAAAAAGTCCTAAAAATTAAAAAGCTCTGAACCACCAAATAATTTCTCCGAGTTGAGATGACTAATCTAAGAAATTTACGCATTCCTCGATTAATTTTGGGGCTCTGAGTATAACAACCGGACATAATCCTCAATGGCTCCAAAATTTGGAATATTTGACCTCCGTGAGAATAGAACCCGTAAGCCTACGAAGGAGCACATCATTTAATGACCACATCCTAATCTTGGCTTTTAGCACTCAAAGTTCAATTATTACTCTATCAAATTCAACCTAGCTAGTGGGACACTCTATTTCTCAATCTAATCATTCTACGATCACAAACACTTTACATAAATATTTACACAAACTCACTCACATTTATATTGGGACCTCCACACACCACACATTACACCTTCGGTGTGTGTGGGCCACACCAAAAAATGTAAATGTATGTGTACGTAAAGTGTTTGTGTGTGTTTATGGTTGAATAATAATTGTTTCTCACTCCACTGCAAAATGGAGAGTCTATGCATACGTACTATTCTCATAAATTCAAGTGTGGATGTGCTGAATTTCCTTTTATTTTGAAAATTTATTTACTCCCATACACTTTCGGACGCAATTTATTGATAGATCCGCACACACATATTTGTGTACTTATTTGATTTTTGTAAATAATCGGATAAGCATGCGCACACTTCTCTCATCACTGAACTGTAAAATTAATGGCCGGACAAACCGTACAATGATCCGATGAGCCAAATTGATATTTTACACAAACAAATTTGTGTACTTTACATGAATGCCATATAAAGGCCAAGAGATGTCCTCCCCTAAAGAATCTCACTTAAAATTCTCTCGACAACTCACCGCTATACTTTCACTACACTTCACTGTCATCTCTCTCCACATACTCTCCCTTCTCTTTTTCCATCCCAAAATTTTCCTGAGCTTTTCTCACCAACTTTCCCGGAAAATCAAAACCACAGTCTGTGTTCATTTGGTTCTCAATAAGCGTTTTCTTCGATTATTACTTTCATTTCACTATCTATAATGGACACTTTGGACTTCGACAACGTAAAAGCCGAGAAGGCAAGGGCCCTGCTAATGTTCCACCGCCTCCGAACCATCGCAAAACTGTTCCGCCTCGTCGAGATTCTCTCGGCCCTCCTACTCATCTCCTGGATTTCACCTCGACTCCCTCTTGCCGTCAAAATCTCCGGCGAGTACCTCCGTCGACTGATTGCCGTAATCCTCAGCCCTCTCTTCGTTTTCCTAATCAGCAACGCCATCGTCATCACTCTCCTCGTCAAATCCGGCAGGGCACCGGCCGTCAACAATGCTGAAACCGATCTCTACGAAGAATTCATCAAAACCAGCCATCACGGACCGGGAAATCCGCCTCCGGTGCCGGAACCGGAGGCGATCGTGTACGACGACAAAGAGATTATTATATCTGAAGTGATCAGCGTCGATCCAAAGAGAAACGAAGTTGCAATTGATGATGTTAGGGTTTCGGATTTCAAAATTTTTGAACGGAGCAAGTCGGAGAAGTTGACGAGAAGAAGTTGGGAGAAGCCTTGCGGGAAGCTGCGGCGATCGGAGACGGAGAAATGCCGGAGAGTTGTTGATTCCGGCGAGGATCCGGCGGGTGTTGGTGTTGTGGAGGAGTTGAGCAATGAGGAGTTCCAGAGGACTATAGAAGAGTTTATTGCTAAGCAAGTCAAGTTCCACAAAGAGGAAAAACTGGCTATTGTTGCACCTGTTGTCGAGCCGAATCAAGGGATCGAGTGAGTGAAAAGCCCTGTAATTATCAGTCTCGTGTCAATGGAATGTAATAACAGTATCGATATCTCTCCGGTTTCCACTGTCAATGAAAAGATTTTAATCTTGTCTAGTAAATATCGCAGAAGATAGATGATGTAGTTTTTTCGTGTTTATATCGACTTTTTTCCCTCCAATTTGCAAACGTTCCTTTTTTTTTTTTTAAATTTAAAATAAACAACAACCAATAGCGAACGTGAGCTGGAATTTGCATCTGTTTTCATTTGCCTAAGTCAAATAGTTAGTAAATATGAAATTATGAGCATTACATGTGCGTTTATAGAAATTGCATGGGTCATAAAAGAGTTAACTTGAGTTTGGATTATATTTGTTCCTTTTTGTCAAATTATTTAATTTTCATTTCATCACGATAAAAGAAATCTATATATAATATATATCGAACTATTTTGGATTTAGTGAACCTATTATTTTATCATTAAATTTTTACTTCTTTAATGTGCATAGTCAAAGATAAATTAGAAAAGAAACATTCAATCCGAAAACTTTGTGCCTAAATTTTATACGTGTAGATGGTATTACTTGACGTGGAAAGTTATTGTTCTCTGTGCAATTGTACAAGTATTGCATAGTAATACATATGACCTTGTTGGATACAAAGATGGGATTTGTTATTCGAATGTGGATAGGGTTTGAGGGGAATGAAATAGATTGTATTCCAAACTCGTGCAGAAGCCGTGACCTTTTTTTGGTTAAAAAAAAAAATACTCCACCTTATTAATAAGCCTTAGCTATGAAGTGTTTATCCTAATTCACATAAAACCATATGATGCCAAAATTTGCCTTCCTGCCTTTTGTTACCCTGCATGCCACTCAATAGGCATAGATATTTATGGGGCACATGGTATGTGTATCTATCTAAAACAGTAAAGTGAAACATAAACTGAGTTTTATGATAATTATTAACCCAGAAGCCAATGAGCTAGCCAGGGAGAATGGAATATATTAGACGGACAGCAGATGTTCTGACTTCTGAGTGTGTTTTGTTCTGTCTAATCCTGAAGCCAATGCTGCTATTGGAGTAATACAGAAAGAAGGCAGGCAAAAGGAAGAAACAGCTATGAAGGAGAACAACAGGCCGGCTGCTGAAAACATCAATTCATCCATGTGCATGGTTTGTTTCCAGCTCAACTTGGATATCTACCAGGGAACCAAACGCTTAAGTAAAAATTTTGAACTTACTCTACCAATGTTGGATAGAGATGTTCTTCACCTTCTCTACATGGCCCAATTTGAGATTCAATTTCTCATTCATCGCTAAACGGGTTTTGTTCATTATTTTTTATGGTATAATTAAGCTCCTTGTATTGTTAACCCCACTGGACCCATCTACCAAAAGATATTTGAGTCCCACTTGATTTTTGGCTAAAAAATAGTATGTCATTAAGTCTCTGTACAATACCCATTTTTCCAGCAGTAAGAATGGCAAGATCATTAAGGAATACAATCGTGTGTGTTTTCCTCTGCTCTGCCTGCAGAAAAGAAAAAAGAAGCTGGGATTGGACGCTTTTTCCAAAATTTGTTTAGAAGATTTTACCTTTTTCTCATTGTCTAATAAGATAGAAGATTTACTGAGGCACTACGACTTCAAATGAAAAAGTTGTCAAAAAAGTTTTTTATTTCTTACTTTCTGATTTTTTTGAAGAGAAAAAAGTGATTCTCACGCAGAAAAGAAAAGATTTGTCCCAAAAAAACAAAAAAAAAAAAAAAAAAAGCAAAAAAGAAAAAGAACAAAAAGGGTACCGGACAAGCCCCTGTTCCTGAATTTTTTACAGATTAGTCTAGAACGAGATTATTAAAGACATGAAGCCACACGCAAATGAGATAGTATATATATAGTACCATTATATCATGACTGAGGACAAATTCTCAAACATTTCTATTTGTACAGCACTACTCGGAGATGAAATTGAGTGAAAGTATTATTATTATTATTACGAACTACTAAAAGGTTCAACGATCTGATATGCATCTTAATCTTTGGTCTTACAATCAACAAAAATGGCTCGAACTAACAACCCAAAAGGATGTGGTCATAGTTAGAAAGAGTACTAGTCATGAAAGCTACTCCATATATAACAAGAAATCAGTAGTTGAACAGTCACTTCAGGGCCGGGTCTCGTGTGAATCAGTCTCTTTCCACCTAATGTGGTTTACTCAAACTTGACTCTTTAACCCCGAAGAGATTGGCTAAGTAGGTATGCAAAAATAACTTATGTGTTTGCCTCACAAAAAGTTGTGAGTTTAAATCTCATGAAGACCAAATATTTTAAACCTTCGGATCACTAGAGATTTGCTGGGCCGTTAACTTTAAAGCTCCAAAATTAGTCAAGG
Source organism: Rhododendron ovatum (assembly GCA_019656835.1). Taxonomy (NCBI): domain Eukaryota; kingdom Viridiplantae; phylum Streptophyta; class Magnoliopsida; order Ericales; family Ericaceae; genus Rhododendron; species Rhododendron ovatum. The sequence continues at coordinate 21,485,474 of CM033790.1, read as the reverse complement.
TGAGGGGAAGCTAACCCAGGGATCCGGTCATTTAAAAAAAAAAAAAAATCTCCTCTCAACAAAAACACATTCACCATCATTGGAGTAACACCAAAAAAAAAGGGTTATTTTTCGGAAAAGGAAAGCCATCAAGTTCTGTCTTTAGGCCATGTTTGGGCGATCCATTATCGCATAATTGCAGTTTCGATCGCAGGTGCTTGGCCGCTGGTTTCAGAATCAATTCTATGAAAATACATTACAAAAAATGAATGGAAAATGTAGAATTTAAAAATTGCCACCAAATGAGTTTTTTATATTCTCGTTAAACCTTCAAACACTAATTTTTTTTTTTTTCCAAAAGTTCATTTCGAACATATCAGGGCATATTTATTTATTTATGTGTTTTTACATACTCTTATTATGATCCAAATACTTTTCGATGATGGAGTTGTATATAAGACTCAGAATCTAAAAGTCTACAGAAACAGAGTCAGCTAATCATGGATATTGCGGAAATAGTGCTCCACTCCTTTTGCTTTCACCACATCCGTAAATCTCACGATTAGCTTTTATATATACTTTTCTACGCAGCGATTAGATTCTCATGAAGCCATTTGCAAAAATTGCCGCTAATCTTTTCCACTTTTCCTGCCGTTTCATTTTATTTTATTTTTGGTTTAATTGTAATCATTACTAATTCCACTACGAATGATAATTGGAATTTTTAAGTAATTTAGTTGTGTAATGGGATGCTAAAAGATAGCTAGGAAACCTCTAAATGAACATGCCGAACACTTTCATTCTTTCCCTTTCAATTTCTTTTTGTCTGTTTCTCTTTTGTGCTTCTATGTTTCAAATATGGTTTGGCATAATACCCAAGGGTTGTCGCAGTGGTCAAACGACTTTCGTTGGCATGGTTTATAACACTAAGGTTTTAGGGTCGATTTTCCTCGACAACGATTTGTAATTGGGATTTTCTCACCTCACGCGAAACGCACGAAAAGGGCTGGAGAGATTAGTCCAATTCATCGGTACGTACACTCTTTATTACGGAAAAATAAAATAATTTGGGGTCTCTAATGTGCTGTTTGGTGGTGGGACAGGTGCCTAAAGACGATGCATTTTGTGAGGCACATAGTATTCTGTTTATCACAAATAGACCTGCTTCGTCTTGTCCTTTTATTAGGAGATTTTTTTTTTCCAAAAAAGAAGAAACTGCCTTTGTGACTCGGTCCCATCCAACATTTTTCCTTTTGTTCTGCATTTGGAATGCAGGACACTCTCCTTATAAGGCTAAGTTTGAGCATTAAATCTGTAGATGAAAAAATATGAAAAAATCAGGAAAGGGAAAATACGTGAAGTTGATGCTTTCAACTTCCAACTTTTGCTTTTCTTTTTTGAATGAATTAGGGAAAAGGAAAAAAAAAAAAAAAGAACATTGAATTGTTTAAGAACCCAATTTCAAGTTGAACTGATGTCATAAGTATTTCATGTTCTGATAATATTGCATTCCTTCAGACTATTTATGAAACACACGGCAGAAAGACTATTTATGAAAACACCTGGTTGCTTTGCAATTTTTCACTTAAATATATCTCAAACATGGACAACTCTTCATGGCAGAAATTAATTTAGCCTCATTGATACCCTTTCAAAATCTTCAAAAAAATTACGCTTATAAGTGGAGTTGCGTATAGTCATATATGATGCAACACCCTGACGTTTAGAAATAAGACACTAGGAAGAATTATAAGAAAATAACAATAAGAGTAAGGAGCTAATATTTAGCAGGCCGCTTTCCGTTAGGATTTAGGAAGTATATCGACTCGTAACTCAATGTTTATAAGAAAATTAGAGTATTTTTCTGCCTATGTGTCAATTTTTATTAAACTTTACAGATATCGCCCAAACCTTGTTAACAAGCTTCACAACACGAGAATAAGGCATGAGTACCTACGAGGCGGAGAATCATAAAATAGAGCAATTCAGAAAGATTCGGCATCGGATTAAATATCCCTAGATTTTGTGAGATTATTCTAGATATACCTAGATTTTGGAAGATTATTCTAGATATTCTTAGATATATGTAGATTTTCTCTAGATTTTATTCGATTATGTTAGATAATATAAGATTATCCTAGATATTAAAAGATATGGATAGATCTCATTAGATAATTCTAGATCTTGTAGCTAACTAGTATAAATAGGCCTCCCCTCCCCTCCATATACAACAAGCACACACTTCACCAACACACACTACACTTGCACACACGACACACACTACATACATAGCACTCGGCTAAGGAAAAGGAGGAAAGAAAAGTGAGAAAGATCGAAGGAAAGAAAGGGAACCAAGGAAATTAGGAGAGGACGAGAAGGAAAAATAAAATAAAAGACCTACGATACAGTAAATTACGGATGCAAAAAGATGAGTTGCGAATATACTCTAGTTGCATAATATTGTTTCAAAATTGTTTTGTGAATATTGTTGTTGTTTTTTTTTAAAATGTTATGTTGAATAAGTCTAGATATATATGTTATGTATAAATTTTGCAAACTGGATTTAAAAACAAGCATGAGATTAATCTAAAAAGGAAAAGTGAATTAAACCTATTGATGTGATATCTGGGCAAAGAGCTCTGATGAGCTATGTGTGACTGTTGGGAAAAATTCGACAATCACATAACATTCCAGAGAACAATTTCATTAACAACGATACAATTATAAGATTGAATTAAGTTACAAAAATACAATAACAGTAGACAGAATATAAAGATGAGATACAAACAGATCTCTGGATCAAGAACCGAGTCCTGTGTGATACCACAGTCTCCTTAAGAAAGATTCGCCGCCTACCGTGGGTGTTGTAGGTTGCGTCGATGACTTCCTCCCAGAGTTGGCTCGGCTAAACCGCAAGCCGTCGGAACACCACCGTCGACCGCCTTGGCGAACTGACTACCGCCTATCTCTCTCTCTCAAAGAACGAATATTAGAACTTGTTAGGATTGCTATGAATTTTCTAATGATTCCTCCAAAAAACGTGAACCTCCTTTATATAGAGTGAAGAAGGTAAGAAAGGTGAATGCAGCCATCAATTATTGAAATGAATTTAGCCATTATGCTGTCATCAAATGCTGGAGGTTACAAGAATAATGCAGCTATCAATTGCTGAATAATACACCATCATGGCCATCATGGGGAGGGGTTACGGGAGTTACAAAATTCACACATCAATACGTCTATTGATTGTGGTGTGTCCAGATACTACGAACCCGGGACATGCACAGTTGCCTCGGGTGACCCTCCGATAGCCCCGATTTCATTCATCCGAAATTTCGTAAATTTCCAACAATCCCCTCCATGAATGGAATTGGCAGGCATACTGGAGCAGAGTACAAAGTTGATTTGAGAGAGCGACAATGGATAATTCCTGCATAGGATAGGTGACTTTTGGCCTGGAACCTTCCCTTATGATAGCCTATCGGGTTTACTGGCAGACCAGTGTGCGGTCCTGCTTTGAACTGTTTGCATCGCCTCAAACCTTGCCTTCCAATAAGGTTGAAATACCCCAAGCGTAGGGCTAGGTCGTCGGTAGCATAATATCCGAAAGTCCGGGATCGTACCCACAGAGAATTCGAATGTAGCTTAAATGGATTGTAGGTTTTGTAAGGTGGATTGTGGCGTTTAAGACAGCCAACTTGGTTTTGCTTTAAACGGTGGAAATGATAAAGCGAAGACTAGAAATGAGCTAGACAAACTAAAGGAGGCAAGTCTAGAGATCATCTAACCCTTGACTTAAGCCGTTACCGGTTCTCAATTATAACTCAGGCAAGAGTCACGACCGCGTGCTCATGCCCGGAAGATTTAACTTTAATGACTACGTTTATCGAAAGATGTGATTAACCGGAATTAAATCAACCTATTTTTGCTAATGTATCTAACACGTAGGGGGCCACGAGCCCTCGGTATGTCGCTTGCCAAGACCGCTTGACTAAACTTCATACCCAGGAGTTAACACGCCTCGCTTAGACCAAAAAGGCTAAGTTAATGAAATTCCGAAAACCAAGATTATAAGCCCGAAGGTTTGAGAACCAAATAACCACCTAAGTACTCGGGAAAGATTACCCCGAGACTTGGCCTATCGACTACTCACGCATAGCTAAAGCATAAGAGAAAGCATAAAAACGAGACATGACTTTTAACCGATAAAAACGAAAACAAACTTGATATTATAAAAGATCTAGTCCGTAGGAATAACTTTAATAAACGAGAAATTAACAAACGAGAATTACTTACTTGAGTTCTTAAGGAAATAACTTGAAAAGCTTAAAAGGACATTAATGGAGGAAAATCTAAAGCTAATAAATAACTAGATACAAAAAGAGGAAGAAGGGACCCCTATTTATACACAATGGGTTTTCTCTCCTCAAATATCTAAAAACATACTATAAAAGGCAAGTATTCCATAAATGGAAAGCCCAAAAAGTAGCAAAATATCTGGCCGAAGGCTCTCCGTATCGATATAGATTAAGCAAAGTATCGATACCACATCGTTAAGTTGAAAAGGCCAATCTCCCGTAATAAACCCGTATCCATACAGGTTATGGCCGTATCGATACGGGACTCTCTGCTTGGAGAGATAACAAACGCGTATCGATACGCGTGAAATCCGTACCGATACGGATGGCTTATCTCTGGTTCCTCAGGCTAGCCTCTTGGTCTTGACACCCGACGACCGTTGGCTTGCTCGATGCTCCTCGCCTTCGTTCTTTGGTCACTTTGGCACAAGTTCCACCGGGCGATGATTCTTGAATTAACTTGGGGGTTGACTTTGCACTCAAAACACGCCTTTTAAGGGCGTTTTGCCTGAAACACTTAACAAACTACCTTACGAGCAATATTGGCTAAAAACGACAAATAATAGCCAAAAAGACTTATAACCAACGGGCTTAAGCACCACGATTAAGCAATCTTAGGTGCGTATCACACCCCTCAACTTAAGCGTTGCTAGCCCCTAGCAACAAAATAAGAACTAACGGAAAGAAAGAACATTAGACAATCCTTCCGGCAAAGTTACTTAGCACATTTTCGAAAAGCAACTAATTGGCAAGAGCTAAAATAACTTAATTATTCCAAAACAACTCGTAGCCAACAATTGAGCGGTCAACTAAGTATCGAGCAAGTTATAATCAAGTATCCAAAATAAGCGTCAAAAGACAAAAGACGGATACGAAGCTATAACTTCACCAATTCCAACCAATGTAGCCATATCCCACAAGAAAGGTGCTCGAATTAGGCACGGGGAACAAAAATACCATGCCTTATAAGTGGAGAGCACCTTTAAATAGAACTTACGACTAAACAATTGAAAATTTAATTGCCGAAAGAAAACATGCCACAAACTAAATACGCCAACTATCAAACGATAAATCGAAAGGGAATCAAGGCATATTAAAGATCTACTAAGGCCTTCATAGAGTATATTGACCTTGGTTTTAATCAAAGAACGGTTAGCAAAATAGGATGTCGGCCATATACTAGCTCGGTTCAACTACCCTTGGCCGCCTCCAATTCCATCTACCAAGTCTTAGGCCACATGCCGGCCTCAACAAAAACTTACTAAACTATTAAGTCAGAGTTAACTAAACCAAACTAAACTAAAAACAACGAAATAAAAGATAAGAGGTGGGCTGTCAACCACCAAGCACCCCGACCAAGTTGAGGGATTTTCCAACTACTCCACCGACTCTACTCGTCATCCACAACACTGGCTCATCCCCAGCAAAATCATCGCTATCCTCATCAGGCTCATCGGGCGGTGGTACATACTGCTCACTGGCTTGCCCGACTCCTTGACTCAGAACCCAGTCTAACTTATGATCGATCTTCCGCTGCCTCCTTGCATTGGCTCGGGTCTCCTTCTTAAGCTTCTTCAGGCATCCCATAGTGGCCATCCCTTGGCAAAATAGCAATTTGTTCCAAGCAGCCGACTTTGCACCCTTTGGTGGCAAAGTAGTCAAGTACCCCCCACGTGGGGCAGCAGCAGTAGTAGGTCGGGATTGAGAGATACTCCGGGTGAGTATGGAATTATTGATATCCCCCGGATTGAGCTTTTCACGCTCCGGAAACTTGGAAGCAGGAACCTTTTGAGCCAAACACATAGCGGTCACCAAACATGGAAAAGGCAACCTAGAATTGGTCGGGGCCTTGGCTTTGAAGTCAATCATCTCCTGAAAAATAACCTTAGCCCAGTCACACACCACATTCGGATTCATGAACGCGTGAATCATCCCCCCTTCGTAACTATCCGGCTTGTTCTCCGTCCCCCTCGGATTGAAATTGTGATGCACTAGCTGATTAACAAGCCGATACACCTCCTTAAACTTTCCAGGCACATGAGGGAGACTCGCCTCCCTAGGATTTTTATACAACTCCTGGACAACGGTCTCGTCTGCCACATACTCCTCATCGGGATAGTTCACATCATCCGCGGGTGGTTGGCGGTAATTCAAAACCCGTGCAATAAACCCAGAAGTCACCTCAATCGGAATCTTCCCAATTTTCGATGTTACCTTAGCGTCATCCTTCTTCTCATCCTCCTCAGGCGGAATTTTCATGTTCTTGTAAAATTCTATAACAAGCTCTTTATTGTAACTAGGATTAGGGGCAAGGTAGTAAGACAAACCTTGGTCGCGGATGCGACGAACAAACGGATTCTCGATGCCAAGGTTGTCGACGTCCACATGATGCTCATTCTTAGACCCCCGGTTACGAATCCCCTCTTCCCATTTCTTTTGAGTCGCGGTGCGAATCTCAGCCGCCGTCCTTCTCTTAGCCCGGCCTTGCTTTTGCGGGTTCGCAATCATTTCCTCCTCCTCCTCCATTTCCTGCACTATCTCCTCCGCTTGTTGCGAAGAAGAAGCCAGAGCCTTGCCCTTAGAAGCCACAGTCTTTGTTCTCACCATTGCATGCAAAACCTACCAAACAGAATAAAATCCCAAATCTTGAAACAAAATACTACAGTAAACAACCCAGATTGCAACCAGAGACGCACAAATTTCACAAAAACAGGCGGCCAGACAAAATCCACAAAACTTCTGAGTTATACTACACAGATTCTACCTCCAAAATTCAGTGCACAAATGGTAACTTCGCCATGCAATTCCAGTCCCAAATCCAATCAAAATTTCAAAAATTCCGGAAAAGGGGTTCATGGGTGATCTCAGACGTTGGGGGTTAGAAAACAGAGTAGGATGGTTCAAAATGGCAGTGCATGGCAAGATATAATGGTTAATCAAAGGTTAAAGCTATTCTAAAGGGAGAACAATGGAAGATGTTACGCATAGAGAGAGTGAGAATGGATTTACCTTGTACTAGTAGGATTTGACTTGAAAACCTTGAAATCCTTGAAAGCTTGAAAGTTTGATGAAAGATTATGAAGTTTTGGGGTTGATTTTGGTGTTTTGGGGTTGGGTTTCGGAGGTATTGGGCGGTTATGGAGTTGTAGTGAGAGAGAATGAATGGTGGGAAGATGAAGAGGCCGGCCTTGATAACTGCATATTTCAAAATTAACTTACGCGTATCGATACGCCTCAAAATCCGTATCGATACGGAGCTCTCTGATGACCCACGAAACAAACGCGTATCGATACGCCTTACGGGCCGTATCAATACGGAGAGCTTAATTTCAGAAGTTCAGCTTTGCCACCCGAAGCCAATGCCGACGCCCGAAGTCACTCTATAAATACACCCGAAGCCTGTAAGCCTGAGGCCAGCCCAGCAAAGTTCAAAACCAACTTCCAACCATCCACCCAAGCATCCGGTTTCCTATGGATAAGAGTGAGACGCGGACTAGGCTTTATTTTTAACGGACAATGGGACTCTCTTGTGGTTTGAATCAAACAAAGATGGCCTTGTATCATTTCTTACATATGCCATAGATTCCAAAGCAATTTAAAGTAAATAACGAACATATTTAGGCATGACATGAGATTAATACCTAACTAAGAATATAATGAGAACAACAACGGGATATGGGTCAAACCTGCTCACAACACACTCAACACCTAATTTCACGCCCTTTCAGCATGCATACGAGTTGGACAGAACAAGTTCCCAAAAATATTTACACAACTCTTGCCAATTAATGAACTACTGACCAAGTGCTAAGTTGCTCCATTCCACTAACTTCGTAATAACGGAATGATTGATCTACCAAAAACGAAAAATTTAAACAAAAAGCATAAAACATAAATAAAACATAAATATCCGATTTATGTCCCTCCCCCCAACTTGAAATATGCTATGCCCTCATAGCATGGAGAACAACACTAGGGAAAAAGGAACAAAAGATCGTACCTACGGGAGAATGTCAACCCCCTTATACCTCGACCAAGTTGGAGGTTTTTGCGTCACCGGCTTCATTTGTCATTCGAACGGCTTTCAAGGTCGACTCCTTCGGCTCTTCCAACGGACCCACAGCTAGTCACACAGGATCATGGCCAAAGCTTTATTGGACTAACAACCGCGACACGTAATCGCACCCATGCTTAGGGCTCCTGAATGCCTCAATCACTTCGACGTTAGATCCAAACCACCAAGGCTGGTGTGGTAGCACGCTCACCCTGCAAAAGACTTAAGCTCGAACTACCTACTAAGAGCCAAATGACATTAGAACCACCCAGCACGTGTTATCCGGGCACCAACAAACATATATACAAAGAGAAACATCAAAGAACACCACCCGATTTTCACGCAATCTCACGAGTCATACTTTTCTTCCCGAGTCTCACCGAGTAGACAAGACACGGGTGGCTATACTAGACCGTCAAGTTTGTTACATCATGCCCGAAGTAAAATTCACCGCTTGACCTCGCCAAGCAATTAAGCCCAGCGTTCCCTATGATCGAAACAAAGTGAGACAAGACAGAGCCTAGCGCCAAAGCACGGGAATATCAAGTCTCACCCAAAGACCTAAGCTGCCCCCGATAGGGACATATCTGGTGAGCAAGGATCGTTAACGGCAAACTACGACAAAGAAGGACTAATTAAAGTCCGATACAATGATGCGTTGGTGAAATCTAGTGGTGAGAAAATCCCGAAACGTAAGAAATAAAACAAAACACAAAAGCAATATTTACAAATGTACAAAAACACAGAATTTAATATCAGAGCTCGGAGCGTCCAAGTCACAGCTGGACTCCGCCAAACAATGAAGTCCAGCGTCCCCTAAGATCGTAACCAGGCAGGCACAAGATAGAGCCAAGTGCGGTAATGGAGCACGGGAATATCAAGTCCGAACCTAAGATCTATACCGCCCCCGTTGGGGCTAATCTGGAAGACGTGAGTGGTTCACTGTGAATTACTCCTATCAGAAAAGCTAATGAAAGCCCTATGTCACTGATATTAAAATTGCCCTTACTAACTGGAGCTGGGCACACGATCCTTTTTTTAGTAGCAGCGTGCGGAGCTACATATACCCAAGTCAATGGAGGGTACCCCCTACCCGGGGGCCGGGTCCGACAAACAATTAAGTTCAGCGGTTACGCTTTCGCTCCCCGTGCAAATAAATGGAACACAGACTATACCGAAAGGCCATCCGTATAAACGGGATCGACCAAAACCTCATCGGGCTCGTCGGCTTCAAAATTTTCAAGGAAAGGCTTAAGCCGCTGACCATTAACTTTAAAAGAGGAACCGTTATGCACGCTTTCTACTTCTATCGCCCCGTGAGGGGACACATTTTTGACAATATAAGGTCCGGCCCAACGTGAGCGCAACTTTTCGGGATGCAAATGCAAGCGAGAATTGTATAACAATACTTTTTGACCAGGCACAAAGTTTTTAATCACAATTCTATTATCATGCTTGGCTTTGAGTTGAGACTTATAAGCACTAGAATGGTCGTAAGCATTGTACCTTAACTCCTCGAGTTCCGTCAATTGGAGCTTGCGCCTGGCACCGGCTTGTACTAGATTGAAATTCAGCTTCTTAATGGCCCAATACGCTTTATGCTCAAGCTCGACTGGCAAGTGGCACGCTTTTCCGTAAACCAACCGATAGGGTGACATTCCCAAGATAGTCTTGTACGCAGTACGGTAAGCCCACAAAGCATCGATCAATCGAGTTGACCAATCTTTACAGGTAGGATTAACCGTCTTTTCCAAGATGTTCTTGATCTCCCGATTCGCAAGCTCCGCTTGGCCATTCGTTTGCGGGTGGTAAGCCGTGGAGACTTTATGAATGATGGAATACTTCCGCATGAGAGCCGCAATAGATCGATTGCAAAAGTGGGACCCTTGGTCACTGATAATAGCCCTGGGCATGCCAAATCGCGCCAAAATGTACTCACGGAGAAATTCAACGACAACTGGGGCATCATTGGTTCGAGTGGGGATAGCTTCCACCCATTTGGAGACATAATCAACGGCCAACAAAATGTAGAGGTATCCAAAGGAGGTAGGAAATGGCCCCATGAAGTCGATACCCCAACAGTCAAACACTTCAATAATCAAAATGGGTGTAAGCGGCATCTCATTACGTCGCTTCACGCACCCCAGAAGTTGACAATGCGCACATGCCCGGCAGAAAGCAAACGTATCCTTGTACAATTGTGGCCAATAGAAACCGCACTGTAGAATCTTAGCGGCGGTCTTTCTAAACGAGAAATGGCCGCCACAAGCCTCCGTGTGACAAAACTGGATAACACTCGGCTGCTCAGAATCAGGCACACAACAGCGAACGAGTTGGTCTGCACAATACTTAAACAGATACGGGTCGTCAAAAGAGAACCGTTTCACCTCGGCCAAGAATCGACGCTGCGCTTGTAAATTCCAATGGGCAGGCATAAGACCGGTGACTAAGTAGTTCACTATATCCGCGTACCATGGAGCCGTAGTGATGGAGAATAGCTGCTCATCGGGAAAGGAGTCACCGATAGGAATGTGAGCGGTAATATCATCGAATTCGAGCCGAGATAGATGATCGACCACCACGTTCTCTACACCCTTCTTGTCCTTAATGGTGAGGTCAAACTCTTGTAGAAGTAGAATCCATCGAATCAATCTCGCCTTGGCATCCTGCTTCGTAAAAAGGCACTTGAGAGCGGAATGATCGGTGTACACAGTAATTGGAGCCCCCACTAGATAAGACCGGAACTTGTCCAACGCAAAGACTATAGCAAGCAACTCCTTCTCCGTAGTCGAATAGTTCATTTGAGCCTCATTGAGCGTTTTACTTGCTTAGTAAATAACGTATGGCTCTTTCCCTTTCCGTTGGCCCAAAACAGCTCCAACGGCGTAATCATTGGCGTCACACATTAGCTCGAATGGCAATTCCCAATCCGGAGAACGCACAATAGGTGGAGAAGTGAGACGTGACTTTAACTGGGCGAAAGCGGCCTCGCAAGCTGGCGTCCACTCAAACGGCACATCCTTAGCAAGCAAATGACACAATGGCCGGGCGATGGCACTAAAATCTTTGATAAAACGCCGATAAAAATCGGTATGCCCCAAGAAAGATCGGATATCCTTTAAACACTTTGGAGTCGGAAGATTCCCAATCAAATCAATTTTTGCCCGATCCACTTCTATCCCCATCGAGGAGACAATGTGGCCAAGTACAATGCCTTCGGTCACCATGAAGTGGCATTTCTCCCAGTTGAGCACGAGGTTATTCTCCTCGCACCGGGCTAATACAAGCCCCAGATTGATAAGACAAACCTCAAAAGAGTCACCAAAAACTGAGAAGTCGTCCATGAATACCTCCATAATTTTCTCCACCATATCGCTAAAAAGGCCCATAATACACCTTGAGAAAGTACCGGGGGCGTTGCAAAGCCCGAACGGCATACGGCGATACGCAAAGGTCCCGAATGGGCACGTGAAAGTAGTCTTCTCTTGATCTTCCAAGGCCACCTCAATCTGGTTATAACCGGAGTACCCGTCCAAGAAGCAGTAGAACTTGTGCCCGGTCACTTTCTCCAAAATTTGACCTATGAAGGGAAGGGGAAAGTGGTCCTTTCTTGTACTGGCGTTCAGCTTCCGATAGTCGATGCACACCCTCCAACCAGTTTGAACACGCATTGGAATAAGCTCATCCTTGTCATTTGTAACTGCCGTCACCCCAGACTTCTTAGGTACCACTTGTATTGGGCTCACCCACTTAGAATCCGCGATCGGGTAAATAATGCCAACGTCCAACAATTTAAGAACTTCCGCTCGCACCACATCCTTCATAATCGGGTTTAATCGTCGTTGAGACTGGCGAGAGGGCTTAACATCATCCTCCATGTAAATGTGATGAGAGCAAAGAGATCCATCTATTCCTTTGATATCGGCTATGCTATGAACCAACCAATAGCCTTTGAATGCTTCATCAACTTAGAGAGTAATTGCAATTCCTGAAGTTCGATTAGGGCGGAGGAGATTACCACCGGGTATGCTTGACCTTCCCCAAGATAGGCATACTTAAGTGAATCCGGTAGGGGTTTAAGTTCAAGAATCGGGGGTTCCACACTAGACAGAATGGCGCGCTTCTCAATAGAAGGTAGCTCCTCAAATTTTGGAAACCACAGAGTAATAGCACACACCTCTTCCACATCCAGTAAAGATGACAAATACGCAACCTCAGGGGCATCAAGAAAATCGGCCTCGGCGGAAGTCAGTGCGAGCTCCAACTCGTCCTGGCAAATAAACTTATTGACATGGTCTTGAACAAGTGAGTCGATCATGCTAACTCCGCATACATCGTCATCGTCCCCCATTTGACTTCCAAGATGGAACATGTTGACTTGCATCTTCATGTTGCCAAAACTCATGTTCAGCCGGCCATCCCTACAATGAATGACGGCATCGGAGGTTGCCAAAAACGGCCGGCCAAGAATGATCGGAACGGAAGATTGAGCTGCCGGTACCGGGCACGTGTCAAGAACCACAAAATCAACCGGGTACACGAACTGATCAACTTGAACAAGCACGTCCTCGACCATCCCTTTGGGAATGCGAATACTCCTGTCCGCCAATTGTAAAGTCACCCGGGTCGGTTTCATTTCCCCCAAACCAAGTTGTTCATAGACCGAGAACGACAGGAGGTTTACACTTGCCCCCAAATCAAGAAGAGCTTTTCACAAACTTTACCCCCGATGGTGATGGATATCGTAGGACAGCCCGGATCATTATACTTGGGCGGAAGGGTTGACTGGAAGAGTGAGCTTACTTGTTCGGTTAAGAACACTTTCTTCTGCACTTGGAGTTGCCGTTTGTGAGTGCACAACTCCTTCAAAAATTTGGCGTACGACGGAATCTGTTTAATAGCATCGAGCAAAGGAAGGTTAACCGTCACTTTCTGAAGAACTTCATAGATATCACTGTTCAAATTCTGCTTGGCCGGCGACTTTAGCCGGTTAGGATATGGAGCGGGAACGGTAAAAGCTTTGGGAACCTCATCGTCTTTGGCCTTTCCCTTCTCTTCTTCAGTAGGCGCTGGCCTGGGGTATTGTTCTGTAGGAGCTGATTTGGGAGATTCTTCATTTGGCATTGTTGGCTTCAATGGTGCCGGAAAAGGTAGTAAGATTTGCGCAACCGGCGGCTCCACTTGAGCATTATCAACCGTCTTCCCACTTCTCAACGATATTATGGCCTTTGCTTGCTTGGGGAAAGTCACCGAAGAGCCTTGTGCAAAATGTTGGCCTTGAGGGTTTGGTTGAGGCTGGGTAGGTAGTTTGCCTTTCTCTTGTTGCAATACACCAATAGCCGTCGTTAATTTACCCACTTGATTCCTTATGTCGTTCAATGCTTAGGTAGTTTGCTCATTGGTGGTCGTTTGAATTTGACAGAATGCATTCAGAGTATCCTCCAAAGAACTTCGTGGAGGTGGTGCTGGTTGGTGCTGAAATTGATTTTGCCCTTGGAATTGGCCCGGTGGTATGAATCCTGGCGGGCCTTGAGATTGTGCCGGAGGAAATTGTGGTTGACCTTGAAACTGGGATTGGCGCCATGTTTGATTCTGAGGAGGAGGAGCTTGAGAAGTTGATGAGCCGGCCTCATTTTGGTTACCCCAACAGAAAGCCGGATTAGACCTCAACCCCGGATTATAGGTGTTGGAATATGGATCCCAACGTTGATTCAATGCGCACACCTCTTCAGGGAGTTGATTATAGTGCTGTCGGAGGGTGGGGATGGTATGACAATTGTCGGTCGAATGACCTGTAGTCTCACAAATGACACACACTTCCTCCACTTGGCGACCCTCCTTCACTTCTTTCACTTGGACCGACTCTAGCTTCATTTTGTCCAACTTTAACGATAACTCATCCAAGCGCGTCTCAAGACCGTTTTGCTCATTCACTGAAAATTTACCGGAACCTCCCGGTCCTTGATTTCTCATAGCTCGGTCACCCGGATCAATGTATTGCCAAGTTTGAGCTCTCTCGGCCAAAGCATCTAAGAATTCCCAAGTGGCATCGGGGTCCTTTCCCATGAAATCACCACTCCCCATTGTATCCAAAAGCTGCTTGGACTCCCGATCACAACCCAAATAGAAATAGTTGATCACAAGATACATGGGAAAGTTATGGTGGGGGACAGCTGCGAGTAATCCTTGTAACGCTCCCAATACTTATAGAAGACTTCCTCATCTTTTTGTTTGAAATTCTGAATTTGATCCATGAGAAGCTTGGTTCGGCTGACCGGAAAGAACTTGGTGGTAAACACGTCTTGTACTTCACCCCATGTGAGCAAAGAGCGGGGCTTCAAAGAATGGAACCACTGCTTCGCCTTATCTTTGAGCGAGAAGGGAAACAACTTCAGGCGGGCTTGATCTAACTGTCTCGGTCCGGTCACAAAGGTGCCAACGATAGTCTCGAATTCCCGAATGTGAGCGTAGGGATCCTCCAATTCACGCCCCCGAAACTCTGGTATAACCCGGTGATATTCTGGCTTAAAAGCAAACGCATTGGCGGCAGTGCAAGTGGGAATGGCTATGGGGGAGACATGTGGGCCTCTTTCTGGCGTCAAATAATCGCGCAAAGTATGAGCTGCCGGTTGATCTGCCATTGGGCTTAATGGAGGTGATAGCTCACGAGATGCAGATCGATGTAGCCGATTCGATAAAGGGCTACGATAGATATTGAGCATACACCCTGCACAATCCAA
The DNA here is from genome assembly GCA_019656835.1 of Rhododendron ovatum. Classification (NCBI taxonomy): domain Eukaryota; kingdom Viridiplantae; phylum Streptophyta; class Magnoliopsida; order Ericales; family Ericaceae; genus Rhododendron; species Rhododendron ovatum. Next base: position 21,470,343 of record CM033790.1, on the reverse strand, counting down.
TAAAGCAGACTAGAGGGGCTATGCCGCCGCCTCGTTCACAAACAGACTCGTGGGGTTATGCCACCACCACGGCTATATAAGCAATAATAGATAGAAGGTAAAAAGGCAATTGATGCTCGACTGGCTTCGTTAAACCTCAAGTCGAATTGGTGGCTCAGTTAGAGGTATCCGCTAAGTTGAGTTCAATACACATAAAAGGGAAATTAAATGGAGTACTTACAATGGTTTGTCGATCCTCCAAATAAGCTAAATAAAGAAGTTCCCCGGCAACGGCGCCAAAAATGCTTCGCCTCAAACCTTGCCTTCCAATAAGGTTGAAATACCCCAAGCGTAGGGCTAGGTCGTCGGTAGCATAATATCCGGAAGTCCAAGATCGTACCCACAGAGAATTCGAATGTAGCTTAAATGGATTGTAGGTTTTGTAAGGTGGATTGTGGCGTTTAAGACGGCCAACTTGGTTTTGCTTTAAACGGTGGAAATGATAAAGCGAAGACTAGAAATGAGCTAGATAAACTAAAGGAGGCAAGTCTAGAGATCATCTAACCCTTGACTTAAGCCGTTATCGGTTCTCAATTATAACTCAAGCGAGAGTCACGATCGCGTGCTCACGCCCGGAAGATTTAACTTTAATGACTACGTTTATCGAAAGATGTGATTAACCGGAATTAAATCAACCTATTTTTGCTAATGTATTTAACACGTAGGGGGCCACGAGCCCTCGGTATGTCGCTTGCCAAGACCGCTTGACTAAACTTCATACCCAGGAGTTAACACGCCTCGCTTAGACCAAAAAGGCTAAGTTAATGAAATTCCGAAAACCAAGATTATAAGCCCGAAGGTTTGAGAACCAAATAACCACCTAGGTACTCGGGAAAGATTACCCCGAGACTTGGCCTATCGACTACTCACGCATAGCTAAAGCATAAGAGAAAGCATAAAAATGAGACATGACTTTTAACCAATAAAAACGAAAACAAACTTGATATTATAAAAGATCTAGTCCGTAGGAATAACTTTAATAAACGAGAAATTAACAAACGAGAATTACTTACTTGAGTTCTTAAGGAAATAACTTGAAAAGCTTAAAAGGACATTAATGGAGGAAAATCTAAAGCTAATAAATAACTAGATACAAAAAGAGGAAGAAGGGACCCCTATTTATACACAATGAGTTTCTCTCTCCTCAAATATCTAAAAACATACTATAAAAGGCAAGTATTCCATAAATGGAAAGCCCAAAAAGTAGCAAAATATCTGGCCGAAGGCTCTCCGTATCGATACAGATTAAGCAAAGTATCGATACCACATCGTTAAGCTGAAAAGGCCAATCTCCCGTAACAAACCTGTATCGATACAGGTTATGGCCGTATCGATACGGGACTCTCTGCTTGGAGAGATAACAAACGCGTATCGATATGCGTGAAATCCGTATCGATACGGATGGCTTATCTCTGGTTCCTCAGGCTAGCCTCCTGGTCTTGACACCCGACGACCGTTGGCTTGCTCGATGCTCCTCGCCTTCGTTCTTTGGTCACTTTGGCACAAGTTCCACCGGGCGATGATTCTTGAATTAACTTGGGGGTTGACTTTGCACTCAAAACACGCCTTTTAAGGGCGTTTTGCCTGAAACACTTAACAAACTACCTTACGAGCAATATTGGCTAAAAACGACAAATAATAGCTAAAAAGACTTATAACCAACGGGCTTAAGCACCACGATCAAGCAATCTTGGGTGCATATCACTGTTCTGCCGCCGATGTAAATCGAGACAATAGACGTCACACAGGACTTCTCCTGACGTAGTTCAGTTCTCACTGTTGGATTCATTTTGGCCATAACACCCCCTTCTTGGTTCTACGAGTATTTTCTCGAGAATTTTGCCACAATTCTCAAAGAAGCGGCCCCACTTCATACTAACATAGGTGACATTCCTATAAAGGGTATCCTGCTACACCCCGCCTGGCAACCCAGCTCATAAGAGTCATTAAAAGCAATGCTTAACCTCTTTCCATTTGCAGGTGTCACTGTTCTACACCATAGGAATGGGCAGGAGATCGAATCTCCTCAGTGATCGTTCTCGGCTACTCATGAAAGATAATCTCATTAAACCTAGATCTTGGAATCTCCAGTCAACTAGGTTGGCTACCCCCGTGGCAACTATGAGCGTAGTGGCTTTAGCCCCATCCCTTTCGATACTTGCTCAACTAGCTCTCGATTTAACCCTTTGATTAGTGGATCCGTAATATTGTCTTTTGACCTCACATGGTCAATAGCGACAACCCCACTTAAGAGTAGTTGCCTAATGGTATTATGTCTACGTCGAATATGTCTAGACTTACCATTATACATATTACTTTGTGCCCTACCAATTGCAGATTGACTGTCGTAATGGATACTAATTGCTGCCACAGGTTTCGGCCATCTTGGAATATCCTCCAAAAACTGACAGAGCCACTCGGCCTCGTCAGATGCTTTATCTAGAGCAATAAACTCTAATTCCATCGTTGAACGTGTTATACACGTCTGTTTGGAGAATTTCCAAGAAACAGCTGCACCACCAAGTATAAAAACATATCCACTTGTGGATTTTGAGTCCTTCATATCTGATATCCAGTTCGCATCACAATACCCTTCCTGTACTGCTGGATATCTGGTGTAGTGCAATCCCAAATCACGAGTATACCTCAAATAGTGCAGAACCCTGACTATTGCCTTCTAGTGATCACGACTTGGATTACTCATGTATCTGCTCAGTCTACTGACTGAATAAGCTATATCGGGCCTTGTACAACTCATCAGGTACATCAAGTTCCCAATTATCCGAGAATACTCTAATTGAGATACGCCTTCCCTTTCATTCTTGGATAAATGTAGACTTAAATCCACTGGGGTTCTTGCGACACTTGAATCATACGAGTTGAACTTTTCAAGAATCTTGTCAACGTAGTGTGTCTGAGACAACGCAAGTCCAACAGATGTTTTGATGATCTTAACATGCAGAATGACATCTGCAAAGCCCATATCCTTCATGTCAAACTTTGAGTTTAACATGTCTTTGGTAGATTGAATGACCCTTTTATTACTACCTACAATGAACATGTCATCAACGCAGAGACACAAAATGACGTATCCTTCGTTTGTGTCTTTAACATAAACGCACTTGTCACATTCGTTGATCTTGAAACCACTTGACAACACAGCACTGTCAAATTTCTCATGCCATTATTTCGGTGCTTGCTTTAGACCATACAGTGATTTAACAAGCCTACATACTTTCACTTATTGCCCTGGCGTGGAAAAACCCTCTGGTTGTTCCATGTAGATCTCTTCATCTAAATGGTCGTTCAAGAAAGTTGTTTTGACATCCATTTGATGTATCTCAAGGTTACACAAAGCTGCGTTCTCGATGATCATCCGGATGGAAGTAATCCTTGAGACTGGGGAGTAAGTATCAAAGTAATCTAGGCCTTCTTTTTGTCTGTATCCTTTGACAACTAGCCTAGTTTTGTACTTATCAATTGACTCATCTGCTTTTATCTTCCTTTTGAAGATCCATTTGTAGTCGAGAGGCTTACTACCTGGTGGCCAGTTCCCACGTATGGTTTTGTAGTATAGAGTCAATCTCACTCTTCATGGCTTCTTTCCACAAAGGACCTTTAGGGCAGTTTACAGCTTCCTGGTACGTCCGAGGCTCATTTTCTATAAGATAAGTCAGAAAATCAGGACCAAAAGATGTTGATGTTCTAGCTTGCTTGCTACGTCGTGGTTCAACATCGACTTCCTCTTCTTGGCCTCGTCTGCTTTCATTAGCCAGATGCAAGGTCCGTTTAACAGAACTTGACTCTCCAATGGATCTATAAGGAAATATGTGTTCAAAAAACACTGCATTCCTTGACTCCATGAAAGTATTCTTGTGAATATCTTATATGTTTGACTCATATACAAGAAATCGATAGGCACTACTATCGTCTGCATAACCGATGAACACACAATCAATGGTTTTAGGGTCTATCTTCTCCTTTTTAGGAGGAGGTACAGCTACCTTTGCTAGACAACCCCATGTTCGTAAGAATGTATAGGTAGGCTTCCTACCTTTAAACAATTCATACGGGGTTTTACCATCATCTTTGCGAGGTATTTTATTGAGGATGTAATTAGCAGTGAGAACAGCATCTCCCCACATGTTCTGAGGCAACCCAGAACTGATCAACATTGCGTTCATCATATCCTTCAATGTTCGATTCTTGCGCTCAGCAATTTCGTTAGTTTGAGGCGAATAAAGTGCCGTGGTTCCATAGATAATCCCGTGATGGGTACAGAATTCTCCAAACGGTGACTGAAATTCACCACCACGATCGCTTCTGACCACCTTAATCTTTCTGCTCAATTGATTCTCAACCTGAGTCTTGTAATGAACAAATTTATCCAAGGCTTCATCCTTGCTTTTCAGCAAATACACATAGCAAAATCGAGCGCTATCATCGATAAAAGTAATGAAATACTTGTTACCGGCCCGAGTTTGGACATATTTCAGATCACACACATCAGTGTGGATTAAATCCAAAGGCTCTGTGCTTCTTTGTACAACTTTGAAAAGATACTCTCGGCATTTTAGCCTTTACACAAGTCTCACATTTTGTTTCTTATCAAATTGGAAAGCTGAAATATGATCCAAGTTAATTAATCTACGCATAGAATCGTAATTAACATGACCTAGTCTACCAAGTCACAAAAAGGAAGACTCAAACACATAAGCAACAAGGGATTTCTTTTTATTGATAGCAAGGATGACAGTCATTACATTCATTTTAAAGAGACCATCGGCCATGTAACATTTTCCTACATACATTCCAGCTTTAGTCAGAGTGACCCTATCAGCCTCGAAAACCAAGCGGAAGCTGTGCTTGCTCAACAGCGAACCAGAAACCAAGTTCTTACGAATATCTAGCACGAACAACACATTATACAGAGTCAACTCTTTTCCCGAAGTATCTTCAGGACCACTTTCCCATGTCCCGCAACATCCGAGGTAGTTGAATTCCCCATAAATAGCTTCTCACCGTTAGCAACCGGCTCGAAGGTAGTAAACAACTACCTGTCACAACAGATATGACATGTAGCTCCAGTGTCTACCCACCATTCCTATGGGTTTGAACCAACCATGTTCACTTCAGATACCATAGCTGAGAGGTTGATATCGAACACTCCTGCATCCACTTGAGCCAAGTGGGCCTGAGTACGAGGGTTAGGTGGCTTCTTACACTCCGAAGCTTTATGCCCAAACTTGTTACAGTTGAAGCATGTATCCTGAAACTTCTCTTTCTGTTTCTTGGCAACACCACATCTCGGTCCCAGATTGACACTCTTGTCCTTCTGTTTGCCAGCTTGCTTGTCAGACCGCTTGTCAGAATGTCTGTCATTTTGATTTTTTCTCACACCGGAAGATTGACCATGCTCCATCATATTTTCATTGGCCATATAGGAGGCCTTTGCACTCCTATCCATACCCCGATTCTCCTCTTTAATACGGAGCTTGATGAAAAGAGTCTCCAAGGTCGTCTTCTTATTCTTGAACATGAGATAGCTTTTGAACTCTTTCCATGCCGGGGGTAGCTTGTGGATGACCGCAGCCACCTAGAATGTTTCACTCAGAATCATCCCCTCAGTCCTGATCTTATTGAGAAGGAGTTGCAGCTCTTGGACTTGGATTACAACAGACTTGGAGTCCACCATCATATAATCAAGGAATCGGCCCACAACGAACTTTTTGGACCCGGCATCCTCGATCTTGTATTTTCTGTCCAATGATTCCCAAAGCTCCTTAGCCGATGGAGCCTCGCCATACACAGAATATAGCGAATCATCTAGAGCATTCAGAATATAATTCTTGCACATATAGTCATGCTTTTTCCACCTGGCCACATCAATTCGCTTTTGAGTGTCAGGATCATCCTCAGCAATAACAGGTGCTTCATCGACAAGCCACTTTGCCAAGTTCAAGATGGTGAGATAGAACAACATCTTCTATTGCCACCTTTTGAAGTCCACCCCAACAAATTTGCTCGGCCTCTCCATGTTAGACATTGGAACAGTGGGAATCCCAGGAATAGGAGCATGAATTGGAATAGCACCATTGCCATTTCCATTTTCGCTGACATCACCCGTCTCTTTGTCTTTGCCAGTGACAGTAGTTTTTCTTTGCTCAATTGTCATGTTTTCCTGAAATTAGGAAAATCTCAATATCAAATTGATGAGTTATACATGCATAGATTAACAATCTATCAAACAAGCTAAGTCTGACATCCCCACAATACCATGTAACCTAGGGGTCCCAGGGGGCGCGCCCCTTGGCGGGGTCTCAAGGGGCCATGCCCCTTGACGGGAGTCCTGGGGGCAACGCCCCCAAAAGGTAAATGGTATACACAATCTGCAACTAGTAAGACTGTGGCCATTCAACTTCCCCTTCTGTTCTTGCCAAGCAAACCAAAACCTGCGCTGGCTAACACAACAGGATGTGTGTCAAGGGCTGAGCATGCCTACCTTTGGTTTATCTGCTTCAAGCCAAGCACTCATAAGACCAAATCAAGCCCACCACTGGCTGATTCTAAAGCCACGCACAGGGACTGCATCCGCTGAGCAAAACACCAGATGTGGCCGAGTAGCGTCACGACATAAGCTGAGCAGGCCATTCTAAAGGCCAAACACTCATCTGGTCACTGAGTTATGGTCGAGCACCATCAAGGCTTAAGCCGAGTAGACTGCTCCAGAGGCCGATTAACTCCAGTTCGAGGCCAATCGGGCACAACTGCCTAAGGCCGTAGCCATTCGTTACCAACTTGATCGAGTCGCACACGACCGATCTAGGCTGGAGCCGAGCAAGGTCTGTATTCATCTGTTTACAATCTCGTATAAATCAACAACCAATCTACCGAGCAGATTGATTACTTGTCATACAGCAGTGGAACTCCACCATGGAAGACTAATCTGTTTCGAATATGTTCTTGCAACCCAAACGTTAGTCCAAAATAGAAATTGTTTTCTGGAATCCGTTGCCGATAAGTGATCAAAATCTTTCTTAAGCTTGTTGGGAAAAATTCAACAATCACATAACATTCCAGAGAACAATTTCAATAACAACGATACAATTACAAGATTGAATCAAGTTACAAAAATACAATAACAGTAGACAGAATATAAAGACGAGATACAAATAGATTTTTGGATCAAGAACTGAGTCCTGTGTGATACCACAGTCTCCTTAATAAAGATTTGCCGCCTACCGTGGGTGTAGTAGGTGCGTCAGCGACTTCCTCCCATGGTTGGCTCAGCTAAACTGCAAGCTGTCAGAACATCACCGTCGACCGCCTTGGTGAACTGACTATCGCCTGTCTCTCTCTTTCACAAAGAACGAATATTAGAACTTGTCAGGATTGCTGTGAATTTTCTAATGATTCCTCCAAAAATGTGAGTCTCCTTCATATAGAGCGAAGAAGGTAGAAGAGGTGAATGCAGCCATCAATTGCTGAAATGAATTCAGTCATTATGCTGCCATCAAATGCTGGAGGTTAAAAGAATAATGCAGCCATCAATTGCTGAATAATACACCATCATGGCCATCATGGGGAGTAAGGGTCATCATTTGGCCCGAAGGCCCGCGGCCCGCCCTAAGCCCGCCCGGCCCATCGGGCTTTTACTCGGCCCGAGCCCGTGAAACTGGCGGGCCGGCCCGGCCCATAGTTTGTAATGGGCAGGCTCGGGCCTATAAATTTTTACTCGGCCAGCCCGTAGGCCCGGCCCGTGAGCCCGCCCTGTAGCCCGCCCGTGATACCCGTCCAAGAATCCACCCACGGGCCCGCCCATTAGCCTCAAATCCCACAAAATCCTTTCTTTTTTCCCTTTCCCAAGGAAATTTAAGCCCGCCCGGTGGCCTGCTAGTCCGTCAATTGGGCTAGCCCGTGGGCCAGACTTGGGTTTCAATTTATAGTAGGTAGCCCGGCCTGCAAAAAAGAAAAAGCCCGATCGGCCCGGCTCGTGGGCGGGCTTGGGTAGTACATTGGTGGGCTGGGCCGGCCCGGCCCGGCCCGATGATGACCCTTAATGGGGAGGGGTTACGGGAGTTACAAAATCCACACATCAATACGTCTATTGATTGTGGTGCGTCCAGATACAACGAACCCGGGACATGCACGGTTGCCTTGGGAGGCCCTCCGGCAGCCCCGATTTCATTAATCCGAAATTTTGTAAATTTCCAACAGTAACTTGGCGCCTATCAATTGTGAATAAGGATACGTCCGGGTATCCTTTGGATTTGATCATTTCTTTTGTTTTGTGCATGATGGATCTCTTTTGGTTTAACAGTTTTGAGCCTGAAAACTGTCGTTGAATTCTGAATTTTATGATATGCAAATTTGAAACTTGCGTTATTGAAAGTATATAATTATTGAGTTTGGAAACTCATATTGCTCGTTGAAAGGTTCATGATTATACCATGTTTTATTTGATTATTCTCATGCGATTATGTAACCTTTGTATATCATAATTTTCACTGAAATGGTTTTGTGGCCACCCATTTCGGTTCACCGTTTAGTTTTAGTTTTATTTTCAATCATTATCCTTTTTCTTTCTCCAATTATTACACTTTTTTTTCAATTATTACTTTTTCATCTTTCTCTATCTCTCTCCAATCATTACCCCTATTTTCAATCATTATTCTATTTCTCTTTCTACCAACTACTAAAATTAAATTAAACTAAACTCTCAACCAAACACAAATTTTATAGTGATGGTTTTGGCAATTTGGAACTCGCGCTATAAGAGATTTAATAGTGCCAAGATTTGGATCCATAATTGTAGTCACTTAAACGCCATTGGCGAAGTTTGTATTCGGTATGCACGATAGCTAGCTCTGAATGTATTTTAATAAATTCAGGCTTTTGCTTATAAAATTTTAAATATATTATAAAGATTTTTGTAATTGGGGATTTAAAAGGCCTTGGGTGATTTCATTTCACTGGCCGGTCATGTACCCTCCGGGTTGGGTCGTGACATATGATGTCTTTCTTTAATCGATCTGTATATAGAGGTATATATATTATCCCTATATATGTTTATTTAATTTTTTATAACCAGATGTCTGAGTCAATTTACACATACCTCGACTAATTCAGAGCCCTTAAGTTAATGACTGGATAAACTGTCAAGTGGCAACAAGATTTGAAATATTTGACATATGTAAAATTTAAACATGCGATCTCATAAAAAACAAACACTTACTTTCTTATACCCATTTGATAAAACCTTTTGGATTCAATTCTTAGCCCTATATATGTTGGGGAGATGCCTCCCTTACTTTTCATGGAATCAGGTAATATTATGCTAGCTAGTACGGGAATTCTAGATAATGGCCGGGCTGGGGAGGAGAGAATTTATTCGAGTTGCTCACTGGTGATGGTATGCAAAAGTTTTGGCACCATAGAAATTTTGACAAGACTTTTGAAAGGAAAAACCCTAAAAGTGTCTCTCTATCTCTCTCTGTTTTGTGTCTTAAGCTAAATTGCTAAATAATTTCATGCTTTAGAAGGTCCCACTAAAGGTTATGATTTTGGTGAAAGCAACCAGCTTTACCTGAAAACCCGCGGAAACAATTTGTGATTAGATTCCCGCGTACGTGTGTTTAATCCTTTGGAGTTCGGACTGTTAGATTTTTTTAGGGTTTCAACCTAAAATCAATTGGTAGGTGTAGTAGTCTTTAAATTTTATTAATTAAGCTTGGGTGGCTTCGATGAGCGATATGGTACAAGTCTAACACTCTTCCTTGCGTGTAGACCGGATACACGTGGAGTTGACAGACCAGGAATTGAGCGATTGACTTGAGCGACAGAAATGATAGAGACTTTCTCACGAGAGGTAAGGCCACCCAAATCTTAGCAATGATACCATGTTAGATTTCTTGGAGGGTTCCAATCTAAAAGCAATTTGCTATAGGTGGAGTAGCTTCAAAATTTTATCAACCAAATTTGGGTGGCTCAGATGAGTGATGTGAAACAAGTCTAACACTTAACATAATGTTAGGAAATGTTATGTTGCCATATTTTCTACGTTCTATTATTATGTTTCCTGTTTTTGTCCAAGTCATTATTCTTGTTTCCTATTTAGTCGAAGTTTTCATATTGCATATATTTTCCTAATTTTTTTAGGATTATTGGTGGTCAAGTTTTGTAGCCTATATAAAAGCATGTTATGATTATGTATTAGACACAATCAATAATACATCATTTTGCTATCTTAACACGGATTATCAGTCATGAAACTGATAAGACCGCAACTCATAGAGAAAATACTACACTAATGTTACTTAATTTATCCAGTTTATTTTTTCTCGATGTTTTGTAGAACCCAGGTGGATTCATAGAGAAAATAAATTCTCCAATTCCTACATTTATGTTTTCTCGATGATTATCTAACCGGTGGGAAGTTAAAATAAACCTAGAACCCAGGTCCCTTGAGGTTGAGGACCAGGTGTCTTTAAAGCATAGAACTGAGGTCTCTTGACAATTAACACAACTCTAGGTAAAGGCAACCAGAGCTCACTTCAACTTGACAATCATCTAAGGTCATCCAAAAGCACTAGCTAGCTTGACTACAAGCATCAAACGACAAATAGTTAGGTTTGCGAAGCCTCACGAGTAATTATTCAGTGGTTTGGCGCACCACGCGACTGTGCTTCAATACGACAATACCCTAGCTCCTTCACCACACATTTATGTAGAATCTTTAGATTTGGTACTAGGCCCCACAAAGATGTGTGGTGGAAAATAGTGTTGGGGCACCACGTGACAGTGTCCCAAGATGGCTGAATAAATTTTCCTCACACGGATGCCGTGTCACATATATGCTCACAGAGCCACGTGGACAAATTGGGGAAACCGTCGTAAAAAGTACCGTAGTAAAATTCGTTTTTGAAATGAAATTCTTAAACTCATAATTAATATATGGGAATCTTGCATATGATCTTGACCCGTAATAGCTTAATTAGTGCTAAACATGTTTTATTGATATAAATTTTGATTTTGATCGAGGTGGTCAAGATAGCAATGATCTTGCATGATAGGCAGCGAAGCGGTTGTTGTTGGTTTTTGGTTAATCTGGCTATATATATATATATACATGTAGTCGACTTTGTGCATATATGATTTTTTCTTATGCATTTGAATTTGTACGTACTTTGTATTTGGCATGCATTATTTTAGCCTGCCAGACATCACGGCTATGATCATGGATTGTAAGCTAAGTTTAGGTTAGGTTATGGATATATGACTCTATATATTGATCATTATACTCCGTATTCGCATGATAGTATCGTATACTATGTACTCAGCTAGCTCTGGAATAATACTCGATCGTTTACAATAATTGTTTGGCTTGCATGCGTGCGTCATGATCATTCTTGCTTGATTATTGCTCTACAACTACTTCACATAAAAGACTTATTAGCTCTCCCATCTCAACAAGACAGAGGTCCAACCAAGAAATTAAGTCATGGCAGTCTTGGGCGTCCATATATATCTCAGTTGGCATGCATCATGCAAACACATGATTTTCAATTTTGCACTCTGGTGTGTGTGTGTACACACACACACAATGAAAACCAATTAAACTCTCAGAGAAAGAAAATCAAATTGCAAGAAAATAGCTACCATTGAAATTGATTCTCAAATATGGAAGTCAAAAGCAAGAAAATATATAGATCCTCATGGGGCCGTGGAGGAAGTCGATCTCAATTGATCATCTTTTCAAGAATTCCTTATCACGCTATACGTGGATTTTGTTTTGAGAGCGAGGAAATACAAAATGTGCGATTAATACGTGGGAGCACATGAACAAGAGGTAAAATGGGTATGCATCAAAATTATAAAGATGACATCAGCAAAATTATATTCTTGTTTCCTTTAATCTTTGTAATACATTTTTAAAGATTAATAAAATTTCTTTGCTGTTCAAAAAAAAAAATCAAGAAGGTTAGTGTAATTTACCTTTCTTTTGAGGAATATATATATATATATATATATATATATATATATATATATATATTTATTTATTTTTTTTTTGCAAGCGTTTTACGTGACTGAATTATGTAAACACCTTAAACCATGCAAAAGTTTTAGGAGTATTATAAAGTAGAAGTTAGGTAGGTATCGTTTTCAAGACTATGATGTATGACTCAAATTAAATGACTGCATTTAATTCATACTTTAACTGCATGTGTGTTTCTTTATTCAATGGACCTGATCTATGCATGCTTTTCCTAGACCTGAAACCCCTACCAACCTGTAGCTTTGTTACTACTCCTGCTCCATATGAATGCATAGTAGGTGAAATTTGGGAAAAATCTATCTTGGGGTCTCGGGCACTGCCACGTCGTGCCTCAACGCTTTTTCTTTTTATCATACATTGTTTTGGACTTCAGTGCTAAATATATAGACCCCACAATAATGTGATATGGACAAGAGCGTTACTGTCTCAATGTCTCAAGACCACTGAATAATTATTCAAAATTTGGGCTTCAAAAGATGAAATGAACTCGACTCCCACCGGCCGGCCTAAACAATTTGGGAAGCACTACAATCTATATCAACATGCTGAGTCAGCGTTTGTGATCTACTCCCAAAGAAAGTTGTAGTCCCTCTGTTCTTCTGCAAATTACTAATTGAATTCACTAAAAAACAACGTAAAATTTGTGATAAAAAAATAAAATACTTTCATGCATAGTTTTGTAAAGAAAATCCCACCAAATTAATATCTCAAATCGTTCAATAAATCACTGTGAATTTTTTTTAACAATTATGTCCGAAAATATTTTAATTTCTCACCCAAAAATTATGTTTCAAATTTTATTTTTTTTGGGCAATGTCTAACCTAGCGGAACAGAAAGAATTGCATGTGTCTGCGAAGATAACATGGATAGTTTGTTCGCATGAGATGGGGGGCCCCCAACTGAAAATATACAGATGTGAAATGGAGACAAGAAAGAGAAATTAGCACTTTGGTAGCCAAATTATATGTCTATCGAAGTAGGGGTTGACATCATGCATGTAGAGAAATGAAAATAGGGCTCTTCTTAATGTATTTGTTTTTCTTTTGAGGGAGTTTCGCTAACACATATTTTGACATGAAACTTAAATTCTATGAAATCCGTTTTGGAATTCCAAGCAAATAATCGGAGCCGTTCAATTTGTTTAAAACATAAATCTAGGAGTTTTCATAAAAAATCAACTCATTTAGATATTGGCAAGGGCTCTGATCGGTTCATTCAGCCGATTCCTGTCAAATTTTAAGAGATAAAACTGAATGAATCGATCAAGCCTTTACCTACATTCGAATGAGTTGATTTTTTTTGCGGAAATTCTTAAAAACATGCTTTAAAACAAATTCAAAGGCTCCAATTGTTAGCGTGGGCCTCTAATTTATTGAGTGTCATTTCAAGTGTCAAAACATGTGTTAGCGGAACAGCCCCTTATATACATGGGATGACCTTGTTCTTGGTAAAAAAAAAACAAAGAGAGAGTTGTACTTGGATGGAGAAAGCTTTTTGCATTGCAACTTTTCAGCTTGTAGAATATTGGATATGCAACAACTAGTACAGGACAGTACTCAGAACAACAATTGCACCGATCGAGATGCGATGGAGTTGTAAGTTGAACTTCTAATGCCTCTCTCTTTTTTCTTTCACCCTAAAAATTATGTAGGAAAGCAACTTCATCCATTCTGCAGCCACCTCTGTTCCACTTTTTCCACGGTCAGGGAAGAATCTCCTGGCCTCTAGCTACTATATATCAACATTTCATTATTATTGTTCATGCGGCTGAGATTCGTAGCAAAAACTAAAATTTGGTACGGTTAACAAAAATAATTAAATGGATCACTATGTAGTTCTATGCTTTTATTATTATTATTTTTTAAAATTCCCATCTACATCGGTTTTGGTGCACTTGTACAAACCATATTAGGAACTAAACGATATTATTCAATGGTTTTGAGCATTACGTGCCAGTGCTCCAAGACCACCAATAATTTTCTAGAACTAATATCTCACTGGGTTAGAAAGTACACCAAATAGCTTATCAACATTTAAACCAGTACAATTTGAAATTTAGTTGGTGGTGGTGTGCTCCTCTTTGCCCTGTCTGTATTCGGCTTTCATTTTTGTAGGTTGGTTTCCGCCGCCGGTTTTTACATCTAGAAGAGGCTGGCTCGGTTTAAAGGCGAGGCTGGGCTCCGGTATTTTGTGCGGCTATGAAGGTTGAAGGTGGTTAGGTTTGAGGGTTGGTTTGGGTGGCCCTTTGGGTGTTGGTGGGTTTTGATCCATCTTTTTTTATTTGTACAAAGGGTGTAAAAAGGCAGCTAAGCTGGTCATTAAGGAGTTTTACCACGGCAGAGCTGTCCACACTAATTTCAATCCAGGACCAGTTGTCAACTTTTCTGATCTTTGTACACTCATGAATGCATAATTATTTGAGCTTTACTCCTCTAGAGCATCCATGTACACCAATGAATGCCATTTTTTCATTGTCATTCACATTTTTGGCCAATGAATATATAATGTCATTTTGCCAAAAAAATTGCAAGAGTGCTACACCCATGTATGTCATTTTGCCTGTGCCATTATCATTTCACTCTCTCCCTCTCTATAAAAATGTCAACTTGGCCAAATATTCTGTCAAATTTGAGAAAGGAAATGGTATTTGCCAAATTTGGGAAAATTTTGAGTTTGTGGATGTAGGGTACTATTTTCCATTTCGTCTGCCATTTTTGAGAAATGGCAACAAATTATGCCAAATTTAGCAACCGGTACGGTTGCACTAAGGTAGGCTTTTAAATTATTGGTCCATTTTTTGACAGGATTAGTAGTGAAGGAATGCACAATACTGTAAGATATGTAGTGCGTGTTTGCAAAAAAATATTTTTGATTATTTAAAATTTTAACTTTTCCAAATCAGTTTGGAGTGTTTGCCAAAATTTCTAGATAATGACTTCTTGGATTTTAGTGATTCTGAAAAGCTAAAAAAGAAATAAAATTCTCAAAATCCCAAAGCTGGATTTGGATAGTTTTTGGAATACGAATTCTGTAACTCAAATTCTTAAAAAATAAATGAAACTCTCATAATCTCGTAGTTGCAATAAACATGTTTATCGACTAATACTAAAATTTGTAGCAGAAGCTGAAGTTGAAATCTACAATCTATATTCACAAATATTGCAAACACACCCGTAATCAATTGCATTGTCCAATCACTCAATCGTTGCCGATTAAAAAAAAAAATCTCTCAGATTCCCCATAAAAAAGGGACCCTTAATCTTTGGGGGAGTGATTTTGGTACTCTCTAAATTAATAACCACACTTTCAAAGGGGAGTGCCAAAATCAATCCCTATATAAAATTAATTTTGATACTACTAATTAATTTGGGAAGTGCCGAAATCAATTCCCTAATCTTTTGTCATCCACCTTCTGACACGGTGGCAAAAATTGTAGTAAATGATGTCCCAGTATCATTTATCAACGACCATTCTCCTTATCCACACAGACTCTGTTCTCCATATATGTATGATCCAACTGTAAAAACAAAAAGTTTAATAAGTTAGGGGCGTGGCTTTCGCATTTCTCGAATTGTTAACCGCACCCCCCAAAAGTTAACAATTTGAAGAATGCGAAAATTATTATAAGTTGACTTTCGTACTTTCTTTAGGAGTGCAGTTAACAATTTGGAGAGTGTAAAAATCACTCTCCACGAATTATCTGTTCGATGAATATTATATTAATAAAAGGGCCATATGTAATATCTGGATACATGAATTGGGAGATGGTGTTGTGCAATGATGTGTGCAGCACCGTACTATACACCTCTGAGCAGTCGGAGGGATTGTGCATCTGAAGGCTCGAATCTCATCTTAACAATGAATAGCTCTCGATCGTTAATTGTCGAAATGAGATATGAGCCGAGGTCCTGCATACATACTGCCAAATATCATGTGGTGCCCAACGGAGAAAGGCATCGACACATAAGCGTCTCTTTCTAACTTAACATTTTGTTGTTGTCCTGCATTTTTCTGGTAGATTTTTCCCGACATTTGCCTTGGTGTCCTCGCTAGCCAACACAAGGAGGGTGGCCCAAAGAATTTTCCACATGCGCATACACACCGTAAACCTGAACCCCTTGCCATAACCATTTTGCACAAGTTTTCGCATCTAGGGAAGGTGGCCTGAATTTTTTTTTTTCCCTTAATAGAAGTTGTACTAGAGACTTGTGCTTTTTTTTTTTTTTTTCAAACGACAAAAGAAAATTTTCATTAATCATAAAGATGCAAATATGAGAACAATACAACAGGAAAAACAAATGCATTGAGAGAGCTTCGAAGAGTACTATTATACCCTCCATGTGCTTTTAGAGTTGCCTCCGTGCGCCCTTCTCATAACTTGGGCTAGCCTTTTGGGTTCAAAACACTTTTATTTGGGACACAGACACAGTCACGTTCAAAGTTAAGCTCACATCTTTTCGAGCCATTTTCAATAAATGTGCATTCTTACACAAGCATTAATACTCTAAAAAGTTTTAACAATTGTGTCATGATCATCATTTCTTCCTAAGAACAAGAACAAAAGTGATTGCCCTTATTTCTTCTTTCTGCGCTTCTTCTTGCACCATCGTTCGATAGCAATCGAACAAGCTATCCAAAATTCTCTCTCCAAAATGGTGGCTTATCATCGATTCTTGAATCGCCCTAACAGTCATTGCAACGTCCATTCCATAGCTTGTGATATCCTCAATATCATCGTCTATTTGGAACATTTCAAGCCTGTCCATTACAAAAGAACCCTCACTTCTGATTTCATCTTCTAGCTCATCTGGTGATGGTGCATAAAATGGAACGTTGTACATATCAAGCTTCTCCTCCTCGACTTCCCCCTACAAAAACAACATGATCTCTTGCATGTGTCATTGCTTATGGGCAATGGCGGCCCCAAAAATTATTTTTCAACGGAGTCTTACAATTTTTTCCCCTTGACATGCAAGTTGAGAGAAGTTGGCCTTTACTTTGAGTTCATACTACAGATATATATATTTATCATCATGCAATTTTGATTTTCTCAATTGGCGAAACTAATTCTTACTTAATATTCTTTATTAGCAAGTTACAACCAAACTTAACGCTCATATAGTTTTAGCTAAAATGACACAAGGCAGGCACAATATATAGTACCTTTGATACCAAGATGGCGAAGGACTTTGCAAGAAGTTCCCAGAAGAATGAGTTCCCTCTGTCAACTTGGTTTTTACCCATTCTACCCAACAAGATTAGCACCATTTTCCCTCCATGAATCAGCTCTTCGGATCTTGATTTCAGGAACAGTGAGAAATCCTCTTGAAACTGCCTCAGGTACGCTTCTGATACATGTAGAGGACTAGATTCAGATATGTAGATGCTCTCTTTGTTCAATGACCTACCTTGCTCATCATAAAGAGCTGGCGGAACCTGCAATGTATTACATAATAATTGGTGTGATCACCAAATGTGTTGAAATGTTTGTTAGATAAGATTACAACAGTTTCATAATCTTATCCAACAGTGCCGACCCTATGATATTGAGGGCCGCAAAGTCCTAATATAGGGGTGCTCTATATACTTCTTTGAGCAAAATTGCAAACAGATAAAAACAAGCTAAAATAACAAAATTTCAAAGATATAACAAGAGTCAAGGTTTAGAGGAATTGTGTGAAATGTCCAACACTCAAATAATCATAAAATCTAGTTCCTAATGTATTCATTATATTGCGTGAAAAAAGTTAAAGTGGTTGAGCTTCGGACTCATCTCCTACAAGTTTCAAAGAACTGAACGTGCCACTCTGCTAACTTGATATTTCCATTACCACTGTACCTCCATTATTTATTACTAGTATAAATCATATTCTAGGACCCATTTTTGGTCAAAAAGTTGGGACCTTGGGGGCCTGAAGCGGTGGCTTCCTAGGTTTCTTTTATGGGCCGGTTCTGAATTCATAGCATAGAAATGGGTTATAAACTATGTAATCAGAGAGTCCATGGATTTATATTATAGAGGAGATGACAATGACACAAACCCCAACCCCAATGTCTCCCAAAGCCCACAGCCACTTAAGTGTGTACGATGATTAACAAGCTTTCAACATTAATTTCAGTTTGAAGGGGCAAATGTGCTGAAAGCAAGCCTTTAGTGCCAAATGGGTTTCCTATTAAGTATTAACCTCGGTGGCATGGGAGTGTTGTGGTTGACAAAGTTATTAGACTTACCAAAAAATAAAAAATTATTCCATAAGATTATCTCGGCTAGAAGGATGCGTGATGAGTGGAAAAAGAGTATCTTGTACTTATTATATATAAGCAGTGGCGTAGTGAGAATCTAGAATCGGAGGTTCCTAGTGAGTTGTCATTAATATTAGTTTCCTAGTGGGGAAAACAAGTGAATATCCAATGACAGTAAGATTATTCGATCAACGCTTTAAATTCTTACCTCTCTATCTTAATTATTGGTTCATTTTTTTTGGTACATTAATTATTGGTTTATTGTTTATTGGGTTTCCTATTAAGTATTACCTCATGATGATATCATATGTCGTATGTTGTTATCTGTGATATTATCATAATTAATACACGAAAGTGCGAAGTGTTAATGCTAAAATATTAGATGCTTGAAGAGACTATAGAGAGGATCTGACATGTGCAAAGAGCAACAAAGAGTAGAAGTTGGATGGGTCAAATGGCGGAGTGGTTTGAGAGTGTTGTGTAACCACATGATACCCATAAAGTTGAAGAGAAATTTCTAGTGTACCATCATAATACCAATGATGTTATATAGCACAGAATGTTAGACTACTAATAGATAACATGTAAGTAAGATGAGTGTATTTGAATTCAGAATATAGAGATGCACCAAAATTGACTTTAGAGGAACTTGAAACAATCTATATTAATTTGTTGGATAACACGTAACACAATGCCATTGACAGAGTTCAATGGATAGAATTAAATTCTTGTAGCCAACTCCAATTAATATGACTCAATGCTGGTTTTGGTTTGGATTTGGTAATCTCAAATTTGTATAGACAGAGGAGTAATGCACTGTTGCATTCCAAAAGAGCTCACAGGAGAGAATTAATTCTTATAGCCAACCCCAATAAATTTGACTCAAGGCTGGTTTTGGTTTGGGTATGGTAATCGTGAATTTGTATAGGCCGAGGAGTGAGACACTTTTGCATTCCCGTGCTTGATGCAACTTGAGACCAAAATTCAAACAAGAGAATTTTACATGATCACAAATTGATATTGAGCCAATCTTCACAAAGTGTCTAAATAAGTAAATTCAATCTTCTACATGACATAAAATATCTACATCTTCTACATGGTACTTCTTTCGTCCCATAATAAATGACAATTCTGACGTTTTTTGTTGTTCCAAATTTTGCCCTTCTTTCTCACTATTGTTGTCAAAGCAAAATGACAAAATAAGTAATGATTGAAGGACATTAGTGGAAAGCTATAGTTTAAAAGGAGGAATGATTGTGTCAAAAAAATTTTCAGAATCCATGGTTTCTCGCATTGGCGGCCCAATAGACTGTACTTTGTAGTGAAATTTTTCAGTGTCGGGTAGGTACCACATCGTGTCATTTGGCATATCAAAATGATCCGGATTAAAAATAATCTCTTAACGGTAATAAAATCTTATTAATCTATTACCGTTAAGAGATTACTTTATTACCGTTAAGAGATTGTTTTTCATCCGAATCGTTCAAAACACTTTTGAATGGTCTGGATGTGCCGAGCAGTCACCACATCGACCTTACCCACCCGACATTAAAAAATTTCTCATACTTTAGGCCGCCAGCCTCTACAGATATCTTCTATCCTTTGTACCGTACATATTTCGATTTATTGCTATTATCACCCATGCAACTTTAACTTGGTTTTTATTCCTCTTATATATATATTATGTAACTTTCCTTGATCGAGGGCATCTCCAAACCCACCGTCTATATCTCTATTTTGGAGAACCCTCTATCTCATCCTCTACTGTATTTTAAAGGATGAAATTTGACACTCCAAATATGGCCTGGGCAGAAAAAATGTTAGGTTTGAAGCGAAAGTGAATGGTTCTTATTGGAGTAAAAGTGAGGAAATGTTTGAAATAAAGAGAAGATGTAGAGAGACACAGATTTGTGATTGGAATTTATATAAAATATAAATAGTAGAATTCCCTATATTTACTTTTTTATTATAATATGTTAATTTCATCCTCTTAAATGGAAAATAGGACATGTTGGCATGGGTTTGAGATGCTCGGAAGGATTTTTGTGGTGTACGTAAACCTGTTAAAAAAATGTAATTTGTAATCTTCTAGAATAATGTAGAATAAGTGTCTAAGTTAAAAATAATTAGAAGTGTATAGAAGTAATAATTGTATTAGAAGTGTGTAGAAGTAATAATTGTATTAGAAGTGTGTAGAAGTAATGCACATGGGTAGAATTAGATGATTCTAGAAGATGGGAGATCTTTCATGAAATTAAGCACATGTGCTTATCTCTAGACAATTCTAGAGAAGTGTAGGTTGGTAGAAGTGCTTTATAAATAGAGCCTTATTGTACTCACTTTGATGTAATAAAAAAATCTACTAAAAGTCTTTCACAACTCCTCCTTATAACATCTCTCACTCATCCTTTCCCACTCTCTTGTACAATTTACTCCAAAATCAAACCTAGCACCCCAACAATTTTGGTATTAGAGCAGGCTTAACCGATCCATCCTTGTCCTTCTTTCATCCACCATGGAGACCAACTCTTCCACTTTCAACTATGCACAAAATCTCATCCCTATATTTGAGGGAGAGAACTATGACTATTGGAGCATCCAAATGCATACTTTATTTGTCTCACAAGAATTGTGGGATCTTGTTGAAAGCGGATACGAGGCACCGGCAAATGCCAAAGAAGAAGCAACTTGGACGGAAGCAAGGAAGAAGAAATTCAAGGAGAACAAGAAGAAAGATGCTTTGGCTCTCCTCAACATTCAACGTGGGGTAAGCAAATCTATCTTTCCACGAATTATGGGTGCAAAAACTTCAAAAGAAGCATAGGAAACATTAAAAATTGAATATCAAGATTATGATAGGGTTATCTCCATTAAACTTCAAACACTATGGAGAGACTTTGATAATCTAGCAATGAAGGAAAATGAATTCGTTCAAACGTTCTTTTCCCGAGTTGCTGGAATTATCAATCAAATTCGAAGTTATGCAGATACCCTTCCGGATAAAAGAATTGTTGAAAAGGTTCTTAGGAGTTTGCCTCCAAAGTTTGAACATGTTGTAGCCGCTATTGAAGAATCCAAGGATTTGTCTAAACTTACTCGATATGAACTAATGAGCTCTCTGGAGGCCCATGAACAAAGAATAAGCAGGTTCACAAATCAATCCTTGGAGCAAGCATTTCAAAGCAAAATCAATTTTGGAGGAAAGAACCAAGAAGATCAAGAGAAGGGTTCATCTTGAGGAGGAGGCATGAACGGACAAAGACGGAGAGGCCAAAATGCATTTCAAGCCCGGAACAAAGGAAAAGGATATGACAATCAAAGGAATCCTAATGGAGGTAACTCTAACTCTTCTTGCATTATTTGCAAAAAATCTAATCATGCATCCAAAGATTGCAAATTTAAATGCAAGAGATGCAAGGTTTCTAATCATTCTAATCGAGATTGCTGGTTCAATCAAGAAAAAAATAAAGCTAATTTTTCAGAAGAAAATGAAGCTGAACATTGATTCTCTTGCATGAATGCTCAACAAGAGTCAGATAACATTTGGTATCTGGATAGTGGATGCAGTAATCATATGACAGGTGATCGTAAAAAGTTTGTGCAGCTGGATGATAAAGCTTCTTCACAAGTGAAGCTCGGAGATGGAAAGCTGCAAAATATCGAAGGAAAAGGAGTTATTGCCGTCTATACCAAGGGAGGGAACAAAAGACTAATTTCTGATGTCTTTTATGTTCTGGGGCTTACTCAAAACTTATTAAGCGTGGGGCAATTACTGCAAAAAAGCTATGCACTTAACTTTGATAATGATGAGTGCACCATCATTGACAAAAAGAAAAATTTTAAAGTGGCAAAAGTCAAAATGACTCCAAACAAAGTTTTTCCGTTAATAATGTCACTTAATGAAAATTTTGCCCTTAAAAGAGAAAAAATTGATGACTCATATTTGTGGCATCTAAGATATGGCCACTTAAATTACAAGGGTATGAGATTACTAAAGGAGAAAAATATGGTGAAAGGGCTACCAAATATTGAAAAATTGATAAAGTTTGTGAAGGATGTATATATGGAAAAATGTATAGACTACCATTTCCAAAGTTCGCTTGGAGAGCTAAAGCGCCTTTGGAATTAGTGCATTCTGATATTTTTGGCCCTACCAGAACACCATCTCTTGGTGGAAAAAGATATTTTCTTCTCTTTGTTGATGACTATACAAGGATGATGTGGCTATACATCCTTGACAAAAAATCAGAAGCTTTCTTTGTATTCCTCAAATTTCAAGCCTTGGTGGAGAGACAAAGCGGAAGACAAATAAAGACAGTTCGGACAGATCGTGGTGGCGAATTCATCTACACTCCATTCATGGACTATTGCCAGGAAAAAGGAATCAAGAGGCAACTTACAATCCGGAAAACACCTCAACAAAATGGAGTGGCAGAATGGAAGAACCGGACAATTGCAGAGATGTCACGGAGCATGCTTAAAGGCAAAGGACTTCCTAACACATTCTGGGCCGAAGCTGTCAATACTGCTGTTTTCATCCTCAACCGTTCTCCCACTAAGGCAGTTCGAAACAAGACACCATATGAGGCGTGGAGCAAAGAGAAGCCCCAGGTAAATTTTCTAAAAATTTTCAGATGCATTGCATATGCATTAGTTCCCTCAGAAAAAAGGAAAAAATTTGACGAAAAAGGGGAGAAATATATTTTCATCGGATATAGTGACGAATCCAAGGGCTATCGTCTCTATAATCCAAACACAAATAAATTTATGGTTTCTCGAGATGTGATATTTGATGAAACTGCTGCGTGAAAGTGGGAGGACAATTCCTTTCAAGAGCCAAAGCTTTTTGAGGCTGATGATGCAGGACATGAGCAAGAAGCTTTGACTCTAAACCCAAGTCCAAATCAAAGCCCACGGACCAGTCCAGAGAGCTCATCATCGGATGATCTCAATCCAACAAGAAAGGTACGTTCCTTACGAGATATATATGACTCTTGTGATTTTACCTTCTTCACTTGTGAACCACATAATTTTGAGAAAGCAGCAAAAGAAGAAATTTGGCTAAAAGCAATGAATGAAGAAATTGTAACTATCGAGAAAAATCACACGTGGGATCTTGTGGAGCTACCAAAAGGAAAGGACATAATCGGACTCAAATGGGTCTATAAAACAAAATACAAAGAAGATGGATCAATTCAGAAGCACAAAGCACGCTTAGTAGCAAAAGGCTACTCACAGCAGCCTGGAGTGGATTTCAATGAAACATTTGCTCCTGTCGCTCGCATGGAGACCATTAGAACAGTTCTTGCCTTGGCAGCACATCACGAGCTTCCCGTATATCAGCTGGATGTTAAATCTGCTTTTCTCAATGGTGAACTAGAAGAAGAGGTTTACGTGGAGCAAGCACAAGGCTATACAGTCAAAGGAAAAGAAGGCAAAGTGTATCGACTTCGAAAGGCCCTCTACGGCTTGAAGCAAGCACCGCGAGCTTGGAATAGCAATATTGACAAGTACTTCTGTCAAAGCGGATTTCAAAGAAGCCAAAGTGAACCATCCCTATATGTCAAAAAAGGAGGTACGCAAGATTTTCTCATTGTTTGCCTTTATGTTGATGATTTAATCTACACAGGCACCAATGTAGCAATGCTCGATGAATTTAAAAATGCTATGATGAAGGAATATGAGATGACAGATCTAGGCCTTATGAGATATTTTCTCTGCATTCAAGTAAGGCAGTCTAAAGGAGAGATTTTTATCTCTCAAGAAAAATATCTTGAAGACTTATTAAAGAAATTCCGCATGAGCAACTGCAAACCGGTCTCTACTCTACTCTCTTTAAATGAGAAGTTACAATTAAATGATGGAGCGGAAAAGGTCGATGCTACGGCCTATCGAAGATTGGTTGGATCGCTAAACTATCTCACTCATACAAGGCCTGATATTGTGTATTCTGTAAATCTTATCTCGAGATTTATGCACGAGCCGAGCAAGCTACACTATGCAGCAGCCAAGCGGATCCTCCGTTATCTCCAAGGGACGAAGAAATTCGGCATCAGGTACACAAAAGAAAATGACTGCAAGCTTATTGGCTTCACCGATAGTGATTGGGCTGGATCAATCGATGATCGAAAGAGCACATCTGGCCAAGTATTTTGCTTGGGAACTAAAATTATTTCTTGGAGTTCCAAAAAGCAAAAGACAATTGCATTGTCGTCAGCAGAAGCAGAATATATTGCAGCAACAGATGCAGCATGTGAAGCTATATGGCTCAGAAGAATACTTTCTGATATGGAGCATAAAGAAGAAGGGCCTGCAGTCATCTACTGCGATAATATGTCAGCCATAGCAATGAGCAAAAATCCAGTCTTTCATGGCAGGACAAAGCACATTGAGCTTCGACATCACTTTATCAGAGACTTAGTGCAGAAAGGAGAAATTCAGCTTGAGTTCGTCAACACGAAGGAGCAGCTAGCTGACATAATGACCAAAGCAGTGGCAGTAGATAAATTCTCTCAATTTCAAGATATCATGAAGATTACAAATTAAGGAGGAGTGTTAAAAAAATGTAATTTGTAATTTTCTAGAATAATGTAGAATAAGTGTCTAAGTTAAAAATAATTAGAAGTGTGTAGAAGTAATAATTGTATTAGAAGTGTGTAGAAGTAATAATTGTATTAGAAGTGTGTAGAAGTAATGCACATGGGTAGAATTAGATGATTCTAGAAGATGGGAGATCTTTCATGAAATTAAGCACATGTGCTTATCTCTAGACAATTCTAGAGAAGTGTAGGTTGGTAGAAGTGCTCTATAAATAGAGCCTTATTGTACTCACTTTGATGTAATGAAAAAATCTACTAAAAGTCTTTCACAACTCCTCCTTATAACATCTCTCACTCATCCTTTCTCACTCTCTTGTACAATTTACTCCAAAATCAAACCTAACACCCCAACAAAACCATCATACACAAATACAAGGAACTCTGCCATATTGTATTTATGTAAGCTGTGATTAATTTAACCTATCTTTTTTGTCAAACACATGATAGATTCATATCTAATACTCTCCCGTCCGAAAATATTTGTCTAATCTGCAAAATGGAGTCTTAAAAATAATAGTACAATTCTTGCTAGAAAATCCCAAAAAATTTCAACAGCTTATTAGATATTAATGAGTTCTTTTAATTTGCGAAAAAAGTTTAAATTTTTACATGAAAAATTATGTAATTTTTAAGACATCATTTTGCGGACCAGACAAACATTATGAGACTTAGGGAGCCCAAGAGAGCACACAAGATCTTTTGTTATGAATTAATTTTTGTTTACATATATATCTATTTCTAAGATGGTGATTTAACATTTGAGTATGTGGAAAGCTAATTGTGCAAATTAACTACCCGTGTAGGCATAAGCAGAGACCATGACGAAGCAACGAATTGATTGGACTTTGGGGACGCTGAAATTATCGTTGCAAAGAAAAGAAAAAAATAAACGAACTAACCGTTGATATTTTTATGCCATGAAAATTATCTTTAAATTGCAAAAAAATGAAACAGTTATATGTAGCATACAGGCTCGGCCTTGACATTTTGGAGGCACCGGGTGGGATATGAACATGGTCCTCTCCTTTTGTTTTATACTCCGTATAAATTAGATTAATTAGTTGTTCAACAAGAGAAACAAGATTGCCTTGTGGCTTAGTGGCATATTGCTTTGAGTGTGTTTTTAGTGTCCTAGATCGCGGGTTTGACTCTCAATGCCATCAATTTGAATGATTTTTTTGCACAACTTCAAAAAAGCTGCTCAAAAAATTGATTCTGCCAAGAATCAAACACAGAACCTTAAGGCTACCAGGCATCCTTCTTACCACAGCACCACAATCTCTTATATTAAAAACACATGACATAATTAATAATATATAACATATTTCACTATTTGGGCCCCTCAAATTAGGCCCAAAACGGAAAGCCCTAGGTAGTCGCTTGGTAGGCCTATACCTAGGGTCGGCCCTGTTAGCGTAAAAGCAAGTGAAAGTATTTGATTGGAGAACTTTGGAGCAACACTCATAAGATACATAAGAGGATAGCATAAAAGCAAGTGGAAGTATTTGATTGGAGAACTTTGGAGCAACATTCATAAGATACAAAGAGGATAGCATAAAAGCAAGTGGAAGTATTTGATACGAGTACTTTGGAGGAACACTCATAAGATACAAAGAGGATAAAAGCACGTTAAAAATATAGGCGGCTAGTTTATATACGTATTTTGTGAATATTTTCAAAATTTCAAGGCTACTTTAGTGAGTGTAAAAATGTTCAGTCGTGTAACTGGTGTCATGGTCACCTCACCCCCTCTCCCTTCGTCCTTAAGTGTTCGATTGGATGCGAGATTAGGTTTGAGAGTGCTACTTATGAAGTGAATAAAATAGTAAAAGATGTTATTTATGAAGAGTGAAATCACATTGATCTGTCTTTTATGGAGGGTGATTAAAAAAATAGTTGGTTTGGATGATGTATTAAAGAGAAGATAAAACAATACTTTATTTGGATGTGGTATAAAATGTGGGGATAAACATGGGTAGATAATGTAAAAACTGTCAAATGACTCTTTTGTGCTTGTGCAATTTCAGATTTAATTATGCATTACATTAATTATATATTTACCAAACTTAAAAAATTTAATTACTTTCCGATAATTAAGCTATAATAATTTATTTACTAATAAATTAAACAATTTAAATTTTAATATCACGAAATTGGAAATTTTTTCCCTTAAAAAACCCTTTATTTTTACCTTTTTTTACTTAATATGTTTGTATACTTATTTATAGGACTGAAAATGTTTTTACTTCAAATGTTTTTTTGCAAATAACCTCTTCTCTCTTGCTCTCTCCTCCGGCAAAACCACTCCCCTCTTGCTCTCCGATCGATCTCTCTCTCACCATCTCAAACCACCTTTCTCTCTCCACAAATTCTCTTCCCTATTTTTCTACGTGACACTGCAGCGACGAGCAGTAGCAGTGGCGGTGGATGTCCGTTGAGGTAAGGATTTCAAAATTTCGAATTAATTGTGTAGGGGTTTGGTTTTTGAACTTCCAGATTTTTTGAAAATTGGGTTTAGGGTTTTGAATTTGGGGGCTAGGGTTATTGGGGGCTGGGGGAGGGCAGATGAGAAGGGGTGAAATGGCCCAAAAATTAGGGGGATAAGGTCGGGATAAAAAATTGTCCCGGTCAAAACCCATCTATAATATATGCCCTCAAAACCGGATAAGCTATGGAGGGGGAAAATTTCGGAGCCAAACCAAGGCAAAACAGTCACTTCATCTTCTCATCGGCCCGGATTGAGCTATGGAGGGTGTCTATGGCTGCATCGAATGGGACCCTAAGTGGAAAACGGGAAAAAAAAAATTTAAAAATATTACTGTACCTTTTATGTTTTCTGGATGGGGAGAAAAATATTACTTCATCAGTTGGAAACTTGGATATATAAAAGAATGTTACCTTAGAGAGCCAGTGGAGACTGTAGCAGGAGTAGATGAAGTGCAAGGACTCACTAGGAAACAATCTTCCATAAAAGGAGCCAGGATAGCCAGCTATGTAAATAGGTGGCCCCGCATGATCATTTCTCTCTCCCCTTAGCTGGTCGTAAAACTCGGGCAAGGCCGCGAAGATGGCATTGAAGTCGTTTGTCGGGAGATCATTGAGGCAGATTCGGAACTCGGGCAGCGGTCGAGAAACCTGCTTACGGCTTGCCTCGTCAATGGTATCTACCATTTCTCTGATGATTGACAAGGAGTTGTGGCCGGAGGAGCAGCCCAAGTCAGCAATGCCTAGGCTCTTTGGGGTTGTCGCGACGTAAAGTTCTCGAATTGTCTCCAGGGTTATGTGCTTCACCACATCAGAAGCTTTTTTCTATAAAAAAAAATAATAACATGGAAATTAAATCATGATCAGCAAAAACGATCGAACAACACCGTTAGTATGTACAAGCAGATCGAGAATTGATTAATTTACAGATACGTGTGTTTAGTAACCATGTTTCCGGGCCGACGTGCAGTTGCAAAAATACGTATATATCCTTTCCTTTCTTTCTTTTTTAACTTTATGAGAAAGCAAATACAAATCCAAAACAATTACTACTATCCTTTTCATTCGTGTAAATTAATTTCAAAACCAATTATAACTTGTTACTACTATTTTGGGAGAGCATCCGCCCAATCTTCTACGATCAGGAATGCATGCCAGCACAATTATTCGAGAGTTATCTCTAGAAATAAGTACTAGAGTCTTTTTCTTCTAGCGGGATTGTTTTGCCGGAGAGAGAGAGAGAGAGAGAGACCTGTAGGGAGCAATTTCTTGCATAACTTGTCTGGCCAACGCCTCCTGTCGTGTGGAGTACCTTGTCGACATCCATGGCTGTAGTAGTTGATTACAGTTCTGTGAGTTTTTGAACTCAGGCAAGGCCGAGGGCCGAGGCAAGTAATCCAGGCTCGAAGCTCAGTACTCCTTTTTAAAGCATGGTCAAGCGATGTGATCCCTCCCTCGACTATTTTCCTTTCTTCTGATCCTTGCGGACTGTTCTCTGTTTTGAAAAGAGTAGGTTTGTCAGTCGAGATAAAAAAATAAAATAAAATTTAAACGTACAGTACCATTGAAAAGACAAAGCAATCAGGCAATTTGGAAAAGTTTAGCACTTTCATGCAATTCACTATCAAGTTGCATCGCACTAGAGATTGTGTACATTTACTGGTTTTATTCCATAGGAGACAGTCCCAAATCCCAGATTTTTTTTTCAGATTTGGTCAAATGTCAACTGCCTCAGTGCCTTGGGCCCGCTTTGCAGTTGTTAAGAAGAGAGAGCAGTGGTGCTACAGTTCCCAACAAAAAGGGATCCGATCGGATTCCGACGCCCTGCCGGACACACTCCGGCCATCGGATAGTCGATCCGAGCTGATCAAAAAATTTTTAAAAAATCAAAATGTGCCCTCATGAGAATCGATGGCATCCGATATGTGTAGGTGCTCGATCCAAATATTACTTATTTTTGTATATATATGTTACAAAAATATAGAGTGTTTGGATCGAGTACCAACACACATCGGATACTGTTGATTCAAGTGGGCCAACTCGATTTTTTTTTTAGAATTTTTGGACGGTTTGGATCAGCCGTCTGGTGGCCGAAATGTGTCTGATGGACCGTCGGGGTCCAATCGGAATTTTGGGATCGGAAACCGTAGACTTTTCAGGGAGTGAGAGAGAGACGTTTTGCTCAGATTTTGGTATTTTGCTGAGTGGCACATGGTTTTTTGGGGCAGTATAGGGGAAGCGGAGCGAGCCTTCCGGAGTTAGATGCCCATCACTTTCCTCTCTTCCAAACCCTTGGACGGAAGGTACTTTTCCTAAAGAATTCCACGACTTTTAACAGAAAGTCTACACATACGATTGTGCACAGATTTCATTGTGGGATCTATAATGGGTCCCACACAAATCATTCGAGTCGTTCATTAAATGTAAAATATTTTTTCAAGGGTCCCCGTAAAAAATAATTTCAATTCGATACCTATAGGTGCTCGATCTAATCATATAACTTTTTATTATCCGAAAATCTGAATGAAAAGTTATATAGTTGGATGAAGCACCTATAGATACTGGATTGAGCTTAATTTTTACAGATATCCTTGAAAAAATATTTTACATTTAATAAACGACTTGAATGATTTGTGTGGGACTCGTGGTAGACCCCACAACAAAATCTGTGCACAGATTGTTGTGTGTCTAGCAACAACTTTTAATCATGTTCTATTCTCACAGATTCCATATATATCGTTCAGGCAGCGCGCGAGTTGATACAAGTAAAAGAGTACTCCCCAATCTAGTAAGATCACATTTCTCAATCGATTGTTCCAAAAAGAGACCAATTTGTTTTTTAACGTGATCAATATTTTCAATAAATTCTAAAAAAATTAATGGTTTCAATCACTATTATTAGGAAAAATGACGGTTCAGAACGTGTTTTGATAATTAATATTCGTTAAAAATAACAAAAAATATTTATTAATAATAAAAATATCTTTAATAGATATTAATTATCAAAATATTTCCTTGGCCGTCATTTCTCCCTGTTACTAAGTGGTTGGAAGCTGGAAATAGACGGGATCCTCGATCTTCATTTGGTGGTGGGTTTTACATGCGTGGTACACTATAGACGACGTATATCCACCCGGGCGGGCGTGCATCTCCAATCTGACTGGAAGTACCATTAAGTGGTTCAATGAGTTTGTCTCGTGTTTGGGGTCAAATCAATGTCGCCAACTCAAAGGCCAAGCATGTTTTCCCTCAAATCACGCATATGATGTCAGCCAATGCGATTTGGCTCAAAATGGGATTCGATTTTTTTAGAGCCAGGGCCCCCCCTCCTCCCCTTCTTGTGTTGTACGACTACTCCAGTATTTATCGTCATCAACATCAGACAAAGCATGGGAATCCAACATGTGTCGGCAGGGGTATACTTGGCTATCTAGGTTACCCACGGCCACAAGGGTATTGTCAGGTTACCCATGGCCACAAGGGTATTGTCAAATTATTAATTTCTTGTCTGGATGATATTTTAAAAAAATTAATTTAATTTTAAAATATTTATTATTTCTATTTTAAATTATTATTTTTATTTTTATCTTCACTTATTATTTTTATTTCAAATTATTATTATTTTTATGTCTCTTTATTGATTATTCATATCTTTAATTATTATTTTAATTTATCTCTCCACTCTTTACCCCAAAATTAAATCCAAAATACCATCAAATAAGACACAAGACTCTTCTACCACTTAAATTGTAAGGTGAAGTATCCCCTCCTGTCCCTTCCTTCTTCTTTTTCTTTTCTCAAACAGTAAGATGATATTATGTATTTTCAGACAGAAATAGTGTTGGTCAATGAATGATAATAATGAATTATGAATTTGTATTTTACCATAAATTTTACCATGTTGTCGTTGCTTCTTGATAGAATTGTATTAAAAGAAAGTCTGAATAATGTTTTTACTCATTTTTTTGAATTTATACATATGAAATAATTTTTTGAAAGTCAAGACTTGCTTGAACATTGAAAGTCGACGGAGCTCTGAACTAGATTATACTTTTAATTTTTTTTAATACTAAAACTAAACCCCCAAGATAAGGATGCCCAATTCCTCTAAACCTTGGCTAATTCCCACCCTCCTATCTGAATTGTTTGATAGAACGTACAATGATTCCACTCCTCTAACCTCTCCCTCGCCGCCGTACGTCCTTTTACGCCTTCACACGCTTTACTTCCTCAGTCTCTCGCGGCCCCCCCCACCCCGTTACACCTTCACACGCTTTACTTCCTCAGTCTCTCGCGCGTGCAAAACCAACCACCCCCCCCCCCCCCCCCCCCCAAAAAAAAAAAAAAAAAAAAAAACCTCTCAGTTCCTTTTTCTAGGATAAGGTGTTAACTGTTTCCGTCTTAATTTGTTTGTCTCCCACCCCACCCCACCTCACCTCACCCCACCTCACCTCACCTCACATCACAGTTCCTTTTTTTAGGATAAGGTATTAGGGTGTTCGGATAAATAAGTCAAAGTGGCTTATTTTTTATCTTTATTTAAATTTTTTTCGTAGCACTTGGATTATTCTCATTTTTTTGTAGATTATTACATCTTCATGACGAGAGAAATCTAAAAAGCATAAAATTTTGATCAAAATCCAATATTTTTTGAATAAAGACGAAAAAAGCGACTTATTGGCTTATTTTTATTTTTATGTGAGTTTGTTTGGCTTATTTTTTACGGGAAAGCCAATGGCTTTTTTAGACGAACAAGCCCTAACTGTTTCCGTCTTAATTTGTTTGTTTAATTTTGAAATTTCAACTTATTAAACATAGGATCAAAAAAAAAAAACTTATTAAACATGACTCCCATGAAAAGACATTTGGAGTTTCCAATGCTTTGTTTGGATTCCAACTTAAAAAATAATAATTTAACAAAAAAACACTCATTACTCATATTTTTAATTATTATTTTCTTTTTTCTCTTTTCTCTCCAATCATTATTCTCATTTCTCTCTTTACTTATTACCCATATCTCTAATTATTACCCTAATTTCTCTCCAATCATTACCCCAAAAATCAAACCCAAATTTTTTTCAAAAAGGGAACCAAACACAACACAAAACACCCTATTCAATCTTTTTGAGTCTGGCTCTTCTCCAATTCCCTTTAAATAGATTAGAGAGAACACTCTCTCCAATCCTAGTTCAAAAAGAACTTTTTCAATCACATTTCAATAATCGGGACCGTTCATAATTTTTAATTCACTGAGAGCATCAAGCATGCCAAAAATTTGTTTGGTCAATTATTGGTTGATATGATTTCGAAACAGGTTTATATTGCAAAAAATTTAGAAAGGAATTTTGTTCCGGTGTTGCATTATTATATTTTGCAAGATAGTGTGATCCAAATGTGTTTTGAAATCATATCTAATGATGTCTAATAAACTTAATTTTTGGCATACTTCGTATTCTCAACGAGCGAAACCAAATGAACTGTTTTGATTATTGACGTAAAATCGTAAGAAATTTTTATGGACCGGGATTGGAGAGGAGCTGGATAAGAGTATTCTTTTCAATGTATATTATTGTACTCTAGATTTATTAATTTGTTTGTGCTTTAAAAAGGAAGGGCATAAATGAAAACTTTCAAGAGTCAACTTGGCGAAAACGGACAAATATTTTTGGAAATGGATAAGTTAAAAAGTGGACAAACAAATCAGGACGGAGAGAGCAAGATTTTGTCAATTACGTATTTGAGCATATTTGCATGCAGGAATTTCATGAGAGATGGATCGGGCCGGCCTCTATAAACCCTAAAAATAAATAATGAATATAATTTTTGTTTGACCAAAAAAATAATAATAATAATGAATATATAGGGTGATTTGGGTCGATTTGGCTGGGTGAGTAAAAACCGCAGTAAAATTAGATATGTGAGTTACACGCACATTTTTGTCATCAACTTAATTTTAACGGATAAGTAGAACAAATAAGAAACGAGTAACTATTAAAGGATTACAAAAAAGCTTAAATCAGGCATGGAACAAAGTGAAAATTTCCCAAAACTGCATAAACCAAAATGGACCCCTTTTTTTTTATATTTTTTATATCTGCAAAATGGTGGACTTTGTGAGAAGGGAAAAAGTTAAACTAAACTTTTGGCTTGATCAAGTGAAGTGTCTAATCTAATAGGGAAAATTTTAAACAGCTAGCAGTGCTATGTGTACATATGTTATGTACATAATTTTGTGGAGTCCACCTCAGATTCCACAAAGATAATTCGAATCGCCCGTTATTTTTGGAGAATATCTACTACAACTTGGAGCGCACTGTCAAATATACAAAATGTGGCGACAGGGATAAGCGATAAAACACCTGCTAAATATGAACAGGTCATAGAAAGCCCTGTTTATTCAATGACTTCGCCTACCCCTCCAATAATTCCTTTTGCTTCAATGTCTACTACAAGAGCGCATTTTGCAATCAGATCTGCGGAAGGAGCCAATATTCTCAGCCCTTGAACTCTCACCAGCCAGAAATTTTTCTTCTGGCCAGTGAGCTTGTTGATGGACAATCAGGTCACCATAACAGAAGGAAGAAGTTTGAGGTTTAAAAGTGTCACTGTTGCGTCATGTCATGCCTGGGTTTGGATAAAAGATATCGATTTATCTTGTGATTTACTCGTTTTGTATTTGTTAGACGATTAGTTTGGCTTTGTCCAAATTATTTGTAATGATTCCCGTTTTGTAAGTGCCGTCAAACATTTATCAATACAATATTCTCACTTTTAACCAAAATAAGAACAAAAACCGATGTCGCACAAGTGCAGGACAAAAATAGCAGGGACATCCCATAATGGTATCTCCACCTAATGGAGGTTTCTTGCTTTTGGGTTGATCAATGTCCATTACCACAGGTACGATTAGCACAGACCGCAGAAAGAGGGGCACCAAGATATTAAAAAACGGAAGGTAATGATGCAAAACGTAGCTTTGCCGTGCTTTAATCTGTCTAGGGTTTTTGGTTATTCCTATATACATGCATACTGGGCATTGACAATCATTCGGATTTCTCTGTATTGGCTTGGCTTTTTGATTAAGGACAAAGACACTCATGCATCAGGTCTGGTGTGGTGAATAAAGATTCAAAAATTAGATCGTAGGACAATTGGCGAGAATTGATTTACAATTACAGAGAAAGATTAATTAGTGGGAATCCCACAATGGTTGTATTTATTCCTATAATTTTTACCCATATATGCAAGGTGTTTCCCTGTGTTTAACCTTTGATTGCGTTTATTCGATGTTCGAGTGTTGTTGAAATCTAGACCTATGTACGTTTTTTATTGGAACCTAAAGCGATCCAGTTGTACAAATATAATTTCCCATCAGTTGTAGGTTATTTACAAGTAACAATTCAATATTATGTTTATATATATGGAATCACATCATCAACCACCACCCATTATATATATATATATATATCCTTAGTCACATTATGAAATTGCACTGTGATATCGCAAATGACCTAATCATATTTAAAAGCAACCACCATCGACCACACAATAACGTACAACCATATGGCATTAGAAATCATAAACACGACTACTAATTGACAATAAAAATCCAAACGCAATTGAAGAGAGGAATCCAACAAGCCAATTAGTTTCCAAGCCCCAACCATATGCACCCTAGTTCCTGGTCATGGAAATTATCACATTGAAGAACTCAGTTTTCTCTTTCGCCATTCGATCAGAGACGATCTCCTTGTACCTCTGGAAAACCTCTTCTATGATGCCTCTGCCAAAGTGATTGGAAAGCAACGGCTCAGCAACAGATCTCATACACATGGCAACATCGTGTCCGATGTCCGTAAAATACTCATCGGCGGGGTAGTATTCATAGTTTCTGCAGGCACTCCAAGGGACAGTAGAAACTTCTAGGCCATCAATGCTGAAGGAGCCTTCGTTTTGGACCTCGGACTTTACTTCGGCAGGGGATGGTGTGTATTGAGGAATGTTAAATGAATCCATTCTTTCTTCTTCTATGAGTCCCTGCATTAATAATTCTCTTATTTAAACTCTGTTTTAGTATTTCACAATTAAGCGTCCATTTATGCGATACTTCTAGTTTGAACTGTTGTAAGCCTTTTTTTGTGTTTCATTTAGAGTCATGCAAATACCATGCGTCAAATACATACTCCTAAAAAGATTTACACACAAAAAGTTATTCTATAATATGAATTTACCTCTGCAACCATTTCATTGAGGGCCATTGCCATAAGCTCCCATATGTAACAACCATCTCTAGAAGTCGGATCGTCACTTTTCCTTCCCAATATTGTCAAAACCATACGACCACCCGTCACCAATTCTTTAGAACGGCATTTCAGAAACAGCGTAAAGTCTCTCTGAAATTGCTCGTGATAGGCTTTTAGCACGCTTGGTGGGCTATTGCTTCCTATATAAATGTTTCCTTTGTTGCTACTCTCCAACCCTGCTGGAACCTAAGGTATTGAATGAAAATGAAATTGCAAAATCAATATTTAGTTGTCCAATTGGAAGTGATATAATCTCTCATTAAAATAAAAAGTCAAAAAGAATGTACATACCCACACTGAGAAATGACCCATACAATTATCTTTTCAGAATTATGTTTAGAGGGTAGGACTAAATGCTATCCGTTTGAAATATCCTCGAAGTGACATTTTCTCTTCATTTTGTTTAAGATTTTTATTTTTATTTTTCTCATTCGTCTTGACTGCATACGTGAACCATAAATATTGTTTGTATTTAAACAACTGGCGTGCCAGTGATCGAAAAATTAATTTACCTGCGAGAGCCACATGAGACTGTAAGAAGAGTGGACAAAATGGAGACTGTTGGCAGGGAAAAGCCTATCATAGAAAGAACCTGGAACTCCAGTCACGAAACATGGCCCAAAGCCTAAACCCATTTGTTTTTTCATTTCCTTTAGGAAACCTGGCAACGACTTGAAAATGGTGTTAAAGTCATTTCCCGGGAGGTCGTTCAAGTAGACTTGGAATTCTGGTGTCTGATGGGCCAGTTTCTTGCATGTGTTGTGGACTATCTCCATGAGCTCAGAGACCACTAACAAAGTATTTGGGCCGGAAGAGCAGCCCAAGTCCGCAATGCACAGAGTCGTCGGGTTGTTGCCGCTGTTGTAGAGATCCACTATGGCTTGCTCTCTTATGGGTTTTGTCATAAGTATCACTTTTTTCTGCCAAAACCATAAAAAAATTAAAAATTAAAAATAGTTTTCTTCTGCATTGAATTAACACAAATACAAACGTCTTCTTAATTACTCCTTCAGTACTTAACGATAGCGAGTTCTGAGTAATTAAAGGTGATGCTAAACTAATGGAGTACTAATTACTACTAATTGGAAGATAGCTTATATAGTTACGTACCTACTACTTATATAGAGGAGGAGAGACTAGCCGACCACGGCTGGTATCAAACATAATACTACTAGGCTACTAGCAGAGGCCAATATTTTCTCTGGTCTAGAACAACATAAGGATTTGCAACCAAACAAATTTGGTAATACTAAGGTGGTCCAACGTACGACATCTGAATATCGCCCGTAGTAGGACGTCAATTAGCGAGCCAAGAGTTCAACTCAACTCCCCATATTGTTATCGAAATTGTAAAGTTGTGATTGGAACACTTGTAACGAGCAATATGACTATGTATTGTTTGAATTTATTGGAGATAGTTTCGTCTATTTGATGTAATTCTACCAATATATTGGCGAACTTATCTCCTATTGATTTGGCGGAAAGGAAAAAAACAATCCGAGAACATTGCACATAAAAAATTTATTCCCGATACAACTTGAATATTGGAAGGTTCCAACATATATCCAACGCCCGTTAAATGCCACGCGATTGTGTTTTAAAATAACTTGGTGTCTCTAACTGATCTGAAGTGGAAGATAGAAGGCCAAAAGTCTACCAAAATTTGGACTCAAAAGGAGCAATAACGCATGCTTGAAGTTCAAAAACTAGCAATAATGCATGCTTGACTTACCTAACACGATGTGATATATATATATATATATTGCTCGGCTAAAGAAACTTTTTATAAACTCGAAAGGGGTACATCGAGTGGAACATTACAGCACTAGAGTGATCAGGAAATGAGAAAAGGAAAGGACAGAAGAACTAAAACCCGTCCAACAAAAGGTTGGACTGAGCCACTCCTCACAATAAACCAATTACACTTTCACCTTTCGCATTCCATCTAGGAAGACCTTAAATTCCTCCACAGTATGCACCTTTAAATCGAATTTCGACTTAATCCACATAGCTACTCTGGTTTTGATCAACTCCCCGACATCCTCCACTCTCCATGATGCATTGTTGAAAACAAAGTCATTCCTCACCAGCCATAAGGACCAAAGAGTAGTAAAGAATGTTGTTTCCCATAAATGCTTCTCCAAGTTTCTAAATCCTCTATCACACCACCACGTAAAAAGAGCTAACAAAGATGCTGGACACACCCAATTGACATGCCACCAATCCAGAATTAACAACCAAACATCCCAAGAAAAGGGGCAATGTAAGAATAGATGTAGCGGTGTCTCTAATTGCAAACCACAAAGAGGGCAAAGAGTCGATTGGCCCTCTTGGATCAAATGTCTATGAAGAAGCACTGATCTAGTAGCTACTCTATTTTGAAGAGCCATCCAAGAGAAGACTTCCACCTTAGGGGGGCTAATATTCTTCCAGATTGCTTTCATCACCGGATTTCCTGAGTGGCCCAATTGCTCCCACATATTATACACCGATTTCACCGAAAAACTTTTATCAAATGCCCATTTCCAACTCAACACATCACGTTTGGACTGATCCAAAAACACATGTTGTAGTCTCTGGTATAAATCCTCATATTGCAGGTCTTCCCAATCACGCAACCTTCTACGAAATCGTAGATTCTAGTAGCCATCTCCACTACCTTCCTTCACAACACTGATCATCTCCTCCTTTTGGGTAGAGATTGAAAAGAGACTTGGGAATTCCTCTTTAAGGGCTGTATCCCCTAACCATACCTGATTCCAGAAAGATATCTCTTGGCCGGAGTGAACCTCTACTCGAAATCCCTCTTGGATGATTGAGCCAATACCAGAAGAAGGATCTCCTATTGAGCAAATGTCTCTCCAAATATTTGAGAACTTACCAAAGGCAGGCAAATGAGGTAACCAACAGCCTTGATCCAATTTATATGTACTTCCAATTACCTTCACCCGGAGAGAATCATTGTCCTTATTAAATCTCCACCACCTCTTGGCTAGGAGAGCAAGGTTTTGAAACATCAAATTCTTTATCCCTAACCCTCCGTACTCTTTCTGTTTTGCTATCACCTCCCATTTGACCAAATGAAGCTTTTTCTTTTCACCCGTGTCACCCTAAAAAACTTTCTCTGAATCTTTTCTAGCACCTTTGCAACTGTCGCTGGCATTTTGAAAATAGACATGAAGTAGATAGGCAAGCTGCCAAGAGACGAATTGATTAAGGTAAGCCTGCCCCTAGTTGTATTGTATCTTCCACGGCACACGTTTAGCCTTTTTTCCATTCCTTCAACCACTGGATCCCATGTCTTGACCCTATTCAGGTTGGCACCCAAAGGTAATCCCAGGTACTTGATTGGAAGATGCTCAACATTACAACCCATGACCTGAGCAAGGGCAATGACATCCTGGCGCTGCACTTTGACCCCACATAAAGAACTTGTTGAAAAGTTTATCTTCAGCCCTGACATGAGCTAGTAACATCTAAGAATTCTTTTGATATTTGTCGTCTTTTCCCTGTTATTATTGCAAAAGATAATTGTATCATCCGCAAATTGAAGATGGGAGACTGTAACCCCATTTGACCCTATTGATACCCCTTTGATAATGTTCAGCTCCCTCGCCCTTTTTAGCAGAATATTGATCCCGTCAACCACTATATTGAAAAGGAAAGGGGATAATGGATCCCCTTGTTTGAGACCCTTATGAATTTGAAATTCCTTTGATGCAGATCCATTGAGCAACACTGACATGGACACAGAGGAAACACACTCCTTAATCCATCCATACCATTTCTCCCCAAACCCCATTTTTGCTGGCAGGTCTAATAGAAATCCCCAGTTGACATAGTCGTAAGCTCTCTCAAAGTCAATTTTCAGAATTAGTCCACCTTGTGATCTATTTTTTTAGCTATGAATAGCCTCATTAGCTATAAGGACACCATCCAGTATTTGTTTACCCTCAATAAATGCTGCTTGGGATTCACCAATTAAAGAAGGTAAGTGAGCTTTGAGTTTGTTGGCAAGAACTTTGGATAGCAGCTTATACACCCAACCCACCATACTAATATGTCTAAATTCTTTAAACGTCCTTGGACAGTCAACCTTAGGGATCAAAGCCACAAAAGTCGAGTTGATACCTTTAGTAAGCTTGCCATTACCACGGAATTCAGAAAAGAATTGCATAACGAGACCCATCATGAACTCCCACCCTTTCTTTACAAAGGAAAAATTGAAACTATTAAGGCTGGGAGCCTTTAAATTACTGCATTCCTTCAGTGCCCTAAGGATCTCCCCCTCCTCAAACAATCTGCCTAGTTGAGTAGACAAATCTAATGTTAAAACCCTTAGGAAATCTCCCCCCAACCCTGGTCTACTCACCATCTCCTCTTTGAAATTATTGTTGAAATGGTCAACAGCAGCATTTTTGATGTCCAGTGGATCCTCTATCACACTGCCATTCACCTTCACTGACCCCACCATATTTCTACGAAACCTATTATTGGCAATGGCTTGGAAAAATCTAGTATTTTTGTCTCCCAATTTCATCGAATTCAATCTAGACTTCTGTCTCCACATAGATTCAGTCAAACGAGAGAGTCTCCAAAATTCTGTTTTTGACTGGCATCTCGATGCCTTCTCTTCTACACTGAGTTGCCTCTCCTCCGCTATAAGATCATAATGGTGGAGTTTAGCTTCCTGCTCTTGTATTGCTGAGTTTACATCCCCAAATTCCTCTTTGTTCCACACCTTGAGTTTATCTTTAATGGCTCTTAGTTTTCGCACGATAATAAATCCAGCCCACCCATCTGCCTGTGTAGTCTCCCAAGTTTCCTTAGCAATATCCATACATTTCGGGTTTGACAAC
Source organism: Rhododendron ovatum (assembly GCA_019656835.1). Classification (NCBI taxonomy): domain Eukaryota; kingdom Viridiplantae; phylum Streptophyta; class Magnoliopsida; order Ericales; family Ericaceae; genus Rhododendron; species Rhododendron ovatum. The sequence continues at coordinate 21,429,760 of CM033790.1, read as the reverse complement.
CAAATTTCCATGAATTTAAAAGGTTTAGGACCCCAATCTCTGCAGTCATCTATCAGAACAATAGGACAATGGTCAGATATGGGCCTATGGAGCCCCCATTGGAGCACTTTGAATTGTCCAGCCATTGTTGAAAAAGTAAAAATCTATCCAAACGGCTAAGAATAGGTTGGTCTTGATAGTTAGTCCAAGTAAACTTCCTCCCAATCATTGGAATGTCAATGAGTTCCATATTATTGCAAAAATCCAGGAACTCCTTCACTCCCTTCTCCATCCTACGACAACCTACCCTTTCATGGATAGATTTAATTTCGTTAAAGTCTCCTCCAATACACCAAGGAATCGAAGAGTTTGCTTTTAGGCCTAGGAATTCCTCCCACAGATGCATTTGGATCAATCCAAGCGAGATGTACTAAGTTGGAAATGGGCCTCTGATAATTCTTTCTCCGTTAAATTAGTTTATAATAAATGGGAGAAAGAGGAATATGATAGCAATTGGGTTCTGGGCTCGATTTGGAAGAATATTAGCCCTCCGAAGGTGGAAATTTTTTCGTGGATGGCTATCCAGGATAGAGTGGCTTCGAGATCGGTTCTTCTTTCGAGAAATTTGATAACTGAGGGCCAATTGGTTTTGTGCCCTCGCTGCTCTTCTCATTTGTAATCACCTGACCATCTTTTCTTACATTGCCAATTTTCTTGGGACGTTTGGTCTCTGATTTTGGATTGATGGCATGTCTATTGGGTGTGTCCTGCTACCCTATTAGACTTGTTCACTTGGTGGCTGAGTTTGGAATTCAAAAATCTGGAGAAGTTTTTGTGGAAAACAACTTTTCATACCACCACTTGGTCGTTATGGTTGGTAAGGAATGACATTGTCTTCAACAATGCGTCATGGCGGGTGGAGGATCTTGGGGAGTTAATTAAAATCAGGGTAGCTATGTGGATTAAGGCGAAGTTCAATATCAATGTGTACTCAGTGGAGGACTTTAAGGGTTATCTTGACGGCATGAGAAAGGTGAAGGTGTAGTAATTTTGGAAGGGGATTTGCAGTCCAATTTTCTGTTGGACTGCTTTTGTTTTAGTTTCTCTTGTCTTTGGTGTTCTGTTCCCTCGTTTATAAGTGTATGCGCTTAGCGAGTTTCTTTCTTGATGTACCCTCTTCGAACTAATAATATTTTCGTTTTGATGAGAAAAAAAAAAATTCCTCCCACAGATTCCTCCTATTCCCCACCTCATTCGGAGCATAGACATTGACAACACAGCAAGAGAAAACATTATTGATCACACCTTGCAATAAAATGAAAGACCTGTGGGAGATGACATTGTCCACTTTGAAAAAATTTCTGTTCCAAATAGACAATAAACCCTCTGAAGCCCCAGTATCATTGGAAGCGGCAAAATCGAAATCCCCATTACCCCACAATCTTTGAACTAACAAATTTGTCTACGCTCTCTAATTTAGTTTCCTGGATAAATATCATATCTAGCTTCCTTTTTTTTATTAGATTTGACAAAAATCGCTTTTTTACAGAGCTCCCCAAACCTCTTACATTCCAAGAAATAATTTGCATTAAATAAGAAGCAACCCAAAAAAATCTCCAAATAATAGAAAGGATTTACCCTCCAGCTTCTCTCTACAGTGAAAGAGAGTTCCCCTTTTGATGAAACCGTTCACACTATATACAGCACTCAAATATAAAAAATGCTACGACAAATTAATTAGCAAAGAAATGTGCATTGCATTGCCAAAATCTTCTTTTATAAGATCGAGCAAATCTAAGGGAGAAAATTTGAAGAGTCAAATAGAACAAGTGCAATAGGACCCCTTCAAACTTTAATCGTTTCTTTTATGGGGAAAATAAATTATGCATCACACTTTCATCAGTAAACTGTACCCACTACAATGTAATGATATTGGATCTTTGGTCAAATAAAGAAATTGGGTGTAATCAATATAGGATGGTAAAAGAATTAATCTTGAAAATTTGAGTGTTAACTGTTTCGGGGTTTAATGAGATTAGAAAAGGATTATTCATTTAAATAAGAGGGTTTATTTTTTTCTCTAACTATAAGAATTTTGAGACGAAGGTAATCAACTCAAAAAAGAAAGAAGACAACATCCAAAAATAGATAATTCAAAGAAGAGAGATAGCTAGCAAGAGAAGAAAAGGGAAAATGGAGAAAAAAAAACTCCAAAAGCCGAAGCCCCAAGCTAGGAAGAACATAAAGAAGCCAACTTATAAAACAAAGAAAATCAACTGAGTTATGACAAAATAATAAAACAAAGAAAATAAGCCACCTACAGCTGAAAAACACTTTAAGCGAAAACTCACAATTAAGACATACAGAAAATGGCAATGCGATGGTGACTAATATTGTATATTCCCATTTTGAATAGGAAATTTTTTAAAAAGCACATGAACTTTTTATTTATTCTCAAAAAAATACCAAAACTTTAACTAATGACAAAAAGATACCTGAATTTACCATTTCGTTAACAATTAGGCTATGTTGTCCAATTTCCTCTATTTTACTTTTTACTTTCAAAAATTACTTTTAACTCTTTCATTTTTTAGTAGTAAATATATATGTAATAAAGTTCTTTTTTTTATTACTATTTATCAAAAATTACTTTAACCTTCTTTTAACCTCACTTTTTTTAACGTTCTTTTTTTTTACGTAACTATTTCTAAAAATTAATTTTAACTCTTTTTTCAGTACTAAATCAAAATACAATAAAGTTATTTTTTCGTACTATTTTTCAAAAATTACTTTCACCGCCATTTTTTTAACTATTTATGAAAATTACTTTAACTCGCTTTTTTGTACTTTCAAATTTACCACTCTCTCTCTCTCTCTCTCTCTCTCTCTCTCTAAAACTTTGACCTCACACCCTCAATCAACCCCACAACCAACTGATATCCAAAATGACAAATGAGGTGTACTCTATCAATACAATGATGATACATCAATGATATCCACCTATGTAAATGCATATCCTAATATCAAGGAGACAACAAATTTGGGACATAACTCCAGCATAATTTAAAAAATTTAGCTTCAAACCGTACTTAATTTGCTTCCTCTCTACATAATTTGAAGTGTGAGTAATTAGTAGAGTATAATCCAATAGACTCTATAATTTTTAATTTTTTTAGGAAAATTTATAGAAATGGTCCTTAGTTTCATCCGAGTCTCATTTTCATCCTCTAAGTATCAATTGCAACTCTTTTGACCTTCAAGTTTGGTTTTCGTACCAAGTTGGTCCAATTAATAACGTTTGTCAGCCAAACTGGATGGAAAAAATCAGATTGAGGGCAGACGTCCAAGTTGCCAAATTTTTCGAACTGCAACGTCCAAATTGGATGTAAGTGATACTAAAGGGACTAATTTGTTACGGAAACCAAACTTGAATGTCAAATGAATTGTAATTAATACTTGGAGGATGAAAATGAGACTCACATGAAATTAGGAGGACCATTTATATAAATTTTCCTTTTTTTTTAATCATTATATATGACAATAGTGGATTGTAATATCTAAAAAGGAAAGGAAGTCAATTTGTTCTTAAATCATTAAAGATACTAGGGATTGCCCATTTCTAAGGGCACGAAGCAATGGTTTTGAGCACCAAAAGTTTTTTTTTATCATAAAAAGTGTTTTTGTTTTCGATCCCTCATCGCTATTTTAATTTTATAATATGAAGAATAACATATAATCCGTGTATACATTATACCAATAATCATCCAAATCACATAAATTCGAGCCAATAAATTCAAACCCAATACCATGTTGCATTCATAAAATCCTATGTTATTTTCTTTTCGTATATGACTGCAGAGAAATCAACCTCAACAGAAACAACTTAAAAGAAAATAAATATTGAAATGAATGTGAGGGAATCAACTTTAGGCAGAAATCAATTATTGAGTTGATTTAAATTCAAAAAGATAACAAAGTTTTTTTTAAGGAAATAACCTAAAAATAATCAATTGAAAGAATTTACCAGCCATAAAATTAAGAGGTTTATATTATGAAATATGCTCTCAATTGGACAGATATGATCTATTGAAAATTCGATCCGATAGTTGCAGAGGGTGTTGGGTTTGTACGGATAGACAAAAATTGCTCTGCGCTCCTATGTTATTTTCTTTTCGTATATGACTATAGAGAAATCAATCTACAAGGAAACAAATTAAAAGAAAATATTAAATTGAATATAAGGGAATCAACTTTAGACAGAAATCAATTATTGAGTTAATTTAAATTCAAAAAGATAATCAAGTTTTTTAAGAAAACAACCTAAAAACAATCAATTGAAAATTTTACCAGTCACAAAGTTATGATGTTTATATTAGGAAGTATGCTCTCAATTCGACGGATATGATCGATTGAAAATTCGATCCGATGGTTGCAGAGGGTGTTGGATTTGTATGGATAGATAAAAACCATTCTGTCTATGTTATTTTCTTTCTGTATTTGACTATAGGGAAATCAATCTAAAAGGAAACAAATTAAAATCAAAATATTGAATTGAATGTAAGAAAAACAGTTTTAGACATAAATCAATTATTGAGTTGATTTAAATTCAAAAAGATAATCATGTTTTTTAAGGAAACAATCTAAAAACAATCAATTGAAAGAATTTACCAATCATAAAGTTATGAGATTTATATTAGGAAGCATGCTCTCAATTGAACGGATATGATCGTTTGAAAATTCGATCCGATGGTTATAGAGGGCGTTGGATTTGTATGGATAGACAAAAACTGCTATGTTTTATAATATAGATAATTGCTATGTTTTGTATAGATAACTGCTATGTTTTTTTTTTGGTCAAGGGATAAGTTTTCACCTCTTGTTTTTCTAGCCTTACAGCTTGCCAATGAATTATCCACCTATTGTGTATGTAATTCAGAGGATTGAGAAGGAAAATTGAGATTGTCCATCATCAATGTAAGAAATACATTTTTGGAATGTAAAAATATTTTTCTGAAATATTTATAGAACTCCTGTTGAGATTAAAAAATATATAGGAGATTGCGAAAGTTAGGAAAATTGATTAGTGCGAAAACATAAGAACAATTAGACTATAGCAATTGAAAGTAACAAAACGATAAAATTGAAATAGTAAATAAACCTTAAACATTCAATTAGAAAACCAACGGTAACAAAGAAAAAATAAACCAATTAAATGTAAATTGGAATAAAAAATGTATTGTTTGAAATTGAGATTTGGAGTACAAAGTACAAACCCGGGACATCGAGATAACCAAACCCAAAAATTCAACCCTAATAGAAGAAATAAGCCTATTATAAGTTAGAGACAAAGAAATAAAGGAAAAGCTAAGAGAAGAACTTCCGTAGATATTTGAACTCTTGACCTCTTAGTGAGATACAAAAGTCCTGGTCAACTGAGGTAGCCCAATTGGTTAAAATTGAGATTGAACAATTTGGTTAAAATTGAGCTTCTTCATGCAAACAATTTCATTTGTTTGCATGAAGTAAACAGGGGCGAAATTGAGATTGTTCATCATCAATAAAATTGTACTCAACTTTTAAATTTGTAGATAGATGAGAGATACTCCCTCCGTCCAATTTGTTTGCTCATCGTTTCTTTTTGGGTTGTCCCAAATTGTTTGCAACTTTCCTAAATTAGAAATCACGAAAAGCCAAAGTTCCAATCTTACCCCTTTGTATCACAACTAATTAAAGTTAGTATTTCAGTGTTGCAAAGGGTACTTTTGGAAATCTAAAGACTTTCAAATCCAAAGTCTTCAAGTCAATAAATTGAAAGAATTTCTGTAATGAGCAAACAAATTAGATGGAGGGAGTACAAATTTTAATGATGGCTTAACTTTTGAATTGTGCTGAAGCTTGCATATGACTGAACGTTTTTAATTTTGGATATATTTGCTACTCCAACCTCTATTGGAGATAGGATACATAAATAAATTAATAAATTAGCGCTCCGCCCACCCCCCGCGCTTTCTATAACCCAAAAGAAGTCGCCGTCCCTCACCACCATGGAGTTTCTCCCCTCGTGGGATTTTTCAATCTCTCGATTTTAGATTTCAGAGGTTCTCTCTCTTTTCTCCTTTACCACCATCCTCCTCCTCTCCAAACCACCATCTGCTGCCCCTCCTCCGCCTCTTCTACTGTGTAGTTTGACAACTTTTGGATGTACTGGCTTGCAGATCGTGGTTGCCAGAGGTGTCTTCCTTCCATCAAAGTGGGAGATCTAAGTAGGTGGATGAAGTCTGCTCTGGTACGACAGACTCCGTCCGGTTCCGTTACCGATTTTTCTTCTTCTTTTTTTAGTTCTTTTCTTTGGTGTCTCCTGCGTAGGATTTCTCTCTATTTGTAGGGCTTCAATCACCCCTGTGTGGGTGTTTTTGGTTATTTTCTGCAGCGCTCCATCTGTTTGAAGCGATGGGTTTAGTTGGAGTTGGGTTTAATTGGAGTTGGGTGTAGTCTTTAAATTGAATCTCTTCTTCTTATTTGGTTTCTTGATCCCTTACTTAGAGATAAAGTTTCCTCTTGATGTGATTCTTGAATCTATAATATCATCTATTATCATTGTGGCAAAAAAATAAAACCCCTCTAGTGGAGATGCTTTTAATGTACCAAATTTGGGACATTTAATTACCATGTATTTCGGAGTGATATTCAATCAAATATTTCAGGGTAGCTAGTTTAGTCCATAAACATAATTAAATTCACCGGACATCTATACCTGAACAGATGAGTTGCTTGCATAACTTGCTTCTCCAATTCCTCCATTCATATGAAGCACTTGATACACTTCCATCTCTCTCTCTCTCTCTCTCTCTCTCTCTCTCTCTCTCTCTCTCTCTCTCTCTCTCTCTCTCTCTCTCTCTGGTTGTTCTGCGTCTCTTGGTTGTTCTCTCACTGGCATGCTATCTGTCTATTTATAGCCAAACTTGCGGAGGGTGTAACTATTTTTTTAATTTAGGTGGTCTCATTTTATTAGACTACATACACGTGAAGTCCGCCTTTCAAAAAATAAAAGACACGTTAAAGTCGAAAGAAACGCCCCAATCAAGTTAATCAACAAGAATCGATTTATTTGCATATATAAAACTGAGACAAACAGAATACATGGTCTAATCTTAGCCGTTGGTTTCAAGGGCTAAGATGGAGAGTCAAAACTTGTGTCAAAATTTGTGTCTACGGAACCAAAGGCGTCCTTAACTTGCTAAGTTAAGGACCTTGTAAGTTTGACATTGTTTCTAATCAAATTTTGATGATACAAACCGTTTAATATATTTAAAATGTTATTTTAAGGGTACATGTGAGGAATCGGCAAAAAATATGACTGAGAATGGCTTGTTCCGGGCAGTTTTTTCATAAAAACACTATAAAGCATTTTTATGAAAATTTGTTCGGACAAACCCTTCCCGGTCATATTTTTTGCAGATTTCTCGCGTTTACCCTTAAAATCACATTCTGCACATATTGAACGTTCGAATGATCAAAATTTGATCGAAAGATGGGAAGTCCTTAACTTGTTAAGTTAATGACGCCCTTAGTAGAAGCTTGGTATATATATATACGGAGCAGCATTTTTTGAATTTCCTATATTATGGACTATTGGATTTGTACATATTTTTTCTACGACTAATATTTACGGGTAGTATATTTGGAAAGAATGAATATATTGAGGACCTATTGCAGAATAAAAGAAATTTCAAAATAAAAGAAATTTCGTTACCTAAAAAATGCACTAATTATATATGATTGATTTTCAAAATCTACAAAATCTGCACTAATTATATATGTAGAAAAATTGCCTAAACTATCTTTTAGGTCTAGATAGACCGCCCGATTTTAGGCAAATCATTCAAAACAATAGCCTAGCATCAAAAAAAATATTCTACTGGAACGTCTCTATCCAAAAGCAAAAATTATGTCACATCGAAGCATCTATATCTATATCTCTATATCTATATAATATAATCTATATAATCTATATTATAAAACAGAGCGGTTTTTGTCTATACATATAAATCTAGCACCCTCTACAACCGTCCGATCAATATTTCATGTTAGTTGTAGCCGTTTGATCGAGAGAGTATTTCCTAATATAAACTCCCCTAATCTTATGACCGATAAATCCTTTCAATTAATTGCTTTTACGTTGTTTCCTTAAGAAAGTTTTCCTATTTAATTTTCCTACATCCAACTCAATAATTTCCTTTTAGGTTGATTTTTTAACATTCAAAAACGAAACAAACCTTTTTTGATTCATATACTAAAAGGAAACATTCTTTGTTTTTTAAAGTTGATAATTATGTTGTTTCCTTAAAACGGAGTAGTAAGTACATACGTTTTTCTTCAACAATAAATCTACGTTTTCCTTAATAATCTAATTCGTAAGCTTTTCCAAGAAAAGAAGAAATCAGCTTCCTTCCTACTTTGATTGGAGAAAGAGAGAGGGTCATTACCTCTACTTTGTCAGAATAAGAGATAATCAAATCTTTTTATTTTTTCGTTATTCTAATGTTTCTACACGTTCTCTCCCTCTCTCTAGGTTATATATTTTGATGCAATTTCGTGTCATGTTGTCTAGAGTAGTACACTGTTTCTCTCCATGGATAAATTTTTTTAAGTTGTAATAAAAAATATTGTGTCGCGCCTTTTTTTTTATCGGCGTATTGTGTCGTGCATTTAGGCATGGGCAATCACGAAATCCACGATACTGTTTTTGGAGCTTTTCTATGGTCATGACAATATTTGTGTTAATTGAATTAGTGGTTTGGTTTGCGATGATATTGATTTTTATATTCCTAAATGTGTATGGCTTGGTGTATGACCTACATAATTATACATGTCTTCCTGTTCTTTGTTAATACAAATCTTGCTTATTCACAATGAAGGCTTTACTACTTATTATGAGTTAATTGTGGGATAAGGAATTTGTGAGACCGATTTTCACTCAGATTTTGTTTCGCTAAATTATGATCAATATTGTATTGACCCGAATTGAGATGTTACAAATATAATTGAGGTTCTGATTATAATTCCGACCCATTGTTGGTTTCGGTCAATCCTTAAGGATTCAAGGGTAAAGACTTGAAGTTTTTTTTGTATTCCAAGACGTTATTTGTTACTGGGTGAAAAAAAAAAGAACATTTTTATTTTTCCTTTCATGTACTTCCTTTTTGATAACTCAGATATCTATACCAATTTTCACGCATCTCAACTAATCCTGGGGGCTCCATCGCCTCGCCACTTGCAGGGAGTTGCAGAGAGTACTCAACACCAACAATGCCTCAAAGAGATATGAATATGTTAGCCCCAACAATCTGATGATATAAATATGTTACTTTATTAATGATTGCCATGAAGTTGTAGTTGATATAGCTGTGCTGCTATGAGATGCGCAACTCTCCTCTCCTCTCTGCCAAGGTAATTTTGGGACTTTTGGCATTATTGTTTATGTTGTGCCTATAAAATGTGCAGAGGCGCGCATGGGATTTTATTGCATGTGTTGGAGTTAATAAATTATCACGTTGAGCTTGATTTTTCTTGGATTTCGATTGTGCTCTAACGCAGACGGGCGTACTTGAAATTTAACAAAATGGGATACCTATTGTCATGTATTACTTTTCTATTTTCTCAAATTCTATTTACTTTTGGGTTAAGAATACGTTGCGCCGTGCCTTCAGGCACGGACATCCACTAGTATCTATATAATATGGAAGAGTAGTTTTCATCTAAATAATATGGAAGAGTGGTTTTCAAATCTATATAATATGGAAGAGTAGTTTTCATCTATATAATATGGACGAGTTGTTTTCAAATCTCTCATATTTTATTCTATATTTTGGACCATTAGATTGATACATATTTTTCAACGGCTAAGATCTACGGGTGGTAGGACTAACAATATATTTGGAAAGGATGGTGGACTTTAATTTCAGTCATACGAAGATTGATTTATAAAATTGCCGTTGAGTGGAAAATTGTCGTTGAGATCTACGGGATTTTTGGTAATGATTCTTCCAAAATTGCCGTAGAGTGGGGTTGATTGGGGAATATAATGACATGCTATTCGAAAATACAATGACATGCTATAAATCGGGTAAGATAATATATTCACATGCAATTTTTTTGATTAATTTTGGTCATTTTGAACCCACACTGCTTGGGAAGGTACAATTCAAAATGACGCTACAAGTTTTTTGGGTATCATTTTTCATTCCGTAATGCCTTTTACTGCTTATATCCAATTAATGATTCATGATAACTCTGAATTTTATGAGGTTATATGTGCTTTTAATTTGCTGCATGCAGAAGTTGGGGATTAAAAATTTATTTTTTCTTTATTTGCCGAATCAGGTAGTTAGTAATTAACCAAATCAATGAATATGCTTTTTTTCAGATAGAATTGTTGGACAAGGGCCATTATTAATTTGCCAGCATTAATTGTTTGTGTGCCTTCAGGTACGAACATCCGCTAGTATATATATAAAACATCACAATAATACCAACCATTTTATTTTCCCCCATTCTTTGGCTGTTTTTCGCAAATGACCTAACCACATTTAAAAGCAACCACGTACCATCACAAAATAACGTACAACTAGATGACATTAGAAATCATAAACACAACTACTAATCGACAATAAAAATCCAAACACAATTGAAGAGTGGAATCTAACAAGCCAATTAATTTCCATGACCCAAACATATATATGCGTCCTAGTTCCTTGTCATGGAAATCGTCACATTGAAGAACTCAGTCTTCTCTTTCGCCATGCGATCAGCAACGATTTCCTTATACCTCTGGAAAACCTTGTCTATGACGTCGTTGCCAAAGTGACTGGAAAGCAACGACTCAGCCACAGATCTCATGCACATGGCAACATCGTATCCATCCTCTGGAAAGTACTCATTGGAGGAGTAGTATTTATTGTTCCTGCAGGCACTCCAAGGGACAGTAGAAACTTCTAGGCCATCAATCCTGAAGGAGCCTTCTTTTTGGACCTCGGACTTTACTTCGGCAGGGGATGGTGTGTACTGAGGAATGTTGAATGAATCCATTTTTTCTTCTTCGATGAGTCCCTGCATTAATAATTTCTCGATCTTATGTAAACTCTGTTTTGGTATTTCACAATTAATTAAGCGTCCATTATATGCGATACTTCTAGTTTGATCTGTTGTAAGGCCTTGTTTTGTGTTTCATTCTAGAGTCAATTAATACCACGTGTCATTATATATATAGTCAAATATCATGCGTCTACCTAAAGAGATTTACACACAAGAACTCATTCTATAATAGGAATTTTACCTCTGCAACCATTTCATTGAGGGCCATGGCCATAAGGTCCCATATGTAACAACCTTCTTTGGAAGTTGGATCCTCACTTTTCCTTCCCAATATTGTCAAAACCATACGACCACCCGTCACCAATTCGTCGGAACGACATTTCAGAAACAGCGTAAAGTCTCTCTGAAATTGCTCATGATAGGCTTTCAGCACGCTTGGTGGGCTATTGCTTCCGATATAAATGTTTCCTTTGTTGCTACTTTCTAACCCTGCCGGAACCTAATATATGGAATGAGAATGAAATTGCAAAATCAATAGTTACATTAGTTGTCCAATTGGAAGTTATAATATTGTTAAAATAAAAAGTCAAAAAAAGGACGTACATATTCACACTGAGAAAAGTGTTGAGAGGGTAGAACTACGTCCTATACATTTGTGACATTCTTAAAATCACTTTTTTTTTTTTTTTCCCTTTTATCTCTTCGTTTTGCTGCATTTTCTCTTACTTTTGTTTAAGATTTTTATTTTTATTTTTCTCGTTCGTCTTGACTGCATACGTGAACCATAAATATTTTTTGTATTTAGAAAACAACTGGCTTGCCAGTGATCAAAAAATTAATTTACCTGCGAGAGCCACATGAGACTGTAAGAAGAGTGGACAAAATGGAGAGTGTTGGCAGGGAAAAGCCTATCATAGAAAGAACCTGGAACTCCAGTCACGAAACATGGCCCAAAGCCTAAACCCATTTGTTTTTTCATTTCCTTTTGGAAACCTGGCAACGACTTGAAAATGGTGTTGAAGTCATTTCCCGGGAGGTCGTTCAGGTAGACTTGGAATTCTGGTGTCCGATGGGCCAGTGCCTTGCATGTTATGTGGACCATCTCCATGAGCTCAGAGACCACTAACAAAGTATTTGGGCCGGAAGAGCAGCCCAAGTCCGCGATGCACAGAGTCTTCGGGTTGTTGCTGCTGTTGTAGAGATCCACTATGGCTTGCTCCCTCATGGGTTTCGTAATAGTTATCACTTTTTTCTGCCAAAACCAAAACCAAAACCAAAATAATAATAATAATAATAATAATTAAAAATAGTTTTCCGAAGCCCCAAGCTAGGAAGAACATACAGAAGCCAACTTATAAAACAAAGAAAATCAACTGAGTTATGACAAAAATAATAAAACAAAGAAAATAAGCCACCTACAACCGAAAAACACCTTAAGCGAAAACTCACAATCAAGACGTACGGAAAATGGCAATGCGATGGTGACTAATATATGGACATATTATATATAGAATGTATTATGTATTTCAAATTACTTGATTTTTTTAAATAAATAAATGATTCCTCTTAGATTTGGTGACGAAATATGAACATCGTCTCTCAAAGGTTACCTTTTCGGTGACAAAATATGAGTTTTTTCACCAAAAGCTACCCATCGGCAACCAAATAGAAATTTTGTCTCCAAATATTACCCTTCAGTGAGGCAAGAAGATTTGGTACTTTTGGGTGACACCATATAGTAAGTTTTGGTGACAAAATTCATTTTCGTCACATTCCATAATTCCATTTAATGATGAAATCCGATTTCCTCACAAAAAGACACCACTTGGTGAGGAAATTTGGATTTCGTCACGAGGTTTTGTCACCAAAAGTCATTTTTGTTGTAGTTAAAAACCTGGCACTACCACCTTTGTATTGCACCAAACTATCAAAGATATACTTCAAATTTGGGACATCTCCGGCAGAATTTTTAAAAATTAGCTTCAAACCGTACTTAATTTGCTACCTTTCTGCATATTTTGAAGTGTGAGTTAGTAGAGTCCAGTCCAACGGACTCTACAATTTTTAATTTTTTTTAATCATTTTATATGTTTAATAATTTAATTAAGAACCAATTGACTTCCTTTCCTTTTAGATATTACAATTCACAATTGTTTCATTTATTTAATAGTTCAATCTTCAACAATAGATAAGTTGTCACCTCTTGTTTTTCTAGCCTTGCCAATGAATTATCCACATTTTGTGTATGTGATTTAAAAGATTGAGACGGAAATGGAGATTGTCTATCATCAATAACTGTAGGAAAGATATTTTTGGGAGGTAAAAATTATTTTCTGGAATATTTTTAAAACTCATGTTGAGATCAAAAAAATCTAGAAGAGTGGGAAAGATTTGAAAATGGAGTAGTCAGAAAACTTGAGAACAGTTAGCGTTATAGCAGTTGAAAGTGACCAAAGGATAAAATTGAAGTACAGTAGTAAATAAACCTTAAACATTCAATTAGAAATGGGCTTGGCCCTTGTTGGTTGCAATTGGGCCGTTTAGCTTGGAATTGGAGTTTCTTGGATAGGTTTCGAGCATTTGTCTTAGGGTTTTATAGTTGCCTTCTTGTCAACTCCTTTATGTATTTTCTGTTTTTATAGAAAATGTGAGATGAGCCTGTAGTGATAGGTTGAGTTTGTCTTCATTGTTCGACGCTCCCATTTGGGTGAGCTTGTCCTTTTTTTTAGATGCTCCGTGGCATTTTACTACAGGGTTTCTTTTCGTATCATTATTATTATTGATAGGGAAACCTTTTTTGCTTATCAAAATAATAATAATAACAACCGGTAACAAAGAACCAAGAAAGCAAATGTAAATTGGAATTGTATTCTTTAAAATGGACATTGTCCATCATCAATAAAAATGTACTCAACTTTCAAATTTGTAGATGGGTGATACAAACTTTAAGGGTGCATGGCTTAATTTTTGAAGATTGGGCTGAAGCTCCGAAAACAAAATTGATCCTTTAAATAGTTTATTTTTTGATATTTGCTACCTTTGCTGGAGATGCTTTTAATCCGTCAAATTTCGGACATTTACCATGTATTTTGGAGTGATATTCAATCAAATATTTCAGGGTAGCTTAATCCATAAACATAATTAAATACACCGGACATTTATATACCTGTACTGATGAGTTGCTTGCATAGCTTGCTTCTCCAATTCCTCCATTCATATGAAGCACTTGACACACTTCCATATCTCTCTCTCTCTCTCTCTCTCTCTCTCTTGTTCTGCGTCTCTTGCTGGTTCTCACTGGCATGTTATCTGTCTATTTATAGCCAAACTTCCTCTCATGGTCATGGATGATGGATGGTTGGTGTGTCTATTATTTTTCAATTTTTGTTTCGGTAAGTAGACTATTTTAAAATTTTTAGTTAGGTGGTTCCATATATACCGCAGACACCCTTTAATTAGGTCGGTCAAAAGAGATTCCTCAATCAACAATTAGCAATACTAATTTGGATAGAATTGGGGCAGGCATCACTTGCATCCTCGAAATTTCTGCTGTGTTTGATTTGTGTTTTGAAAAGTTTTTTGAAAAATAGTAGAGGTAATAAATGGAGAGAGATAGAGAGAGAAATATTGAAAGTAAGAGAAATCTAGAGGGAATCTAGAAAGAATTTTTTGAAAAATTCTTTTCAAATAACAAAGAGAACAAGACAGAATTTCAGCACTCTACACGGTACGTATCCGGATGCATGTCGCACGTGATTTGAGGTCTGAAGTAGTACATTCATACATAGTCTATTTGTACGGTGTATATTGTCAGAAACATGTGTTTTCACAATGGTACGGTTTTTTGTTAAATTTGAAGCAGTACTTGATGTGGGTCTTACACAACTTTAGATCCGGAATGAGAAAAATATTTTTATTTTTTAAAAATACAATTTCAAACTTAAAAATTATGAATTTATTGAAATCTATAAATATGCAATATGGATTTTATTTAAAAATTTTCAATGAGATCTTTTATACGATACAAAAAAAATTAAAAAATTATTTTTCATTTACATTATTTTTAAGTTTGAAAATATAAAATAAATTGTTTATTTTTTAAGAAGGTTTCTGGAATGGAGCATAAGTTCACTAACAAGGGAATAATTACATCTATATATGAAAATTTTAGGATGAAAACCTACGCTTTTAATCTCACCAGCACACTCCCTACAAAAACAAAATCTCACCAACACACAAATTCTCTGAATCTTGGAAAATTATGAATCATTGAGCAAACACAAAAGAGAAATTGAAAGCAAAAGTAAGGGAACTAAGACACAATATATATGAGATTCGGTAACGTGCCTACTCCTCGGACGTTATACCAGTGCACTATTCAATCAATGGAAAACATCTAGGAGTTTTTTTTTTCCCTCAGTATAATGAAATTTGAGACAGAGATGGATCTTCCTTAGTTTCCTGTTTGGTTGCTGAGAATGAGAAAAAAAGTGAGAAAAGAAGCTTCTGGCTTGTTTGGTCCAACCCGACCAACCCGGCTGACATGACCCATAAAAAATAATCAATTTTTCGGACGGTTTACCCAATCCCTCGGATCGGTTGCAGGTACGAAAATAACAATGTCGAATCGGATGCCGAGTCCGGGCCAAACCCAACCCGATCCGACATGTGCACACCCATGTCTTAGGTAATGATATTGTCCAACCTTTGTCATTTGATGGGAAGAAATGAGTGTATACGTTTCAAGGTTGCTTAATAGTATTTTGTGTTTCTTTTTTTTCAATCGGTAGGAGAGATCATTATATTATATATGAAGTACAAATCACGGGACACTACATTCATTGTGTGAGAATTCACGAGATAACCCAATCCAACAACTAAACCAACAGAATAAATAAACCAGAAACAGAATCCTCTTCTCTTGCCTCTTTCTTCTCTCTCTCTAGATTCAAAAAATTCCAGCCACCACCTAGGGGAGGAGGCACTGCCTCTCTCCCTCCTCCCCTCGGGCCGCCTCCTTCCCCCTCCTCTCCTCTATTTCGAGACTTCACGGCAGTGAGGGCTTACGGTGATCTACCTTTTTTGCCCTCTCTCTTGCTCACAGTGCTGTTAGCCCTCTCTCCTTTCCCTCCTCCCTGTCGTTGATTGGCCACCAGTCTTCATGTTGGGGTTTTCAGGTTTTGCCTAACAACTAGGTCGGTCCGGCGGGTTGTGATGGCAAAGTTTCGCTGTCTCCGCCGATGTTTCTCCTAGGATCCCTCGGTTTCTTGGCCTAACGGCTTGTGGGTGGCGGCGGCATACGGGTGGCTCTCCGGGTGGTTGTCTCTGTTGGTGGTTGACGGTGGAGCTGTCTTTTTGCCATGGTGGTTGGCATTGGTGTGGGCGGCGAAGGTTGCTAGCTGTTGCTAAGGTTTCTCTTTTGGGCTGTATTGGATTAGGTTTGTCCCATTTTTTGGACTATTATGCCCCATAGGTGTTTGATGGGGTTAATGTTTTTATCTAGACTTTTAGGCCAACAGGTGTGAGCTTTGTTCCAAAGAGTTTTTCGTATTTCGTTTCTTGCCAAACTTGGGGATTAGGTCTCGGATGGGCATAGGATTACACGAAGTGTTGTAGATCGCTTGGGTCTCGGGCTAGGGATTTGATGTCATCATTTCTAACTTGTTCCTATTAATCTTTGTAACAATATCAGAGATTAATGAAAAAATTTTGTCTTTCAAAAAAAAAAGGGATAAATAAACCCATCAAAGGATCACAATAACTATAAGTCCAACTCAACCACAAGTCCCATGAAGGGGAGAAATAACCGCAACAAATACAAAGAGAAGAAAACCCACACACAGGTGGGAAACCTCGAACTCCTGATAAAATGCAAGAGTCCTGACGAATTGAGCTAACCCTACTTGGTTAACAGTATACAGTTTGGGCCTCACGGTATTCATAAATTGTCTAATTCAATAGTCTATCGACTTGGAGCCGTTTATTTCATGGGTTAACATAGAATATTCATTCCTTGTACGTAATTCCGCAAGTAAACGTTAATTTTAGCCAAACATCCATGTATTTTGTCTCCTGAATCAAATACTAAAAAACAACAAATATTTGATTCCAGCCGGAGTATATAACATTTTGAAACTCCAAGGTTCTCCAACAAACATCAATTTGTTTCCATTGAGATTAAAAACAAAACTTCACCTCAATGAACAAAAAATGTGACTATAAAAACAAAACAAAACTTCACCTCAATGAACAAATTAAAAATGTGACTAATTAATCCGACAAAAATGAATTAAACGTTGGATGAAGTACGGGTACGTGGATGGAGGTCAATTAAGTACGGGTACATTGCATGGGATATCAAGTACGGGTGCATGGATGCTTTATATATGGAGGTCAATTTACCTGGTCCTACACGAAATTAATCCAACAAAAAAAATGAATCAAACGTGTCACTCTTGATATTCACATCTTTTTTTCATATCGATCCTATCATCTCGTCTTATTGGTCCGTTGAGAAAATCATATGAATAGACATCAATTTTTTTATTTTTTTATAGGCAAAACAAGTTTTATTAAGAACACCTGACAAAGGGTACATCAAATGGGAGATAGGGAAGGAAAATCAAACTAAGGGTTGAATGAAAAAAGTAAAAAAAAAAGAGATGAGTCAAAACCCACCAACACCCAAAGGGCAAACCCCAAAATATAAAGACCAAAGAGCCACATGGGTCTAGCCCAAATCAAGAGCCGAAGCAAACCCTAGTCCAATACAAATCAATCCACCAGACAACATGACACGCTACCGCCGTCTACACAATCACCACCACCGTCCACGCTGGACCACCCATCAAACCAAAGACCTAACCCAGCCCAACCACCCACAAGCACCCCAACACCACCTCCGGAACTTGCAGCCACACCTCCACCCACCAAAACTACCACCACAGACGGCCCGACCGTAATACAACATGTGTAGACATCAAATTGATAGTAAAAATCAGTAGTCACATTATCGAAAGATATATACTTCCTAATCATTCTAAAATAAAATGATTCGAAACTAGTACAAATATTACGTTACATGCCAAAATAAATTGTAACATGTCTGTGCCTACTGTAAACACCCCTTTGTAACTGACTATGATATTGCACAATGTATAGAAGAAATCAAATAGCATCCTATTTAGAAGACTTATTTATGTGTCAATTCTAGTAGTTTTGAATATTTATGTTCTCATCCTCAAAATGATTTATTGCCCCTTTATACCTCTAGTTACTCCCCCCGTCCCAATTCTTTAGTCTCTTTTGAGAGTCCGTACTATTTTTCAATTGATTATATTTTGTAATTTATAATATTTTTGGTGATTTTGAAAACATCGTTTAAAGAGCTCGTTGAGATTTATTAAATAAGATCCATATTGCATATATAAAGAGTATCATCAATTAAAAGTTATAATTATTTTTTTATTTGGGATAGGACGATGGACAAAAGAATAATGACAAATAGAGTATAAATTAATGATGATGTTGTGCATTTAATTTTGGGTCCGGCTAAATACAATTGTGAATTTACTACATGTAGCCAATTCATAAAAGGGAATTCAAAAATTTCCTATTATAAATTGACTACATATAATAAATTCGCAGTTATATTTAGCAGCACCCTTAATTTTTTGATTATCCCAAGATAGGCTTCGTTGCTGTAAAACATTGGAGTTGGGACGCTGACCCAAAACCTGGCCTCGTACCTCCCACTCTCTCTCTCTTTTTTGGACTCTCTCTCTCCCCGTCTCTTTGAGAGCAACACAACACTATATGAAAAAGTATATTCGGTGACGAAAAAGGGACGACGAAAAAATAAATTTGTTACTGTTTTAACAACTTTCGTGCCAAAATTATTTCGTCACCAATTATAATTATTTAGCGACGGAAAAAATAATTCGTCCGAAATGAATTAACTCCTCCTCTATCGCTGCGGCCGCTCTCGCCGGTCCGGTTGAACTGCCATATGAAGGTTTTCCACTTAGGAGGGGCCCCGATCTCCGTCCGCTCCCGAATCCTCATCAGCGCGTTGACCCACCGCCCCTCCTCACCCAGCCTCGATCAGAGGGACCCGAGTCGCGGTACGCAAGAGAAGCAGCAGTCCTTCTGGAAAATCATGTCGGCCATGTCTTCTTCCAGTTCGGCATCCTTTGCGGTGAATTCATGGCCTTCGGTATCCATATATATGTATGGGTAAAGTACGGATTACTTCCCTATGGTTCAGCCTTCTGGCAAATGACCTCCCTGAATTTTACTAATGACTAATTTGCCTCCCAATAGTTTCGCACACCGGTCAACAAGGACAAGGCCCTCTCTCATCTTGGTCTCTCACTCCCTAACTCTCCCCTTCTCCATCCGGTGCGGCAATACTTTATGCTTTTTATTTTTTTGCTCGTTGTTGACGTTGATCCTGTTGTGTTATAGTATACTGACTAGCACATGTCCGTGTCTGAAGGCACAAATTGAACATTCAGCGCACGCAATTAAATATTGAACCAACTAAAACGCATATAACAAACTTGAATGCTTAAAACTTGATCAAATCAAAGAATACTATTCAAAACACCGATGAAACTAAAAAATGATACACATTAACGAAAATCTCTGCCTCGATGAGACTTCTAAAATGAAAACATTAAAACATGTGAAGACTAAAAATCTTGAAGACTATTGATCCTTTTGTGCTTCAAGGCTTCTCGATCCCAAACCTAGAAAAAAAATGATATGTTAACAAAAGCTTAGTTAGTATGCCAAGTCATTTGTTTAAGGGAGGATATGTCAACTAAAGTATAATATTCTGCAACTCGTTATACCTGATATGATAAAGCAAACTATAGCAGAATTTCAGGGTAAACAATATTGGTAGTGGAATCTGTTTCCTCTTCTGGGAGAATGATTGTTATACGGTCAAAAGATGTGCACCTTGATAATGCCACATATAGTTGCCCATGACTAAACACAGGTGTGCGCAAATCAACCCCAACGAATTTCACTGATTGTCCTTCTAATTTGTTAATAGTCATAATATATGTCAAGCGAACTGGAAATTGACATCTGGTCAT
Source organism: Rhododendron ovatum (assembly GCA_019656835.1). NCBI lineage: Eukaryota > Viridiplantae > Streptophyta > Magnoliopsida > Ericales > Ericaceae > Rhododendron > Rhododendron ovatum. Next base: position 21,409,583 of record CM033790.1, on the reverse strand, counting down.
ATGAAAAGGAAAATCTGAAGATGATGATGATAAAGATATTCTTGGTATGAAGGCCAATTTGTCAAATTTTTCGCCTGTTAAAATCTTAACTTCAATAACACGGGAGCCGCATCTGACAACCATCATCCTTGTGCTATTACAAAGTCCATCCTTTGGGGCAATATTTCTTAACAATATTATAGGACAATCCACTTTCAACTCTAGCTTAAAAGGCGGTAGCCCAGTAGGATCTAATGAGTTAAGATACACGTTGGGATATCTGTTACTGATACTTCTATCCATTCTGTCATCCTTAGACATTTTATCTGCAGCTAGAAAAGTGTATCTATTTCCTGGGAAAATATTTAGTGCAGTTCCATTTATTGCATTCACGTCATCATTCTGAGCAGAGAGAATCATGCGTTCAGTTAAAAATGTTGGGGTTGATGTATTTGTCACATCCAATTGGGGATAAACTCTCGACAATAATTCATTTAGATTTTGACATCTACTTATTGTCGATGGAAGTTGCACCACTTCTCGAGGGTTTGTTCCAACCTAAAAAAATATTGAAGTATAAATCAATAATCAAACAAAAATGCTAAGAATAAATGATTCATTAAAAAAATAACTGATTCAATAGTAATCAAAATTATTATGCAATATTACCTCCATCAAAAAATCTGCAAAAACAGCATTTGTAGGATCTGTTGTATTCAATCGCATGTTCGAATTTAATGTCAAGACACATATATCATCCCACAGATCAGAATGCCTAAGTGATGCATTAACAATTTCCTCACGAACTCCTTTGGGTACAATTGGCAAAATTTGACGAAAATCCCCACCAAGCACTACGGTGATACCCCTAAATGGTTTAGGATTGTCACGGATATCACGTAATGTGCGATCAACGGCTTCAACGCAATATTTATGTTGCATAGGAACTTCATCCCATATTATCAATTTTGTTTCTCTAAATAATACCCAAAAATTTCATTCAAATATTTCAATTGGACAGAAACCTTACTAAATTTCAATTTCAGAAACTTTCTAGCCGAAGGGTACTCAAATACTTTTTTTTTTTGGAAGGATTTTCAAGGATATAATTTTGTTTCAATAAAAGAAAGTATGAAACCTCATTCAAACATTTCAATATTTCAATTGGATAGAAACCTTACTAAATTTCAATTTCAGAAACCTTCTAGCCGAAGGGTACTCAAATACAATTTTTTTTTTTGAAGAATTTTCAAGGATATAATTTTGTTTCAATAAAAGAAAGTATGAATGGCACGTAGGAAGGAAAGAAGAAGAGAGGAGAGAGAGAGAGAGATAGAGAGAGACCTGGGAATCTTAGGATAATGTTCCCTTAGGGAGTTTCCAATGCCTACAGCGTCCAATACCCTCCAAGCGTTGGTCCATAGAGTAAGAACAAAACCCGTAATTCTTAAGCTCTCTGATGATTCAAGCACTAATTGTGACAAAATGTTTTCTGTAGAACCCGTAATTCTTAAGCTCTCTGATAAAAAATGATCTTATTGTGGTTATAAACTTTGAAGAAGGATAATCTAATTAAGGATCTGTTTTCTCTTTAAGGGGAATCTATCAACAATTATCTCGTGAGAACTAATGAATCCGTAATTGATTCTCTTAAGTAAGATTACTACTTTATAGTTTGACCGGATCATTCCTTCTGATTGATTAGGATATTAATGGGAATCTATCAATATATAAATGTGTAGCTATTTAAATAAACTGGGAGATTAGGATATTTAAACTGATTGAAATTAGTGACTAATAAAAGAAAGGCATTTAAATTAGTGACTAATTTCAAAGGATTTCTCATCCAACGGTTGAAATTTATGTACCAATCCAACGGTGAAAAATATGTACCGCTCTTCCATATTATATAAATTGGTGCCTTATCTTTGTCGATTGGTGTGCTTGAGTAGAAAAACAAAGAGCAAATGATGATTTGCTAAGTTTTAGGAGCATAGCGAAATAAGTTGGAATACTTAGTGTAGGTGCAGTCAAAAATATCAAATCATGTTCAATGACAGACTGTTTGACTCTTCAATCAATCACGGACACGTAGCGTTGGGGCCCGCGAAGGAAGGACGACCCCGGTCAAACCCTTTCTCAACGAAGAACAATTGACCGCCCAACAGTGAAGGGACGTGTATACAGGCAATATTGAAATTCTCCCCGTGGAAGACGCTGGCGGGAAGGTGCCGTAGCAGCTCGCTGGCCCCTTGGAATTACGAAGACCGTCCCATAAGTAGCTCCGGCAACACAGACCACGGCGAGAATCCCGCGGGTTTCGTCCCGGCCTAGAGGTAGAGCCTCGGCAGAATCCCGCGAGTGAGGAACGATCGCCGCGGGTCGCGACCTTGTTCCAGCGGGAATTGGGGAATTTCTTATGGCTTAGAGTGGAGGCCTCGCCGCGGGGATACCGGTCGACCCGCGGAAACGCTTCCGCAGGAAGGCCAACTTCCTCGAAGGCCAGGAGATACGAGAGGGACACTTGTCGGGGTCTAATAGGAGTGCCGTCCTGAGCCTGACCTAGGCCCAGGTGCCCTATAAATACTCCTGACATTCCCAATGATGGGTGACCTTTTTTCTACAGAGTGAGTGAGCACTGAATTTAAGGAAAGAGAACATTCTTCCTCAGAGAAAAGGAGTGACCTCATTCATTCCACCCCGGAAAAGGCCAAATAACTGGCGGAGAGCAGGAGTGACGCGCTGCCTCTATTCCTGCTGTACCTTCTACTCCTCTCTTCACCCCATAAGATCTCTCACCCTTTTTCTCCACTAATCATCGACCAATCACGCCTCTCCAGCTCACGTATATTTACACATATGCGATCCCCCGCGAATCCCCCCTTCCTACACTTAGTAACTAAACCAACCCAAATGTAGGCGATAACAAAGAACATAAATGGAGATGTACAACCAAAGATTGTATAGAGCTCCTAAATAGCACATTTGCCTAAACACTCAACAATATACTCTTTATATGTTTTCTAAAGTAAACTAAGATATTACAAACTGATTCAAACACTTCTAAAATATATAATCCCTCCGTTCCAAATTAATAGTCCATTTCGGTCTCTAATGCATTTTTTAGATTGTCAATATCTTTCGATCTATGATGAATTTTATGTGCAATATGGATCTCATATGATAGATCTCAATTAATTCTATTATACAAAGTCTTTAAAATTTTTAAAAACATTGTAGATTGAAATATATTAACATTTTAAAAGTTGTATTGAAGACCGAACCGGACTATTAATTTAGAATGGAGGGAGTATGACTCTCCTATCACGTACCTAGTCAAGTACCCAAACCTAAATACAAAAAATAGATCCATGAACAACTCTATGATTCCATGTTGGAACCATATAGATCCTAGTTCCTTGTCATAGAAATTGTGACATTAAAGAATTCAGTCTTTTCTTCCGCCATGCGATTGGCAACGATCTACTTATACCTTTGGAAAACCTCATCTATGATGCCTTCACCAAAGTGACTAGAAAGCAACAGCTCAGCCACAGATCTCATGCACACCGCTACATCGTATTAGGCTTGTCAATAGACCGGATCTAATCTGGATTGAATCCGAAAAATCCGATCCGGATCCGGATCCGAATCCGATAACGTCGATCCGATAATCCGGTAATCCAAATACGGATCGGAGCGGAGCGGATTAAATCCGTTATCGAACTAAATCCGAACTTTTTTTTTTTAATTTTTAAAATTTTAAAAAAAAACTGTAAATTTTTTATTTTGAAAAAAAATGTTTAAGAAGTTGTATTTTTATTTTTTACTTTTAAATTTTTTTCCGATTTTTTTTTTTTTTGAAAAAAAACATATAATTTTTTTTGCTAAAATTTTTGAAGTAAAAAAATTTTCGGATCGGATTCGGATTTTCGAATCAGATCCGAATTACAACCATCGGATTCGAGTCTTATCGGATTTGGGTCTTATCGAATTTGGGTTTTATTGAATCCAGATCTGTCGGATCCGGCCCATTGACAGGCCTACATCGTATCCCACCATCCGGAAAGTACTCATCCAAGGGGGAGTATTCGTAGTTTCTGCAGGCACTCCAGGGGATAGTAGAAACTTGTAGGCGATCAATGCTGAAGGAGCCTTATTTTGGACCTCAGACTTTACTTCTGCAGGGGATGACGTGTATTGAGGAAGAGTTTTTTTTTTTATCCCCTAAACTATGCACATTTTTTCTACTTAATTTCTAAACTATCAGTTTGATGATTTCATCCCTTCAACTATCATATCGTTATCTACTTAGTCCAATTGATAACGGAAATTAGAAATTTGGATAAAAAATGTCATTTAAGGCCCTGTTTGGACCCTGTAAAGCAGATACTTAATTATGAGAGCTTCAGAGATAAAAATTAATTATGACCCTTTAAGATAAAATGATCAAAAATATAAGATATTTGTACCAGTTTAAACAAATTGAAAATTGGAGCACTTAAATTTTTTACAAGGTTTATATATTAGAATCCTACGTGACATTTTATAGAGACTAACACATGCATTTTAAAAAAAAAATCAATTCTTTATATAGAATTTAGACTGTTTCTATATTAAAAATATGGTTAAAAATTAAGTGATCCAATTTTCAATCAATGTGGACCGGTGCAAAGATCTTATTTTTATGATAATTTTATGCTAAAAGATTATAGTTAATTTTTTTCCTAGAGGTTTCATAATCAAGTATCTGCTCTAAAAGGTCCCAAATAAAAAGCAGATATTTAATTATGATAGCCCTAAATATAAAAATTAATCATGACTCTTTAGAATAATATGATCAGAAAAACAATATCTTCGCACCATTCCAAATGGATTAAAAATTCGAGCACTTAATTTTTTTGGAAGGTCTATATACTAAAAAATATGGTTAAAAAATTAAATGCTCCAATTTTCAATCTGTTGAAACCGGTGTTAAGATCTTATTTTTTTAATCATTTTATCCTAAAGGGTCATAATTAATTTTTTATCTCTAAGGCTCCCATAATCAAATATCTACTCTATAGAGTCTCAAATAGACCTTACGTGGCATTTTTCATCTAAATTTCTAACTTCCGTTATCTATTGGACTAAGTAGATAACGGTATGATAGTTGAGGGGATAAAATCGTCAAATTAATATAGTTTAGGAACTAAGTAGAAAAAATGTGTATAGTTTGGGGATAAAAAGGAAGAAAACTCATTGAGGAATGTTAAATGAATCCATCTTCTCTTCTTCTAGGTGTCCCTGCATTAATTCTCCTATGTAAACTCTGTTTTGGTGCTTCACAGTTAATTAAGTATTGAAGTGATCGATCCTTCTAGTTTGAATTGTTGTAGGGGTGAGTATGGTTCGGATTGGTTCGATTTTATAGTAACCAAGAACCAAATCAATACTTGCTGAGTATAAATTTAGAGAACCAACTCAACCCACAAATGGTATAGAGCCAAACCAATCCAAACCATTAAAGTACGGTTCGGTTTCAATTTTAAATCACGGTTTGCTTTGAATTAAGCTATCATTTTCAACTTTGAATTAAGCTATCATTTTTCAAAAAATATTTGAAGTACTTAAAGTTACTAAAATAAATTTTAAAAAAAAAAACTTATATTAAAATCAATTCCATTCAAATTATCAAAACATACTACTATCAACCAACTAATTAAGAATGGAATACCACAATTGCCTCAAGTCTTGGTAGTGAAGGAATTATAGGAATAGAATTTAGAGAAATTTAGGAAATTGAGCAGTGTAAGTTGACTGATCTGGTGGTCTATGTACTTTCTGTGTATGATAAATTAATAACCATGGGATATTAGGAATGAGTTGTGATATATAGAAGTTTAGTCTAAATTATCTTGGTAGAGAAGGAAACTAAATATTGCGGTAAATTTAATAGGATCAATAAATTAGAAAAATAGTTGACTAAGACTCCCATATTTATTTGGTGAATCATAATTAAATTATATGTTTTATATGGTTCGGATCGGTTTGGAACCGTAACCATGAACATGAATTCACAAATCAAATCATACAACGCGGTTTCTGATTTTTTTAAACCATGACCAAACCATAGTATTAAAAATCCGATTCGCGATTTGACAGATTTTTTGCTCACCCCTAAATTGTTGTAAGCCTTGAAATGTGCTTCACTCTAGAGTCACCTATCATGAGTCAATAAACATATATGTCTATATAATAACCAAGCTCAATTTATTTTATACAAAAATTCTAAGGGTTCTCATCCTTCAACTACGATCTTACAGCCTCAGATCTTTAATGGAAAGAGTTTCTCTATTTTCTATTCTCTCTCTGCTCTATTTTGTAGATTACTCATCGCTCTCTGCCTCTCTTCTTCCCCTCTCTCCTTTCCTCTCCTCTCTCTCCTCATTAGGCAAGTTCAACGGATGCATAACAATTCCAATCTACGTTGGGTACGTATTGTTTGTAGTTTAGATTTGTTGCCATATTTGTGGATGGCATTTAAGGATTTTCTCAGTACTCTTTAACTGGTATCAACTTTTATGATGTGGATGAGAGTGCTGGGAAACTTCTCTGTAGTGTATGATTGTTGTTAGGGGCGTGATTCGGTGCTTGTCAAAGTTCATTGTCATCACTTCAAAATCACCACAAAAGTACGTTGGCAATATCTCCGAAAATATTGAGAATTTTTTCAATTCTTAAACTTCTTTAAATTGACAACGACCACTAGTGTACCACTACTACGACCACCTCAAAAAAAAAAAAAATTATTGGGTATTTTCTGAACTAATTTTTTTAAATTCAGCTCCTCACAACCACCATCACCACCACTGCTGCAACCAAAAAAAAAGTTGAGAAACTAACTACCACCACTTCAAAATTACCACGTCCATATGGTAAGTTGAGAATATTCACAATCTAAAAAGACTCAGAATTTCTCAATCCTAAAATTTATATTCACATCATAGCTGTCGTCGCTGCTTTGAGTACTACCACAAAAACGATTGAGAATTTTCTCAATTTAGAAACAGTGGCAGCGGTGCAAGGAGTTAACGACCGGACGTGCTACAACCTAGGGATCACCAAACAGCTCTTTCGCTCTATGGGGATCAATCCCCATCGTTCGCCCATCAATAAATGGATTATTTGTTACGGAGAACCGAGAAAGCATTTTGTCTGCAAGTCATCTTGAGGCTTTCAAACGCATCCAAGCAATTGGTATCCAATTAGGTTGTTGATGTAGTTGCGTGTTCTTTTCTCTTTTTTGTTAAGATTGGGTTGGTTTTCCGTGTACTTGAGTACAAGATCGTAAAGACTGATGTTCTCCGAATTTTTAAAAATGATTGAATTAATTAACTATTCACAACCTTAACCACGGCTACAAACACCACCGTCCCCAAGAAATATTGAGGATTTTCTCAATTTTTTTTTTCCTGCTCAGCAAAAGAAAGAGTTAAATTAAGGCTCGAAAGGATACATCGAGGGCTTAATCAAAGTAAGCATAGAAAACTTACACGATCAAGCAGAAAACAGAAAAAAGAGGAACCACCAAACATCGTCTTCCAACAAAACATTGGAAGATCACACCTCAACTAGACTAAGATCTCGACTTACAGTTTTAGAAGCCTAATTCCATTCAAAAAAAACCTTAAATTCCTCAACCGTGTATATTTCGAAAAATAATGGTCGGAACCGACATGTCAAACCACTCATCACAATACCTAATCGGAACCGACATGTCACACCACTCATCAGAATACCTAAGCAAAAACAAAAACCAATCACGGAATTGTGACAGTAACTTAACCATGTGTCATGTATGTATTGTCATTATCATTTCATCACAACCACATATACCAACACCGGCCACCAATTGCACACCACATAAGATTGAGTGTATTCTCATTATTGGTGAACCAGAAAGTCTACACACACAGACAATCTGTGCACAGATTTTAATGCGGGGTCTACCACGGGTCCCACATAAATGATCCAAGTCGTTCATTAAAATATTTTTTTAAGAATTCCTGCAAAAAATCAGCTTATATAAGAGCTTTGCGTGAACTTGGATGTACTATTTCTATTTATTGCTTGTATTGGGATTGGGAGGTGTAAGGCCATGAGGGTTCGGTTTTGGAGTTGCAGGGGCTTGGGGTTCGGTTTTGGGTCCAAGCATTTCTCTTTCTTTCTTTTTTGGTTGTTGCGGTTGGTATATATCTTATCACTTTCTTTTTTTCTAAGTAGAAGTTGTAGGGGTTCAGATTTGGAGGGACCTTCGCCTGACTCAATACTCCTCTTCCGTTGCTCCGTTCACTCGCCTTGGAACCTGCAACCAGTCACTAGGGCTTGGACAGCCCAGTGACCCTCCGACGATCAAGTTAGATGTAAGGAGAGAAGTTTAGGTCTAGAGTTAGGGCAAAAATGACATACCTCTTTAGGTTAAAGTCCCTTTGTATTTATAGACCTAGGTTTACTTGGCCTCCAAGGTAGCGCGTGGGAGTCACGCTTAGGTAACCGCCTCTGGTGACGTCATAGGTGATGTACCGGATAAAGCGGTTACGAAGCACGTGGCCAAACCTGGCCTAGGTGGTCCTATCTGCCACGTAACGCCCTTGGTCCCCTCTTGATAGGTTACATTCTTTCCAGAGACCTCAACAGAACGCATGCCTCAATAATTAACCGAAGCACCAATAGGAGGATTGACGCCGAGCCGGTGAGAATAAGTGTAACTTCAAGGGCTTGCCTGTATAGGACTATAGATTGTTCCAACTGAGTCCTCGATTATCGGTAGTCTATCTACCGAGGCCATAACCGAAGCCTCCACAATAGCCCCTCAAGCCCCTGGAGCCTTGCACCCATGCTTCAGGGTCTTGACCCCATCACACGAGGTATCAAACCTTGATGAGAGTGCTTGCCTCGGTAAATTCCACTCATCCTACGCCAGTGGTGAGTGCCACGTGTCAGCAATCGCCGAAGTCTCAGGATGGAAAGGCTGTCTCGGCACATGCCCTATCAGTCGATTGGTACGAAACGTTGCTTCGGAGACACGCGTCGTTACACCAATGGTTCGTATACTCGGCGCCTGTCCTCGATGCAGACCCCTCAATTTTGGCCGTCCGATGGCTACACGTGTCGAAGATCTGATGGCTCGGTACACGACGCTTCGTTTCCCGCGCAGACCCCCATCTCTCCTATTATAAATAGATGGGCTAGAGGATGGAAGGCCACCTTCTCTCTGCTTCTGAAGTCGAACCGCCGCCGCCGTCTGTTTCCAGCCTCCGATCGAGCTTTTTGAGCATTTTGGGCGCGGATCTTTGACACAAAATTCAGGTACGTCGATCTTCAATATCTGGTTTTCATATTTTGATCATTCTCTTCGAGTTTTCTTTAATACGATCCACATTCTTCACGCGTCGTAACTGCTCCGCCGCTCGCTGTTGTTCAGCCTGCGGTGGCGCTCGGCTTTTTCTGCGTTGTTCATAGTTTTCCCGAGGTCTAAATTCAACCCGAGGCCCATATTCTTTCCGAGGTCAATCTTCAACCCGAGACCATAGAAACAATCGTTGGCCTCGGAGACCTTTCTCGGGGAGAGATTCCCTGAAATATACCGAAGAGTGATGACCGTTCCGCCCCCTTATTACTAGGTCGTGTTGCTTTTCCCTGGGCATATAGCTAATGGGTTTTTGCACATCTTTTGCAATGTAGGGGCGAATGGTCATTGAAGTCTCTTCGAACAGTACCAGTAGCAACACTTCTGCCGATCTTGAGGAGATCTTTGCGGAGTGTCGCGCCCAGGCCGTTTACCGACTCCCTTTAGACATCATCGAGCCTTCGGACCCTTCCAGACCCTTACGCCCAGTTACAGCCTTTGCCCCCTGGGAGATGGAAATTCCTAGCACTTCTGGCCATGGTCCGGGCCCATTTGCCGACACCCCCTAGGAGGTCCGGGGATGAAGGAGGCCGATGAAGCCGTGTCCCTACCTGAACCAATACTTCAATGGGACCCCGGCTGCCCTTGCCGAGTCCAGAAGGGTTTACAGTATCCCTTCGGATGTAGAGATCCGACTTCTCCCTGAGAACAATCCCAAGACCCTCCCACACAGACTAGGGGAATTGATCTTTCCCTTGATGGCGATCACTGAGGGAGGGATCAGATTCCCCTTCCACCAGTTTGTCCGACGAGTCCTCCGAACCCTTTCTCTTACCTCTTCCCAACTTACAGTAAACTCCTACCGAATCATTACAAGCATCATTGAACTGAGGAGGCAGTTCAACCTAACCTTCGGCGTTGAGGAGCTCTTCGGAGTGTACCTCTTAGGAGTTAACCGGGAGAGCAACCGATACTATCTCTCCCGCAGGACGGGGTACGATACGTTCCTCGTCGACCGATTCCCCGACTCCGAGGAGTGGGCAAAATATCTACATCTCGGTGACCGGGAATTTTATGTTCGGGCCCGGGAAAAATGCTGACACCACTACGAGGGTGCAATACCGGACCGGGGTTCCTGGTCGGTAGAAATTTCTCTTCTGTAAATACTTATGCTTTTTGTTATGCTCTGCGTACTTTGTACTGATCCTTTGTTTTCATTTTGCCTTGCAGCCGAGAGAATTATTCAGCAGCTTCGGGAGAGAGCTGACCGGGCCCGGATTACAGCAGCTTACGCCATCCCAATCACCAGCCGGTACGCTCCAGAGCTACTCGGGTACGTTCCTACCTATACGAGCTTTCTAAAGAAGAAGCCGAGGTAGCAGGGGGGTACCGCGGGCTGGCCGAGGACGAGGCCGAGGAGGGAGAGCCTGGAGAGGAGCAGGAAGGGGGGAGAGGAGGACAGGAGAGGACGACGCCGAGGGAAGCACGTCCGTGCCTCTGGGGGTTATTCGAGAGGAAATCAACCGGGAAACACCGGAGAGGACCGGATTGAGCGCAGAGATGGCGGGCCCTGGAACCCGAGAGGTGCTGAACCTCAGATGCCGAAGGCCTGCTGGCCGAGGCAGGGGGACGGTCCCCGGTACTCCTGGTCCCGAGACTTCAGGGGCGCCTCCCGCTTCCCCCCAGGAGCCCCCAGAGAAGAGACCGCGGTTCGAGGACCGAGGGGATGGCCGAGGGGGCGGCCAGGAAATGATAGAAATCCCCGAGAAGGAGGAGCAGGGCGGAGGAGCTGGGAACGCCGGGGAGGAAGGCGGAAAATGGGTTAATCCCAGGGAGCTCCCCTGGGCCCCGGAGTTCCAGCACTTTGCTGGCCGCCCAATCCACCACGCCGACAACGTGAAGAACCTCGATGTAACCTTCGGGATGCTCCGAGGAAGTATCCTTTCGAGGGACGCCCGGAGTGTCACTGGCTTGACCGAGGACGTCACGGCCGAGATAGCTCAAGCCCTCTTCAATGTAAGTTAATGGTTTGCGTTTCATTTTCTTCAATCTGAAGGCTTGCACTCATTGGACTTCTCGTATTTTTTGTTTGCAAGCTGAAGCTCGGGCATTGGCCATCAATAACCAATGCAAAAAGCAGGAAGAGAAGAACGACAAGCTTGCTCAGGAGCTGGCTCGGAAGGAGGAGGACCTTTAGCTGGCTCGGAAGACTTGCGAGCTCTACCTGGCGGACTTTCAAAGGTGCGATAGGGAGAGGATGGAGGCAGAGACCAGAGCCGCCAAGGCCGAGGAGGATGCCAACACATTGCGAGTCACCCGGGCCACAGAGGTTGACTTCGCGAGGAAGAGAGGCTACGATGAAGGCTGGGATGCCGCCGGAGTAAAATACAAAAAGCAAGTTCAGGAGATCGAGGCCGAGCTGCACCGGGACCGTTTCTTGGATGGTCTTCGGTACGGCCATGAAGCCTTGTTGAGGAAGCTCGACCTCCCGGAAGACTCTGATCTCCGAACCCTTCCCGAGGCGCCTCCCGAGGAGCTTGTCCTTTCAGAAGAAGAGGAGGAGGTGGTGGAGCCTGCGTCCAAGGACCAAGGCCCTGGGAACCAAGCCGATCCGAATGCCCCTGCGCCCGAGGACCAGCTCTACCACCTAGCTCGCTCTTAGGATAGTTTCTTCTTTTTTGTTGTCTTTGAATTCTGTAGCTTTTGACTGGACAGCTCTAAACATTAGGAGTTTGCTGTTCCAGAGTTTGTAAATATTTGATATTGAAGCAGTAACTTTGTTTATGGATTGTTGTCGAAACCCATAGTGCTTCTGTGAATGAATGCTTTCCTTTCTTGAATGTTATCTTTGGAATGCTTGAATGACTAGTTTGCCTCCTAGGTTATGATGCCGCTGCTTTGGTGAAACTTGAAGTTTGTAAAAACAAGTGTGACCGAAGCATCGACCGAAGCATTTTGCCACTTTATGAAAAGATGTTTAATCAAGAAAGAGTGACTTGGATCCGCAACCCCTGCTTTAAGTAGGGTCGGTAGGGACCGAATCATGAGCAATTTATTTAATGAATTTTGGGCTTGTACGTCCGTTCATTTAATGGATTTGAGTCTAGCGAGCGAACGCAAGACCGTACTACTGCTAGGGGACGTAGGCCGGGGGTACGAAGGGGTATGGCTTGCGCCATAGATTCGTAACACAGCGAGTCCGAGCAGTGGGGAACTTCTGGCAGGTCGATTTAAGGGGCTCGGGTGGGAAGCCGAGTATTCTTAAAACGAGTGACTGAAAATCTAGATGACCGAAAAGGCCAGGATGACTTGGTGGGAATTTTGCCCGAGGGTAACACCTATGGGAGAGCAATATCCCTGAAGTCGGTATAAAACGGTCTGGGTAAGAACGGACCGAGTAAGTAAAGTAAACAGCCAAACTTAATTTGTGCGAATGGTGCCAAAGAGGGAATTTTCATTCAAACTTGAAGTGCTATTAATACATAAGCAAATTGCTTCCCATACTTGTTAAAAGAAAATGTAACAGAATAATAACTGAGCGGGCTTCGGTAACCGAGCTCTACCCGTAAAATTTTTCCAAGTTGTTTGCATTCCATGTTTTGGCAATGGGAGAGCCATCCAACTTTTCTAACTTGTAGTTTCTTGATCCGAGGTGTTTGAGGACTCGGTATGGGCCCTCCCAATTGGGCATGAGCTTTTTCTTCTTGGATTTCTCCACCACCTTTTTCCAGACAAGGTCGTTGGGCTTAAATGATCTGAGGCGGACGCTTCGGTTGTAACCCTTCGCGACCTCCTGCTGGTACGAGGCGAGCTTAATCCTTGCGTTTTCCCGCTCTTCTTCGGCTAGATCAAGGTCCGAGGCGATGCTGTTATTATTGACCGATTCATCAAAGTTTTCCGTGCGCATTGTTGGGAGTCCGACTTGGAGAAGGATGACTGCCTCCATGCCAAATGCTAAGGAAAAGGGAGTGCGACCAGTGGAGCGCTGAGGAGTAGTACGGTAGCCCCAGAGGACCCTGGGTAGCTCTTCGGCCCATTTTCCCCGTCGTGACTCGAGTCGTCGTTTGAGCCCAGATGAGATTGCTTTGTTTGCAGCCTCGGCTTGTCCATTACCCTGTGGGTAAGCTAGAGTGAAAGTGTCCCATTTAATACCGTACTCGTCAAGCAAGGCCCGGTACTTCTGTCCTGTAAACTGCCTTCCATTGTCTGTAATTATGGCGAAAGGTACACCAAAGCGAGAGATGATGTTTCGCCATACAAAACGGATGACGTCTGTTTCTTCGATGGTGACAAGGGGCTCGGCCTCAACCCATTTCGAGAAATAATCGGTTGCGGTTAGGAGGAACTTGAATCCACCCGGAGCAACTGGGAGCTTTCCAACTATATCCATGCCCCATTGGGAGAAAGGCCAAGGGTTGGTGAGGGGGCTAAGGTCCCGGGCCGGTTGATGGATAATGGGAGCAAACATCTGACACTTTTTGCAATGCTTGACAAACTCTTCTGAATCCTTCTTCATTGTCAGCCACCAATACCCCTGAGTGAGGGCTTGGTGGGCCAGGGACCGTCCACCGGAGTGGCAGCCGCTGTCACCAGCACGAACCTCTTCAATGATGCCCGGGACTTGATGGGGGCGTGCAACCAATAAGTATGGCCCGGTAAATGATCTTCGATAAAGCTTGCCGTTGGGATTGAGCCAGAAGAGAGCGGCTTTGTTTCGGAGTCGGTGAGCTTCCTTTTTGTCAGCTAGCAGGGAGTCATCTTTTAGGTAAGGACAATTTCGTCCATCCAGCTCGGGCCGAGCTCTATGTTGAGTATCTCCATATTTAGTTCTTCAAGCTCGAAGCTGGGCTTGTCAATGGAATCAAAAGAGATAGAACGGTGTCCCGAAGATGAGCATGCCGAAGCGAGTCCTGCAAGGGCGTCGGCGTCGGCGTTTTGTTCCTGGAAAATGTGCTCGGCTCTGATTGCTTTGAAGTGTTGAATGATCTGGACTGCGGTGCTGAGGTAGGTACGCATGCGGTCGTCCCGAGCTTCATATTCTTCGGAGAGCTGGTTAACCACCAATTGGGAATCACTGTAAACCACGAGTTCTTCGATGCCAATGGCTTCGGCAGTTTTGAGTCCGGAGATTAATGCTTCATATTCGGCTTCGTTGTTGGAGGCTGGGAAGTTAATAGAGATTGAGCTTTCGTGCAAAACACCGGAGGGTGAGAGGAGGACGATGCCAGCACCGGCGCCTCGGCTGTTGGAAGCGCCATCGACGTACATTTTCCAAACGTCTCCATGAAAGAGCTGTCATGTTGTGCTAGGGTTGGCCTGGAGTAATGCCTCGGTGCTTGGGGTGGGAACCGAAGCGGTTGTATTGGTCGGTGTGAGCTCGGTAATGAAGTCGGCAAGCACCTGAGCTTTTATTGCTGTCCGAGGCTGAAAGTGGATTTCAAAATTTGCAAGCTCAACGGCCCACTGTGAGATTCGGTTGGAAAGGTCGGCCTTCCGCAGGAGAGACTTGAGAGGGAATTCAGTAAGGACGATGATACGGTGAGACTGGAAGTAGGGAGCAAGCTTCCTGGATGCTGAGACGAGGGCAAGGACGAGCTTTTCTAATGGAAGGTAACGCGTCTCGGCTGGAGTCATTGTTTTGCTGGAATAGTAGATTGGCTGATGATCCCGATTCTCCTGGCGGACGAGGACCGAGTTGACGGCGTGCTGAGAGACAGCTAGGTAAAGGAACAGGTCCTCTTGGTCCCGAGGAGTGACGAGGAGGGGAGCTTTGGAAATGTACTCCTTGAGTTGTTTGAGGGCTCGGTCGCAGTCTTCTGTCCAGTTGAAGCTCCGTCGGCTGCCTTTCAAAAGTGTGAAAAATGGCTGGCATTTATCTGAGGAGCGGCTTATAAATCGGTTCAAGGCTGCGGCCATGCCGGTCAAACGCTGAACATCTTTCTTGTTGTGGGGGGCCGAGAGCTGATAATAGCAAGGATCTGGGAAGGGTCGGCCTCAATACCACGTTGGGAGAAGAGGTGGCCAAGGAATTTGCCGGAGCTAACACCGAAGACGCACTTCTCGGCATTGAGGCGGAGCTTGTGTTTCTTGAGTATCTCAAAGACTTCGGCGAGGTGGGTAAGATGATCACCGGCGCGCAAACTTTTAACCACAATGTCGTCGATGTAGGCCAGCATAGTGTCGCCTAGTAGTGCTTCGAACATCTTGGTAATCATTCGCTGAAAAGTGGCCCCGGCGTTCTTTAAACCGAAGGGCATAACCAGGTACCTAAAGATGCCATGGGGGGTAATGAAGGCTGTGTTCTCAACATCGCCTTCACTCATTGCAATCTGGTGGTAGCCCTGGTAGGCATCCAAGAAGTTGAGACGCTCGTGTCCGGAGGTGGCGTCGCCAAGCTGGTCGATACGGAGGAGTGGAAAGAAATCCTTTGGACAGGTGTCGTTGAGGTTTGAGTAATCAACGCAGACTCGCCATTTGCCGTTCTTTTTCTTGACTACGACGGTGTTGGCCAACCACTTAGGATACTGAACTTCTCTGATTGCCCCTGCGTTCAGGAGTCGGTTCACTTCTTCAATAACGGCTTCGGAATGATGAGGAGAGGACCGTCGTGCCTTTTGCAAGACCGGGCGTTTAGCTCAGTCGAGGTTGAGCTCGTGGCAAATGAAGGAAGGATAGATTCCAAGCATCTCATATAGGGTCCAAGCGAATACTTTGATGTTGCGGTTGAGAAAAGCTACCATGTCATTCCGCTCAGTATCACTAAGTGAGGAACTGACAAGGAAGAAACGGACGGCCACGTCCTCTATGGTTTTGTCGTCGGGGGATCTACCGACGTCTTCCAAAATTGGGGCTTCGGGGACTTCAGTGAGGTTAATTCGAGAGGTCTATTTGTTACTTCGGACGGCGTTGATGTAGCATTTCTTGGCCGTTGTTTGGTCTCCGCACAAGTCTTCCTGGTGCCCATGAATGCCAATGAAACGGACCACTTGGTGATAGGTGGAGGCAATTGCTTTGAGCCTATGCAACCAGGTGCATCCGACAATGGCGTTGTAAGGGCTGGGGACGTCAACTACCACAAATTCCATTTCCAGAGTCACCGAACCGGCACGAACAGGAAGAGTGATCGTATCGATGGGCCAGACAGGAGCTCCGTTGAAGCCGATAAGAGGAACTTCGGAGGGATGGAGGTCGGTGTCGGATATCTTCAGCTCTTTGAACAGAGAGTAGTACATGACTTCGGCTGAGCTGCCTTGGTCTACGAGGACGCGTCGGACATTGAAAGTTTCGATGCGTAGCGTGACCACCAGGGCGTCGTTGTGGGGGAGCTGGTTGCGGTCGAGATCCTTCTCGGTAAACGTTATCGTCCATTTGGAACCGTCATCAGTTCTAGGGCGCTTTGGTTCGGGACCGACCAACATGACCTGCTTGGAGGAGGAAGCTTCGTTGAGATCCACTCGGATGATGCGGGCGGCTTCGGTGTTTAAGGGACCGTGTATGACATGGATTGTCTGGACTTCTTCCTCGGTGTTTGCTTCGGTCCTTTGTGCCCGAGCCGTCGTCTTTTCCTGATCGATGAAGTTGCCGAGGTGGCCAGCAGCAACAAGTTGTTCCAAGTATGCCTTGAAGGGCTTGCATGCTGTGGTGAAGTGACCCTGCTCGTTGTGGTAACTGCATCGGACAATGGGATTCTTGATTTTGCCGTTTTCGGTTCCCATCTTTTGATTTGGGAAGAAGAAAAATGGCTGATCCTTCACTTGATCGATGATCCGGTAGATTGGTATGGTGAAGACAGTTTTCTCAGCGTTGAAATCGCTAGACTTCGGTCCTCTTCTCAGTGACTGCTTGATGGTGTTAACCTGCTTCTTTGGAGTTGAGACAAGTGGGGGAACCGGTGTGGACGCCGAGGCGTTTGTTGCCTTTGAACTTGTCGGCTTCCCGATGCCTCTTTCTGCCTTCGATTCAATGAGCTGGCACCAGCCTTCGATATGAGTCATAAGGTCCTTCATAGAGTTTGGCTTATGGCGAGCGAGGTCGTCATAGACTTGCTCATCTTGGGAGATAAGACCGAGCTTGAATCCTCGGGCAGAGATGACGCCGTCGCAGCCCTCTATCTCATTGAATAGCTCCCAGTAACGACCGGCGTACTGCCGAAGCGTTTCATCGTTTCTCTTGCGGAGGGCTAAGAGGGAATCGATCTCCTTCTTGTGCTTGTTGCTTGTTACAAATCGGGCCATGAAGGCATCGCAGAGGGAATCAAATGAGGAAATTGACCGAGCCGGGAGTTGATTGAACCAGGTGAGACCTAGGTTACCGAGGCTTGTAGGAAACACTTTGCATAAGAAGACGTCGTCCGAGGGTTCATTCCGAAAAAACAGAGACATGACGAGTTTATACTGAACCAGGTGGGTGTACGCCTCGGTCTTGCCGTCGTATTTGGCAAACTTGGGTTGGGTGAATCCTTTGGGTGGGGTAACCGAATCGATCTCTCTCGTAAAGGGAGAGGTCGTGAGTCGTGCAAGTCGTGCGTCGCGATGAGGTCGGATCGAACGGTCGGGACCGTCTGGACGCTCAGTCGCTGTACGCTTCTTGGGAACAAGTTTGTCCAATCGTTCATATTCTTTTTTATCAGGGGCAGTACTAGGCGATTTCCTGGGAAAGCGGTCCTGGGGGTGGTGGCGGTAGCTATCCCGAGCAGAGGGCTCGAGGCGTTCGGTGATCAGGCTCCTGCTGTGTGCACCGGCGGGGTTTGTGATGATGGGGCTTCTGGCTCCGGGGCCTTTCAGGCGCTCGCGGTATCCCTCGGTCTGGATCTCTACAAGGCCGTCATCTCCCCTGTCTGCCCTTGTGAGGCTAGGGGTAGATTCCCGGCCTGCCTTGCCCACCTGGACCGAGTGAGTGGAGGAGGCAGAGACGCTCCCAGCACCAAGCCTTTCGAAGGCCGATGGTCTCCTTCGAAGTTGCACGGGGGAGCGGGAATGGTCTCTGTGTGATGCGTCTCTCGGGGCGCGAGTGTCCGCTGCTCTGGGTGATTAGAGACGATCTTTGGCGGAAGGGCGAGATCTATGCTCTGGTAGGTGGCCAACTTCATGACTGCGAGTGGATGTGCGACGGTCCTTTCTTCCGCCGCGGCTTCCGGAGGAATGAGACGGGGAGATTTGGAGATGTTTAATCTCAGCCAACTCATCTCTGACGTGACGATCGCGCTCCATCAACGTTGTGAGGTCATCGATCTTCCGCTCGAGATGGCGGATGTAGGAATGGAGCTCGAAAGATGGGACTGCTTTTGGTCCTCCGGCGCCGAGTTCTATGGATACGTGGGTCTTTCCCAGGGCGGCTGCTCTGCCGGAGGCCGAACTGTGATCCACGAGGGAACCGAGCCCGTGGGTGGTTTCTCCGTGGTGAGCGTCATCAATTTCGACCATATTTGAACCAGGAATCGTCGAATGGAGCAGAAGGAAAAGCGAGGATGTTGGATTGATGGCTAGATCCCCAGCAGAGTCGCCAATTGTACGGGTTCAGATTTGGAGGGACCTTCGCCTGGCTCAATACTCCTCTTCCGTTGCTCCGTTCACCCGCCTTGGAACTTGCAACCAGTCACTAGGGCTTAGACAGCCCAGTGACCCTCCGACGATCAAGTTAGATGTAAGGAGAGAAGTTTAGGTCTAGGGTTAGGGCAAAAATGACATACCTCTTTAGGTTAAAGTCCCTTTGTATTTATAGATCTAGATTTACTTGGCCTCCAAGGTAGCGCGTGGGAGTCACGCTTAGGTAACCGCCTCTGGTGACGTCATAGGTGATGTACCAGATAAGGCGGTTACGAAGCACGTGGCTAGACCTGGCCTAGGTGGTCCTATCTGCCACGTAACGCCCTTGGTCCCCTCCTGATAGGTTACATTCTTTCCAGAGACCTCAACAGAACGCATGCCTCAGTAATTAACTGAAGCACCAACAGGAGGATTGACGCCGAGCCGGTGAGAATAAGTGTAACTTCAAGGGCTCGCCTATACAGGACTATAGATTGTTCCAACTGAGTCCTCGGTTATCGGTAGTCTATTTACCGAGGCCATAACCGAACCCTTCACAAAAGTTGTAGCCAAACAACGATCATTTATTGTCCTCTGTGGAAAATAAAAAACATCAACTATTTGATCTCTTGTAGGAGTATGTATAATACTCTTTCCGTTCGGATTTAATTGTTCTTAGTTCTATTTTAACCGGCTAAAAAATAAATTATATCTTTGAATCCGTAATGAATTTCATATCGAATATAGATTTCGATTAGTTCTATAATACAATATTTTTTAAATCATGTAAAACATTATATATTGAAAGATATAATCGATTGAAAAATGACACAAACTTCAAAAAATTACTTTTAAATCTGAACGACGGGAGTAATTCAACTCAAAGGGTCAAATGAATAATTCTTTGAGTACGAGAATTTTTTTATTTTGGGAGTTGGCCCAACAAACATTAAATTTGTTTCCATTCGTTGGAGGCTAGCTAACATGACATCACCTCAGTCTAAGAGTTTCCACATTGTAATAAGCAAATGAGTTTGGATAATCAAACTTAACAACAATGTTTAAAAAATACCCCACATTGTAATAAGCAAAGTTACAAGTCTTTTAGTAAATAATCAAATTTCACTCATTCCATAACCAAATTTAACAACTTTTATCAATAACCAAAACTTAATAACCAAACTCAAAACTCTATAACTCAAAAACACCCCACATTGAAATCGTCTCGTCGAGACGAATAATTTGGTGTGGTCGGGTGCGTAATTGAAATTCGTTTGTGATTGGATAAATGTGTATTTTGTATTGTGGGGGGTTTTTTGGTTAGGGATGTAAAAATAACCAATGTGGAGGTAGATGTTGTTAAGTTTGATTATGAATTAAATGGATAATCAAATACTAACGTGATACATTTTGATTATTGATTTTGATTATTTCCATTGCGGATGCTCTAAGACCATCCACAGTGGCATAATCAAAAGTAAATTATTTTTAAAGTTAACAATGTTGAGGTAAAAGATTGCTCACAATGGTATAATAAAACTTAATAACATTCTTAGAAATAATCAAATTTTGAATTTTGGATAATCAAAACTAGCAACTTTTATCAATAATCAAAATTTGTGGATATCACACCACATAAGTTAACTGATTCTAAAATTTATGTACACGCGTGTTTTAAATTGTATTTTCTTCTTATTTTTTTCGTGTGTTCTATATATATCTCATTTTCTTCGGTCACAAACTCTTTTTTTTTCTTTCCCTCCAAAAGTGAAATTCATATCTTTCAATCATTTACAATTCAACTTATTGTCACCGGATTAAGGTATTTTACTTTTTTTTCCGTTTTTTTTCGTTCCTCTCCTTGTGGTTGAGTACATGAAGAACCTTGCATTCTTTTACAAATTCAAGAACACATCTGTTTTTTTTTTTTTGAGTACATAAATTTTTTTCAAAATTCATAATATGAGAGAAGGAAGTCACCAATTTTTTCTCCAAAATTATGAGAGAAAATCAATATATTTTTGCCAAAAAAAACCGTAATGGAGGAAAGTAATCAATGGTGGAAAACATTTATCGCCGCATTAAGGTATTTCACTTTTTTTTTCGTTTTTATTTTATTCTTTTTTCGTTTCTCTCCCTGTGGTTGAGTGCATAAAGAACTTTACATTTTTTTACAAATTCAAAAACACATTTGTTTTTTTTTTGTTTTTTTTAGTACATGATTTTTTTTCCAAATTCATAATATTAGGGAAGGAAGTCACCAAATTTTTTCTCAAAATTAAAGGAGAAAATCGATATATTTTTGCCCAAAAAAGTGTAATGAAGAGAAGTGATTAATGGTGGAAAACACAAGGGGAGAGAGTGTGTAATTGTAGTGTATTCCTTATTTTAGTTATGGACTAGAAGTGACCATTGTGGATCTCAATATTGTTAAGTTTAGCAACCTCTTAAATGAATAATCAAAAGTTGACGTGTCAACTTTTGGTTATTTATTTTTGATTATGCCACTGTGGATGGCCTAAGGGGGGCAATACATCTATACTCTTGCATCACAAACGTGGCATGGAAAATAAAGCACGAGGTACATGTATGGATGCTTTATGTCAAGGTTTAATTACCTGGTACTACACGAAAGGAATCTGAAAAAGTTGCACGTAAACTGCAGTACTACAGTGCTAATTGATATGCACTTTTTTTACGGGAGCATATATCACGAGTTTCGTGCATGGTGCTATCACTTAATTATTAATTAGGACAAAACTTCCAACACTGAAACTAATAAACGTGCACACAATTAATTACAAATTGAAAGATGCTCCTACTTATTGCGATCTCTCAAGGCGGAACTAGCACTAGGCTAGGATGGGCTGTAGCCCATGTGAAGTTGCAACAAACTAAAAAAAATTAAATTAAAAATAAAAATCGTATGTAAATTGTTAGTTCAAATGAATTTAGTCCAATCCACTATCTTCCTATTCAGTCCAACCCAACCCACCATCCGTTTGAACTTGTACGAAAATTTTATTTTTCTGATCATTTTATCTTAAAATCATAATTAATTTTTATCTCTAGGACTCTCATAATCGAGCATCTGCTTTTTATTTGGAATCTTATAGAGCAAATACTTAATTATGAGAGCTCTAGAAACAAATATTAATTATGACCCTTTAGAATAATATGATCAGAAAAATAAAATTTTCGCACAGATTCAAACATATTAAAAATTGAGGCACTTAAGATACTTGCCGAAGTATTGTAGTAAAATGTATTTTACCTAAGCTTTAACCTAACTGCTGTAGGTGGGTTTTCTCGGTTTTAGGTAGCTATAATAGCTGATATTTCATTTGTGCTACCCTGCTATACATGCTCTAATAGAACAACGAACTAAAAGGCGAAAAAATCTTTTGTTGTTCTTCAAACTCTTTTGTACTTTTCTTTTGTTTATTTTTGAAAATTTATATATTTATGTACGAGTTTGCCTCTTTTTGATTCATATATGTTAATTTTGGTCAGCCCAAGGCGGAATAAATTCCTGGTTTCGCCCTTGACCCTATCTCTCTCTTCTTTTCTCACAACCCTAGCCACCACAACTCTTCGATCTTCTCCCTTCCCCTCTCTCCTGAGTTCCATATCCTTGTGCGGTGGCAGAAGGGGGAGACCATGGTACTATCGACTCCCTTTCTTTGTTTTCTATTTTTCTTTTCCTTCCATCTCTCCAGATCTACGACTTGTCGTCCAATCTATGAGAGTTTTGTCTCTCGTTCAACGACAGTTATTAGTTTCGTTTTTGGATGATTTTGTCTACAGATTGGATTTTCTCAATCGAGGTTGCTTTATACGATATATGTGCTTCAGCGTTCTATCCCTACACGATGTCTTTAGCGAGGCAACCCGTGACGGCTTGGCAGATCTATAGTTCTTGGGAGTTCATTGGTGCGTTCATACTTGGGTGGAATGCATCTGATCGTCTAGATATTTGGTGTCTTTTATCCTTAACTTTGTACTTTTTCTCGTTTAAAACTTCTAATTAGATGTTAGGCAGTTTATAAGTGTCGTTATTTCGTCAGGCCATGTCTGGATTAGGATGAAAGACATCGATTGCCTTGTGATCTACCTGTTTTGTATTTGTTAGGCGATTAGTGTAACAACCCGTTCCTTCTAGCACCTTTTGTAGAAAATAAATCTGTAACGACCTGTTCTAATCGTTCCTACAACCAATCACATTCTGTTCATACATATAATTATTAGTGAAACCACCACCACCCTGGCCAAACCCCACTGCGGGAGCACCTCCCACTGCTCTCTTCCTCTCTTTCTTTTCCACAACCAAAATAATAATCCCACCAATATTCTCCCCGGCCCCCCCTTTTTCCTTCTTCCTCATCCATTCCACAACCCAACAAATAAACACACATAACATGCATGCACTCCAGCACACAAACACCTCACGTGCACTCCTTCACAAAATTAACACCCGGCTATCATGCAAAATAATATCAAAGCCCACATAAAAATAAATCCCCTTTTAATAGGATTAATTCCTTTCTTCTCTTTTAAAATAAGAACCAGGCGTCACAATTAGTTTGGTTTTGTCCAAATTCTTTGTAATGATCTCCGTTTTGCAAATGCCGCTGAGTGTTTATCAATACATTCTTCTCACTTTACGGAGCATGAGAAATTCCGTGATTTACAAATTGAAAGATACTCCTACTTTACAGGGCATGAGAAGTTTAATTTCGTGGTACAATTCTGGCCAATATGAACGGAACATAATTAACTAGAATGTAATTCAAAAATAATACTAACATTTCTTTTCGTAATTACTTGTCAAAATAATCCATACGTAACTTGTCTGTGCTTAACGTAAACACCCATTTTAATATACTACTATGAAACACATACAATAAGAGCCGTAACTAATGAACCAAAAAATTAATACTCCCTCCGTCCCGATTTGTTTGTCTCATTTTTTACTAATGCATGTCCCAAATTAATTGTCCAATTTCAAAATCAATGGTTTAAATCATGTAAATTTTCAAATCAATGGATAAGATTTGGTTTCCTTAATAAGTTGGAAATTCGAGATTGACAAACAAATCAGAATGGAGGAAGTAAATTGAACTGTAAAAAATACATAACACATTAACCCCATAAAAATCGTAATGAAATATAAAATTCATGATGCTTTAACCATTTACTCTTTAGCAATATTGCTATCTGCTAACCGTTAATTACTCATTCACATCATGACGGGGCTCTTGCTAGGTTCAAAACGTACAAAAAGGTTTGCACTAACCTAGAGTGTCGGGGTTCAGATTTGGAGGGACCTTCGCCTGGCATAATACTCCTCTTCCGTTGCTCCGCCCGTCCGCCTGGGAACCTGCAACCAGTCACTAGGGCTTGGACAGCCCCTGTGACCCTCCGACGATCAAGTTAGATGTAAGGAGAGAAGTTTAGGTCTAGGGTTAGGGTAAAGATGGCATACCTCTTTAGGTTAGAATCCTTTCGTATTTATAGACCTGTGTTTACTTGGCCTCCAAGGAAGCGCGTAGGAGTCACGCTTAGGTAACCGCCCTCGGTGACGTCATAAGTGACGCACTGGATAAGGCGGTTACGAAGCACATGGCCATGGTGGTCCTGTCTGCCACGTGGCACTCTTGGTCCCCCCCTGGTTGGTTACATTCCTTCCAGATCTCAACGGAACACACGCCTTGGTGATTAACCGAAGAACTAACAGGAGGGTTAACACCATGCTGGTGAGAGTAAGGGTAACTTCAAGGGCTCGCCTGTATTTGACCACGGATCGTACCGAGTCCTCGCCTATTTACCGAGGTAATAACCGAAGCCTCCATAATAGCCCCTCAAGCCCCTGGAGCTCTGCATCCCTGCTTCAGGGTCTTGATCCTATCTAAGAAATATTAGGCCTTGATGAGAGCGCTCTCCTCGGTAAATTCCTTTCATCCTACGTCGGTAAGGAGAGCCACGTGTCAGCAATCGCCGAGGTCTCATTATGGAAAGGCTGTCTCGGCACGTGCCCTGTCAGTTGATTAGTACGAAACGTCGCCTCGGTGACACGCGTCATTGTGCCACTGGTTCGTATTTTAGGCGCCCGCCCTCGGTGCAGACCCTTCAATTCTAGCCGTTCGATGGTTCCACGCGTCAGAGATCTGACGGCTCGACATACGATGCTACGTTTCCCGCGCAGGCCTTTATTTCTCCCAGTATAAATAGGAGAACCAAAGGCACGTCGATCACTTTTCCTCGCTTCTGAAGATGAACCGCCGCCGCCGCCTGTTCTCAGCTTTCAACTGTGATTTTACGCAGTTCAACCGCAGATCTCAGCACAAAATTGTGGTACGTTGATCCTTTCCACTGAAGTTTCGTGTTTTGATAATTTTCTCGAGGTTTTTTTGCCATTTTTATCTTGCATTAGTCATAGACTTCTTCCCGCCGCCTCTGGTCTGCGGCGGCGCTGGGATTCTCCAGCGCTGTTCATAGTTTGCCCGAGGCCCACATTCTTCCCGAGCCCTAAATTCTTCCCGAGGCCTATATCCAACTTGAGACCATAGGAATAGCTTCAGACCTCCGAGGACCTGACCGAAGAGTTAGGCCTCGGCGGGACGTCAAAGGAAAATGAATTCCGAGGAGAGATGACCAATTTAACCGACGAACTTCCCTGAGCATATAGCTAACGGGTTTTTACACATTCTTGTCTTTGCTAGGTAGGAGCGAATGGTCATTGAACTCTCCTCGGACAGTTCCAGCAGCTCGATTTCTTCCGCCACTTTTGAGGAATTCTTTGAAGAGGTCCGCTCTCAAATCTTAAACCGAAATCCGATTGACCTCATCGAACCCTTCGATCCTTCG
Organism: Rhododendron ovatum; assembly: GCA_019656835.1. Classification (NCBI taxonomy): domain Eukaryota; kingdom Viridiplantae; phylum Streptophyta; class Magnoliopsida; order Ericales; family Ericaceae; genus Rhododendron; species Rhododendron ovatum. The sequence continues at coordinate 21,383,822 of CM033790.1, read as the reverse complement.
AGAGCCCCGCAGACGATAACTACCTTCGACCCAAGTATGACGGAGATCCCCAGCACTTCTGACCACGGGCCTGGGCCGTTCGCCGACGCCCCAGAAGAGGTTCGTGGACGGAGGAGGCCCATGAGGCCCTGTCCTTACTAGAACCAATATTTTGATGGCACTTCGGCTGCCTATGCAGAGTTTAAGCGGGTTTATAGCATTCCACCGGACGTAGAGGTCCGCCTTCTGCCGAACAATAACCCGAGGGATCTTCCACACCGAGAGGGGGCACTGATCTTTCCCTTAATGGCAATAACCGAAGGGGGGATCAGATTTCCCCTCCACCAATTCGTTCGACGAGTCCTTTGGACTCTGAATCTTACCTCCTCCCAGCTCACGGTAAATTCATACCGAATCATAACCAGCATTATCGAATTGAGAAGGCAGTACAATCTGACCTTCGGGCTAGAGGAGCTATTTGGGGTATACCTATTGGGCGTCAACCGCGAGCACGAGAGGTATTACCTGTCATGCCGAACAGGGTACGACAGTTTTTTAATCAACCATCTACCCGACTCGGAGGAATGGGCGAGCGTATACGTCTCGGTAACCGGGAACTTCATGTTCGGTCCCGGGGAGAGAGTGGACACTACCACCACGGTTCGATTTGACAATGGATCCCCTGGTCGGTAAAAGTTTAACTTCGATGCATTTGATACGTTCGTTTCTTCACGATATTCCGCATTTATTGACCATGTAATCTCATTCATGCAGGTGAGGGCGTTGTGCAGACGCTTCGGGAGAGAGCCGTTCGGGCACAAATTACAGCTGCCTTCGCTATTCCAATAACCAGCCGCTACGCCCCTGATCTGCTCGGTTACGTTGCCTCTTACACCGATTTTTTAAAGAAGAAGCCGAGGCAGCAAGGCATTCCGAGAGCGGGCCGAGGACGCGGCCGAGGAGCTAGGATTGGAAGACGTGAGGGAGGAGCGGGGAGAGGGGAGAGAAGGGCAGAGAGGGAGCCCGAAGCAGAGGAGAGCGCGTCCGGACCCCGGGGAGTCATCCGCGAGGAGATCGACCGAGAAACGCCAGAAAGGACAGGTCTGAGCGGAGAAATGTCTGGCCGAGGCACTCGTGAGGTGATAAATTTAAGGCGTCAAAGGCCGAGGGGGCGAGGCCACGGCTCTACGGTCGGCACGCCCGGTGCTGGGACTTCAGGGGCACCTCCGGCCTCCCCTCAGGAGCCCCCGGAGAAGAGACAACGGGTCGAGGCCCGAGGGGACGTCCGAGGAGGGCGCCAAGAAACTATCCTTATCCCCGAGGAGGAGGAACAAACCGGGGGAGCCGGGAATACCAGGGAGGAGGGGGGCGAATGGGTCAACCCCAGGGAGCTCCCATGGGCACCAGAATTCCGTCATTTCACCGGTCGGCAGATTCATCATGCCGACACTGTGAAGAACCTTGGCGTTGCATTCGGGATGCTAAGGGGAAGCATACTTCCAAGGGATGCCCGTGCTGTCGACGGTTTGACCGAGGACTTAACCGCGGAGATAGCGCAGGCCCTATTCACCGTAAGTTTCACTTTTGGCTCCTTCGTCTTGAATATTGGGGTTAATTGATGATGATTTTTTTTTGTCTCGCAAGCCGGTGCTCGGGCGCTTGTGGTGAACGATCGATTCAAGGAGCAGGAGCAGGAAGTGGAGCTGCTGAAGAAGACCCTTGCTCAGAAGGAGGATGATTTGAAGGTGGCAAGGGAAACTTGTGACCTCTATTTGTCCGACTTCCAAAGGTGTGACCGAGAGCGGGTAGCTGCCGAGGAGAGGGCTGCGAAAGCCGAAGAAGATGCTAACACTCTGAGAGCTACCGGAGCTCGGGAGGTGGAGTTTGCAAGGAACAAGGGCTACGATGAAGGCTGGGACGCAGCCGGAGTAGAATATAAGAAGCAGGTCTGGGAAATTGAGGCCGAGCTCTACAGAGATCGGTTCTTAGACGGGCTTCGGTACGGGCACGAAGCCTTGATCAGCAAGCTTACTTTGCCAGAAGGTTCCGAGCTTCGGACCGTGCCTGAACCACCTCCTGAAGAGCTCGTGCCACCCGAGGAGGAAAGTGAGCCGGTGCCGAACCCAGAGCCCTGAGCATTCGCTAGGCAATCTGACCCCAGCTCTCTTGCTTCCTGATATACAAGACATGCTCCTGATGGATAGACTCTTTCTTCTCTCTTTTTTTTGAATAGTCGGTTGACTGGATGGCTCCGAACATTTGGAGTTTGCCATTTCAGTGTTTGTAAATGTTTTGGTACCGATGCTTTAGTGTTTTGCAAGTGATTTTCTTTTCTTGAAATTCATCTTTAACGTGCTTGTATGATTGGTTTGCTCTTTGGGTTATGATGCCCCTGCTTTGGTGAAACTTGATAGGAACAAGTGTGACCGAAGCATTAACCGAAGATAGTTGTCAATCATCAAAGCAGGTTTTTTAGTCAAGAAGGGTGCTCGGAACCGGAGCCCCTGCTTTAGGTAGGGTCGGTAGGGAGCGAATCAGGAGCAATTTATGATAGTTGTCAATCAAATTCTTGGCTCATTCTTTGAATGGGTGAACCTAGCGAGTGAACGCGAGATCGTATTCCTGCTAGGGGACGTAGGCCGGAGGTACGAGGGGGTATGGCTTGCGCCGTACGTTCGTAACACAGCGAGTCCGAGCAGTGGGGAACATCTGTCGGGTCGGTTTAAGAGGCTCGGGGGAAAAACCGAGTGTCCTTAAAGTGAGTTAACAGGAACCTAGATGACCGAGGAGGCCAGGATGACTTGGTGGGGATTATTCCTTAGGATAGCACCCGTGGTAGAGGAATATCCCTGAAGTCGATATAAAACGGCCCGGGAGAGAACGGACCGAGTAAGTAATGTAAACAGCCAAACTCAAATTTGTACGAATAGTGTCAATAGAAGGAATTCTCATTCAATACTTGAAGTGCTGCTAATACATAAGCAAATTGCCTCCCATACTTGTTAAAAGAAAACGTAACATAATAAAGACTGAGAGAGGGCTTCGGTAACCGAGCTTTAACCGTAAAATTTCTTCAAGTTGTTAGCATTCCATGTTTTGGCAATGGGGGAACCATCCAACTTTTCTAACTTGTAGTTTCCTGATCCGAGGTGTTTGAGGACTCGGTAGGGACCCTCCCAATTGGGCATGAGCTTTCTCTTCTTGGATTTCTCCACAACCTTTTTCCAGACAAGGTCGTCGGGCTTAAATGACCTGAGGCGAACACTCCGGTTGTAACCCTTTGCGACCTCCTGTTGGTAGGAAGCGAGCTTGATTCTTGCATTTTTCCGCTCTTCTTCGGCTAGATCAAGGTCCAGGGCAATGCTGCCATCATTGACCGACTCTTCGAAATTTTCAGTGCGCATAGTTGGGAGTCCGACTTGGAGAGGGATGACCGCTTCCATGCCAAATGCTAAAGAGAAAGGCGTGCGACCAGTGGAGCGCCGAGGAGTAGTACGGTAGCCCCAGAGGACCCTAGGTAGCTCTTCGGCCCATTTTCCCCGTCGTGACTCGAGTCGTCGCTTGAGCCCGGATGAAATAGCTTTGTTTGCAGCCTCGGCCTGACCGTTACCTTGGGGGTAAGCCGGGGTGGAAGTGTCTCATTTAATACCATATTCGTCAAGCAAGGCTCGGTACTTTTGTCCTGTAAACTGCCTATCATTGTCTGTATTTATGGCGAACGGTACACCGAAATGAGAGATGATGTTTCGCCATACAAAGCGGATGATGTTTGTTTCTTCGATGGTGACAAGGGGCTCGGCTTCGACCCATTTCGAGAAATAATCAGTTGCGGTTAGGAGGAATTTGAATCCACCCGGAGCGACTGGGAGCTTTCCAACGATATCCATGCCCCATTGGGAGAAGGGCCAGGGGCTGGTGAGGGGGCTGAGGTCCCGGGCCGGTTGATGGATAATGGGAGCGAACATCTGACACTTTTTGCAACGCTTGACAAACTCTTCTGAATCCTTCTTCATTGTTGGCCACCAATACCCTTGAGTGAGGGCTCGGTGGGCCAGGGACCGTCCACCGGAGTGGCAGCCGCTGTCGCCAGCATGAAGCTCTTCAATGATCCCTGGGACTTGATGGGGGTGTGCAACCAATAAGTATGGTCTGGTGAATGATCTTCGGTAAAGCTTGCCGTTGGGGTTGAGCCAGAAGAGAGCGGCTTTGTTTCGGAGTCGGTGGGCTTCCTTTTTGTCAGCTGGGAGAGAGTCATCTCTTAGGTAAAGGACAATTTCGTCCATCCAGCTTGGGCCGAGCTCTATGTTGAGTATCTCCTTGTTTAGTTCTTCAAGCTCGAAGCTGGGCTTGTCAATGGAATCAAAGGAAATAGAACGGTGTTCCGAGGATGAGCATGCCGAAGCAAGTCCTGCAAGGGCGTCGGCGTGGGCGTTCTGTTCCCGGGAGATGTGCTCGACTCTGATTGCTTTGAAGCGTTGAATGAGCTGGACTGCGGCGCTGAGGTAGGTACGCATGCGGTCGTCCCGAGCCTCATATTCTTCAGAGAGCTGGTTGACCACCAATTGGGAATCACTGTAAACCACGAGTTCTTCGATGCCAATGGCTTCGGCGGTTTTGAGTCCGGAGATTAATGCTTCATATTCGGCCTCGTTGTTGGAGGCCGGGAAGTTAATAGAGATTGAGCTTTCGTGCAGAACACCGGAGGGTGAGAGGAGGACGATGCCAGCACCGGCGCCTCGACTGTTGGAAGCGCCATCGACGTACATTTTCCAGACATCTCCATGGAAGAGCTGCCATGCTGTGCTAGGGTTGGCCTGAAGTAATGCCTCACTGCTTGGGGTGGGAGCCGAAGCGGTTGTGTTGGTCGGTGTGAGCTCGGCGATGAAGTCGGCTAGCACCTGAGCTTTGATAGCTGTCCGAGGCTGAAAGTGGATTTCAAAATTTGCAAGCTCGACGGCCCACTGAGAGATACGGTTGGAAAGGTCGGCCTTCCGTAAGAGAGACTTAAGAGGGAATTCAGTAAGGACGATGATACGGTGAGATTGGAAGTAGGGAGCAAGCTTCCTGGATGCTGAGACGAGTGCAAGAACGAGCTTTTCTAATGGTAGGTAACGCGTCTCGGCTGGAGTCATTGTCTTGCTGGAATAGTAGATCGGTTGATGATCCCGATTCTCCTGGCGCACGAGGACCGAGCTGACAGCGTGCTGAGAGACAACTAGGTAGAGGAACAGGTCCTCTTGGTCCCGAGGAGTGACGAGGAGAGGAGCTTTGGAAATGTACTCCTTGAGTTGCTGTAGGGCCCGGTCGCAGTCTTCTGTCCAGTTGAAGCTCCGTCGGCTGCCTTTCAAAAGTGTGAAAAATGGCTGGCATTTATCCGAGGAGCGGCTTATAAATCGGTTTAAGGCTGCCGCCATGCCGGTCAAACGTTGAACATCCTTCTTGTTGTGGGGGGCAGAGAGCTGAGTGATAGCAAGGATCTGGGAAGGGTCGGCCTCAATACCGCGTTGGGAGACGAGGTGGCCAAGGAATTTGCCGGAGCTAACACCGAAGACGCATTTCTCGGCATTGAGGCGGAGCTTGTGTTTCTTGAGTATCTCAAAGACTTCGGTGAGGTGGGCAAGATGATCACCGGCACGCAAACTTTTAACCACCATGTCGTCGATGTAGGCAAGCATAGTGTCGCCGAGTAGTGCTTCGAACATCTTGGTAATCATTCTCTGAAAAGTGGCCCCGGCGTTCTTTAGACCGAAGGGCATAACCAGGTACCCGAAGATGCCATGGGGGGTAATGAAAGCCGTGTTCTCAACGTCGCCTTCGCTCATGGCAATCTGGTGGTAGCCCCGGTAAGCATCCAAGAAGCTAAGGCGCTCGTGACCGGAGGTGGCGTCGACGAGCTGGTCAATGCGGGGGAGTGGAAAGAAATCCTTCGGGCAGGCGTCGTTGAGGTTTGAGTAATCAACACAGACTCGCCATTTACCGTTCTTTTTCTTGACGACGACGGTGTTGGCCAACCACTTAGGGTACTGAACTTCTCTGATTGCCCCTGCATTCAGGAGTCGGTTTACTTCTTCAATAACTGCTTCGGAATGATGAGGGGAGGACCGCCGTGCCTTCTGTAGGACCAGGCGTTTGGCTCGGTCGATATTGAGCTCGTGGCAAATGAAGGAGGGGTCGATTCCAGGCATCTCGTATGGGGTCCAGGCGAATACTTCGATGTTATGTTTGAGAAAGGCTACAGTTTCATTCCGCTCGGTTTCACAAAGTGAGGAACCGACAAGGAAGAATCGGGAGCCGTCATCGGTTATTGGAATCGTGGCCACGTCCTCAACAGTTTTGTCGTCGGGCAATCTACCGACGTCTTCCAAGATTGGGGCTTCGGGGACTTCAATGAGGTTAATCCGAGAGGTCTGTTTGTTACTTCGGACGGCGTTGATGTAGCATTTCTTGGCCGTTGTTTGATCTCCGTACAAATCTTCCTGTTGCCCATGAATGCCAATGAAACGGACCACTTGGTGATAGGTGGAGGCAATTGCCTTGAGCCTATGCAACCAGGTGCGTCCGACAATGGCGTTGTATGGGCTCGGGACGTCGACTACTACAAATTCCATTTCCAGAGTTACTGAACCGGCACGAACAGGAAGAGTGATCGTACCGATGGGCCAGACAGGAGCTCCGTTGAAGCCGATAAGAGGAACTTTGGAGGGATGGAGGTCGGTGTCGGGTATTTTCAGCTCCTTGAACAAAGAGTAGTACATTACTTCAGCCGAGCTGCCCTGGTCCACGAGGACGCGTCGGACATTGAAAGTTCCGATGCGTAGCGTGACCACGAGGGCGTCGTTGTGGGGGAGCTGGATGCGGTCGAGATCCTTCTCGGTAAACGTTATCGTCCATTTGGAACCGTCATCTGTTCTAGGGCGCTTTGGTTCGGGACCGACCAACATGACCTGCTTGGAGGAGGAAGCTTCGGTTAGGTCAGCTCGGATGATGCGGGCGGCTTCGGGGTTGAAAGGTCCGTGAATGACATGGATTGTCCGAACTTCTTCCTCGGTATTTGCTTCGGTCCTTTGTGCCCGAGCCGCTGTCTTTTCTTGATCAATGAAGTTGCCGAGGTGGCCAGCAGCAACAAGTTGCTCCAAGTATGCCTTGAAGGGCTTGCATGCTGTGGTGAAATGACCTTGTTCGCTGTGGTAGCTGCAACGCACAATGGGATTCTTGATTTTGCCGTTTTCGGTTCCCATCTTTTGATTTGGGAAGGAGAAAAAGGGCTGATCCTTTACTTGGTCAATGATTCGGTAGATTGGTATGGTGAAGACGGTTTTTTCAGCGTTGAAATCGCTGGGCTTCGGTCTTCTTCTCGGTGACTGCTTGATGGTATTAACCTGCTTCTTCGGAGTTGAAACAGGTGGGGGAACCGGTGTGGAGACCGAGATGTTTGTTGCCTTCGAACTTGTCGGCTTCCCGATACCTCTCTCTGCCTTCGATTCAATGAGCTGGCACCACCCTTCGATACGAGTCATGAGATCCTTCATTGAGTTTGGCTTATGGCGAGCGAGGTCGTCATAGACTTGCTCATCTTGGGAAGTCAGACCGAGCTTGAATCCGAGAGCAGAGATGACGCCGTCGCAGCCTTCTATCTCGTTGAACAGCTCCCAGTAACGACCGGCGTACTGCCGAAGCGTTTCATTGTTTCTCTTGCGGAGGGCTAGGAGGGAATCAATTTCCTTCTCATGTTTGTTGCTTGTTACAAATCGAGCCATGAAGGAATCGCAGAGAGAATCAAATGAGGAGATTGACCGAGCTGGGAGTTGATTGAACCAAGTGAGACCTAGGTTACCGAGACTCGCAGGAAACACTTTGCATAAGAAGGCGTCGTCCGAGGGTTCATTTCGAAGAAACAGAGACATGACAAGTTTATATTGAACCAAGTGGGTGTACGCCTCGGTCTTGCCATCGTACTTGCAAACTTGGGTTGGGTGAATCCTTTGGGTGGGGTAACCGAGTCGATCTCTTTTGTAAAGGGAGAGGTCGTGAGTCGTGCAAGTCGTGCGTCGCGATGAGGTCGGATCGAACGGTCGGGACCGTCTGGACGCTCAGTCGCTGTACGCTTCTTGGGGACAAGTTTGTCCAATCGTTCATATTCCTTTTTATCAGGGGCAGTACTAACCGATTTCCTGGGGAAGCGGTCCTGGCGGTGGTGGCGGTAGCTATCCCGAGCAGAGGGCTCGAGGCGCTCGGTGATTGGGCTGCTGCTGTGTGCCCCGGCAGGGTTTGTTATGACAGGGTTTCTGGATCCGGGGCTCTTTAGGCGTTCACGGTATCCCTTGGTCTGGATCTCTACAAGGCCGTCCTCTCCCCTGGGAGCCCTTGTGAGGCTAGGGGTAGATTCCCGGCCTGCCTTGCCCACCTGGACCGAGTGAGTGGAGGAGGCAGAGACGCTCCCAGCACCGAGCCTTTCGAAGGCCGATGGTCTCCTTCGAAGTTGCACGGGGGAGTGGGAACGGTCTCTGTGCGATGCGTTTCTTGGGGCTCGAGTGTTCGCTGCTCTGGGTGACTCGAGACGATCTTTGGCGGAAGGGCGAGACCTATGCTCTAGCTGGTGGCCGACTTCATGACTGCGAGGGGATGTGCGACGGTCCCTTCTTCCGCCGCGGCTTCCGGAGGAATGAGATGGAGAGATTTGGAGGAGATGTTTAATCTCTGCCAATTCATCCCTCACGTGACGGTCGCGCTCCATGGCCGTCGTGAGGTCATCGATCTTCCGCTCGAGATGGCGGACGTAGGAATGGAGCTCGGAAGATGGGCCTGCTTCTGGTCCTCCGGCGCCGATTCCTATTGATACGTGAGTTTTTCCCAGGGCGGCTGCTCCGCCGGAGGCCGGGCTGTGATCCACGAGGGAACCAAGCCCGTGGGTGGTTCCTCCGTGGTGAGCGTCATCGATTTCGACCATTTTTGAACCAGGAATCGTCGAATGGAGCAGAAGGAAAAGAGTGAGGATGTTGGATTGATGGCTAGGTCCCCAGCGGAGTCGCTAATTGTCGGGGTTCAGATTTGGAGGGACCTTCGCCTGGCATAATACTCCTCTTCCGTTGCTCCGCCCGTCCGCCTGGGAACCTGCAACCAGTCACTAGGGCTTGGACAGCCCCTGTGACCCTCCGACGATCAAGTTAGATGTAAGGAGAGAAGTTTAGGTCTAGGGTTAGGGTAAAGATGGCATACCTCTTTAGGTTAGAATCCTTTCGTATTTATAGACCTGTGTTTACTTGGCCTCCAAGGAAGCGCGTAAGAGTCACGCTTAGGTAACCGCCCTCGGTGACGTCATAAGTGACGCACTGGATAAGGCGGTTACGAAGCACATGGCCATGGTGGTCCTGTCTGCCACGTGGCACTCTTGGTCCCCCCCTGGTTGGTTACATTCCTTCCAGATCTCAACGAAACATACGCCTTGGTGATTAACCGAAGAACTAACAGGAGGGTTAACACCATGCTGGTGAGAGTAAGGGTAACTTCAAGGGCTCGCCTGTATTTGACCACGGATCGTACCGAGTCCTCGCCTATTTACCGAGGTAATAACCGAAGCCTCCACATAGAGGTTAAGGTTGAGGTCTTACAATTTCTTATGGTTACTAAACTCGACTCTTTTTTATGACATGTACTTAGATTTATTACTACAATTTCTTATGGTTACTAAATTCGACCGGTTTTACGATTCGGACGGTTTTCTTGAACATCCATGCTTTTGCGCCGTGATTATATATGGACTTATGCAGGAATAATGTACTTAATTATGATATGTGGGAGTACGCCACACCGTAGGAATGATATGACTGGCCCTCACTCTATGAATGGGATGCATTTGTCGTCGACCACTTTCTGGTCTATACAGAACTACTTTTTATGTAAAGGTTATTTAAATATAAATAAATCCATAACAATTCTATTTATTGTCTTTACAGAACTACTTTTTATGTAAAGGTTATTTAAATATAAATAAATCCATAACAATTCTATTTATTGTACGTTATCTATATATATTTCTAATTCAGCTAGCGATGCCGTCGTAGACTAGTCTATGCTAATTCTTTTGTAGGGGGCCGGCTTGTACCTTATTTTACATAACTTAGCAAGTGCAACGCGTCATGTCACATCATTACGTGGTGCCATTATGTCACCGGTGTGAGGTCACATTAACGTTAATTTGTTTCCCTAGCCTTAAAAGTGGTTGTTGAACGTAGCTTAGTTTTTGCACCTTCGATTCTATCAAAATCATTAGTTAAAACAGGTGTCTCGATTTCGTAATTCTCAGTGTGAATACAGAAATGCTCCCTTTGACAAATTGACAAAGATGAAAAAACAAACATCATGAGGTGCACGTGGCCGACAAAAAATAAACTCTACTAAAAGCCAACTTGACTTGGAGATCATCGGTAAGATTGGGCTAAAGAAAGAAAATGATTCAAGATCACAGGTTCACCATATGCACATTATAAATCCATTATGCATTCACACGGTACATTGATTTCTATTTCATATCCAGCCCACTTGTTCGTCGTCTAAAATACTTTTTTTTTTTACAATATGGTAGAAAATCTTCATTAATAAAAAAAGCATAACAATACACCAAATTAGGATGATCATCGTTCCATATATATAGGATTCAATAACCAACCAGGAGATTTTAATTTTTTTTTCTTTCTTGGCGAAATAAACTTTTATAAACTCGAAAGGGGTACATCGAGGAGGAAACAAGATAAGTACATGAGCTTACTCAAAAGAAAAAGAAAGTAAAACAAACGTCTAGCAGAAAGTTGGATGTAAAGACACCTAAATAAGAATTACAATTTCACCTTACGAATTTTATCAAGATATCCTTTAAAATCCTCCACCGTATATACTTTAATGTCAAACTTCGACTTCATCCACATTGCAATTCTTGTTTTGATAAGCCCCCTACTTCCCCCACTTCCATCGTGGCGTTGTTGAAAACATAGTCGTTCCTTATCAACCATAAGGACCAAAGTGTAGCAAAGAAAGTTACTTCCCAAATGTGTTTCTCCATATTACCGAATCGATTATCAAACCACCAGATAGATAGGCCCGCCAAAGATGATGAGCAAACACACTTCACATGCCACCAATCCAAAATCAACGACCAGAGTCACTGCTTATCTCTAATGAAGAGAATCACTCTTGGATTGAACCAGAGTCACTGCACTAAGTCTTTGCCGAAGTTCCGCGTGTAGATGCTTTTCATAATCAAACAAATCTCTTCTAAACAATAGATTCCATTCCGAACTACCGCTACCCTCCTTCACGGCACTAACAACCAGTTCCCTCTGGGAAGAAGCAAGAAACAGGCGAGGGTAGTTCTCTCTAAGGGTAATATCCCCCAACTAAATATGGTTCCAGAAAGAAACCTTGTCCCTAAAGGAATTTGCACTCTATATCCCTCCTGTATAATAGACCCAATACGTGCGGAGGGTTCACCAATTGAACAAATATCCCTCCAAATATTCGTAACCTGTCCAGAATTTAGCAACTGCGGAAGCCAGCAATCTTGCTCCAAATTATATTTTGGAATGGCGGGATGCTAACTTCCTATGACTTTGAACCATACAGGAGTTCCATCCGGATAGACGGCTAGCTCCTAACTCCTTACACGGTGGAGCGAACTCTTCTATCGTGTTGCATTTCCTTTGGCGGCCTAACTGCACCCCCTCGGTCCATTGTACTGATGTGAATTCGGTGGGTCATCCCCCCTTCCTATGGGTTCCCCCAAGTGATTCACTAACCACACCCCTTCCCTTTCTCCGATCATGAAGCTAGCCCCGGGATCCCTTTCTTTTTCTTTCATCCTTCCTCTAACAACCTTCACCCAAAGTGAATCATTATCCTTATCAACTACCAAGTATGAATACCAGAACCTCGTAAACACAAAGTTATAAAAGTGTGAGCAACTACATTTGTTGATCTGCAAATAAATAAAAATCACGATTCAATATCGATGTGATTAGTCAACAAGACCACCATTGCCACCAAAGGACCATCACCACCACCATTGTCGAAACCCAAAGTGGCACCTTGATTATGAAGAAGAATTCGAAAGAAATGGAAAGGAAGGAAAAACACAAAGAAACTATGGAATTTGAAATCGAGAAAGAAAAGACCCTCACTAGACAGGAGGGATCATTGAAAGCGAGGAAAGAGACTATGACTTATGGGGAAGGAAAACACTCATCAAAGGTAAAGCTCTCATCTCCCGCAGTCACAATAAGGTTGTGAAAACCCTAAGGGGAGGGAGGGGAAGGAAGAGAGAAACCGGCTAGGATTTTTCCCTTAGAGAGAGGAGCTTTAGGGGTTAGAGAGAGGAAAAATTCAACAAATCTTCATCATTTTATGTGTTAGGTGTCTCTAGGCATGCATGGGCGAGAATAATTCAACAAATTTGCCACCGCCATTTGATCGTGCATTCATTCCAGTAATCTAAACCATTCCATCTGATAGAATGCGCAAAGTAATGTATTCAGGCATAGCCAAAAAAATCAGTTTTATCAGACATCTATAGATATATCAACAGTTGAATTTTGGTTTACAAAATAAACTGTTTGGATTATGTGACTAGTTTTAAATCATGTTTGGGTAATAATTTTGACATTCTCTTTTTATCCAAATGCAGTTTCTTTTTTGTTCTTATGCATGTGAAAATACAAGATTGCCCTTCATGTATGAACAAGTGAATTGAAAATTGAGGACAATTTTGTAATTTTTCATAAATAAGGACAAAATTGGGGTGCTTATGAATAAATAGGGAAAATCAATTCCCATTCTTTTTGGTAACGGGTGGATAATCATTCACGGGACACAGAAGTTGCCTTTTTCATATATGTATGTACATTCCAACAATGGGCTTTCTATTAGTTAACAGATTCCTCCATGGCCCATGCACCTTAGAGCAGATTAGCACGATTTGGACCCCTCTGGAATGACAAATGCTAATGATACAATATTTTTGGGCTTCTTCTAAGCCGGCCCCGTTTCGTCTCCATGTTTCTGTCCAGCCCCAACTAATATCAACCCCTACTTATGTAAGCCCCGTTTGCCCAAAATACCCCCTCTCCCTTTCTACTGAACCGAACATGGCCAAGACGCGGATCAGAAAAAACATGGCCAAGACCCTCCCCAAGAAAAAATATCGGACGAATTCTCCGCGCGCTCTCTCTCCTTCCGGTAACTTCCACTCCTGATGACGTCGTACTCTGCCTTTGCCTCCTCTATCTCCACCTTCTCTACCCAATCCGCCACCGGCCACCTCCTTCTGAACCAAAATCCTCCTCTTCAAAGCGGCGACCTCCCTTCCCCGCTTCAGGTTCTTTTTGGTGATGATGGCCGACTCCTACTTCAACAAAATTCAAATTCACAGAGACGACGCCGTCAGTCGAGTAGATTTGCATGTAGTACTCAAAGCCCTCGCCCTGGAGCTTCGCGAAGCCCGCCTCGACGTCGCTGTCGCCGCTGCGGCTGCTTTCCATCGCATGTGGATTTAATTACATGTAGAGACAAAAAAATTGGTAGATCCGTTAACATCTTTGTCTTTCCTGGACAAATTTTTCCCTTAAACCATAGAGTTTTGAGTGCATCTAGTTGATGATGTGTTTTGCATATTGGGAAATTCGTTTTTCCGTTCCATCTTTTGATACTGTTGTTTGATTTATTTTTTTGTTGTGAAATCTGTTTGAGTTTGTTGGTGTGAATTGTGTAATTTAGGAAGTGTGAATTGTGCAGATGAGTATGAATTCTGAATTTAGTGTTGTGAATTGTGTAATTTAGATGGGTGCGAATCCTGTTAAAGAGTAGGAATTCTAGATGTATGAATTTAGATGTAAATTGTGAAAAGAGGTGTATTGAAAAAAATTGTGAATTCTGGGGTGAGAATTCTGTAAAAATGGGTTTGAATTCTGCAAATGAGTACGAATTTTGAAGGGTTTGAATTTTTGCAAAAAAGTGTGAATTCTGGAATGTGTGAATTCTTGAAGTATGAATTCTTGATGTGTGAATTCTTATGGTGTAAATTTTGGGGTTGTAAAAAGTGATAAGGGTAAAATAGTAAAAGCATTTTAAAAAAGAGTCTTCAGAGGATAGCATGACAAAAAAGGGTTGGGATGAAATCTCAACAAAAAAATGGAACCGGCCTGTCATTTCCCGCATATTTTTTAGGGTTTCTTCCCGGCCTATCCCATGTGAGTGGATTGTGTCCCATCAAATCTTTGCACACAAAATGTGTTGGGTTCCCTCCTTATGTGAAATAGAAAATTAGGGGCTAGTTCCCTATTTTAGGTTCGGTTTGAACCCAATCTTAAAATATTTTACAGAACCCCCGGGTCCCCCCTACTTTTTAATTTATTTTTTTATTTAATTACTTATATCTTATTTATTTAATTTCTATAAATACACCTTTTGTATATTTAAAAATATAATTCAAGAATTAAGTGCTTTAATTCTCAATTCAATTAAATCAGAGCAAAGATCGTTTTTATTATTATTTTATTTTAAATGGTCATAATGAATTTTTTGGTTTAAGATTTTTCAACAAACACCCTAAGACTCATTATTTAATTTCAAGACTTTCTTAGGGTGTTCATTGCAAGGCCTTGGAGTAAAAAATTTATTATGATCATTTAAGATGAAATGATCAGAAAAATAATAACTTTGCACTGGTTCAAACGGATTGAAAATTGGAACACTTATTTTTGTAATTATATTTTTTAATTTATAAAGGATAAAAAAAGAAAAATAAAGCAGTCGGATAAACATGATCAACTGAAACACTTTTTTCCTCTCAATTATTTTACAAAGCCTAGAATTAGACTTGAACCTATTATTAAAGAGAAAAAAAAATTGGTAAACAAAAGGAAAAAAAGAAAAGAAAAGAAGCAAACTGTAGAAAGAAAGAAAATGAAGAAAGAGAGAGAGAGAGGCGGGGGTAATGCGGAAAAAGGGAGGTGGGGTCGGCGGGAGGGGTGTGGGGGATAGCAGGTCTCAACCATAATTGTAAAGAGAGAGAGAAGAAACGAAAAAGATACCATAATTGTAAAGAGAGAGAAAAAACGAAAAATTAGAAAAAGAGTACTCCATAAATGCGTGGGTGGGCATTAAATGAGCTCCAAGAAAAAGAGACGCGCGCGGATTGGAGAGTATCTATCCGCATATTTGAATTATGTAATTGGGAAGGATCGGCTCAGGGGTGTTCTAGGTAGGGTTCTTTTTTTTAAAGTTTTTTTTTTAATTTTTAAATTTAAATATAATAAAAATAAAAAATAATTTTTTGATTTTTCTTGTACCGTATAAAAGATCTCAATGGAATCTATCAAACAAGATTCATATTGATAGGAAAATTATTTACGTAAACGCATAATTTTTAGACTTGAAATTACCTTCTTTTTTCTTAGTTAGAACACCACCTCAGTCATAAATTGTAAATCTAGGGCCGGCCTGGCATTTTCTTTTAATTTTTACTTTATAAATACAAGTATGGTGGACTCCACTTGTGTCTATGTATGGAGTAAAAAATGTAATGTCACTAGACTTTTCCCTCGCGAATCAACCCACTAACTAACTTCCATAATCCACATCTTTAACGCCCCAATTTTTAAAAAAACGTTAATCAAATAATTGTCAATAGATTTAATAACTTTAAAAATGAATTTAGGTTAATTATTCTTCAAAACAAAGTTTAGCAGCGGAAGTCTTAAAATTTGAATTAAAGATAAGCATAATTTAAGTCTTGGGATGGAAAATACAGTACTCAAAGTAAGTCAGACTACTAATATGACACTCAGGGCTCGACAAACTCTCCTTCTTGAACTGGGAGGTCTTCAACGGGATATTGATCGTTGGAATGGAAAATACGTTCTCTGACTTCTTCCTCAATACCTAACGAGAAATGCTAGGGCCAAAATAGCACCATGAGCGAACTATCATTTAATAGCTAAATCCTACCCAAAACTCATAACTTACAAATAGCATGATATACAAAGCGATTAAAGTAGAAAACGATCAATTTCAATTACTAATTTTTAACTCTGTGAATTCTAGAATCTCTTCTTTTAAGAAACATCCTGCATGTTAACCACTAGGGTACTATGATCATTCATGATATCACTCTCCTTTACTTGCCCTAACCAAGAGCCCCGATGAAACGGCCTAAATTATCTACTTAGTCGGAGTTATCGATAATTTTCGTTATTTGCAGACGTCGCTGGTACCCATTGGATCGTGATTTCAATGGTCCAGATTTTAATGAAACTTTTCTCGGGACTGACATCACACGTCCGCATTTTGGCTATCTAAGGTCGACCTTAGTAGAAGCCCATATATAGTATTCCCATAAGAGATTCCTTATTTTAATAAAATGTAGACCTCTTCTTTTCCGATCAAATTTTGATTATCCGAATCGTTCAATGTGTTCAGAACGTGATTTTTAAGGGTCTCCATGTGAAATAAACAAAAAAAAATAGAAAAATGTTTCATTTGAGCAATTTTTCATTGAACCATCCAATGAAAACTGTTCGGATGAAGTATTTCCCGGTCTTTTTTTGTTGATTTCTTGTGGATACCCTTAAAATCGTAATTTGAACATATTAAACGGTTCAGATCATCAAAATTTGATCAAAAAATGAAAAGTCCATATTTTATTAAAATAAGAGATACCTTATAGGATTATAGGATCCGAGGTGTATACACCCGGATCCGCTAATACCATATTTAACACTCAATCTCAACCACTCATTTCAATGGTTGAGATTAAAACATTAGCACTCCGCACTCTTCCTCTCTTCACCTTATCCAGTTATCCCTCCCTCCCCCATCCCCATGACTGAGCCCCACCTATGCCACAACCCACTCCGCCGGGCGACTCATATATCGGTGACCCATTTCCGGCGAGTCCCATTTTTCCAGTTGTTTTTGTCTTTTGATGCTGTTTATTTATCCATCCGGTGAGTCCCATTTTTCCCGTGACCCCTTCTCTCTCTCATTTTTCCGGCAAACCCCTTTGTGAAGCATGAACCGAAAAAAAAGAGAGGACCATTTTCCATCACGAAGCACAACATCAAGCAAAGTACAAAACTAAAAAAATGGAATCAACTTATTCCAGAATTGGATTTCACGATCAAACCAATTACCAAACCAAATAACTTCTGAGATTACATCCAGACAAAATAAACATTACTACACAAAAAAACATTACCATTTCCTGTTGAAGCCATTCGTTGGTCAGACAATCGGCAACAAATTACATCTAATCCCAACAAATTACACCATATTCCAATAAACTACACCATATGCTCAAACAATTGGCAAGTTCAAGAAAAATTTGAAAGAAAAAAAAAACCCCTAATTTATCTAAAAGGCGCAAAGTGCTGCAGTCCGGAGCACCAGATTCAATGTCCAACAGTGTTGCAGACGATTGATTTTTTACTAGTGCTTCTATGGGTTCGCGTGAGGAAGAGAGAAAGGGATGGAGGATCATAGATGGAGGGAGAGAGAGAGAGAGAGACTCGTTGGTGAAAAGGACCCTCATCGGAGATCGGTGCGTCGAAGAGGAGACTCATCGGAGATGGAGATGGCTAAGATGGAGGCGCCATGCGAGGGGTTGTCGGGGTTTATAGAGAAGGAGGGATAACGTGAGGGATATCGTATTACAGAGAGAGAGAGAGAGGGAGGGATAGGGTGAGGATGGGAGAGGGAGGAGAGAGTGATTTAATCTCAACCATTGAAATGAGTGGCTGAGATTGGCTGTCAAATGAGGTGTTAGCGGACCGGCATGTGTGTGTATGTGTGTATACACGGGCCGGTTCTAGAAATACCTAAAAAATATCTAAAAAAATACCTCAAATATTAATCTCGTAGTTTCTGATTAAATTTTTATGATCTAAACCATTCAATGTGTGTAGAATGTGATTTTAAGGATGCCCATGAGAAATCACCAAAAAATGACCGGAAAGTGTTTGTTTTGAGCAGTTTTTAATTGAATTGTTTATCAAATCTAAGCTAAAAACTACTTAGATCAAGTCATTCCTTGTCTTTTTTTTTTTTGATATGTCGCGGGTACTTTTAGAATCACGTTCTGATCACATTGAGCGGTTCAGATCATCAAAATTTAATTGAAAACTATGAGATATACTTTTTAGATATTTTTATAGGTGTCTCCGAAACCGCCTCGATACATATATATACACAAAGCTTCTAATAAGGGATCTCTTAACTTGCTATGTTGCAGACTTAACTTTTTTCGATCAAATTTTGATGATTCAAGTTGTTCAATGTGTTCAGAATATGATTTTAAGAATCCCCGCTATAAATATGCAAAAAATATGACAGGGTAGGTCTTAATTTGAGCAATTTTTTATTGAACCGTTTAATAAAAATTGCTCAGATGAGGAACTTTTCGACCATATTTTTTGCTGATTTCGCGCGGGGACTCTTAAAATCAAATTCTAATCATATTAAACGGTTCAAATTATCGAAATTTAATCAGAAAAAGAGAGGTCTGCATTTTAACAAATTAAAGGATCCCTCATTAAAAGGGGACTATTCACACACACAGACACACACCGCTTCAGCTAAGGTCGCCCATAGCCCTGGAAAATGCGTACATCAGCTCACAACCGTTGGATTGTGTTTTCAATGGTCCGGATCTCCTGATACTGGTTTATGACCATCAGCTGACGTCTACATTTTCTGAAAATAAGGGCGACCATATTAGAAAGCCCCTGTATGTATGTGTGTGTGTATATATCTATTGGCTTTTTATAAAGGCACTATTACCGTATTAAAGTGCAGACGTCCCATTTTCTCCCCTTCTTCGACTAAATTTTGATGATTCAAGTTACTCAATATATTCAGAACGTGATTTTAAGAATACCCACGAGAAATTAGTAAAAAAAAAAAATCGGGAAGGGCTTCACCCAAGCAATTTTTATTTGAACCGTTCAATAAAAAATAAATAAAAACTACTCGGATGAAACCCTTTCTTGTCTTTTTTTTTTTGCTGATTTCTTGTGGGTACTCTTAAAATCACGTTCTTCACACATTGGGCGGCTCGGATCATCGCAAATTGGTTGAGAAAGAGACATCATTAGCTTAATACGGTAAGAGCGCCCTTATAAGAAGATTTGTTATGTGTGCATGCGTGCGTGCGTGTGTATATTATATATATATATACAACTCTTAAAATGCGAACTCCCTTTTTCCTAATGAATTTTGATGATTCGAGCCGCTCAATGTGTTTAAAATGTGATTTTATGGGTATCCTTTAAAAATCGGCAAAAAAAGACCAGAAAGAGCTTAATTTGAGTAATTTTTTATTGAATCGTTCAATAAAGAACTGTTCGGATGAAACCCTTTCCGGTCATTTTTTTTGCTGATTTCTCGCAGATACCCTTAAAATCACGTTCTGATCACATTGAGCGGCTTGGATAATCGAAATTCAATCGAAAAATGGAAGAAATAAGGAGATTCGCATTTTAACTAAAATGAGGACGTCCTCATTCGAAACAGACTTTGTGTTTGTGTGTGTGTGTGTTCTAGAGACAACTAATTAGACAACTAAAAAAATACATCATAGTTTCTGATCAAATTTTAATGATCCGAGCCGCTTAATCTAATCAGAACGTGATTTTAAGAGTACCTACAAGAAATCAGCAAAAAAAAGAAGACCAAATTTGATCTGAGTAGTTTTTAATTTAGATTTGATAAACGGTTCAATTAAAAATTACTCAAAATAAGCACTTACCGGATATATTTTTTGCTAATTTCTCACGAGTTTCTTTAAAATCACATTCTGTACACATTAAACGGTTCGGATTATAAAAATTTGATCAGAAACTATGATATTGAGATTTAGGATTTTTTTTAGGTATTTAATTGGTTATCCGCAGAGCAGCACGTATATACATACATACATATATAAAATTTGAGCTGTTTTTTTAGGTGTCCCCGGAACCGCCCCAATATATATATATATATATATATAGACACACACACACACACACACACCACGAATCAAGTGAGGGATCCCTTATTTTGTTAAAATGCGGGACTTTCATTTTTCGATCAAATTTTAAAAATCCGCCGTTCAATATGTGCAGAACGTGATTTTAAGGGTCCCCGAGAGAAATTAGCAAAAAAAATGACCGAGAAGGGTTTCATCCGAGCAGTTTTTTTTGAATCGTTCAATGAAAACTGCTCGGATGAAACCCTTCCCGGTCATTTTTTTTGCTGATTTCTCGCAGAGACCCTTAAAATCACGTTCTGATCACTTTGAGCAGCTCGGATCATCGAAATTCAATCGGAAATGGGAGTCCCGCATTTTAATAAAATGCGGGTTCCCTTACCGGAACCTGACTGTATATATATAGCCGCTCAAAGTGATCAGAACGTGATTTTAAGGGTCCCCGCGAGAAATCAGCAAAAAAAATGAGCGGGAAGGGCTTCATCCGAGCAGTTTTCATTGAACGATTCAAAAAAAACTACTCGGATGAAACTCTTCCCGGTCATTTTTTTTGCTGATTTCTTGCGGGGACTCTTAAAATCACATTCTGCACAATTGAACGGTTCAGATTTTCAAAATTTGATCGGAAAATGAAAATTTCGCATTTTAACAAAGTGAGGGATCCCTCACTTAATCCGTGATGTGTGTGTGTATATATATATACACACACTCTCAAGTTGAACCCACTACCATTACTTGAACTTAAGATTAGTTATTTATATCATATCATTTGCCCAGCTTAGAACAATTTTGTAAAGAACCAATATTTTTTTTAGTAAATAATGATAAATAATATTTTTGTTCGAAAAATTATTTATGTCGTCACAACAAATCTTATTCTGCAATTGGTTGTGTGCGCGCGTTTCCGACAAGTAAATTCCTAATTGTGTGCATGTGTGTACATTGGATCATTTTATCCAAACCCCAACTCCCTCCCTCATTTTCACGGCAGAAACCAAACATCCTTTACATTTTTCTTATTCCTTATTTTGCTATCTCTATCTATTCTTTCTTGGCCAAGGGAAACCAAACCCATCACATCCCCACTTTCCTCCATATTTTCGGCTGCCACCACCTTTCACCTCCCACAAAAATTCAACAACTCACCCTAAGGCTAAGCCTACTACAAATTTTTTATCCATTGGTTCTTGCCCTCCCTGATACTCTCCAAAATCAAATCCAATATTTCCCCCCTTCCCATTTTATTTTCTTCCGGAAAATTCAGAGAGAGAGAGAGAGAGAGAGAGAGAGAGAGAGAGTGCAGCGAGAGAGAGAAGTGGCAGCCGGCCATCCATCAACCGGAGCAGCCACCAACCGGAGAAGCCCTCACCGCCGAGAACACCACCACCTCTTGCCACAGCCGGGTCACCATCCGACCGAGCTCTGCTGCCTCTCTGAACCACCGCCAAAATCTCTCCGAAACCCCGTTCACCGGAAAAGAGGTAGTTAAATCCTATCTCCCTAGTATATTTATTTTTACGCGTGTATATATAGTTTGCTGATGTAGAACTGAAATATTTTGTACATGTTTATCGGAATACAAAAGACTGAAGCATAATGGATGAGCACCATAAAAGAAAAAGAGGAAAAAGAAAACATAGTCAGAAACTTACCTCCTGACATTTGTATGTGTTTATTGGTTTAGTGATGAAATGTGAAGATTTTTACGTGATTGAATGTTAAATACGAGTAGGAAAGATAATGTTTAAGAATTAGTCTTATGCTTAAGTGATGTGGGTGAATTAGACTTCCTATTGTCAATATGAGATTTGTGATCGCGACTGACATTTGGACTCATGTTATCAACCAAAAGTTTGGACTCATGTTATTAGCTAAAAGATGGTAAGGGAAAGATCATACTAATTAGTTTGATTAACAATTGTCATTATTATTAATGTTATTTGTATGTTTCCTGCCATTTGTTACGAGAACCTAGAGCGGACATTAGGTTTACAGGGGATTGGTGTACGTAGATAGAAGATCACATAGACGATTATTAAGTTAAAGGAAATCGGAAGATAGGAGATGATGTGATTGGCGGTTAGCCAGAGGAATGATGGTTTAATGGGATTCTTGGGGGTTATCCAATGAATTCGGATCTGTTGGAGGTTATCCACAGAGTCCAATTTGGGAGAAGAGAAATGAAGGCAGGGTATGGTAGTTGATTGTCGATTCAAAACCTTAGGATATGGCATTGCGTGATCGCTCTTTTTGAATAGGAGATAAAATGGTGATATGTATTATAGTACCAGGTTATGGTCTATATACTCCCAAGGTTACGGTTAGTTCCTTGTGGGCCCAGTGGTTACGGTTAGTTCCCTGGGGAATTCATCCTTGCGAGGCGGTCGATGACTCCGACTAAGTAAATAACTTAGGCCGTTTCATCGGGGCTCCCGGTTAGGGCAAGCAAGGGGGAGCGGTATCACGAATGGCCATAGTCCTAGTGGTTACTATGGGAGGATGTTTCTCAAAGGTTGAGATTCTAGATTTCACTAAGTTAAAGGCTAGTAATTGAAATTGATCGCTTGCTACTTTAATTGTTTTTACTTTAAATGTATTGTACATGCTCTTGTTTGTAAGTTATGGGTTTCGGGTGGGTTTTGGCTATTGAGCGTCATCGCTCACGGTACTATGTTACCCTGGTAACTCGAACGCCAGGTACTGAAGACAAAACAGAAGTGTCGTACAATCCGACCGGAGTCAACGATACTGAGGAGGGAGTAGAAGAACCATGGTTTCCGTATGCGTAGTCACTCTGATTTAATTTAAGTCAACTTTGTTTTGAAAGCTTCAAAGTTTATTTGGGGAATTGTAATATTTGGTCAAATTTGGCTACTTAAACTTAATTCGATATGGTTGTAATATGATGACATTTGCTTTTGAAACAGTAATGTATTAAATCTATAAATTTTAATTGAAAAAAAAAATTGTCTTTTAAATGTTTTTTTTTAATGTTCCGAAATTCGGGGCGTTACAACATGGTATCAGAGCTTTAGGTTCAAACCCTTAGCCTTGGGTAGATCGGGGTAGATCACTTCTCGAGTGCGTATCTCTACGTGGTTAGTCATACATATTACCTAGTATACTTTTAAGTCTAGTTTATAAGTACTTCGTAGTTGTCGTCTGACTTCGACTTGAAAACGTACCATGAGAAAACATAAGCCTTACATGTTTGACTTGCATAAAGCATGTTATCTGCTTAGGTGGCATTTTGTGTAGTTAAATACTAGTAGAATTTTAACTACTTGTACTATAAGTAAAAGAACATGATTTTTTTTTAAAAAAAAAAAAAAAATAGAAACCCCCCCTTTTGACTTTTGAATCCGACTAATGTAGATGGTGGGGACACGAAACGGTAACGGCGGTAACAACAACAATCAAAATAACAACTCAAGTGGGAACAACAACAATGGGGACACAAATCAGAACATCGCGGCCGCCCTAGAGAACGTGGCGCAGATACTCCAGAATCTTGCCGCTAATCCGCGAGGACCTCAGCCTCGGGCAGCCCTGGACCGTACCCATCTTTTCACTGAATTCAGGAAGCAGAGACCCCCAACCTTCCATGGAGCACCTGACCCACTTGCCGCTAACGCTTGGATCCGACAAGTTAAGAAGATGTTGGACACGATGGGAGTTTTGCGGGGAGCTGATCAAGTGGCTCTAGCCGCGTATCAATTGGAAGGAGAGGCTGACTATTGGTGGGAGGCCATCAAGCCCAGTTTGAACCTCACAACTATTACCTGGACACAGTTTGAGACTATTTTTCTGAACAAGTACTTCCCAACCCCAACGAAGGATGAGATGGCGCAGCAATTTCTGGCACTAAAACAAGGAAACATGACCGTGACTCAGTATATGGCACGTTTTGAGGAGCTATCCCATTATGCGACAGAATACCTTCCCAATGATGCTGCTAGAGCAAGGAGATTTGAATGGGGATTGGAGCATGCTCTTAGAATCCAAGTAGTTGGGATGCGACTGCAGACGTACTCTGAGGTGGTAGAGACCACATTGATAAATGAAAGGGAGATCAATGACTCGATCAGGATTTCGAACCAGAGGAAAGTGGCACCGACATCTGGAGGGCCGATCCGCAATAACAATCAGGGGCATGTCACACCTAAGCCGTATAATCAGAATAACAATCGGAACAACCAACCTTGGAAGAACCCTAACCCAAATCCTAACCTGAACCAGACCCAGAATCAAATTCATGGACAGAATCGCAACGGTCCCATCAGGTGCTTTAACTGCAACGAAGAAGGTCACTATAAGAATAATTGTCCACATCTGAAGAAGAATGGGAACCATGGAAATGGGAATCAGCAGATCCAAACAAGGCCGATCGGATTCGAAAATCCACCACAGAGAGGTCAGAATCAGCAAAGGCCAAACCGGAATCCGCATCAGGAACCCCAACCGTTTCAAAATAATTGGTCAAATGGACAGAATCAGCCAAATGCGGGCAGAGTGTTCGTACTGCAGGGAACGGAGGAGGAGTATGATCCTTTAGTGACACAAGGTAACCCCGTACTTTTGAGCTCTTAAGTTGAAATTTTATTCTGGAGCATCGCATTCATTCAAATTTGCTACGTGTGCACATACTTTGTCGTTAGAAAGCGTACATCGAGGAACGACGATGAGTGTCCCTTTACTGCTAAGAGGAAAATTTTCAGTGGGCTTAACATGTAGATTCTGTAAGTTTTACGTTGACACGTATCCTCTGGTATATACCAATAGTTGACCTTGATGATACCCTGATCATGCATCGACTATGCACTAGTCACACCGTTATCAACTGCTATAAGAGTAATGGAGATTCATTTTCGAAGGGAGGTCTTGCTATTTTAATTAAGGGGGATAGAAGAGCTATTGACGATTATTCATCTTAATTCTCTTTCTCACTTGAATAATTATATTCTAACCTCCTAATATTTTTCAACCTCTCATGACTCTTCTTAAAATCACCTATTTCATTGTGACTCTTCATAGTTAGAGTTATAACTTCAACTAAAGCTCAATTTGTTGAACTCCTTGTCTATTTCAAGCACTTAACTCTCATGACATTCTCTTTTGTGAGTTGGATATTCCTGAAGATTATTTTGTTCCAACCTCTCTTAAATTGATTTGAAGTCAACAGTTTACTCAATTATGAGTCTAACCTTTCTGATCCATTGAATACAGCATGTTTGGAACAATCCTTGTTTATTTTGGACCAGCGCATTATCAGCTATCCACAACCTTCAATTCTTTTGATATCACAACAAGACATGTGTCCGACCTTACAAAACTCTAGTTCAGTGAACATAGTTAAATTTTCAATGTTGGAATTGTCCAGTCCTTGAATGCACATATTGTTGTATGCTTCAGTTTCTTTGAATTATGTACCCTGTCTTGAGCTAATCATAAGAACCAATCATCGTTTCATCAATTACTTGTCCTATTCTAAGAATGGACCCGAAAGTCATTGTTTATTTTTCACTCGTGCCCATTATTATTTTTCATGTCTTTTAAATAGCCAAAGTTAGATACTTGTCTTGAATTACATTTGGCCGATGTGGTGCAAAACAAATATCTCGCTCAATTTCATAGTTAGACTTTGTAATCCTTTCAAAATCTACCACAGTAGACCTATATTTTGGTATGAAAATCCTTGTTTATTCCATGGCAATATTTGGAAGCCCCCAAGTATTTGTGTGTTCCATTCACATGTTAAACTTTTTATCAGCACTATTCCAATGATGAAATTCTTCAAATTCAAATCATTGAGTTTGACTTCGGTTAACTTGATTCTCGTTGTTCTCTTGTTCCAACTCAAGTCAAAACTACTTGCACCCCAACTCATGGAGGAGAAGCTGTTCATATTTAATTTTATTTGGTTCTATGACCTTGGGACATTTGACTCATGTTTGAAATCTCTTGAAAATTTTTGTAATCTCCTCATTTTCTTCTGGAGAAAAATACCATCCACCTTCTAAGAGACATGGACCAAACATTCAAGAATTGATCGAGGAAGACGATCGCTGATGACTCAGCTTATACAAGAGTTACATTGACAAGAGAATGAGACCGTAGACTTTCAACATATATATATAGAGAAAATTGGAGAGGTAGCCTACCGCCTAGCTTTACCGCCGCAAATAGCCAAAGTTCATAATGTCTTCCCCGTTTCTATGCTACGGAAATACATGGCTCATCCCACTCACATGCTCAATTGGGAGGAAGTCACACCGGATGAGGATACGACTTTTGACGAGCAGCCGGTGGAAATTCAGGATCATGGAGAAAAGGTTACCCGAGGGCGAACAATCAAATTAGTCAGGATCCTATGGAGACACCGAGGACCGGAGGAATCAACTGGGGAACGAGAAGACATGATTGGTGCCAACTACTAATAATTGCATTCACCAGAGAGTATGCTTTAATTTCGAGGACGAAATTATTTTAAGGGGGATAGATTGTAAAGAACCAGTATTTTTTTTAGTAAATAATGATAAATAATATTTTTGTTCGAAAAATTATTTATGTCGTCACAACAAATCTTATTCTGCAATTGGTTGTGTGCGCGCGTTTCCGACAAGTAAATTCCTAATTGTGTGCATGTGTGTACATTGGATCATTTTATCCAAACCCCAACTCCCTCCCTCATTTTCACGGCAGAAACCAAACATCCTTTACATTTTGCTTATTCCTTATTTTGCTATCTCTATCTATTCTTTCTTGGCCAAGGGAAACCAAACCCATCACATCCCCACTTTCCTCCATATTTTCGGCTGCCACCACCTTTCACCTCCCACAAAAATTCAACAACTCACCCTAAGGCTAAGCCTACTACAAATTTTTTATCCATTGGTTCTTGCCCTCCCTGATACTCTCCAAAATCAAATCCAATATTTCCCCCCTTCCCATTTTATTTTCTTCCGGAAAATTCAGAGAGAGAGAGAGAGAGAGAGAGAGAGAGAGAGTGCAGCGAGAGAGAGAAGTGGCAGCCGGCCATCCATCAACCGGAGCAGCCACCAACCGGAGAAGCCCTCACCGCCGAGAACACCACCACCTCTTGCCACAGCCGGGTCACCATCCGACCGAGCTCTGCTGCCTCTCTGAACCACCGCCAAAATCTCTCCGAAACCCCGTTCACCGGAAAAGAGGTAGTTAAATCCTATCTCCCTAGTATATTTATTTTTACGCGTGTATATATAGTTTGCTGATGTAGAACTGAAATATTTTGTACATGTTTATCGGAATACAAAAGACTGAAGCATAATGGATGAGCACCATAAAAGAAAAAGAGGAAAAAGAAAACATAGTCAGAAACTTACCTCCTGACATTTGTATGTGTTTATTGGTTTAGTGATGAAATGTGAAGATTTTTACGTGATTGAATGTTAAATACGAGTAGGAAAGATAATGTTTAAGAATTAGTCTTATGCTTAAGTGATGTGGGTGAATTAGACTTCCTATTGTCAATATGAGATTTGTGATCGCGACTGACATTTGGACTCATGTTATCAACCAAAAGTTTGGACTCATGTTATTAGCTAAAAGATGGTAAGGGAAAGATCATACTAATTAGTTTGATTAACAATTGTCATTATTATTAATGTTATTTGTATGTTTCCTGCCATTTGTTACGAGAACCTAGAGCGGACATTAGGTTTACAGGGGATTGGTGTACGTAGATAGAAGATCACATAGACGATTATTAAGTTAAAGGAAATCGGAAGATAGGAGATGATGTGATTGGCGGTTAGCCAGAGGAATGATGGTTTAATGGGATTCTTGGAGGTTATCCAATGAATTCGGATCTGTTGGAGGTTATCCACAGAGTCCAATTTGGGAGAAGAGAAATGAAGGCAGGGTATGGTAGTTGATTGTCGATTCAAAACCTTAGGATATGGCATTGCGTGATCGCTCTTTTTGAATAGGAGATAAAATGGTGATATGTATTATAGTACCAGGTTATGGTCTATATACTCCCAAGGTTACGGTTAGTTCCTTGTGGGCCCAGTGGTTACGGTTAGTTCCCTGGGGAATTCATCCTTGCGAGGCGGTCGATGACTCCGACTAAGTAAATAACTTAGGCCGTTTCATCGGGGCTCCCGGTTAGGGCAAGCAAGGGGGAGCGGTATCACGAATGGCCATAGTCCTAGTAGTTACTATGGGAGGATGTTTCTCAAAGGTTGAGATTCTAGATTTCACTAAGTTAAAGGCTAGTAATTGAAATTGATCGCTTGCTACTTTAATTGTTTTTACTTTAAATGTATTGTACATGCTCTTGTTTGTAAGTTATGGGTTTCGGGTGGGTTTTGGCTATTGAGCGTCATCGCTCACGGTACTATGTTACCCTGGTAACTCGAACGCCAGGTACTGAAGACAAAACAGAAGTGTCGTACAATCCGACCGGAGTCAACGATACTGAGGAGGGAGTAGAAGAACCATGGTTTCCGTATGCGTAGTCACTCTGATTTAATTTAAGTCAACTTTGTTTTGAAAGCTTCAAAGTTTATTTGGGGAATTGTAATATTTGGTTAAATTTGGCTACTTAAACTTAATTCGATATGGTTGTAATATGATGACATTTGCTTTTGAAACAGTAATGTATTAAATCTATAAATTTTAATTGAAAAAAAAAATTGTCTTTTAAATGTTTTTTTTTAATGTTCCGAAATTCGGGGCGTTACAAATTTTGCTCTCAAACCCTCAAACTCGTATTGTGAAAATGAAGTGTGAGAAGAGGATTTGTATTGCTCTGTACATTGATCTGGCGGAGCTTGGTGTCTTTCTTTTCCAGAAGTTTTCCTTTATATAGCCTGATCATTTTGGACCATTAGAAAAATTTATGTTGAGGGAAAATCTTCACTAATTGCATATCTGCACGTTGAGCCGAAAATCATCAGGAAATTGATTTGCAACGTTCCATGTGTCAACTCCCCAGCTCTCAAGTCAACAAAGGCTGCCAAACCGGACGACAACAAAACCGGTTGACGACTGAGAAGATCTGGACGTCTGCTTTTGTTGGAAACCACATATTGGGCCAAAGCTTTCTTCTGATTGGACTAAAATAGATTAGTAGTAATAGGTTTCCACATGGACCAGTCATGATTTGGGCCAAGGGCCTATGAAAAGTTTACATGTGGGTTGAACAAAAATAGGGCTTCTTCCCGGCTGGTCCTATGTGGGTGGACAATGTCCCAATAGATCCTATTCACTAATTTCAAAAGAAACTCATGTCGACCAAGTCCTGTCCATTAATTTCTTCCAAACATACCCTTCAGCCCATACAACCTCCTATACCACCTTCACCACTGCCACCATCGTCACCTCTCCACCACCACCACAACGCTGCTGCCACCGCCATCGCCTCCACAACCACCACCACCATGCTGCCACCACAACCACCACCACTACTCGACCATCACTATCACCACGCCACCACCATCACTGTCACGATTAACAGTGTTAAATTCTATCTAAATTTATAATTAACAATGTTAAATTCGGTCTAAATTTACAATTAACAGTGCTAATTGCGAATTTAAATAGAATTCAACACTGCTAGCACTACACCACCACTACCATCACCGCCACCACTGCCACCCAACCACCACCATTACTCCACCATCACCACTACCATTATTATTCCACCATCACCACCACCACCACGCCATCACAACCACTGTCACGATTAACAGTTTTAAATTCTGTCTAACCCCTACATCTGAACCAAAAAAAGAAGAGTAACAACTCACTGATCTTGATGGCGGGCTCTGTATCCTCGGCATCTCGTGACGCCAATGACTAGAGCACGATCGACCATGTAGATCGATGGCGATTGAAGCACAAACGGCCATGAAGATCAACGGCAACTGGATCACGAACAGCCATGGAGATCGACGGCAATTGGACCACGATCGCAAGGAAGGGACGACTCGTCAGATCTGTCACTGGTGAAGGAGAAGTTGGCGCTGTCGCCGCTGTAGCTCCAGGAGAGGGGTGTGGAAAGGCTGCATATGCTAGGCTCTTTCTTCGAGGCATTGGCGGAGGGGAGGGGAGGGCAAGGCGGTAGAGGGAAGAGCGGCGGTAGGTATGGCGGTAGCGGTGATTGTGGTGGAGGGTGGTGACCGGAGAGAGAGAAGGGGGGGGGGCCTGCAAACCCTAAATGATGGGATGCCCAGCCTTTGTTGCTATTTAGAGTGGAGTAAAGAAGTAAAATCACACCCACAACTTAGTGGGCATTGCACTTGTACCCCATAGGACTTGATGGGTTAACGAATCCAATATTAGGACCGGCCCAAAATTAACTCACAAAAAAAAGATATGGGTCCAAAGGTTTAAAAAAAAAAAAAGAATTGGTCATATCTATTTGCCAAAAACTGATATTAGAAAATGAGAATCACGGGGTGGAAAACAACTTGAGCAAATAAGGGCGGAAGGTTTAAAGTACAACAACAGTTTAATTATTGTCCATTAAAGAGCCTTTTTGCTTTTGCACAAAGGCAAATTAGCAAAATTTTTAGGGGAATTTAGAGGCCAGCCTCCAAAAGTAGGTTCGAACTTAATTTAGTCCTAACAAAAATATATTTTCTTTATTTCTTTTCTTGACTTTTCATGCATTTTTACTATTTTGCTCATTCTTTTTAACTTTTTGTGTACGTGTCCATTTTTTGTAAAATTTATATTTTTAAAATCAACTCCTGACCCATATTATTTCAGACAAAAATACTCTTGGCTATATGAACTGGTTATGAGAACTGTCACTTCTTATAGTTAGTTAATATAATATTTCGGACAAAAAATATCTCCGCCAGTTCACATAACTTGAGTTAACATATTATTTTGGACAAAAATACCCTTGAACTATAGCTATGAAAGCTAAATTTTTAGAATCAATTCCTGAATCATATTATTTTGGACAAAAATACCATCGGCTATGTGAGCTGGTTATGAGAACTGCCAAATTTCATAGTCGGTTTTATGGGAACTGCTCAATTCTCATAGGTTCTCATAGAGAACTGGCTATGCAAACTGCCAATTCTCATATTCAGTTCTCTGAAAATTGCCAATTTTCATAGTCAGTTCTATGAGAATTGGCTATGAGAAGTGACTATTCTCATAGAAAACTAACTTTGTTATAAGAATTGGGCTATGTGAATTGAAAAATACACAGTTTACATAGTCTTACTACCCACTAAAATACACAGTTCTCATAAAAAATATATAGTTCTCATAGAAAATATTCGGTTCTAATAGACAGTTCTCATGGATAATACACAGTTTTCATAGAAAATACACACACGAACAAAAATTGAACAAAAATAAAAAAGTAATCAAAATCAAATATAGTTATAAATGTTCTCACCGCCATATCTTAAAAAAGTAATCAAAGTAAAAAAGTAATAGTTCACATCGGAAATAAGTTGATTTAGAATTGAATTTTTAACTGCCAAGTCTCATAGTCAGTTTTATGAGAACTGCTCAATTCTCTTAAAGAACTGGCTATGTGAATTGAGCTATAAGAACTGGCTATGTAAACTGTCAATTCTCATAGTTAGTTCTATGAGAACTATCAATTTTCATGGTTAATTCTATGAAAATTGGCTATGAGAACTAACTATTCTCATAGAAAACTAGTTTTGTGAATTGGTTATGAGAATTGGACTATGTGAACTGGCTGTGTAAACTGAAAAATTCACAGTTCACATAGTCTTACCGCATACTAAAATACATAGTTTTCATAAAACCAAACGGAGAGATATTAATATAGTAGTACTAGAAAATTTGAAGATTCACAAACGGAAAATTTGAGGACGTTGGAACAGGTGGAATCTGGTTTATACTTACCAAAGTATCATCATGTTCAACACACTTGGACAAATCACCACTTTTTGATGATGAATTTCACATGATGCCAAATACTAGTAAAAACTACCAATAGTTGAGGGGTGTCATCGAAAAATGTAATTTGGTCTCTCGATGATTTCCGTTTGCAAGATCCACAAAAAGGCGGATCTTCTAGTACTCTAGGCTCTCAAGATCCACAAACAGGTGGATCTTCTTATGTATGCGAATCTGGTTTTCAAGAAAATTCGAGGAGGCTAATGGTGACATTGTCGGAGAGGAGACGGCGACGGCAGCGGCGGTGGTGTCGGCGTTGCTCCATCAGTAGAGAGAGAGAAGGAAAATAGCATATGAAATTCTGAGAGAGAGAGAGAGAGAGAGAGAGAGAGAGGAGGGGGAGGAGGAGGACGAAAATAGCAGAGGAAATTCTGCGAGGAATCAATTTGGGGTAAAAAAAGTCACTGTGCACCACAACCAAGTCTATCTAGGTTTGGAAATAATATTCTCGGATCAAAACGAACTTAAAAATGAGGACTGGCCTCTAATTTTCTACTAGTTTTATTGAGGATTACAACAAAGCATTTCCTTATTTTTCAAAATGAGTTTTTAAAAAAATATTTTAACAAAGCTTTTAGTAAATCGATTTTGTCATAAACCATAATCAAAATCTATTATATCTAACATGAAAAAATGTAATCTTCAAATCTAACCTATTCATATTCATGGGGAAGGTCAAATAGTACACCCTATATGTTGAAGGCCCAATAAATTAATGGTTCAATATAGGTGGCACGTTGGAGTTATTTTTGACACTTTTACGAGCTAAATTGTTAACCTTGTAGGCTTGTAGTGAATAATTTTATAGTGTCTATTGGAGATGCTCTTATGCCTTCCAATGAGAACCAATTGTAACTAACATGACTTGATAATGTTGAGAAACTACTCTGTGTATGATTGTTGTAATGAGAATTTTCTGAACTAACCTTTTTAAATTCACCACCTCACAGCCACCATCACTACTACTGCTGCAACCAAAAAAAAAAAGGATTGAGGAACTACCACCACCACTTTGCTGATCAAACAAACCACCACCCCTTTAAAACTACCACAACCAAATGGTTTGTTGAGAATATTCCCAATCTAAAAGGATTGAGAATTTCGCAGTCCAATGATTTATAATACTCACATCAGCGCTGTTGCCTCTGCTTTTACTATCACAAAAAAGATTAACCTTTGGAAATGGAACTCCTTTTTTTTTTTTTTTGATAAGATTGGATATGAAACTTTAAGTAGATATGAATGTATATTTTATGTGTTCCCCTTATCTTGGGGGTGGGTCTGTGGTGACTTGGTGGTGCTTGGAGGAAGTGTTCCGGCCTTGGATGGTGGTTGTTTCTGTCTATTTTAGGCGGGCGGCGATAGCTGACGGTAGTTTGAAAGGGTTACAGTTTAATGTATTTTAGGTTTTGGGTCTTCTTTGGGCTAGCTTTTGACTGGGCCTAGCCCACTTTGTGGCTTCGGTTTTTGTTGTGCTTAATTATAATATTTGGACTTTCCGGCGTTCAGGAGTTTTGTGGCTTTATTTGTAATATCTGGACTTTGTAAGTCTTTAGGTGTCTCGGGCTTTGTCCCTAAGGTGTTATCGGGCTTTGTCCCATCTTGTTGTAATTTTCAACATTTGATTGGATTTCTCTTTCTCCTTAATAAAATATTACTTTTACCGATAAAAAAAAAGAAAAAAAAGCATACGGCAATAGAAGTATTACTAATTGTTTTTTTTTTTCCAAAAGTGAGAAGATTGTATTGCTAAATGCCCAACGGTAATTACAAAACGGAGATCATTACAAAGAGCTTTGACAAAGCCAAACTAATCGTTTAACAAATACAAAACAAGTAAATCATAAGGCAATCAATGTATTTCATCCTAACCCAGACATGGCCTGATGCAAGAGCGACACATTTAAACTACCTAACATCTAATTAGGAGTCTCAAATGAGAAAAAATGCAAAGTTAAGGACAAAGACACAAATACCCAAACAATCAGATCGAAGCACTCCACTGAAGTATGAACGCATCAATGAACTCCCAAGAACTACAAATCTGTCAAACCGCTACGGGTTGTCTTGCCAACGACATCGTGTAGGGATAGAACGCTGAAGCACAAATATCGTTGTGAAGCAATCTAAATTGAGAGAACCTGATTTGTAGACAAAATTCGTCCAAAAACGAAACTAATAACTCTCGTTGAATGAGAGACAAAACTCTCGCAGATCAGACGACAAGTCGTAGATCTGGAGAGACGGAAGGAAAAACAAAGAAAGGGAGTCGGTAGTACCATGACCTCCCCCTCTTGCCGCCGCACATGGGTATGGAACACACAAGGGAGGGAAAGGGAGAAGATCGAGGAGTTGTTGTGGCTAGGGTTGAGAGGGAGGAAGAGAGAGATATAAGTATTACTAATTATGAAACCCCCCGATTGTGCATTGCACATACGTTTGCCACTTGTACTACTAAAAAGCACTTCCAAAAACCTTCAAACATAAACAGTTTACAATAAGTCTATAGCTCATGAAACCAATCCACGAAACAAATCACGACGCTGACGTAAGCTAACGTGGCTTGGGCCCCACGTCAGTTTTTAGCCAAAAGAAAACCCACAAATGCTGAAAATTTTGAATCGTTCTCAGAAAATTAACATCGCGCGAAACCTGAAACCTAGGACGCTCCAAAACAGAGAGAGAGAAGAGGAGGAGGAGGTCCACGAACTCACCGCACGACCACTGACGACCACCAGTCTCACCTGCACCTCCGGCGACCACACCACCACCTGGTCCACCTCCGGCGACCAACCCGTCGTGAAAATCCACCGACGACTGTTGACAAATCCACCGCCTAAGGTCTCTCTCTCTCTCTCTCTCTCTCTCTCTCTCTCCCTCGTCTTTATATCTAGTTCAAATAGTGTTGAAGTGATGAAAGAAATTTGTGCGCATGAGATTAACAGTTAATGTAATACTCAGCAATTTGTACTTGGGAAACATAGATGAAGCTGAAAGAGAAGCAATTTTTAGTTAGGGCTAGCTCTAATACTTGGCATTTTTCAATTCTACATGACCAATGTAGACATCAGTTGGTCTGCAGATAATACCCAAAAAAAAAATTAGGGCGTGGACAGGTGCAAATAACTCAAAAATAGAACAAAGCATGAAATTGATTATAGGTATTAATTTGTAATGATTGGAGTAAGATGAGGTATGGATTCTGGAATTGGCTTATATATATTCTTGGCATGGTTGATCTTGTTAATATAGTCATATTATTTCAGCAGTGTCGTTACATACAACTTGTCTAGTTTTGCTCATCCCTCACTCTTTGTGCTTCTTGGAAGCGGTTAATTTTGTATTTGAAGAGCAATTTGGTTAATGAGTCGTGAACAAAATGTTATTCTCGGAAAATAATGCAGATATCCATACATAAGGATTATTAGACTACATGGTGGATTGGAAAAATAATGCTCATATTATACTTAAATTATCTGCAATCAAATATTAACTTATTTCTTTTGACCTCATGTGGATGTATGGTTTGTTTACATGTAGGTGATGTTTCCGTTGCCATCACCATTGTTTTTGATGTCGCCGGAGTCAGTTCCATCAACAATGCCTCCTCGATCGCCGCATGAAGATGATATAGATACTAACGAGGAGGAGGAGATATGGAGTGGACATAATGAAGATGAAGAAGATGTATCCTCAGTGTCTCTTTTTTGGGGGTTATGGCTTAGGGTTGGGAGGTTTGTTATTGATCTTGATGTATCTGTATTTTTTTTGGTAAACGATGTATCTATATTTTGATGAGTGTCCTGGTAGCATTTGTGAAGTGTGTCTCTATATGTTGTCGAATGGAATATATTGTCAGTTTGTTATTGGTTTGAGCCACCTAGCATCTCTCCATGACAAAGATGGAGTCCAGGTTTTGACATGATTACTTAGAGTGACACTGAGTTGGGAGTTCAGTGTTCGTACTGTCTCATGTACCAAATCAAAAACAGGAAAAACGTGAGAACAGAAAACAAAACCATTTCTTGACAAGTTGCACAAACGTAGTCTTTCTTTTTCTGTTATTAACTGTGCAGTCCGTCCAATTGATACGTCCTAAGTTTTCTATTTGGTTTGCTTACCGCATAGTGTTTGCTGACATGGCTCATGGAGTTCACCCAAATTTCATGGATAAGCACGAAGAACACCATTGCCCAGAGACTTGTGCATCTGCTATGACAACCGAAAATTGCAGACCAGCACCAGAAACTAGCCGTTGGAATTTTGGGTTGGGTTGGGATCTCCCTTGATTCTTGGGAAAAAAAAGTTCTCATTTGATTTAGTATGAGAAAGGGTAAAAGGGGTCCGGGGAGGTGATCTTTGAGGATTTTTTCCTCAGGTTTTGAGTTTCTGTATGGATAAGGGGTAAAGATGCTCTAACAATGCAATAACAAAGGCAGCAAGAAGAACCCTCCATAACTTGATTGACCGTGGAGGCAGAATACACATTCTATTCAAGTGTTCAACAAGCAGTTTGGTCAAGGAGACTTTTCTGATCTTGGAACTACACAAGTGTGATAGCTTCACAACAATTGCCAACACTAGAGATCTAAAGTATCATGAAAAAACCAAGCTAATCGTTGACAAATTTATTGCTGCATTTGTTAGGATTGCAGAAAACGAAGGGGTCTTGGAACACATTGCACTTCTATTCCTTATTGCACCAAAGGAGATGATACATAAACCTTGACTGGTGCTTCGCCTCCAACCTTGCCTTCCAATAAGGTTGAAATACCCCAAGCGTAGGGCTAGATCGTCGGTAGCATAATATCCGGAAGTCCGGGATCGTACCCACAGAGAATTCGAATGTAGCTTAATCGGATTGTAGGTTTTGTAAGGTGGATTGTGGCGTTTAAGACGGCCAACTTGGTTTTGCTTTTAACGGTGGAAAAGATAAAACGAAGACTAGAAATGAGCTAGATAAACTAAAGGAGGCAAGTCTAGGGATCGTCTAACACTTGACTTAAGCCGTTACCGGTTCTCAATTATAACTCAGGCGAGAGTCACGACCGCGTGCTCACGCCCGGGAGATTTAACTTTAATGACTACGTTTATCGAAAGATGTGATTAACCGGAATTAATTCAACCTATTTTTGCTAATGTATCTAACACGTAGGGGGCCACGAGCTCTCAATATGTCACTTGCCAAGACCGCTTGACTAAACTTCATACCAAGGAGTTAACACGCCTCGCTTAGACCAAAAAGGCTAAGTTAATGAAATTCCGAAAACCAAGATTATAAGCCCGAAGGTTTGAGAACCAAATAACCACCTAAGTTCTCGGGAAAGATTACCCCGAGACTTGGCCTATCGACTATTCACACATAGCTAAAGCATAAAAGAAAGCATAAAAACGAGACATGACTTTTAACCGATAAAAACGAAAACAAACTTGATATTATAAAAGATCTAGTCCGTAGGAACAACTTTAATAAACGAGAAATTCACAAACGAGAATTACTTACTTGAGTTCTAAGAGATTACAATATATAAAGCTTCAAGAACATTAATGGAGGAAAAGACTAAAATTAATAAAGAGCTAGATACAAAAAGAGGAAGAAGGAACCCCTATTTATACACAATGGGTTTCTCTCTCCTCAAATATCTAAAAACATACTATAAAAGGCAAATATTCCATAAATGGAAACCCCAAAAAGTAGCAAAATATCTGGCCGAAGGCTCTCCGTATCGATACAGATTAAGCAAAGTATCGATACCACATCGTTAAGCTGGAAAGGCCAATCTCCCGTAACAAACCCGTATCGATACACACAAAATCCGTATCGATACGGGACTCTCTGGTTTGAGAGATAACAAACGCGTATCGATACGCGTGAAATCCGTATCGATACGGATGGCTTATGTCTGGTTCCTCAGGCTAGCCTCCTGGTCTTGACACCCGACGACCGTTGGCTTGCCCGATGCTCCTCGCCTTCGTTCTTTGGTCGCTTTGGCACAAGTTCCACCGGGCGATAATTCTTGAATTAACTTGGGAGTTGACTTTGCACTCAAAACACGCCTTTTAAAGGCGTTTTGCCTGAAACACTCAATAAACTACCTTACGAGTAATATTGACTAAAAACGACAATTAAAAGCTAAAAAGACTTATAACCAACGGGCTTACGCACCACGATCAAGCAATCTTAGGTGCGTATCACACCCCCCAACTTGAGAGTTGCTAGCCCCTAGCAACAAAATGAGAACTAATCGGAAAGAAAGAACACTTGACAATCCTTCCGGCAAAGCTACTTAGCACCTTTTCAAAATGCAATTAATTGGCAAGAGCTAAAATAACTTAACTATTCCAAACAACTCGTAGCCCACAATTGAGTGATCAACTAAGTATCGAGCAAGTTATAATCAAGTATCCAAAATGAGCGTCAAAAGACAAAAGGCGGATACGAAGCTATGACTTCACCAATTCCAACCAATGTAGCCATATCTCACAAGAAAGGTGCTCGAATTAGGCATGGGGAACAAAAATACCGTGCCTTATTAGTGGAGAGCACCATTACACAGAACTTACGACTAAACAATTGAAAATTTAATTGCCGAAAGAAAACATGCCACAAACTAAATATGCTAACTATCAAACGATAAATCAAAATGGAATCAAGCATATTAAAGATCTACTAAGGACTTCATAGAGTATAACGACCTTGGTTTAAAACAAAGAACGATTAGCAAAATGGGATGGCGGCCATATACTAGCTCGGTTCAACTACCCTTGACCGCCTCCAACTCCAACTACCAAGTCATAGGCCACATGCCGGCCTCAACAAAAACTTACTAAACTATTTAGTCCGAGTTAAACTAAAACCACACTAAACTAAAAACAATGAAATAAAGATAAAAGGTGGGCTGTCAACCACCAAGCACCCCGACCAAGTTGAGGGATTTTCCAACTATCGAGCAAGTTATAATCAAGTATCCAAAATGAGCGTCAAAAGACAAAAGGCGGATACGAAGCTATGACTTCACCAATTCCAACCAATGTAGCCATATCTCACAAGAAAGGTGCTCGAATTAGGCATGGGGAACAAAAATACCGTGCCTTATTAGTGGAGAGCACCATTACACAGAACTTACGACTAAACAATTGAAAATTTAATTGCCGAAAGAAAACATGCCACAAACTAAATATGCTAACTATCAAACGATAAATCAAAATGGAATCAAGCATATTAAAGATCTACTAAGGACTTCATAGAGTATAACGACCTTGGTTTAAAACAAAGAACGATTAGCAAAATGGGATGGCGGCCATATACTAGCTCGGTTCAACTACCCTTGACCGCCTCCAACTCCAACTACCAAGTCATAGGCCACATGCCGGCCTCAACAAAAACTTACTAAACTATTTAGTCCGAGTTAAACTAAAACCACACTAAACTAAAAACAATGAAATAAAGATAAAAGGTGGGCTGTCAACCACCAAGCACCCCGACCAAGTTGAGGGATTTTCCAACTATCGAGCAAGTTATAATCAAGTATCCAAAATGAGCGTCAAAAGACAAAAGGCGGATACGAAGCTATGACTTCACCAATTCCAACCAATGTAGCCATATCTCACAAGAAAGGTGCTCGAATTAGGCATGGGGAACAAAAATACCGTGCCTTATTAGTGGAGAGCACCATTACACAGAACTTACGACTAAACAATTGAAA
Organism: Rhododendron ovatum; assembly: GCA_019656835.1. NCBI lineage: Eukaryota > Viridiplantae > Streptophyta > Magnoliopsida > Ericales > Ericaceae > Rhododendron > Rhododendron ovatum. The sequence continues at coordinate 21,344,192 of CM033790.1, read as the reverse complement.
ATTTAATTGCCGAAAGAAAACATGCCACAAACTAAATATGCTAACTATCAAACGATAAATCAAAATGGAATCAAGCATATTAAAGATCTACTAAGGACTTCATAGAGTATAACGACCTTGGTTTAAAACAAAGAACGATTAGCAAAATGGGATGGCGGCCATATACTAGCTCGGTTCAACTACCCTTGACCGCCTCCAACTCCAACTACCAAGTCATAGGCCACATGCCGGCCTCAACAAAAACTTACTAAACTATTTAGTCCGAGTTAAACTAAAACCACACTAAACTAAAAACAATGAAATAAAGATAAAAGGTGGGCTGTCAACCACCAAGCACCCCGACCAAGTTGAGGGATTTTCCAACTACTCCACCGACTCTACTCGTCATCCACAAACACTGGCTCATCCCCAGCAAAATCATCGCTATCCTCATCAGGCTCATCGGGCGGTGGTACATACTGCTCACTGGCTTGCCCGACTTCTTGGCTCAAAACCCAGTCTAACTTATGATCGATCTTCCGCTGCCTCCTTGCATTGGCGCGGGTCTCCTTCTTAAGCTTCTTCAGGCATCCCATAGTGGCCACCCCTTGGCAAAACAGTAATTTGTTCCAAGCAGCCGACTTTGCACCCTTTGGTGGCAAAGTAGTCAAGTACGCCCCACGTGGGGCAGCAGCAGCAGTCGGTCGGGATTGAGAGATACTCCGGGTGAGTATGGAACTATTGATATCCCCCGGATTGAGCTTTTCACGCTCCGGAAACTTGGAAGCAGGAACCTTTTGAGCCAAACACATAGCGGTCACCAAACATGGAAAAGGCAACCTAGAATTGGTTGGGGCCTTGGCTTTTAAGTCAATCATCTCCTGAAAAATAACCTTAGCCCAGTCGCACACCACATTCGGATTCATGAACGCGTGAATCATCCCCCCTTCGTAACTATTCGGCTTGTTCTCCGTCCCCCTCGGATTGAAATTGTGATGCACTAGCTGGTTAACAAGCCGATACACCTCCTTAAACTTCCCCGGCACATGAGGGAGACTCGCCTCCCTAGGATTTTTATACAACTCCTGAACAACGGTCTCGTCTGCCACATACTCCTCATCGGGATAGTTCACATCATCCGCGGGTGGTTGGCGATAATTCAAAACCCGAGCAATAAACCCAGAAGTCACCTCAATCGGAATCTTCCCAATTTTCGATGTTACCTTAGCGTCATCCTTCTTCTCATCTTCCTCAGGAGGAATTTTCATGTTTTTGTAGAATTCTATAACAAGCTCTTTATTGTAGCTAGGGTTAGGGGCAAGGTAGTAAGACAAACCTTGGTCGCGGATGCGACGGACAAACGGATTCTCGATGCCAAGGTTGTCGACGTCCACATGACGCTCATTCTTAAACCCCCGGTTACGAATCCCCTCTTCCCATTTCTTTTGAGTCACGGCGCGAATCTCAGCCGCCGTCCTCCTCTTAGCCCGGCCTCGCTTTTGCGGGTTCGCAATCATTTCCTCCTCCTCCTCCATTTCCTGCACTATCTCCTCCGCTTGTTGCGAAGAAGAAGCCGGAGCCTTGCCCTTAGAAGCCACAGTCTTTGTTCTCACCATTGCATGCAAACCTACCAAACATAACAAAATCCCAAATCTTGAAACAAAATACTACAGTAAGCAACCCAGATTGCAGCCAGAAACGCACAAGTTTTAACAAAAACAGGCGGCCAGACGAAATCCACAAAACTTCTGAGTTGTACTACACAGATTCTACCTCCAAAATTCAGTGCGCAAATGATAACTTCGCCATGCAATTCCAGTCCCAAATCCAATCAAAATTTCAAACAAATTTCGGAAAAGGGGGTCATGGACGATCTCAAACGTTGGGGGTTAGAAAACAGAGCGGGATGGTTCAAAATGGCAATGCATGGCAAGATATAGTGGTTAATCAAAGGTTAACGCTATTCTAGGGGGAGAACAATGGAAGATGTTACGCATAGAGAGAGTGAGAATGGATTTACCTTGTACTAGTAGGATTTGACTTGAAAACCTTGAAATCCTTGAAAAATCCTTAAAAGCTTGAAGGTTTGATGAGAGATTATGGAGTTTTGGGGTTGATTTGGGTGTTTTGGGGTTGATTTTCGGAGGTATTGGGCGGTTATGGAGTTGTAGTGAGAGAGAATGAATGGTGGGAAGATGAAGAGGCCGGCCTTGATAACTGCAGATTTCAAAATTAACTTACGCGTATCGATACGCCACCAAATCCGTATCGATACGGATCTCTCTGATGACCCATGAAACAAACGCGCATCGATATGCCTTACGGGCTGTATAGATACGGAGAGCTTAATTCCAGAAGTTCAGCTTTGCCACCCGAAGCCAATGCCGACGCCCGAAGCCACTCTATAAATACACCCAGAGCCTGTAAGCCTGAGGCCAACCCAGCAAAGGTCAAAACCAACTTCCAACCATCCACCCAAGCATCCGGTTTCCTATGGATAAAAGTGAGACGCGGACTAGGCTTTATTTTAAAGGACAATGGGACTCTCTTGTGGTTTGAATCAAACAAAGATGACCTTGTATCATTTCTTACATATGCCATAGATTCCAAAGCGATTTAAAGTAAATAACGAACATATTTAGGCATGACATGAGATTAATACCTAACTAAGAATATAATGAGAACAACAACGGGATATGGGTCAAACCTGCTCACAACACACTCAACACCTAATTTCACGCCCTTTTAGCAGCATACGAGTTGGACAGAACAAATTTCCAAAAATATTTACACAACTCTTGCCAATTAATGAACTAATGACCAAGTGCTAATTTGCTCCATTCCACTAACTTTGTAATAACGGAAGGATTGATCTACAACAAAAAAAAAACGAAAAATTTAAAAAAACGAAAAATTAAACAAAAAGCATAAAATATAAATAAAACATAAATAACCGATTTATGTCCCTCCCCCCAACTTGAAATATGCTATGCCCTCATAGCATGGAGAACAACAGTAGGGAAAAAGGAACAAAAGATCGTACCTACGGGGGAATGTCAACCCCCTTATACCTCGACCAAGTGGGAGGTTTTTGCGTCACCGACTCCGGTTGTCATCCGAACGGCTTTCAAGGTCGACTCCTTCGGCTCTTCCAACGGAACCACAGCTAGTCACACAGGATCATGGCCAAAGCTTTATTGGACTAACAACCGCGACACGTAATCACACCCATGCTTAGGGCTTCTGAATGCCTCATTCACTCCGACGTTAGATCCAAACCACCAAGGCTGGTGTGGTAGCACGCTCACCCTGCAAAAGACTTAAGCTCGAACTACCTACTAAGAGCCAAATGACATTAGAACCACTCGGCACGTGTTATCCGGGCTCCAACAAACATATATACAAAGAGAAACATCAAAGAACACCACCCGATTGTCACGCAATCTCACGAGTCATACTTTTCTTCCCGAGTCTCACCGAGTAGACAAGACGCGGGTGGCTATACTAGACCGTCAAGTTTGTTACATCACGCCCGAAGTAAAATTCACCGCTTGACCGCGCCAAGCAATTAAGCCCAGCATTCCCTATGATCGAAACAAAGTGAGACAAGACAGAGCCTAGTGCCAAAGCACGGAAATATCAAGTCTCACCCAAAGACCTAAGCTGCCCCCGATAGGGACATATCTGGTGAGCTAGGATCGTTAACGGCAAACTACGACAAAGAAGGACTAGTTAAAGTCCGATACAATGATGCGTTGGTGAAATGTCGTGGTGAGAAAGTCCCGAAACGCAAAAAATAAGAACAAAACACAAAAACAATATTTACACATGTACAAAAACACAAAATTTAATATCAGAGCTCGGAGCGTCCAAGTCACAGCTGGACTCTGCCAAACAATGAAGTCCAGCGTCCCCTAAGATCGTAACCAGGCAGGCACAAGATAGAGCCAAGTGCGGTAATGGAACACGGGAATATCAAGGCCGAACCGAAGATCTATACCGCCCCCGTTGGGGCTAATCTGGAAGACGTGAGTGGTTCACTGTGAATTACTCCTATCAGAAAAGCTAATGAAAGCCATATGTCACTGATATTAAAATTGCCCTTACTAACCGGAGCTGGGCACACGATCCTTTTTTTAGTAGCAGCGTGCGGAGCTACATATACCCAAGTCAATGGAGGGTACCCCCTACCCGGGGGCCGGGTCCGACAAACAATTAAGTTCAGCGGTTACGCTTTCGCTCCCCGTGCAAATAAATGGAACACAGACTATACCGAAAAGCCATCCGTATAAACGGGATCAGCCAAAACCTCATCGGGCTCGCCGGTTTCGAAATTTCCAAGGAAAGGCTTAAGCCGCTGACCATTAACTTTAAAAGAGGAACCGTTACGCACGCTTTCTATTTCTATCGCCCCGTGAGGGGACACATTTTTGACAATATAAGGGCCAGCCCAACGTGAGCGCAACTTTCCGGGATGCAAATGCAAGCGAGAATTGTATAACAATACTTTTTGACCAGGCACAAAGTTTTTAATCACAATTCTATTATCATGCTTGGCTTTGAGTTGAGATTTATAAGCGCTAGAATGGTCGTACGCATTGTACCTTAACTCCTCGAGTTCCGTCAATTGGAGCTTGCGCCGGGCACCGGCTTTTACTAGATTGAAATTCAGCTTCTTAATGGCCCAATACGCTTTATGCTCAAGCTCGACTGGTAAGTGGCACGCTTTTCCGTAAACCAACCGATATGGTGACATGCCCAAGATAGTCTTGTACGCAGACGGTAAGCCCACAAAGTATCGATCAATCGAGTTGACCAATCTTTACGGGTAGGATTAACCGTCTTCTCCAAGATGTTCTTGATCTCCCGATTCGCAAGCTCCGCTTGGCCATTCGTTTGCGGGTGGTAAGCCGTGGAGACTTTGTGAATGATGGAATACTTCCGCATGAGAGCCGCAATGGATCGGTTGCAGAAGTGGGACCCTTGGTCACTGATGATAGCTCTGGGCATGCCAAATCGCGCCAAAATGTACTCACGGAGAAATTCAACGACAACTTGGGCATCATTGGTTCGAGTGGGGATAGCCTCCACCCATTTGGAAACATAATCAACGGCCAACAAAATGTAGAGGTATCCAAAGGAAGTAGGAAATGGCCCCATGAAGTCGATACCCCAACAATCAAACACTTCAATAATCAAAATGGGTGTAAGCGGCATCTCATTACGTCGCGTCACGCACCCCAGAAGTTGACAGCGCGCACATGCCCGGCAGAAAGCAAACGTATCCTTGTACAATTGTGGCCAATAGAAACCGCACTATAGAATCTTAGCAGCGGTCTTTCTGAACGAAAAATGGCCGCTACAAGCCTCCGTGTGGCAAAACTGGATAACACTTGGTTGCTCAGAATCAGGCACACAACGGCGAACGAGTTGGTCGGCACAATACTTAAACAGATACGGGTCGTCAAAAGAGAATCGTTTCACCTCAGCCAAGAACCGACGCTGCGCTTGTAAATTCCAATGGGCAGGCATAAGACCGGTGGCTAAGTAGTTCACTATATCCGCGTACCAAGGAGCCGTAGTGATGGAGAATAGCTGCTCATCGGGAAAGTAGTCACCGATAGGAATGTGAGCGGTAATATCATCGAATTTGAGCCGAGATAGATGATCGGCCACCACGTTCTCTACACCCTTTTTGTCCTTAATGGTGAGGTCAAACTCTTGTAGAAGTAGAATCCACCGAATCAATCTCGCCTTGGCATCTTGCTTCGTAAAAAGGTACTTGAGAGCGGAATGATCGGTGTACACAGTAATTGGAGCCCCCACTAGATAAGACCGGAACTTGTCCAACCCAAAGACGATAGCAAGCAACTCCTTCTCCGTAGTCGAATAATTCATTTGAGCCTCATTTAGTGTTTTACTTGCATAGTAAATAACGTACGGCTCTTTCCCTTTCCGTTGGCCCAAAACAGCTCCAACGGCGTAATCACTGGCGTCACACATTAGCTCGAATGGCAAGTTCCAATCCGGAGAACGCACAATAGGTGGAGAAGTGAGACGTGACTTTAACTGGACAAAAGCGACCTCGCAAGCCGGCGTCCACTCAAACGGCACATCCTTGGCCAGCAAATGACACAATGGCCGAGCGATGGCACTAAAATCTTTGATAAAACGCCTATAGAAACCGGCATGCCCCAAGAAAGATCGGATATCCTTCAAACACTTTGGAGTCGGAAGATTCCCAATCAAATCAATTTTTGCCCGATCCACTTCTATCCCCTTCGAGGAGACAATGTGGCCGAGTACGATGCCTTCGGTCACCATGAAGTGGCATTTCTCCCAATTAAGCACAAGGTTATTCTCCTCGCACCGGGCTAATACAAGCCCCAAATTGGCAAGACAAGCCTCAAAAAAGTCACCAAAAACTGAGAAGTCGTCCGTGAATACCTCCATAATTTTCTCTACCATATCGCTAAAAAGGCCCATAATACACCTTGAGAAGGTACCGGGGGCGTTGCAAAGCCCGAACGGCATACGACGATACGCAAAAGTCCCGAATGGGCACGTGAAAGTAGTCTTCTCTTGATCTTCCAAGGCCACCTCAATCTGATTATAACCGGAGTACCCGTCCAAGAAGCAGTAAAACTTGTGCCCGGCCACTCTCTCCAAAATTTGATCAATGAAGGGAAGGGGAAAGTGGTCCTTTCTTGTACTAGCGTTCAGCTTTCGATAATCAATGCACACCCGCCAACCGGTCTGAACCCGCATTGGAATAAGCTCATCCTTGTCATTTTTAACCACCGTCACCCCAAACTTCTTAGGTACCACCTGTATTGGGCTCACCCATTTAGAATCCGCGATCGGGTAAATAATGCCAACGTCTAACAATTTAAGAACTTCCGCTCGCACCACATCCTTCATAATCGGGTTTAATCGTCGTTGAGGCTGGCGAGAGGGCTTAACATCATCCTCCATGTAGATGTGATGAGAGCAAAGAGATTCATCTATTCCTTTGATATCGGCTATGGACCACCCAATAGCCTTTGAATGCTTCCTCAACTTAGAGACCAATTGGAATTCCTGAAGTTTGGTTAGGGCGGAGGAGATTACCACCGGGTATGCTTGACCTTCACCAAGAAAGGCATACTTAAGTGAATCCGGTAGGGGTTTAAGTTCAAGAGTCGGGGGTTCCACACTAGACGGAACGGCGCGCTTCTCAATAGGAGGTAACTCCTCAAATTTGGGAAACCACGGAGTAATAGCACACACCTCTTCCACATCCAGCAACGAGGACAAATACGCAACCTCAGGGGCATCAAGAAAATCGGCCTCGGCGGAAGTCAGTGCGAGTTCCAACTCATCTTGGCAAATAAACTTATTGACATGGTTTTGGACAAGTGAGTCGATCATGCTAACTCCGCAGACATCCTCATCGTCCCCCATTTGACTTCCAAGATGGAACATGTTGACTTGCATCTTCATATTGCCAAAACTCATGTTAAGCCGGCCATCCCTGCAATGAATGACGGCATCGGAGGTTGCCAAAAACGGCCGGCCAAGAATGATCGGAACGGAAGATTGAGCTGCCGGTACCGGGCACGTGTCAAGAACCACAAAGTCAACCGGGTACACGAACTAATCAACTTGAACGAGCACGTATTCGACCATCCCTTTGGGAATGCGAATACTCCTGTCCGCCAATTGTAAAGTCACCCGAGTTGGTTTCATTTCCCCCAAACAAAGTTGTTCATAGACCGAGAACGGTAGGAGGTTTACATTTGCCCCCAAATCAAGAAGAGCTTTTTCACAAACTTTACCCCCGATGGTGATGGATATCGTAGGACAGCCCGGATCATTATACTTGGGCGGAAGGGTTGACTGGAAGAGGGAGCTTACTTGTTCGGTTAAAAACACTTTCTTCTGCACTTGGAGTTGCCGTTTGTGAGTGCATAACTCCTTCAAAAATTTGGCGTATGATGGAATCTGTTTAATAGCATCGAGCAAAGGAAGGTTAACCGTCACTTTCTGAAGAACTTCATAGATATCACCGTTCAAATTCTGCTTGGGCGGTGACTTTAGTCGGTTAGGATATGGAGCGGGAACGGTAAAAGCTTTGGGAACCTCATCGTCCTTGGCTTTTCCCTTCTCTTCTTCAATAGGTGATGGCCTGGGGTATTGTTCTGTAGTAGCTGATTTGGGAAATTCTTCATCTAGCATTGTTGGCTTCAATGGTGCCGAAAAAGGTAGTAAGATTTGAGCAACCGGCGGCTCCACTTGAGCATTATCAACCGCCTTCCCACTTCTCAACGAGATTATGGCCTTTGCTTGCTCAGGGAAAGTCATCGAAGAGCCTTGTGCAAAGTGTTGGCCTTGAGGGTTTGGTTGAGGCTGGGTAGGTAGTTTGCCTTTCTCTTTTTGCAATACACCAATAGCCGTTGTTAATTTACCCACTTGATTCCTGATGTCGTTCAATGCTTGAGTAGTTTGCTCAGTGGTGGTCGTTTGCATTTGACAGAATGCATTCAGAGTATCCTCCAAAGAAGTCGTGGAGGTGGTGCTGGTTGGTGCTGAAATTGATTTTGCCCTTGGAATTGGCCCGGTGATATGAATCCTGGCGGGCCTTGAGATTGTGCAGGAGGAAATCGTGGTTGACCTTGAAACTGAGATTGGCGCCATGTTTGATTCTGAGGAGGAGGAGCTTGAGAAGTTGACGAACCGGCCTCATTTTGGTTACCCCAACGGAAAGCCGGATTAGACCTCAACCCCGGATTGTAGGTGTTGGAATATGGATCCCAACGTTGATTCAATGCGCACACCTCTTCAGGGAGTTGATTATAGTGCTGTCGGAGGGTGTGGATGGTATGACAGTTGTCGGTCGAGTGACCCGTAGTCTCACAAATGACGCACACTTCCTCCACTTGGCGAACCTCCTTCACTTCTTTCACTTCTTTGACCTCTTTCACTTGGACCGACTCTAGCTTCATTTTGTCCAACTTTAACGATAACTCATCCTAGCGTGTCTCAAGACCGTTTTGCTCATTCACTGAAAATTTACCGGAACCTCCCGGTCCTTGATTTCTCATAGCTTGGTCACCCGAATCAATGTATTGCCAAGTTTGAGCTCTCTCGGCCAAAGCATCTAAGAATTCCCAAGCGGTATCGGGGTCCTTTCCCATGAAATCACCACTCCCCATCGTATCCAAAAGCTGCTTGGACTCCCGATCACAACCCAAATAAAAATAGTTGATCACAAGATACATGGGAAAGTTATGGTGGGGGACAGCTGCGAGTAAATCCTTGTAACGCTCCCAATACTTATAGAAGACTTCCCCATCTTTTTGTTTGAAATTCTGAATTTGATCCATGAGAAGCTTAGTTCGGCTGACCGGAAAGAACTTGGTGGTGAACACGTCTTGCACTTCACCCCATGTGAGCAAAGAGCGGGGCTTCAAAGAATGGAACCACTGCTTCGCCTTATCTTTGAGCGAGAAGGGAAACAACTTCAGGCGGGCTTGATCTAACTGTCCCGGTCCGGTCACAAAGGTGCTAACGATAGTCTCGAATTCCCGAATGTGAGCATAGGGGTCCTCCAATTCACGCCCCCGAAACTCTGGTATAACCAGATGATATTCTGGCTTGAAAGCAAACGCATTGGCGGCAGTGCAAGTGGGAATGGCTATGGGGGAGACATGTGGACCTCTTTCGGGCGTCAAATAATTGCGCAAAGTACGAGCTGCTGGTTGATCTGCCATTGGGCATAATGGAGGTGATAGCTCTCGAGATGCAGATCGATGTAGCCGATTCGATAAAGGGCTACGATAAATATTGAGCATACAACCTGCACAGTCCAATAAAGCAGACTAGAGGGGCTATGCCGCCGCCTCGTTCACAACCAGTCTCGTGGGGTTATGCCACCACCACGGCTATATAAGCAATAATAAATAGAAGGTAAAAAGGCAATTGATGCTCGACTAGCTTCGTTAAACCTCAAATCGAATTGGTGGCTCAGTTAGAGGTATCCGCTAAGTTGAGTTCAATACACATAAAAAGGAAAATTAAATTGAATACTTACAATGGTTTGTCGATCCTCCAAATAAGCTAGATAAAGATTTCCCCTGCAACGGCGCCAAAAATGCTTCGCCTCCAACCTTGCCTTCCAATAAGGTTGAAATACCCCAAGCGTAGGGCTAGATCGTCGGTAGCATAATATCCGGAAGTCCGGGATCGTACCCATAGAGAATTCGAATGTAGCTTAATCGGATTGTAGGTTTTGTAAGGTGGATTGTGGCGTTTAAGACGGCCAACTTGGTTTTGCTTTTAACGGTGGAAAAGATAAAACGAAGACTAGAAATGAGCTAGATAAACTAAAGGAGGCAAGTCTAGGGATCGTCTAACCCTTGACTTAAGCCGTTACCGGTTCTCAATTATAACTCGGGCGAGAGTCACGACCGCGTGCTTACGCCCGGGAGATTTAACTTTAATGACTACGTTTATCGAAAGATGTGATTAACCGGAATTAATTCAACCTATTTTTGCTAATGTATCTAACACGTAGGGGGCCACGAGCTCTCAATATGTCACTTGCCAAGACCGCTTGACTAAACTTCATACCAAGGAGTTAACACGCCTCGCTTAGACCAAAAAGGCTAAGTTAATGAAATTCCGAAAACCAAGATTATAAGCCCGAAGGTTTGAGAACCAAATAACCACCTAAGTTCTCGGGAAAGATTACCCCGAGACTTGGCTTATCGACTACTCACACATAGCTAAAGCATAAAAGAAAGCATAAAAACGAGACATGACTTTTAACCGATAAAAACGAAAACAAACTTGATATTATAAAAGATTTAGTCCGTAGGAACAACTTTAATAAACGAGAAATTCACAAACGAGAATTACTTACTTGAGTTCTAAGAGATTACACTATATAAAGCTTCAAGAACATTAATGGAGGAAAAAACTAAAATTAATAAAGAGCTAGATACAAAAAGAGGAAGAAGGAACCCCTATTTATACACAATGGGTTTCTCTCTCCTCAAATACCTAAAAACATACTATAAAAGGCAAGTATTCCATAAATGGAAACCCCAAAAAGTAGCAAAATATCTGGCCGAAGGCTCTCCGTATCGATACAGATTAAGCAAAGTATCGATACCACATCGTTAAGCTGAAAAGGCCAATCTCCCGTAACAAACCCGTATCGATACACACAAAATCCGTATCGATACGGGACTCTCTGGTTCGAGAGATAACAAACGCGTATCGATACGCGTGAAATCTGTATCGATACGGATGGCTTATGTCTGGTTCCTCAGGCTAGCCTCCTGGTCTTGACACCCGACGACCGTTGGCTTGCCCGATGCTCCTCGCCTTCGTTCTTTGGTCGCTTTGGCACAAGTTCCACCGGGCGATAATTCTTGAATTAACTTGGGAGTTGACTTTGCACTCAAAACACGCCTTTTAAGGGCGTTTTGCCTGAAATACTCAATAAACTACCTTACGAGTAATATTGACTAAAAACGACAATTAAAAGCTAAAAAGACTTATAACCAACGGGCTTACGCACCACGATCAAGCAATCTTAGGTGCGTATCAACTGGAAAACAAAACTACAACATAAACTAGAATTTGGCCGAATAGTATTGAACTCACTTCAAAGTGTCATTTACTGCACTCTTAAAAGACAACAAGAATGCTACCACAGAAACAAAAAATCTAGTCTGCCGAAAAGCATCAATCATGGAATTTAGCTTCCAGTTTAGTCCATCGAAAAAAATTACAGATGAGTGAATGTATAACTGGCAAAAATTTGCAGCACATTAAACTCCGTCAACTAGTTAAATTCACAAAGGATAACTTGAGAATATGAGGCAAACTGTGCAGGCATAATAGAAAAAATGAGATCATCCAAATGTTTCTGTCCAAATTCAATGCGCTGAGAATTAATTAAACCGCCACTAAAATTCCAAAACTACAAAGCTTGACAAAAAGACCAAAGTTGATTCCTTGAAAAGACTAGATTTCTCTAAAACAAGACCAGATTTCCACCATCAACACTTCAATCTCATGTAGTACATTTTTTTTCTCCAAACTGGGCGCTATGTTTCCCTTTGGTTCACTACTAATATATTACAGACTCCATTTGACAGACCAAAAGCAACATAATAGACCACTACATTAAAATGTCCTGGAGAAAATTACAAATGTCGCTGCTGCTTCGAGTAAAAAAGACCTATTTGAACTACCATGGCCATCCATGTTTGAGTGAACAGATACGAGCAAAAATGGGTAATCGGTGATGATTTCTTGTTGAGGCAGTAATTGCACTTGGATTGAGCTTCCTCATACGACCTCCAAGCATCATTTGCCTCTTCCAATGACGGAAACCTTCTATACACAACACCGGAGAATCTAGTAACTTGTTGGATACAAGCTACGCAACTTTGATATATTCAGGGACTTTTCCAACAAAAGCAACATAATAGACCTCTTTTCGAGCCATGCCTACGTAAAAAGAAGAAGAAGAATAAGCAACGTCAACATTCTTAAGCTTAAACAAAGTAACAAGCAATGCCAATAAAGAACTGAAACATGATCACAACATTCTTAAGCTAATACAAGCCATTTAGACTTCTTTTATACCTTCCATATTTCTAGCTCATACATGTTTCTTTTCTACTAGAATTTTTCCCTAAAATGTTGATCAATGGAATGAGAGTCATAAATTGGTCGCCTTCCTTGTAGATCTGTTTTTTTTTTTCAATTTAATATTCTTGTTACAACCCCAAGAGGTTGGCATGTTGGTGAAGACTGGTACATAAGTTTAATACAGTACTTAGGATTTGCTCGCTCTACAATAAGATTAGATATATAGTTCTCACTAAGTAGAATGCACAATAAGAACAAGTATGACCAATGTGTAAGTATAGCTATAATGTCCAAATATACAGAATCATATCGTCTGAACTCAAACTAGATGCATATAGAGACTAGTGTCTATATGGAAGCCATGTTTTCGGAGGGGTAGCTACCCAATTTTTGCCAAAGAGAAGTAGAGGAAAGTGTTGATTTCTCAGTTGTATCTTCACATACAAGACAAAATTTGGGTGCCAAGTCTTGTAAAAATATATATCTTGGATTTGATATATAATCGTCAAACATGAAACCAGAAATACACAATTAGGGTTTGACCTGAAAAATACCCCCAATTTCACAACAAAAAAATCCCAATTTCACAAGCCCTAATTTTTTTCTTCTTTGAACACGTTATAGTGAAATTAAAGGGAAGGACAACACTCTTATATATATATATATATATATATATATATATATATATAGAGAGAGAGAGAGAGAGAGAGAGAGAGAGAGAGAGAGAGACCTTGGGCAGTGGATTTGTCGATGGTCGTCGGTGGATTTCCGCGACGGGTTGGTCGCCGGAGGTGGACCGGATGGTGGTGGTGGTGGTGGTGGTTGTCGGCGGAGGTGGAGGTGAGACTGGTGGTCGCGCGGTGAGTTTGCGTCCTCCTCCTCCTCCTCCTCTCTCTGTTTTGGAACGATTTAAAAATTTCAGCATTTGTGGGTTTTTTTTTTTCTAAAAGCTGACGTGGGGCCCAGGCCACGTCAGCTTACGTCAGCGCCGTGATATGTTTCGTGGGTTGGTTTTGTGAGCTGTGGACTTATTGGACAAATTAATAGACTAGCTAGCTTTGATGTTTATGTTTAGGTCATGGGATGCCTAAAGTCCATTTGTTTGACTACGTAAAATATTCACTCTAGCTATAAAGCCCCAACCATGATTAGACACAAAACGTCTAAGAAAAGTAGTTAGAGCAAACAATTACTCCCTCAATTTCAATTTAATTGTCCATCTTTCTATTCTAACCAGCTAAAAAACTAGTTATATCATTAAAATCGTACTGAATTATATATCGAATATGAATTTTGTTTAATAAATTTCGATTAGTTTTATAATATAATATTTTTTTTAAATCACGTAAAACATACTAATAAATAACAAAATATAATTAATTGAAAAATGATATGAACTCTCAAAAAAGACTACTCCCTTCATCCCAAAATAGATGATAATTTTGAAACTAGTGTCATTTTTTGTCACTTATATCTTTTAATCTATAATGTTTTTATGAGTTTGAAAACTTTATATAATAGAACTAATCGAGAATTATCAAACAAGATTCATATTGCATATTTTTTGAGATCTACATTGAAATATATAAAGAATTGAAATGGACACGGATTTCAAAAAATTAACATTCAATTTGAGACAGATGAAATATTAAATTGGGATGAAGTGAGTACTTATTAATCTGTTTTGTCCCTCTCTTTCATTTTAGATTAGAAACGAAAAAGAGAAAAATGGAAAAATCATAATTTTAACCGAATAATGATATACATTCCAACAGTCAAAAACAATCTTCACCACTTTCCAGAAAATCATTAATTAGGTTTGCCAGGTATGCCCAATAACACTAAAATTGAATATAAATCATAAGCTTTATTGCTTTACTTTCTCGACTTTTTTAGTCCTTATTTTGGGTTTTGTTTAAGATAAAAGCTCGCTAACTGAAAGACTTAGGCCCTGTTCCAGTTTACCTTTCTTTTATAAAAGTTTTTTTTTTAATTTTCAAACTTAAATATAATGAAAATGAAAAATAATTTTTTAATTTTTTTATACCGTATAAAAGATCTCAATGATAAACAAGATCTATATTGGTAGAAAAATTATTCACGTAAATACATGATTTTTGAACTTAAAATTACTTTTTTTTTCAAAAAATATTTTTTTTGCAATCTGGAACACCCCTTAAATTGTTAGGGTCAGAAAGCCAATCATTTTTTTTCGATCCGGCCTTAAACAGTTGGGGGAAATGAGCCATAAAAGAACCTATTGTGACGATTGGAGCTATACATCTCCAATTAATGTGTCGATTATTCATGCTAAAATTAAGTTGATTTTATATATGTGAGTGCATAATTGAATCACGATTGTCTTTAAAAAAGCTGACCAAGTCTGACATTTTTGGGAGTATTTTTTTTACTAGTTGAATGAGATTCCAATCAGATGGCTATTAATGCCTAATTCATGTTTGCGAGAAGGCCGCGGAGGGTTGCTTTGGCCGGCTGCTCAAGTGGTGGTGCACAGCAGGAAGGAGCAGTGGGTTGGGAGTTGGTTTGGATTAGGGTTAGGGTTTGTTTTAATGGGCTTAATTTGTTGGGCTTTGTCCCTTTATTTGGACTTCTAGGCCTCTTTCAGGTATTAGGCTGTGATCTATTTGTGCTCATTATTTGATCTAAGCTTTTGGCCTCTTAGATGTTAGACTTTGTCCATTGGGGTCTCTCCTTTGTTGATTTCTTGTCAATTAAGATATTAGATTTTGAATAGGCTTTTCCTTGCCTCTTTCTTGCCCTTTTTAGTCTTTGTTCTCTGTCAAAGATTAATAAAAAAATTCGCTGTTAAAAAAAAAAAAAACACTCCATAAAAGATTCGGGATAGACCCACAAGTCCAACGGTTAGGTCATGCTCTTTGGATAAGGATTAAGAAGTACTGAGATCTTTTAAATGAGCAACAAACTGTATTTTAAGAATTTGTCTGAGAGGGTGGGTTGTTTTCTGGCGAGTCTTTGGGTTTGGATGAGAGAGTATTAGGCCGGATGGAATGGGCGTGGTGTGCAGAGTGGGGTCCCCTATCAGATGCTGACATCTCTGGTTCGAGTCTCTTCTTGGTGCCTTGTTTCTCTGTAGTAACTGTACAGCGTTCCCTTGATGTCGATTTGCTATGCTGCTGCTAGTCCTCAATGATAGTTATCATTTGGTCATTTCTGACCGTGACTATTTATTATATTTCCTAATCTGGCGAGATGTGTCAGGTAGTAGTTAGCTTTCATGATATTCTACTCATATCACTATATATTATACCTCATTGTACTATCCTTCTGCTTAGATGGATAGTGCAACGGGGGTATGATCTCAACACATATGACACTTTTGTTATCTTATTTAATCTACTCTACTCTCCATGCAAGTTGTGCATGAGTTATCACACTTTTTTCAATCTTCTTTGTTTTCCTATTTTTTTTCCCTCCTGAGGTATGTTCCTTATAGGCTGTACATTCGGTTAACATTTTTTAATTTCAAGCTAATTTACTAAAAAAAAACTGTATTTTTTATTTATTTTTGGTAAAACAGATATGAGAAACATAGGAATTCATTTTTATCTTGTTGTGGCTATTTCGGCAAAAGAAACAGCTAAAGTAGACTGCCCAAACACGACTTCAGTGGAACGGAATAAGACAATTTGTACAGCATACATCGCCAGGAAGGAGCGCGCATTAACTGCAGGCTCTTGGTCTCTCTTCCTACACAGTCCGTAGTGTAGTGGTTCAGCTATGAGAGAGAGAGAGCCGTTCGATCCCCATTTCGACAGTCATCTCCTTATCTAAGAACACTTAAGATCTCGTTCGTTTAAGGATTTTGAATTTTAAATTTTAATTATTATTATATTTCTTTTTAATTATTATTTTCATTTTTTTCTTTATCTCTCTTCAATCATTATACTTATTTTTAATTATTACTCTATCTCTCTCTACACTTACTCCCCCCGTCCCCATTCTTTAGTCCCTTTCGGGAGTCTATGTCATTTTTCAATTGATTGTATCTTGCAATTTATAATGTTTTAGGTGATTTTGAAAACATCGTTTAAAAGTGCTTATTGAGATCTGTCAAACAAGATCCATATTGCATATATTCGGTATTACCAATTAAAAGTTATAATTAATTTTTTAGCCGGGTAAGATAGAACGAGGGACAATAGAATGAGACGGAGAGAGTATTTCCCAAAAATCCGAATCCAAAATCCCAAAACGAATAGAGTCTAATTCTCACACATGACCTATAAAAAGAGTAAGAGCATCTCTAGTGGTGGTGTTTTAACGTTGGCCACTCCATATCAACACCAACAGCATGTCCATCATGTTTTAATGTTGATGAAGTCCCTTTTATCTATTGTATATTTTTAATTCTTAATTGTCACATGAATAAAATTCTTGATTATTTGCAAGAAAAATGCAAAGAATCTAGAAAGAGTACACAACAAAATCAAGACCAAAAATTGGGAAACAATAAGGCCGGAACTCCCCGAATTGATATAAGTAATGATTCATTGACGAGCTTAGGTTACTTCGCCAATCCATGAACATTCACACCTGGACTCTCTCCTGCTCGTTGACATCCCTCCAATCTCCTACTTTGAAACCCAACTATAAAACCATTAACACAAAAGAGCACATAAACCACCCCTGCAAAAAGTGAGTGCTATAATCCATTTCCTTTATCATTAGGGATTTTAGCACATCTTTTTCTTTTTATTATCCATGTAAAATTACAAGATTATCTTCTTCTTTTTTCAATTCACATGAACACATATGAAGGACTATTTTGTAATATTTCACATGAATAATAATGCATTTGAATGAAAAAAAGGAGTGCCAAATTCCCGGACCGTTATAAACTTTCATTTTATTCATAAAACAAAAAGAATTAAAAAAAAGAAGAAGTTGTCACACTCTCTCTCTCTCTCTCTCTCTCTCTCTCTCTCTCTCGTTCCTGGCGATGTATTCCGTGCAAATTGTCTTATATTCCCTTCCACTATTTGTACAATTAACACACAACTTTTTTGTCGTCAGTACCTGTGCGTTTGTTAATGCGTAGTACGGCGTATCAAATTACACCTGTTTTTTTCCTCGTCCAAAAAGATTCAGTACCCTTTTTTTGGGGTAGAAAAGGGATCCGGGGGCTCTGCTGGCCAGAGGGGACAGCAGCCCCTACCCACACTCTCAAAACGACGCAGTTTTGAGGAAAAACTGCTGGTCTCTGATAAGGGCCTTGTTTGGCACATCTTTTTCCCTTCCCTAAGTGTTTCCCCCCAAATCTCTCTCTAATCGTCTGCTAGCATCTCCCGCCAATGGGTTCCCCCATTCTTTCTCACCGACTCCAGTTCCTCCTTCTCCCTCATCAACTGTGGTTGCTTCTCCATCTTCATTTCCTACTGCTTCTGAACGATCTACCGACGCCGAACCGCTGCAAGCCGCCAAAACAACCACTACGGTATGTGTATTGTTCATTCGGTTCTTCAACTAAGCCCAATGCCGAATGTTTTCCCTTATTCTCGTCTCGAGTGTGATTTCCGCTTTTAGCAATGAACTAATAAAATGGGTTGGGGTCCTGGGTTTGCATTTTTAATTATGCATTAGACATTGGGATTACTATTTCTGCCTTATTTTTTACGGAGTCAAGCCATGTTTGAATACATATGATTGTTTTTACATGTAAGTTGGCATCTAGCAGGCAATACTCTTGGTTTTGATGATCTAAAATATAGTTAATGTTGACTGTATGAATTTTTTATACATTTCAGATTTTCATACTTGTTTATTGTTGAAATGGAGGAAGATAGAGTTGAGGGGTCTATAGAACACAGTGAAGAGTTCGTAAACGAATTTACACCGTGTATTGGTATGGAGTTTGAGTCAGAAGATGCTGCGTATCGATTCTATTGCGAATACGGAAGGATTCTAGGGTTTTGCGTTCGAAAAGACTACATATCAAAAAGCAAGACGGACGATGTGATGATTAATAGAAAATTTGTTTGTAGTAAGGAGGGAGTAAAAAGAGTGGATAAACGAACTCAGACGACATCACTAGGTAGACTAGAGACAAGAACTAATTGCAAAACATTTTTGTACATATCACTTGATCCGGCTTCATTGAAATGGACTGTGAAAAGATTTGATGTGACTCACAATCACTTGTTACATATTCCTGAAACTGTCCATATGATGAGGAATCAAAGAGGATTGATTGAGTCACAAGGTATAACTGTTGAAATTGCCGAGGCTACCGGGTTACCTCTTAAGTTGTCACATGATCTCATTAGTGCCCAATCAGGAGGGAAGGAAAACGTTGGGTTCATGCGAGAGGATGTTAAAAGCTACTTGCGTGCGAAAAGAGGAAGGGATTTACAATATGGTGAAGCACGGACTTTGTTGAGATGTTTTCAGAAACAAACAATTGATAATCCTTACTTCTTTCACGGAATGCAATTGGATGTAGATGAGATGATAACCAGTATCTTTTGGGCGGACCATGAGATGATAAGAGATTATGGGCTTTTTGGGGATACATTGTCTTTTGACACGACTTTTAGAACTAATAAAGAGTTTCGACCGTTGGCTATTTTTACCGGCTTTAACCATTTTCGTATGACGGTGATTTTTGGTGTTGCATTGATGTATGATGAAACAATCCCATCATTTGTGTGGTTATTCAAAAAAATTTTAGAAGCAATGTCGGGGAAGAAGCCTTTCACATTTTTTACCGATCAAGATCAAGCAATGGCTAACGCGATATCTCAAGTTATGCCGGATGTGAAACACGGATTGTGTACATTTCACATTAATCAAAATGCAATGAAGCATTTAGGCTACTTGTATGGGGAAGAATTCACGTTTGGTAGTGATTTCAATGCGTGCATGTTTCTCTATGAAGACGAAAAGGAATTAGAAGAAGCTTGGGAATCTTTGCTTGAAAGTTATAACTTAAAAGACAATGAGTGGATGAACAAAACTTGGGAACTTAGAAGGAAGTGGGCACATGTGTACATGAAGTTGTTTTATAATGCAAGGATGAGAAGCACTCAACTTAGTGAGAGCTTGAATGCCAAATTGAAGAAACACTTAAAGTCCAACCTCCATCTTGATCAATTCTTAACACAACTTGATAAAGTTGTTTTTGACAAGCGGTACAATGAAAAAGAAGCAGCACACGGCTCTAGAGAAAAGATGGTTAGATTAAAGTATCCAAGTTGTCCAATGTTACTTCATGTTTCCAAATTGTACACTCCTCCTATTTTCGACTTGTTCCACAAAGAGTTACATCTCCCTTGGTTGTAAAGTGATACAATCAAAGGTGTTGGGAGATGAAATTAGATGTGTGATTCAAAAGCATGGACAAGAAAGAGAGTATGTTGTGTTAGCTAGTGTGGAACTTGATGCATTGGGAGCTAAAACTTTTGGAGGAGTTCGTTGTAGTTGTCGAAAATTTGAGAGCTTTGAAATTCTATGTGGTCATGCAATCAAAGTGCTCTCGCTAATGAATGTCATGGAAATACCTGAAAAATACATATTACCCCGATGGAGGCTAGATGCAAAGAGTTGTTCATCTAAGGGAAAAGAAGTTATGGTGGAGGAGACTGATCGGAAGTTTGTAATATCGGCGCGATATAGGCATCTTTGTCCTAAAATGGTGACATTAGCGGCTCGGTCATCTGAAGATGATGAAGCATATAGGTTGGTGGAGGATACTATTACGAATTTGGGAGTGCAAGTGGAGAATATCTTTCTTTCCAAACATGGCCACGATGCGTCAAGTAGTGGAGCCGACATTGACATGGGAATAGATTCGATCGATCCTATTTTAAAACATGCAAAGGGTTGGAAAAAGAAATTCATAGACCGTGCAAGGAAGGGTGGTAGAAGACTAAAGCCTTGGTATGAGAAGTTGAAAAAAAGGGTAAAAGGTGTTCCAACTTCCACAACCTCAGTTCAATCAGGTTTACAATTACTTTCCTGTAATATATATCAAAAAAAATCTGTCTTCACTTTGTATAATATTCTTACAAATGTTTCACTAACTTGTAGGGCGTTGAACAATCCGGATCCAAGGATGACGGAACACCCTATTATCCACAAACAGCACATTTATTAACTCAAGCATCTTCTAGTTCACAAATTTCAGAGGTCTTTAGTGTACTTAGTTTCAATTATTGTTTGCATGGTTCCCCAATTATACGATTACAACTTTACATCTTTATACACTTTGCTATATTTTTGTAGGAGATGGAATTTGATCGAGCAGGACATATTACCATTGATGGATCAATCCAAACAACCATGGAGACCGAGTCATTCTTCCACAATGAAGGGTTCATTAATTTTATCATCAATCCACAATCACCCTCACTTTATTGACTCTAGATGTGAGAGGATGAATATTAGATTGTGTTCTTTTCAATTTTGGAACTTTAGTTGTGGTCGCGCTTTTTGGGGTAACACGATGAATATGAGATCGTGTTCTTTTGAATTCTGGATTATGGGATTCAGATTGTGAAGAATTATATTTATGATTGGGAACCTAAATGTGGAGATTCAGTTTTTCTCATGGGATTCCAGTACAAATTTCCGATTAATGGGTACTCCTTAGCTTTTGATTTAAGTTTTTCAAGGTTTGAGTTCCTGGTATTTGATCTTTTTGTTCGTTCTTGCCTTTTCTTTTTGTTTATAGCTTGTGTTTTATAGCTGAAGGAAAAAAATGCAGAAAAAAAAAACGCAGCAGTTTGATGAGAAGAGGTCCAGCAATTTTCCCCTCAAAACATGTGGGTAGGGGCTGTTGCCCCCTCTGGGCAGCAGAGCCCCCGGATCCGTAGAAAAGGGCACAAGAACGGAAGAAACAGAAAATATAAATTCATGAAGCCGCCTCACAATTTTTACTTTCCAACATTGCCCTTAAAAAATTACATGGCCGGTAACCAACAACTGACCCCACTTCTCTATAATTAAAATACTTTTTTTCATAATTATAATTCGGTCTTGCTATTGTCAGCCTATTAGGTTGACGATAAACACACTAGAAGATAAGAAAAATATATATTTCTATATACTTTTTATACCCTTAATACACATTCACATACTCACTATTGTCAGCCTATTGGGCTGATTTTAGAATTTTCTATTACAATTTTGCAAAGGAAATTAATTTTGACACTTCACTTTTTGTCTTTTTCTTATTTGAAATTATAATAATGCCCTTTAAAGTAGATAAATACAAACAAAATAAAGGGTAATTCAGTTATTTTACATTGAATAAAGACAAAGAGTGAAGTGCCCATAGCTAAAGTGGATTGTCAAAATCACTTTTGCAAATTCAACCCTATTTTTACATTCAGTTGGAGTATGCACACGCATCATGTGTACTTAGTGGCGATTCGAAGATTTCGGAAACAAGGGGTCATTAATTAATTCGTAAGCATAAATTTTCTAATCAATTATAAATAAAAAAACAATAACAATGACAATTAATATATAGGTTTACAAAAAACACATCGAAAGCTCAACAAGCATTTCAACTAAAAAAATAAAAGATAAATAATCTTCTTTTCAGTTTCATAAAAAAAGAAAAAACTCAAGAATTTTTACAAATGCATTCGATGGGGTTTCACCACGTAGTGCTCCAACACTTCTCAACGCCACACATTTTTATGAGGTCAATACACTTAGCAGTGGACTCCACAGAAATATATAGTGGTTAGGCTGATTAGCAATATTGAAGCACCATGTGGCAGCGATGTCCCATGATCACCAAATAATTTTTTTACAAAGAGTGAGGTGAGTTTCAAGTAAGGAATAATCTATCAGGTGTGGTCATAAAATTGTGATGAAGTGGTACTATTTTAAGTTTTACCTTTTGCGGAGAGGAGGGTGTATTAATTTCAAGTGGGGAAATAATGTCATTTATTAATTTTTGAAAAAATTCACTACAACAATAGTAGTTTTTTTTTACCTTTATGGGGTCACCGACCCCGCTACTAACATTGTGGCGTCGCCACTACATGCATGTACTGAACCTCTAGTAATTGTAGTGGCAAAATGCATTTTGCACGTCTCTTAAACAATATACAAATTTTATAATACATTCTTACCACAATCCAAAGACCCAAAAAATTGAAAATGAAAATTTGAAAAAAGAACCTCCCAAACACCCCTGTAATGTTTTCCTTTTTGGCTCGGCAATATAAAATTATTAATATTTTAAAAATACTATGAAGATTAAATAGACTAAGAGCATAATGACAAGCACCACCAAAAATCGAACGAAAACCTGAAAGGCAAGTCGCAAACAAAAATCTTTAGGATCAAAGGAAGAAATCTCAGACCAAAGACCCGAAACATCACCAAACCTCAAGATCCCACCGATAGACACCTCATGAAGACGCATATATAGCAAGCCACACCGAACCAAAAGCAAAGCCGCCAAATACCAAAGGCTCAGTTTGGATGCCAATAATATTTTGTAGGAATAACAATTTGATTATCTGGAATCAAATTCCTAGTAATTCGATACCCGGATTAATTATATTCCAACGTTTGAATTAATTAAATAATCTATTTTAGAAATCATTTATTTTGAAAATATCATAAAGTCAAACGTTTTCTTTTTATATTGATCAAGTCAGAAATCCAAGATTCCCATCAGGGGTGTGAGAGATCAATTTTTTTTTGAATTGAGAGATTAGTAAACTCATTCTCATTTCCACTCTTTACAAAATATAAAAATGTTAGAATTTCAGAATCACATTTTCATTCCCCCTTAAGATACATGTCATCCAAACACAACTAAAAGAAAAACTCAAACACCTTCGTAAACGAGGAAGGAGGTTGATCGGTGGATTGGAGAGGGGTCCAAAACTGGTGCTCATTTCATTTCCTCGAAAGTGGGCCAGGGGAACCAGTTATACTAACGAAAAGGCCATTCTTTCAAAATACATTTATACATGGGGTCTGGATGTTGAAAAGGCAAATTGTGGGCCCCGTGAATGATTCAGTACCTCCCATTATTTAATGAGAATTGTCATTCTTTCATGCAACGTAAGTCTTTCATGCAACGTAAGTCTCATCCCATGCATAAAAGATTACCAAATTTTATGCCAAGGTTTATAAGTTGCAAATGATGGCCCAGTGTTTTTTTTTTTTTTTTGAAAGGCCCATTTTGTATATGTGAACTCTCACTTAAGGCCATGTAGTAATAAAGTTCTTATATTTTAAATACTTTTTTTTTTTGTGTTACGAGACAAGTCATCATTTTTTCATAATACATTACCTTTAATTCAAAAAATAAATATTTATTTATTTTTCTTAGTGAAACGAGAGCTTAATTGGTTCACTTAGTGAATGTCCATATTTGGCATTTGGTTTCGCCCTATTTTGACCATTATTTTCTCTCTTTCTCTAGGTTGATGGTACCCACAAATGCAATATATTTTCGGGACTACTAGATAATTAATAGTGCATGTGCTCCCTCTCATATAACATGCATGTGGGACCGACGAGATGGACCCACAAGTCATATGTGGGACTGGCATTTTATGTAAGAGGGAGCACAAATACTATTCCATGCTCCGGGACACCATTAACTTGTCGGTGACGCCATTAACTTGTCTCTTCCCATATATATATATATATATATATATATATATATATATATATATATATATATATATATATATATCAGTCGGGTTCCGGTGAGGGATCCCGCATTTTAAAAAAATGCGGGACTCCCCTTCCCGATTGAATTTCGATGATCCGAGCCTCTCAAAGTGATCAGAACGTGATTTTAAGAGTCCTCGCAAGAAATCAGCAAAAAAAATGACCGGGAAGGGCTTCATCCGAGCAGTTTTCATTGAACGGTTCAAAAAAAACTGCTCGGATGAAGCCCTTCCCGGTCATTTTTTTCGCTGATTTCTCGCGGGGACCTTTAAATTCACGTTCTGTACATATTAAACGGTTCAGATTTTTAAAATTTGATCGGAAAATGAAAGTCCCGCATTTTAACAAAGTGAGGGATCCCTCACTTGATAATTTGTGTGTGTGTGTATATATATATATATATATATATATATATATATATATATATATATATATATATATATATATATTCACGGAACGGTTCAATGGACACCTTAAAAAAACACCCAAAAAAACACCCATAATCTCATTCTCATAGTTCCCAATCAAATTTTTATGATCCGAACCGTTCAATGTGTGCAGAATGTGATTTTAAGGGTGCCTGCGAGAAATTAGCAAAAAAAATGACCGGGACAGGTTTGATTTAAGCAGTTTTTATTTGAACCGTTCAATAAAAAACAGTTCGAAACTGTTCGGATCAAGCCCTTCCCGGTCATTTTTTTTGCTGATTTCTTGCGGGTACCCTTAAAATCACGTTCTGATCACATTGAGCGGCTCGGATCATCAAAATTTGATCGGGAGCTATGGGGTGTTTTTTTAGGTGTTTTTTTAGGTGTTCCCGGAACCGCCCCGATATATATATATATATATATATATATATATATATATATATATATATATATATATCCATGTCCAATTGATTTTTGAACAATTAATGCTTTGTTTGGTTTGTGTTTTGAAAAGTTTTTTGAAAAATAGTAAAGGTAATAAGTGAAGAGAGATAGAGAGAGAAATGTTGGAAGTAGGGGGAATCTAGAGGAAATTTTTTGAAAAATTCTTTTTAAAAAGGGAAGAGAACAAGGCAAATGTTTGGATCGCAGAAAACAAAAACTCAGTTGATCTGCAGCGGCATTAATATATAGAAGCTTTGTGGAGTCTTTTTCCAGTTGATAATGTATGTCGGCCTCATAGCTTAATTCTTCAAAACAAAACTAAGCTTGTATCAAAGCAACTGATAATCTCATTTGTTAACTTTCTAAGTCTGCGCCGGTTGTACGTGGTTGGCGCCTTGTACACTTTGAACCTCAGTCATGGCATCTCTTTTCCTATTGTACAGATTTCCATTTTTTATTTTCGGATAAAAGATACTTTTTTTGCCGATCACAAACAATATTGTATTAATTACAATGTAGCATTTAAGCACTTATACTATCCATTCATATCGACATCTTTCTCTTACTTTTTTGTAAAGAGGAAAAACAACATAATGTAAAATTTGACATGGTAATAAATTATTAAAAATGCAATCCAAAACTTGTATTCCGTGTGAAAAACTACGTAGTAAATTTTCCAAAAGGAAAAATAATTTTGACACTCCATTTTTTTATAATGGCACTTCAAAGTTTATCTTTTAGCGTGTCTTGATATGTACTATAATTTATACATTAAAAGACAAATTTTAAAATGTCATCATAAAAAAGTAGTGTGTTAAAATCATTTGCCTTTTCAAAGGTTCCATTGACACGCATTCAAACACACTCAATTCTCTCACATACATTATGGATCCTATATGTCCATGTGAATGGGACCCATAATGTATGTGAGGTGTGTCAATGGAGTTCATGTGTACCTAGCATTACTGATCCTATTTGGACTTTGGTCCACTTTGTGATATATTGAGTCCGAGAATTCGTACCGAAAGAATGGGTACCAATTTGTACGACGACTTGTGGAGTTCACTTTTGGTTTTCACACGAATAATAATCCGAACAATTCATTAATTCCAAATAATTTTTTGAGTGGCCCACGAAAAAAATCAACTCCATTAGATACGTGTAAGTTTCAATCAGAATTCAATGGAGCTGATGTTTTGCATGACTACTTGAACAATAATTTTAAAATTAATGAACGATTCGGAATTTTTGTGTGGGACCCAAATGTGGGCCTCACATGCTATTGTACATTTTCAGTGTCCAATTTTTTGGTGCGACTAGCATTTGAGTTTATACTTTAGGGGGTAATTCGAAAATGGGTGTTTGTTGATGGGGGTTGGATATGATTTATCCCTAAATTTGGATGGGATTATCGTATCCACCACCCTTTTCTTTCTTTTTTTGGCACAACGGAATCCTTTTTTTGTTTTTATCGGAGTTGCGACGGAATTACTCCACCATTTTCTTTGTGCACAGTACACACACCCCCGTCTTGCTCTTGCGCACACTATACAGCCTGTACAAAATCCCTCAATGCCGTACCATTTTCTGTCTGTTATAAAAAGGAAACACCATCCTCTCTACTCTCCATGACCGCCCCCAGGCCTCTCTCTCTCTCTGTCTCTCTCTACAATGGATCTCACAACGGTGAAGCTCCAAAACCAGGACGTCACTACAGCAACGAATAGTGTGACCAAATAGCCCAACTACAGCAACAGTGGATCTCCGCTGGTATTACACCGCCACCAAAAGAATATTGTGAAAATTATTTTCCTATACAAGAGCTCTCGATCTTTTCCTACTGTAAAGTGTTGTCCGGAGAAACTATGAAGGCACTTTGCGAAGTGGAAACGGAATACAGGGCTTCCAACGGCTACTCCGAGAACATGAATGTTGCCAAGCTCCGTCGCGTTGCCATAAACGCGATTGAGAGGGTGATGAACTGATAACCTATTTTTTGCTCTATTTGTTTTCGATGTTGAATAAACCTTTTTCATCCATGAATTTATATTTTTACTTAAATCTCTTTTGCTTGTAAAACATATACTGCGATTGGAACTCTCTGTTTTTTTGTGTGCTTTGCCTGTATAATCTTCAAAACGGTGTTGGCAATCAGATTTGAGTCAGGTTGTGGGAGTTTTTGTGCGTTTTGGTGTTGTGGGAGTGGGAGTTTTTATGTCTTGTTCAAAAAGAAGATGGGAAACATGTCTTGCTCAGTCGTCGTTCTGTGGGAGTTTTTGTGGGTTTTGGAAATTTTGGTGTTGTTTTGGTCTTGGAGCTTGTTGTATTGATGTTTTGGTGTAATTTGTGCGGGCTTTGGGAGGCATATGATTAGCTTCAAGGGGGGTGTCAACATGATTGGAATGTTCCGATGATCCCGTTTCCCCTTTGTCCATTATTATTTTTTTCAAAATTTAAGTTTAGATGATTAATAGTAATTCTTTCGGTAAGAAACCGAAAATGGGGAAAAAGTGTTTTGGAATAAATATTTCAGTCCATACAAATTGAGCCTTGATAATTTGTGTATTGTTCATCTAAAGTTGGAACTTCATTTCAAAAATTTGTGTTGGATTTATAAGAGGAAAATTAACGCTGATGCACTTGTAACCTTTTGTGTTAGTTCTATAAGAAGGAGAATATTGACGCAATTGTACCTTATCTTGCCATCAACTATTTGGATTGCTTCATCTCTAGAAACAAATTGCCGGTAATTTTAGTTTATTTCCGAGTTTGGTTCATAATATGTGTTAGGAAATCTCTGGTTGATTCCATTTGATTTTGGAACTCATTTTCAGGAACTTATGTCTACTGAGAAAGATAATAATAGACTTCTACTTATCGCTTGCCTTGCATTAGCATGGAGGACATGGAATTCAACCTTCGACCTTGTCAAGTTTTTGGTAGCCAACTACTAGTTTTATTCTTTGAATGCATTAGTAGCAATTGATATTCATCAGCGTCTTTCTTTTTTCAATAGAGGAACAGAAAGCCAGAAACCAGCAAGGTTCAAGTTTCGAAAATGGAGTCAACAATTACCAATGCATTGCAATCACGAATGCAACCGTCAGATCTAAGTTTATTAGTTCAATTCTTCATTCAGCTCTTGGAGTTGAAACCAGAGAATTCATTGCTGCAACTAGTGTATCAGATTATCGTCAGATCTCAAGCGCGTAAATAAAATGATGCTTGAGTCATTTTACTTTCCTTTTTCTCACTCTTGACTACGCAATTGTTTTTGCTAATAAGTTTGAACTTATATTTTGAACATGTGTGCGTGTATTATGACTAGGTTAGGGGTGTGTCTGGATTGGGTGTTGTCTATTTAAATTTTTTGGGCTGCTATTTTGAGTATCATTATTCTCGGTTAATTTACTTAACTCTAATCAGTCACTTATTTTATACTAACTTTCACTTCATGTAGTTGGGTCCGTTCGATATCACAGTTTCCATTTTCTACAACTGAGAAAAACCAGATTATCCCATCTCGTTTTAAAGTCCCTGAAGCACCAATTATTCTGTTTTCCTTGTTTGGTTTGAAACAGTGGCATTTTAGTTAAGTGTTGAATTGACATTTCGTTCAGGGTGCTTGCAATGAGCCGAACTTTTTGGGGATGACATGACCCACAGTTCCCATACTTTTTAATCCCTAATTTTTTGACGGGCATCCAACTCGTCCATCTTCAACCCATAATCCATGTCTACTTGTACCTACCCAAAACCATCCAAATCCGTCCAAGGTTATACACGTATTTGGTATCTCGATTGTAGATTTCTGTTTTCTTAGGTACTTCATATTTTCCTCTTGCATCCAATCTTGCTGCTTAGAAAATACTTGAGACATAGTTATGTAAGGTTTCCTGATTCTTGCTCTGTTTTTAAATCGTCAGACATTGGATTCACTCAGTTCACGCCGTCAACCATCGCAGCAACTTCTGTTCTCATTGTTTCATTGGAACTGTTCCCGATGCAAGCTGAGAAGTTTAACAGGGTCGTTTTATCTTCCGAGTTCATTCGAGAGGTATATTAAATTTACTAGTAATTATCAATCTCAGTAAAATATTAAACTCCTCCTCCACAACACACACTCATGCATGTACACACAGTTATAAAGTTCTATATGTCCTTTACAGGACGAGGTGTTTCGGTGCATGAATGACATGCAGAATAAGTTTAAGGGCGATAAGGCCTTGACATTGTCAATTGGTCGTTGGTATGGGGAAGACATTCCTTTTATGAACTTTGAACTGCACTGGACTAATGGCCCTCAGCCTAAGGTAACCTCAAAGCCCAGCCTTTTTACTATTAGCATAGGGTGGGAACAAATAATAATGTAATATAAAGAAAGAGAAATTTATTTTCTCTAGGTTGAATGAGCAATAACAATCCTTTTTCTTTTGACGTCCTCTGTTTTTCCATTGGCTCTGACATTTGAGGCAATTGAACAATGAAATGTTTTCGGGCTAATATTTTCATGAGAAACTTAACAGAGTGATGGTTGTGTAGTGAACACATTATGCATGGCGTTAATGCCAAAAATGTTGGAAATTATTTGAAATAACTTTTTTGTCCTCATCTGCTTCTAATTGACTAGCATTGATTAAGAGGGCAAAAATGTCATTCCAATTTGATGTTTGTAACCCTAGCACTATCAGTTTTCGTATTAACACCGATTATACTTTTTGTTTTTCTGCGGAGAGCGGATCGGTCTATTAATGATAGTATTTATGTACCATCAGTTTTCTGTAATTTGTTTTGACAGGAGGTGGAAAACTTGCCAGCCCTGATTGCACTACCTTGTTTTAAGGTAATCTCTCTCTTCCTCCTTATATGTTTTATATGTGTGTTTATACAAAATTGCCACTCCATCATCTGTTAAATAGATAATTCTACTTTGATTAACAAAGCATCTATGAAACCAATACTAATTAAAGCATGCACAATGTGCACATGTTGAGAGTGAATGGTTGGGTCAGAATTAACAAAACATCTAGGAAATCAGCAAGCACAATGCACATCTTAAGGACTAGAGTTGGGTCAGATGTACAAAGCGGGGGTTACTTAATTTGGCAAGTGAGGGTCCTAAGATCATGGAGCTGCTTGGACGTTTGCTAATGTTGTTAGATTTTAAATTTTGAGAGAGAGAGAGATCCCTATGTTGTGCCCCATTATTTGTCAAAATTTAACACATTTAAGATTTAACAGAGATGTTACATACACAACAATCTAAACACGTGTGTGTGCCTCACATGTTTGTGAGGGATTGCATTTGATGTTATGTTTGAATTATTCACATGTTTGTGGGGGATTGCCTTTGATGTTGTGTTTGAATTATTGTGTACCGATATATTTTGCACATTTAATGAGGCAACAACCAACCAAGTGGTCTTGCTACCAAATAGCTCCTTCGGTCTTTATTTTCTGGTATTTCAGCTATGTGTCATTTATTTTTTGCAAGTTAGCTCAGGAGGCCCATAGCTTACCGGTGGCTAGCGGGGTTGCCTAAACCCCGCCTACTAAGTGCATCTCCAATTCTTGACATCAAATTGGGGATGTCAATTTTTTTTTGAAGGCTGATATGGCATTTTGGCATCTCCAATTTGACATCAAAACCTTATCTTCAACTCTTATATAAAGTTCTATTTATTTGACATCAAATTATTCCTCTCCAACCCTTATGTCAAAATACAAATGGTCATTTTTAAAATTTGACATGGAGGAGGGAAGTTGTCAAAGTTGGCATGAGAAGGCTTGCCTTCAAATTCACGTAGGAATTGGCATCAAAGAAGGCTGTTGGGTTGGATTGAATTTTGGTGTCAAATGTTACCGTTAACATGTCCACGTAAGATTTGACCTCTCCCGTTAGAGATGCTCTAAGCATACGTACAAATGCTCTTCTGATTAATAACATATGCTCTGATCTCGTTTGCTAAAAAGAAAAAGAAATTTGGTCTCACCTTCATTTAACACAGCCCTTGAGAATAAAAGAAAAAGAGCCATAAAAACATTCAACTCCTAAAATAGCTCCACATTTGGTTTTGTGTATTCTCATCTATTTGGCATGGCTTTGTTTTCGTTCTATATAACTGCCTTCACCTCTTCAATTGTGAGATTGATATCTCCATTTCAATAATTATGCAAATTTTTACTATAATACATCACCAAATTAAAACATATATTTTTTTCCCTGATCTCAAACTTAGTCTAATTATTGGTATCTTTTGATACATTAACAACTTTGGCATTGAATTTTTTTATTTGGTTAAATTGACGTGAGCACTCATTCTAGAAATAGAGAGTGGATTAATTTTCACTCTTTTTTTTTTTTATGTAAATACACCTCATTTCTTGTCTTTAATTGTAAAATTGCCATAATTTCCCTTTAATTTTCATTCTATTTTAATAAACTCGAGTATGGGTTTGTTTGTTTTTTTTAGAGAAAAGGACAAAAAAAAAAAAAACCTCAAGTTTTTGGTACCACAAATTAATAAATCTATAATGTTAATTTTCGAGAATCAACAATCAGGAAAAAGTAAAGTGAAACTACAAATGGTTGTGAAAATCGTTTCCTAAAAGAAAACCCCATTTTATTCATGAAATAAAAAAGGATTTAGATTGGGTCCAAGAATGCCTTCCTTTTTTGTTACTGGTAACACACACACTTGGTCCTTCAATTTTTCTCGTTTTGACAACCCCTCTCTCTGCGGATCAACAAAAAAAAATGAAAAAGACAACCACTCTCTCTCTCTCTCTCTCTCTCTCTCTCTCTCTCTCTCTCTCTCTCTCTCTCTCTCTCATATGTAGGGTTAGCCCATTCTAGTTTCTTAAAAAATGAACTTTTAAAAAATGAAGATAATTTCAAGCTCAAAAATCATGCATTTACACAAATAATTTTCTTACTAATATGGATCTTATTTGATAGATCTCATTGAGATGTTTTAAACGATGCAAAAAAAATTGAAATATTATTTTTCATTTTCATTATATTTGAGTTTGAAATTACATTTTTTTTGAAAAAGAAGGTTTAGAAAGAAAGCAGAACGGAGCCGCTCGGTAAATGCTCGTTCCTATAATATGTTTCTGTACAATTGCCTATTCCACTTAACTGCATTTTTTTTTTCCTATTCATTAAACCTAATATAGTCTATCCTATGGGATTTGGGGAGGGAGATGGGTGCTTACGAAAATCGAATCTTGCTCATCTGCATGATAAGGGAGGCACCTATTATACTCCACTCCACTTGCCACTTAACTAGTGTTTGGACAACGTACAATAAAATAGTGACCAGTTTCATTTGCTAAAATAGCTACAACCAAAGTTAAGTAGCCGTTTGGTCTATGAGTGACTTTTTAGTATGTTTAATTTGTTCGGAGTTTGTATTTTTATTTTTTCTAAATTCTTTGTAATTATTGTGAAACTTTTGTCTTTTTTTTATTCGTCTCACCTAGTCAAATCAATAATCCTTAAAAAGTTGACCAAAATTCACAAATAGCAAAAGGTCAAATAGTCAACAAAATTCAAAAGATAAAAAAATATGGAGGTTTGGGGTGTTTAGAATGACACATTTTTCTGTTTTTCTTTTTTGCTTCCAAAAGGAAGTAAGGGACGAAACGAGCTCAGGTACTCTCCTAGACAGTTTTGTGTCCAGTCATGGTTGCGGATCTTATAGCTAGAGTGAAAGCTTTGAGAAATCCTTGGTTGCAGATCCGCAAATTGGATAACACATACGTAGGCTCCGTTCCGGAAATAAATAAATAAAACTCTTATTTTTTAAGAAGGTAATTTCAAGCTCAAAAATTATGGATTTATTAAAATCTAAAAATATGCAATATAGATCTTGTTTAAAAAATCTTGATAAGATCTTTTATACGATCCAAAAAAAATTGAAAATTTGTTTTTCATTTATATTATTTTTTAGTTTGAAAATGTGAAATAAGCTGCTTATTTTTTAAGAAGGTCTCTGGAACGGAGCCGTAGTACCTTTTGCGCACATTCGGGCCGTCCAAAAATGCAACCGACGGTTTGGATTGAAACACACTTTTTCTTTTCTTTTTCTTTTTTCTTTTTAAAAATCCGTTCGGTACTTTCAATCCGGACTGTCGGTTACATTTTTGGAAGGCCCGAATGTGCGCGAAGGGTACCACGTTAACTGTACCTTATTTGCACCCTAGGATTTCTCGAAAGTTTTAGATAGGCAAACGGATGGGCTTTTTAAGTCAACCATTTTAGATACTCCTATCTCTCTATTACAATATGGTCCTCTTTTTTATTTTCATTTTTTTGCAAAATGGTACGAATTTTATTGTGGGATAGTACTCCATTACAAAATTTAAAATTAAGGACAACTATTGACCCGCAAAGGATCCAATAACAGTCAAGACTTTAATGCTTTGTTTGAAATTTGAGGAAAGTAAGAGAAAGAAAAATGGGAGAAATTAAGAGGGAAATTATACTATTCACAATTTTAGATACTTCTATTTTCTCTCCAAACCAAACAATGGGGAAGAAATCTTTTTAATTTTTCCAACCTTTCTCTTCCTTTATATTAGTTCCAAACAAAGTACTATAAATTTAGTGAATCATGCATTCAATAAGTTATTCACAATTTCATCTACTATTTCTTAAATACACCTTGTTGTTTAAATTTTTTCAAAAATATTAGTAAGGGAATGACTATAGGTACAGGATTTAATCAACCAGAAAATATATTGAATTGTCGTGGGACACACACCATGGACCAGAATTCTAAACACAAAAATGGACAAAGTCGATCAAACTCTTAACGATGTCGGATTGAGCTAATTTTAAGATTTACTTAAATTTGCATTTCCTGCAAAATGAATTCTTCCAATAATCCGTGCACAACCCATCCTGGGTCCCACCAAAATTCATTTTTTGGATGGTAAATTCTGTACCTCTAGACTTTTCCTATTGCTAATGCCATAATCTATCTAATTTCCATATAATACCACATATTTCGAAAATAATTTTGAAGAAACTAAATAGTAGGAGTATATTGGATCCACTCACTTTACACTTATAGGTGCCTATGCTTTGTATTTTTTTTGTGTTTTTTTTTATAGTAGTAATATCTTTGATGTGTTCTGTTGTTATGGTATTGTTTTATATTTTATGCATGAGACTTGCGTTGCATGAAAGAATGACAAATTCTATTCCGGTAATAATTTCAGCACTTTTCTTTAATCCAAATTCTCTCTCTCTCTCTCTCTCTCTCTCTCTCTCTCTCTCTCTCTCTCTCTCTCTCTCCATGTGAAAATACAAGAGTCTCCTTCATGTATGAACAAATGAATTAAAAAATAAGGACAATTTTTTAATTTCACATGGATAAGGTTAAAAATGAAGTACCCCGCAATCCATTTCCATTCTGTTTTGATAATGGGTGGTTAATCATTCACGGGGCCCACAAGTTTTCTTTTTCATGTAGGTAGGTATACAGATAGATACTCCTATATACATGTCCAAAAATGGGCTTTCAGTTAACAGATTCCTCCATGGCCCACCTTTGAGGAAATTAGCCCGACTTGGACCCCTCTCGATTCAACCCACCAACTTCCTTCCGCATCCATTTCCGCCATCTCTACATACATGAGTCCGCTTGGAGAGAATAAATTCTTGGGAAATGACGGCCCAGGATGTTTTTTTGATAATTAATATTCGTAAAAAACAAGCTAAGAATATTTTTTAATATTGAAAATATCCTTGACAGATATTAATTATCAAAATACGTCATTGGTCGTCATTTTTTCTAAATTCTTTACACCGTCGGTATAAATATTTATTTCCTCCAAATTAATTACATTGCATCACGTCGCCATATTTTATTAGTTTGGACAACTGTTTTGACACGTGTCGCAATGCAATTAATTTGAAAGAAACAAATGTTTACACAGGCGGGGTAAAGAGTTTATTCTCCCGTACGTTTGGAATGCCTCAAACACTAATAATTTTTTTATTTTTAGAATTCATTTTGTAGCGCCTCAAACACTAATAATTTTTTTATTTTTAGAATTCATTTTGTAGCGTAGTTTCCAATAAAAAAAATCATATAGTCCATCTCGTTTAAGAGAATAAGAAAATTCCTTCACCTTTCAATTTTGTTTAAAAGTTCACAAAAAATATGAAAATAGTTTTTTTTGTGAGCTTTTAAAGAAAATATGAAAATAGTTCATAGAGTCCATCTCGTTTAAGAGTAAGAAAAATTTGCTTTGATTGCTCATTCAGTTTTGTTTTTAAAGAAAATTTTCTGAACTTTTTTAAAGAAAGTTTAAAAAAAAAATTGCAAACTCTTAAATAAACTATTTTCATATTTTTGTGACCTTTTAAAGATTAAGAAAATTCCTTCACCTTTCAATACAGATAAAAAGAAACAAAAATATGAAAACATTTTATTTTGTGAACTTTCAAGGAAAATTTTTACCATTTGTGATTCCTCTATATATGAATTTGCAATCAAAAGAGTAAATTATTTCCGCTAAAGCTAAAACCAAGAAAGCAAATAGAAATTCCTTAGAGAAACATAACCTGGCAATAAACTAATGGACCTTTCCCACCGATTCCTGATAGAGCTTTTGCTCTTATAGATAAACCTCAGAGCCTACAACTTATGCAATTCGTATGCACTCTTAAGGTCAAGGAGATTAATTATGTGCCTTAATCAAGTCGTACGCAGACTATTACTTAAAAATCTCATTATTGTACAATTTCTTTGTGCATTCTAGCTACGTGTTGACAGGTCTGACGAGTTTAAATCTCTAATTTTGTTGAGGGTTTACCAAAAATATACCACATAACTTAAGTGTTCTCTAATATTTTTCCTAAAAGGAGGATATATACATCACAGTATTTGGTTTGATTTTGTCGTAGGATCTAAATTCTTTATTTTGTTTGAAAAGATTGGTTGTTGTGGTGGTTAAAGGTTGTTTGTTTGTATGTAACACTGAGTATAAATACTATTTATCTTGACACCAAAAAGTACGTGGGAGTATATATTTAAGTTTTCAAAATGCTACCAGCTTTTTACGCTTATAAGTTGCACGAGCTATTTGAAACTTATGTATTGTGACATATAAAGGATATAATAATAATTAATGGATGCAGGGGTATTTACCCGAAGGTTTTCGGCCGGAACCTTACTGTGACTGGCGCATACGTAATGGTGGCATGTTGAACCCAGTAAAAGATCAAGAACAATGTGGTAAGCAATATTGGAATTCGATCTGTTCGCTCTGAACAGAATTGTTATGTCAATTATGGAAAGTCAATCCATTTTATTTTTTGTTTTCCTTTATTAGATAGAAGGAGCCCCAAGGCCATTTCTATACTGAATTTGATATTGGTGAATTTTTTAATGTCTCGAAATACATCTGATTAGGGATGGCAATGGGTAGAGTATGGATTGGGGACTCAAGTACACTCCCGCTTGCCAATTGAGGGATCCTTTCCGGTACCCCTCTCCATCGGACCATCCTCAATGGAGATATTGGACATACTATCAGAACTGTCTCCCATCGGTTATTCGGTTTTTCAAAAAATAGTGCTAAAACCAAAAGTAGAAGTATATCATAACCACAACTAACTAATGTCAAAAGTGTAGTAATTGAGTGACATTAATAGTACTAATATAGTAACATAAGAGCAAAGTGGTAAAACCTAGAGCAAAATTCAAACCATGCTTGCTCCGTAACCGATTGGGGACTTGTATTGTTCCACTATACCCGCTCTTATCAGGTAAAATTTTGGGTGATTCCCACCTCCAAACGGAATGCATACAGATGGGTATGAGGAAAATTGTCATTCCTATGCATGTATGATCACAAAATTTAGTTTAAACAAAGATATTGAATAAATTTCATCATATAAGTTAAAACAACAACTTAAAACTTATATTTAGTTGGACAGATTTAATAAATGACAAGATTTTTGGCCGAACACATCTTAGGGATGGCAATAAGTGGGGCATTTTGATTTAACTTCATGCTTCAATCATCAATTACGCTAACCCACCGGTGAAAATTACTTTATTTTGTAAATCATTTAAGCAATATGGTGAGTCCCATTTAATGAAACGACCCTGCTATTTCAGTGAAAGTAGAACAGAAGCCTCTCTTCTTTTCTGTTTTTTTGAAAGTAGTTTAGATTTTTTGGTTATGCTAGAAAAATTGGGGCCTTTTCTGCCGGAGAGGGCCTAAAGTAAATGATTTAGCCAGTAGCCACCTTACATTTGAGCTGCCACTAAGCGTTCAATAAAGCTAAACATACCATCCACTCATACTTATCATCAAGATGTAAAGCACATTCGTTATTCTTCGTGTTTTCTTTCATAACGATGGGGCTGTGTCAACTGTCAAGAGAGAAAGTAGAAAGTAAAACCTAGGTTTTTGTTTTATATATGTTGTTGGAAAAATGGCAAAGGAAATTAACAGAGGCTGTGCTGGGCCATTTATTGTGTAAAATTTCATCTTGTAAATTTTATTTTTGCAGATATGTGCTGGGCCATTGTAACAGCAGAGGCTGTTGCTGTTGGCCATAAAATCAAGCACATGAAGACGGATTTATTGGAGCTTGCGAGTAAAGAATTACTCGACTGTTGTGAAGTAGCTGAAACATGCTACCCAAATAAATTATCCCGCGCATTCAATTGGGTTGAAGCTAATGGCATAAGGTGGGAGGAGAACTATCCTTTTAAAGCTGAGAAAGGTGACTGCAAGCCTAAGACTGAGCAAGAGGTGATCGTACAAAATTGTAGTTAATGTTTTTTATAATTATTCTAATATAGAATAACCTCACATGTGTAGATAAATTATTAACTATATTTATTTTTGTCCTTTATGCTAGATTGAGACAGCTATTTGGATTACGGGATGTGTGAAGGTTGACAGTGAGAATGAAGAAGAGTTGATGAAGGCTGTCGATAAGCAGCCCGTAGCAGGAGGCATATGTCTCTCAGACGAGTTCAGGGATCTTAAAGATGTAAGTTCAATTCTTCTGTAGTAGTTCTTCTTAAAATAATTAATTTAAAAAATATTTAAATATTCATCATCTTTATTCATGTCATTTAAGATTTTTCATCCCGCCCTTTTTTCATACTTATGTTTTCATCCCTGCAATATGTAAATTACCATTATTACCCTTTTATTATGATATCTATAGGAGTTGATATATACATTTATTATTTCCTTAATTAAGGGGATTGAAATGAATATCAATTTCTGTAATTGAATAAGATATCATACGAGGATTTCAAGATTTCAAATGTTCAAATTATTTTAAATGATGTCTAAGCCGATATCATGGTAAATAAACCATCTACATTTACAACGTGAAATATTTAGAACATAGACAAATAATTAATTAACCACGAAATAGTTTCATGGTAAACATTTCAAAAAATTAACCATGAAATGATAGGAACATAGATAAACATATTTCATGGTAAATAAAATAAATAATTTATCATGAATTAGTAGAATAAAACTAAACAAAATCAAAATCGAAAAACCCAGATCGTGGCCTTCTGGCATTAACTCCGATCGCGGCCACCACTGCAACTACGTTGTTCTTCCACGGACTTCGCAACAATAGAGGCCAAACTAGTGTGGATTTTTGCCGGTTTGGGGTGGATTTTCGCCGGACTAGTTTCATGATAAACGGTTCAAATAATTAACCATGAAATAGTTTCATGGTAAACGATCTAAATAATTAATCATGAAATGATAAGAATATAGACAAACATATATATTTCATGGTAAATCATGGTAAATGAAGTAAATAATTTACCATCAAAATAGGTATTACCATGGTTAAATTACCAATATGATTTTGAGATCCAGGCCCAACTCTCACCGACCACCGGTGACTCAACCCAGCCCTTGCCAATTGAAAATGAAACAATCAAAACAAAAAAAATGTACACAAGTCTGTTGCAAAAATTGTAATTTGTTTTCAAGAGTTGAACTATCTAAAACTCAATTTTGAGTTCAAAATCGCAGACCCAGATCATGAAAACAACACCTCAAAAATGCCGGATTGTCAGGACGGCGACGGCACTCGTCGACGGCGAGATCAACATAAAGAAACGTGAGAACACTAAAACTCAAATATACCGCTGATGCATGTGAGAATGACGATAGGCGATTGAATGACGACCGGAAGAACGTCGTCCACTACAAGAAAAAGTATGTTTAGTGACGAAAAAGTGGCGACAAAATTTAATTTCGTCACTAAATGAGTATATTTGGCGACGAAAAAATAAATTCGTCACTGTTTTGATAACTTCCGCGACGAAATTATTTCGTCACCAATTATAACTATTTAGCGACGAAATAAAATTTTCGTCGCCAAAAGAGTAAAAATTGAGACGAAATTCTTTTTTGTCGCCAAAGATAATTATTTAGTGACGAAAAAATATTTTGTCGCCAAATGAACCAATTTGGCGACGAAAAATATTTTCGTCTTCTTATTACGTTTTCAGTGACAAAAAATTTATCCTTTGGTGACGAAATTTATGAATTACGTTTTGTCACCAAATGTATTTTGGGCATAACTCTTTGCCCAGAACTCTGATTGAGATAATTTAAATTGGGTTTGAACAATAACATAAAGAGCTACGACTTTAATGTTTATCAAAAATGCTAATTTTAATGTTTAATGGTTCAAAATGCCATTCAAAATATATTTTAATGTTAAATGTATGTGTTATATATTAGATATTTCAAACATATGCTGAAAATTTTGTATGGTGTAGTTGGTTAAAGCTTGCGTGCAAAACCTAGGAGACTCAGGTTCGAAACCCAACAGGAGCGAAGAAAGTGAGAATTTTTACACATATAAGAATGTCTTTTGCAACGAAAAATTTCGTCACCAATGGGTCACCTTTGACAAGCCAAAGGGAATAATTTGTGATGAAATTTTTTTTCGTCAAAAAAGCACAATAGGTGACGAAGAAAATTTCGTCACCAAGTCATTTTTCCGTAACAAAATTTTCGTCGCCAAAAGGCACTATAGGTGACGAAAAATAGATTTCATCGCCAAGTAGGAATCCTCAACAACCTTTAGTTAACAAATTTTTTTTCGTCACCTATATTATTTGTGACGAAAAACATATAATTTGTGACGATTTTCATTCGTCACCAAATGCAATTTTTCTTGTAGTGGTCGTTGACAGGGGTACAAATCGATGGTGAGTCAAAACTACATCTATCCCCTAAGTTTTCGTCTGGAGCTTCCGCAAAAGTACGACGCGGAGGAGGAGGTAGGAGGTGGAACCGTGGAGGAGGCAGCGCCGTTCTTCATCACCGGAATTCGCAAACAAGACGACTGGTATGGGTTTTCAAATGGAATGAGTTTCTCCCGTACGTGAAGGATTTTAGGATAGGGAGCAAGAATTTAAATGGATTGGTTATGGGGATGTCAAGATTCTCGGGATTAAGAGGCAAAAATTTTGGGGGATCCATCACCGGTAAAAAACGCGAGGACGGGAGGAGTTAATTTGTCGTCCCAAAATTCATGGCTATATATATAATAAAAGGGCACTTTTGGTATTAAAAGAGAGGGAAGATGAAAACATAAGTGCCAAAATTAAGCATGATGAAATCCTACAAATAGTGAGTTTTGAAGATGATTATTTAAGTCTCCCTTAATTAAAAGCATGCATTTATTTTTATGTAACAAAATAGAAAAAGAAATAGTATATGATACAATAGAACTATAAAACTCATGACTTGCCTACTTGGCTGCTTGCTATACCTAGCTGAAAAGTTGGTACACTTGTTCTTGATCATTTATATTTGTTTGTACCATAAAAAATTTGTAACTTCTAGTACTTCAAATTTGGATAACCAATGTAGGCGCGGTCAAAATTATCAACTCATGTTCAAAGGGAGACTGTTTGACCCTTCAATTAATCACGGACAGGTAGCGTTGGGGCCCGCGAAGGAAGGAATGATGGCCCCAATCAAACCCTTGCTCAAGGAAGAACAATTGACCGCCCAATGGTGAAGCGACGCGTATACAGATGATACTGAAATTATCCCCGCGGAAGATGTCCGCGGGAAGGTACCGCGGAGGCCCGCTGGTCCCACGAAATTACAAAGACCATCTTAAAAGTAGCTTT
Source organism: Rhododendron ovatum (assembly GCA_019656835.1). Lineage (NCBI taxonomy): Eukaryota > Viridiplantae > Streptophyta > Magnoliopsida > Ericales > Ericaceae > Rhododendron > Rhododendron ovatum. The sequence goes on along the minus strand of CM033790.1, from coordinate 21,302,836 downwards.
GGCAACACAAACCATGGCGAGTGCCCGTGGGTCGCTCGAAGCCTTGTAATTACCAAAAAGGTTGCATTAAAAGAATACCCAGGGTTTCGCCCCGGCCCAGAGGCAGAGCCTGGGAGGAACCCCGCGGGTGAAGAACGATCGCCGCAGGTCACGACCTTGTTCTAGCGGGAATTGGGAAAGCTCTTGTGGCTTGGTGGCTTAGAGTGGAGGTCTCCCCGCGGGAATACCAGTCGGCCCGCAGAAAAGCTTCCGCGGGAAGGCCAGTTTCCTCGAAGGCTAGAAGGTACGAGGGGGACACGTGTTGGGGTCTAATGGGAGCGTCGTCCTGGGCTTGACCTAGGCCCAGGTGCCCTATAAATACCCTGACATTCCCAACGATGAATGACGACCTTTTTTCGGGAAAGAGTGAGTGAGCACTGAATTTGAGGAAGGAGAACATTCTTCCTCATAGAAAAGGAGTGACCTCATTCATTCAACTCCGGAAAAGGTCAGACACCTCGCGGAGAACAAGAGTGACACGTTGCCTCTGTTCCTTTCGTACCTTCTGCTCCTCTTTTCACCCCATAAGATTTCTCACCCTTTTCTCCCGCTAATCATCTACCAATTGCGCCTCTCCAGCTCACGGATATTTACACGTGAGCGATCCCCCGCGAAACCCGCCTCCTACATTAAGGCAACTCTGCTGGGGAGGTGTCTTTTGGTTTATGGTTAGCACTCGCTCCAAAGAATACGTTGGACCATCGCGTCGACCAGCAATGACAGCGCCAGATAATACCATACCAACCCTCGAAGAAGTCGGAGAGACCAACAATGCGGGTGTAGTTGCACAAACGCTGCGGGCTCTCCAGGACGGGCAGCGCCAGTTCCTTGAGACGTAGAAGTAGCTGCTCACACCCTTCAAAGGTCTAACAGAACTTATTTTGGTGGCCCTTCCGAGAGCCGCGACAAGCCAAGGAGACGAGCCCCTGCAGCTCCACGCTGGAGGCAGCAACAGTTAGACAGCACAACCTCAGATCCTTTTGTCCTCCCCGCACCCACTGCACGAAGTCCTGGTAGGAGGAATAGCAGGAAACCCCGCCGAAGCCCGCGGAAAAAAGCCCGTCGCTGATGGAACTAGCACGCCTTCAATGGGTCCCTACATCACAATGGCGGAAGTGCAGGCCTTGCTAACGTAGCAGAAAGCAGGCGAAGCAAGCCAAAGAGAGTCAATCGTTGCCGAGGCCAGTACCCCCCCAGCGGAACAGTTCATCACCTTGGCAGACGTGTAGGCCCTTCTTACCAGAGAAAAAGCAAAGATGATTTTGCCCTCACTTCCAAGCCTAGACATCCGACCCCCATACCCTGTCACAATCATATCACTGCTCTATTCGGAAGGGTACATCCCACCGAAGTTTGTAAAATTCGATGGTAAAGAAGGCAATGCAAATGAACATGTGGTTCGTTTCATTGAGTCCCTTGGGGCCCATGCATCGGATATCAATTTGCGTCTCCGCGAGTTCTCAAAGTTTCTCACCTCCCGCGCATACACATGGTACGTCAACCCGAAGCCCTATTCGATAGCCACTTGGGAAGAAATGGTGAACAGCTTTTATGCCAAATTTTTTCAAATCCGCGAGAAGGTCACCGTGATAAGTCTTACAAAGGAAATTCAAACGGGTGGAGAAGATGTAGTTGATTACATTAAGCGATTTCAGGATCGCGCGGTTGATTGTACCGAGTCAATCAAAGAAGTGCAGCTTGTCGAAATCTGCATTGCCGGAATGATGGATGAGTTTAAGATGTTACTTGTGAACTTGAAGTTGAGAACTTTCTCTGCTCTCTTAGAATCCACGTACAACATCCGCCACGTGGTCAAGCTGGCTAGAAAGGAAAGTTGGAAGGGCAAGTCCGCGGTCGCCGCCTCAGCCGTCGCGGACGTGCCGCGAGGACAGCAAGCCGATGGCGGAAGAAAGCGAAGGGAGCATGAGCCCGGCCCAGCCCCGGATTACCCCTGCAACATGGATGAAGTTCGCGCCTTGGTAAATGCATGGGTGGCGGATGGTGAGTTGGAACTTCCTCCAATGGAATACGAGCCGACGCGAGAGGATCGAGAGCATCCGTGGTACTGCATGTACCATAGGCATACCAAGCGCCCGACTAGCGATTGAAGGTCCCTCAAGAGACTGTTCAAGAGGAAATAAAACGCCAACGAGCTACCGATAGGGTAACGAGACATCCGCATGGAACCCTATCTGGCCCACAGAAACCACAATGAAAAAGTTAACATGGCGGAATGCTATCCGTTCATGTACGAGGATGAAGATGAAATGAATACCCACTACTATCAGGAAGAAGAAGACGAGGAAGAATGGGCTTGTATGGTCTCCTGCCATGAGATCATTAAAGAATTTGAACGCGGCACGATTCCCACAGTTACACCAGATCCTAACAGCGCAGCTAAGACATTGCAAAACAGCATGAAGTTTCGAACGTTTTTTGATGGTTTCGGCTTCACCCCGGCCGCGAGGTTGGAGATAACCAAAGCAATTATCAACATTGCAGAGGTCCACCAAGAATCATGCATGTCTGCGGAAGGGTCCGTCCCACGGACAATCCGCGACGAATCCTACTCTGTTACCTTCTCGGATGCAAATCGAAGAATACCGTACCCCCATAACCGCCCCATGTACGTCACGTCCCGCGTCAACAGGACAGAATTGAAGAGAACTTTTCTGGATGGGGGAGCTTCTATCAATCTTATGCCCCTTTCAACGTTCAGGCGATTGAGGATCCAGGATAACCGGATAGTGGAGTCACCAATCACCATCACGGGATTCGGAGGAGACCGAAAGCAGTCTATGGGATATGTTGTGGTGGATTTAGAAGTGGGGGCAATTTGCTCCGCTACTAAATTCCATCTCATCAATGCAGACTCAAATTACCACATCATCTTGGGACGAAGTTGGATGCACAAGTACGCTGTCGTACCATGGAGCTGTCATCAATGCTCGAAGGGAATATGGGCAGGCAAGAAAATTGCCATTCGCGCCTCGAAAAACCCGTTTGATACTAACAAGGTGCACCTCTCGGACGCAGTCTACTTTTCAGAGCTAAACGAAGTGTCCCAGGCAATCACCGCCAAGCTGTGCGGTGTAAAGATCCCAAAGTGGGAAGATATCAAAGATGATAAGCAGGAAACTCGAGCAAGAAAAACATCCGCGGCAGAGCCTCTGGCTCCCAGAAAGATCATTAAGACGAAGGAGGAGGGCAAGACGATGTACCACTTATGACGGTCCACCGGGGTAGCGACCGAAGAAACCGCTGGCCCCGGCGGAAAAAGTACCGCAAAAGAGGAAGAAGCTGTCCAATAGCCAGAACCCGCTCCGGAATGCATGCAGGACCAACCCAAGCTGCAACAAGAAGTGCTGGAAGAAGTAAACCTAAACAACGGGTGGGCCAATAGAGATTAGTGTTCATAAGCATGCAGCTGAGCAAGGAATTCTGCGAGAAGCAGATTACGCTCCTATGCAATAATTTTGATGTCTTCGCATGGCATTACGAGGAGATGCCAGGTTTAGACCCGGAGCTAGTTGCGCACCATTTGGATGTCTTCCCCAACTCTAAGCCAGTAAAGCAGTCTCAGCGAAGGTATCACCCAGATTTGGATAGATAGATCAAGGAGAAATCGAAAAGCTGCGTAAGGTGGGTTTCATCCGCCACATCCAATATCCCGAATGGTTAGCAAACATCGTCCCTGTTAAGAAGAAGAATGGCCAGATTAGAGTATGTGTCGATTTTCGCGGCCTCAACAAAGCATGCCTGAAGGATGAATTCCCGCTCCCACATATCGATACATTGGTGGATGCCACATCCGGACACCAGATGTTCTCTTTCATGGATGGGTTCAGCGGGTACAACCAAATCAAGATGGCATCAGAAGATGCGAAGAAGACTACCTTCCAGACCCCGCTGGAAAACTTCTACTACGTTGTTATGCCCTTCGAACTTAAAAACACTGGGGCGACGTATCAGCGGGTCATGACTGCAATTTTTCACGATTTGATCCACAAGATAGTAGAGGATTACGTGGATGATCTGGTGGTGAAGTCAAAAAAGCAAGAAGATCACCTCGTGGACCTAGCCACCGTGTTTGCTAGGTGCAGAAAATTCAACCTCAAAATGAAGCCCTTCAAATGCGCATTTGGTGTCACCGCCGGAAAATTCTTGGGCTTCCTAGTGCACCGCTATGGTATTGACGCGGACGGGGCCAAAATAAAGTCCATCACGGAAATGGCCCCACCGCACTCGCAGAAGACGCTCAAATGCTTACGAGGAAAAGTTTCTTACCTACGACATTTTATCCCCGCGTTAGCGAAAATAGCAGCACCCTTCACGGATCTACTAAAGGGTAATGCAAATTTCGAATGGAAGCAATAGAACCAGCAGGCCTTTAAGCGAATCAAAACAGCGCTAACCTCCCCGCAGACAATGGTGGCTCCGATTGTGGGAAAGCCATTGATACTCTACGTAACCTCCACCACAAGATCCATTGGGGCCCTTCTGGTGTAAGAAGTAGATGGGACAAAGCGCCTAGTCTACTACATTAGTAGAAAAGTCCAGGTAGCGGAAAAGCGATATTCGGCCATTGAGCGGCATTGTTTAGCCCTTGTCTCTACCACACAGAAGCTCCGACACTACTTCCTGTCCTTCCCCGTACAGATAATCACCAAGTGTGACTCTATAAGGTATCTCCTATCTCGACCCGCGCTCATAGGCCGGGTCGCTCGGTGGCTATTGGCACTCGCAGAATTTGATATCTCATGTGTTGCACCAAAAGCAATCAAGTGCCAAGCCCTGGCGGACCTCTTGGCTCAAGTTCCTAGCGGTCAATGCAAGCCACTAGAAGAATCCCTACCCGGGGATGGTTTCAAAGCTCTCGCGACCAGCACCGATGATTCGCCCTGGACGCTCAACTTCGATGGGGCCGCGGGAAATGGAACAGGTGGCGCGAGAATAGTGTTACAGAGCGAAGAGGGGGAAAAGTTCCACTTTGCGTACAAGCTGAGCTTCCCGTGCTCTAACAACGAGGCAGAATACGAGGCATTGATTTTGGGCCTGGTGGTAGTAAAAGAAAGAGGAATAAAAAACCTGAAGATAGCGGGAGATTCAAAGCTAGTAATCCTGCAGACAGAAGGAGTTTACGCGCTAAAGAAGCCGACATTAGCATCGTATTGAACAACAGTCCAAAAGTTGATGAATTTTTTCAAAAGTGTCAGTATCGTCCATAAACCAAGGTCAGAAAATTGCTTTCCAGACGCCCTCGCAACACTGAGGGCAAGGACCGAATTCGAAGAAGAAAGGGCTTGTATAGAAATTGTGAAGATGTTTGAGCCGTCCGCCCTAGAAGATTTTGCCGAGCCAACAGAGGACTGGCATGGAGCCATCAAGATACAACTAACCACTGGGGTAGAACATTTATCCACCGCAAAGCTCTCGTGCTTCGTTATTTTGCGCGGAGAATTGTACCATCGTGCTCCGCAAGGGTGGCTCGCGCAGTGTGTTGACGCAAAAGATGCAAGCAAAGTCTTGGATCAAATTCACGACAACAACTGTGCGGATAACGAGATAGCCCTATACCGAAGGATTCAGAGACAAAGTTACTACTGGCCTAGCATGAAGAGGGACGCGAACTTAGTCACTAAGAGCTGCACGTGGTTTTCCTTGTACGCGGCCAAGCCGGAGTGTCTGATGGTGGTCACCAGCGATCAGGCAACGGATTGGCGGCACGTCTATATCGATTATCTCCGAGAGGGATCCCTACCTACTTAGCGGACTAAGTCCGCAAGGGTGGTCCGCGGGGCACGACGATTCTTCTTGGAAAAAGGAATCCTATTCAAAAGAACCATCGATGGAATGCTTCAAAGGTGTGTAAACAAAGAAGAAGCAGGGGAGGTTCTTAAAAGGACCCACGGAACAGAACATCAAGGATGGAGGAAACTTCATGAACAACTGATTCATTAGGGTATTTCTGGCCAACCATGGAGGGCAACTCGAAGCGACATGTGCAAAGGTGTCAGCCGTGTCAGAAGTTTGGCAACTTGGTTTATGCCCCTTCCGTGGAACTGCACTCAATTCGCGCCCCCTATCCTTTTCACATGTGGGCCATGGATTTGGTCGGGCCAATCAAACCGGCCTCACGAAAAAATAGGTGGATCCTGGCGGCGATCGAGGTTTATACCAAGTGGGTTGAGGCTATGCCAATGAAGAGGGCCACGGGGGAAGCAGTGACGGCATTCATCAAGGAAAACGTCATTTGCAGGTTCGGCATACCCAAAATGATTCTCTCTGACAACGAAACTCCATTCATTAATCACCATGTGGGAAGCCTCATCGATGAATACATGATTGACCACCATACCTCCAGCACATACTACCCGCAGGGGAATAGACAGGCGGAGGCGACGAACAAGACTCTGATAAGGACCCTGAGTAAGCTTCTGGACGAGCGCAGCGGGACTTGGGTGGATCATCTACCCATAGCCCTTTGGGCTTATCGAACTTCAAAAAGGAAATCCACTCGCGCTAGCCCCTTCAGTCTGGTATATGGGGCGGAGACGGTTTTGCTCACAGAACTCAGTGTCCCTTCCACACGGATGATCCTTGCAATGGAGAGCTTCGTGGAGGGAAGAAAAGCAGACTTGGAGGCCCTGGAAGAAAGGAGGGTTGCCGCAGCCCTCGCTCACGGGAAGTATTGGGACCTCGTCGCGCGCTACTATAACAAAGGCGTGGTGCCGCAGGTATTCAAGGTTGGGGACTTGGTCTGGAAAGTAACCACGGCGGTAATGAGAGACTTAAAGACCCCGAAGTTCACGCCCAGATGGGAGGGGCCCTACGAAGTAGTCAAAGATTCCACGAGCGGATACTACCACCTGGCCCGTGTAGAAGACGGATTCCGCACGGGGGCCATCAACTCGAGATATATCAAAAGATTTTACCCGTAGGGGTCGTGCAATTTTTTCATTTTAGTTTGAAAGTTTTCTTTCTTGTCATTTCACCTCTTGTAAGATACGACAGAATTCAAATGATGAAATGGTATTACTCTGTGACCTTCCCTAAAATTTCCCGTACGTTTGAATCGTTAACCCTTATGTCAATTTTCAACGAAGTTTATGTCAACTCTCAATGAAATTTAAAGATTGCTGCTTTCCTTTTCTAGCTGCTTAATTTATGTATTGCGACGACGAGGCATGATCACGCAGAGAAAATATCTCCGCGGTCTCCAGGCCTCACGATCGTCAATCTTACTTAATAATCATCATTCAGAGAGCCGCGAGGGGTCAGAACATGACCTGTGTACTCCAAATCAATTGCTAAGCCGCGAGTGGTCAGAACATGACCCGCGTCCTTACAACTTAAATGATTACCATTCAGAAAGCCGCGAGAGGTTAGAACATGACCCACATGATCCAAATTTGGGCAGTAGCCATTAAGTCACGGGTGGTCAGAGCATGACCCGTGTATTTCAGTACTTGATAATTATAGGATATAGTACTAAGTTACGAAAGGTTAGAACATAACCCGCATACTTCGATTCTAAATCGAATGGAGGAAATACTAAGACACGAAGGCTCACGACATGGTTCGCTTGCTGTGATCTCGACAACCATTAAGTAAAGATTATGTTAGGAGACTATCGAGCGTGACTCGCAGCTCGAAAACCGGTAACCACACGATTATTCAAAGATCCTTTCTTTATTCATAAAAACAAAAAATGGAATAGTAGTATATGTGTTACAATAGTTAAAAAAAATTATTGGGGGGATGGCAGCGAGGCCTAGGCCAGCCAATCCGCGAAGACAAGCTCCTCCGGGTCAGGGTCTTCAAGGTTCAACGATGCCCAGCGAGAGTTTGGAGTTCTGGCCTCAAAGCCACCCTTTCCCCTACAGCTCTAAAAGCTTTTTGGAGACGCCAGGGGAGCCAGCCGCGACCCTATCCAAAAAGCTTTCAGAGAAGCGGAGCCGGCGACTGGAGGACTATTGGCGAGAACCCGACGAAGTAGAAGAGGACGCGACCCCATGCTGACCCGCAGAAGAGCCCCTCGCGGCGGAAAGAGGCTCGAAGTCTTCTTTTTCCCCTCCCTTCAGAAGTTGTGCCGCTGTCATGGAGAGCGGCTCCGCGGCGATATCCACCTGGCTGACAGATTCTCCAGCTCCCATCTGCGGAGGAGGTTCGCGGAGCTCTAAAGTTACTGCATGGGACGGGGAAGGGTCCCGATTAGTAGAATAAACAATGATGTGGCCAGATTCCTCGGAGGGAGAAGAAGACTCAGTGGAAACCGTGTTGGGGTCTCCACCAAGGTCCATGATCGAAGGTTCGTCAGGTAGCGTACCTCCTTCCACCACGGAAGCACTGGGTTCCACATGCGGATAGAGAGCCGGCCCGGTATGAGGTTGGACCAGCGGTAATTCTCCTGCCTCTTCCGAAGAAGTAGAAATCTCCACTATGTCGACATCCTCCCCAGCGAGTCTTCCACGGACACGAAGGTTTGGGTTGCCGGGGCTTGCAAGCAGTGGCTCAGCGGAACGTGATCAACATCATCGTCGTCGTCATCATTATTATCATCACTGCCACCGCCAACGCCCATGTCCTCATCCTACTCCTCAAAATCCTCCGCTACTGTTCAATAATAAAAAATAAAAAAAAACGAGGAGGTAATGATGAATGAAAAATGATGGTAATGGGGAACCAGTTCGACCAAGGGTGGATAGATAACCAAAATTAAACTGTTACTTGCAAAACGTCGCCGTTTGACAGGGGAGCCCGGTTCATCTTCTGCAATGTCCTCCAAGGCGGCATGTTTCGCCGCCACAGCCGCGGCGGCTGCCTCTGGCTCAAATGCAATGAAAGTGCTTGGGTCCAAGTCTCGCTGCTGAAAGAGGAGAACGATGCTCTTAGTGAATGGAAAACGACAAGAAAGGAGGTCAGAATTTCGAAAAGGACAGTCGAAGAGATGCATACCGGGCGAAGACGCTTACGACCGTGACCATCCCCTGCCGCGGATGCTCTTGAAGACGACGAGCGCGATGACTCTGTCGGAGCAGGGTGCGGCGCCCCTCCTTGGGCACCCCGTACACGGACACGCCTTGCGACCACTGGAACTGGGGGAGGAAGGCCCAGTGGTAAGGCTACATTTAAGGGGGCGACGTCTGTCACCACCCACATGCTATGGGGCCCGTTCCAGTTAGCCCCCCCGGACTTCAGCAATGGCCCGTACTGAGGTGTCCCGTGTACGAATCTCAGGCACCTCTAGGGCCTCCGCCTCCTCGTAGACGAAAAGAAGGAAAGAATCCAAGTTCCTCCTCCAGAACTGACGAAACCTTAGAGTATAACGCCCAACATCATCTCTGCTAGGAATTGGTAGATCCCTGAGCCGCGCGAGGATATCGGAGGTGTGTGGCTGCGTGAACCGAAGCTGGGACTCAACAAAAGCTGCATACTGGTGGGGCAGGCCTGGGGACCCCTTGATCAAAACTCAACTGCCTCACAAATCTGTCTGGGCGGTAGACCAATACCCCGTGGGCTTCGTTGTTGACAAAAGGGAGCCACCCTGGGAGGGCGATGAGAGCGGAATTAATGACCTCTCGAGCCATCGAATTGTTGCCACTCGCGGCGGAGAGAAAAGAGCGGGTAGTCAAAAGGCATTGGCCAAGGCCAACTACCCCCGGGGTAGTAGTTCCGTAGGGACGCGGAACAAAATTTTCCTCGATATCACACGCCCCGTACCAGAGGGCGTCACTGATGGTACCGAACCATCACTCTGACCGCGACTGGCTGGCAGATGCCAGGAACTCATGCGGAGTGGGGGCAATGATGGGAAAATGCTCAAAGAAGTAGGTAAGAAGGAAGCTGGTGTGCACCATGGAAAGATGGTCACACCTACTAAGGGACCTCGCGAGGTCAGCATGAACCAAGTCCAGCTGACAATGAAGTGACCCCAGGAATAGGGGAGCCAACGCGATGCACTTGCCGCGTGCCAGGAGAATAGCAAGCAGAAAGACCGTGGAGGAAGGGCTGTCCGCGGGATAGTCCAGGAACACGAAATAAGAAAGAAAGAAGGCGAAGAAGCCAGTCATGTGGAGCCTCCCCTCGTGATGCGGGCCAGCAACGAACTCCCACAGGACACCCGGAACCACCGTTCTCATAGGTTGGAAATCATTAAAAAAGAACCGAATCCAACTCGCAAAAGAAGTTTTCTTTGGGTTCGCTGCACTGGCCTTGCGAACACCCTGAGCAGTAAAAATAAGGCCATACTAAGCTTGCTTACCCAGCCGCCGCAATTCTAGGACGTCTTGTTGGTCCGCGGTGGAAAGGTTGTTGGGATCCAGGAGCATGGTCCCACGAAGAGGAAGACAGGTGAGGATTACCACGTCCTCTAGAGAGAAACTGCTTTCCCCCCATGCCCATGCAAAAGAATGTGTATCAATGCTCCAACTTGAGCACGCGTGTTTCAGGTTCCTGATGGCCGCTCCTTGCCGAGAGATGTTCAAGCTTCGCGACAGCATTACGGCATCGTAAGTACTGTTGGCCATAAGAATCTACTTGAGGGGCGCATTGTTGACCACCTCATCGACCCATTCCACCCAGTCAGAACGATCGCCACGGGTCGCGACCTTGCTCTAGCGGTAATTGGGGAATCTCTTATGGCTTGGTGACTTAGAGTGGAGGTCTCGCCACGGGAATACCGGTCGGCCTGCAGAAACGCTTCCGCGGGAAGGTCAGTTTCCTCAAAGGCCAGGAGGTACGAGAGGGACACGTGTCGGGGTCTAATGGGAGCGCTGCCCTGGGCCTGACCTAGGCCCAGGTGCCCTATAAATACCCCTGACATTCCCAATGATGAATGACGACCTTTTTTCGAGAAAGAGTGAGTGAGCACTGAATTTGAGGAAGGAGAACATTCTTCCTCAGAGAAAAGGAGTGACCTCATTCATTCAACCCCGGAAAAGGTCAGATACCTCGCGGAGAACAAGAGTGACGCGCTGCCTCTGTTCCTTCCGTACCTTCTGCTCCTTTCTTCACCCCATAAGATTTCTCACCTTTTACCCCCGCTAATCATCGACCAATCGCACCTCTCCAGCTCAAGGATATTTACATGTAAACGATCCCCCGCGAAACCCACCTCCTACAACCAACAAGTACTCCACTATCATAAGATGTGTTATGAGAAGTTTATCCCATGCACCACAAATAGGCTTATTACAAGGCTTGATTTTAAATTTAAAAAAATGTCACAACTTTTAAATTCATATGTATTCTTTAAATTAACGTATTTATCACTAGCCGAGATCCATCAAATAAAATCCATGTTTGAAAATTGTTATGTAATAATTTCATGGAATTATATGCAATATAAGTTTATTGCATTTCCACACAAATAAAATTAACATGTTTAGGAGAAAAAATGCACAATTTGATTGATAGATAGCAAAAAATACAAATGTGGAGGGAAAGAAAATGACAAAATAAAACACAAATTCTCTACCTCAACCAACACAAACATTTTCACCAGATAGCCTTGCGTGTTACCCTTGGAATTTAGATTTTTTATGCTATATATATAGTTTGATTATTAACTTCAAAGAATTATATAAGTTGTAAACCTCTTTTGGTACAGCTATTTATTCCCTTGACTAAAAGTTTATACAGTTTTACAAAATAAGCTATAGAAAGACTGCCAGATGAATTACAAAATTGTCCATAATAGCTCTCTATCAAGGGACTCTTGGAATTAAGTGCTCCTTTGTTTATACACGTTTATAATAGCTCTAAATAACCAAAAAGAGTTTCAAATTGTCTATATAGACTTTGTTTATGTATTTCTCTCTATAGCTATTCAACCCTCTGAACTAAAGTAGATTTTATTTTCTTATTGTATGTTTGTTAAATAGGAAATCTATGAAGGGAGTGACAAATATTGGACAATGGAGGGCCCTAAAGGGATTGAGATCATCCAAAAACATGCAATCTTGATAGTAGGATATGACACTGATTTGAAGACTGGGAAGCGATATTGGATTATCAAAAATTCATTTGGCAAGAAGTGGGGCATTGATGGCTATGGAAGAGTTGCACGTGCTTCTAGTCTTTCAAATAATAAAGGGTCACTAATATGTCACACTCGCTATCCAACTTTTGACTAGTATGTTTTCTTAGGATATTTTTGGTTTAGTTTGTGAAGAACAGATAACAAATAGGCGGTTTGATGTTTGTTTCAGCTGATGAGTTGTATTTTCTATGGGTTCTATTTTGTCTAATTGTTCTAGTCAGTTTTCTTCTTCTTGCTCAGACTATACTTGAACTGGTTGTATGATCTTTTTATCAATATTATGTGCCAAAAAAATATACTCCACTCCAAGTTTAGTCTAGTAATGCTTTGTAGATGGCTCCAAATTACGGAAAGTAAATTTGGCTTGAAAACACCAAACAAATTCAAACTTCGATTGCCTCTTAGTTTTGCGGTTTTTTTATCTTTTGATGGCCTGAATCACCCCATTTGAGGAAAAACAATATTTGGGAAAATCTCAGCTCTAGGAATTTGATGGAAATAGTTTTGACAACCGACTAAAAGCATCTTCAATTTTTACCTCAAATTTTCGTGGGTTTTTCGGCCAAAAGCCCCTTAAATCAACCTTCACCTATTATAAACCATGGGCTACCCATCTTCTAATTGCCCAAGCCCATAACTCCAAACTAACCTTTTCCATCCACATATATAAAACGCGAATGCAGATGCAGTGTACAATGTTCTTTCGTTAATGAACAACGGCAAATGTTCTTTCGGCCAAGGAGGGTTGATGTCAGGCATGCCATGCGTATCAACCGTAATTGCCCTATCCTTTCACATGATCTTTTCCGCGGACGACGCTCTGCTTTTTCTGAAAGTTTAACTCAAGGAATGACAGGAACCCTTACTAAAATGTTCATAGAAACCCAGAACGACGATTTGGAAAAGCAACAAAGAGGCTGTGCCATTTATTTAACCATTTATTCATCCATTGATTATCAAAACCTTAACTTCACACATATGCACTGTAACTTGTGGTGAACATGGTGGACGGGTTCAATCGGAAGAATGGGGCGAGAGAGAGACAGGGGGGTTAACACACAAATCGTACGTACACAAATCGCAAGTACAGTACACAAATCCATGGAGTAAACACACAAATCTCTGGTACAGTCAAAACCCACACATCAATATACTCGAAAATCAGCAAAAAAATAATCACATACACATTAGTCGGTTAATCGAACCTTTTACCTGAGTTAATCGAAGCTCAAATCGGTTGCACTCACCAAATCGCCACCAAATCGTCTCTACTCGTCAAACGAAACAAAAAATGGTGGGCGGCAGAAATGGGAAGCTGGGGATGAGAGAAGGGGGATAAGGAGGGGCTGAATCGTCAAGTTTCAAGGGGTATTAGGGGGAATAAATTATGGGGACCTCAAACCCCTATCCATAGATAATACCGGCGATTCCCCCCTTCTCCGGTCTTAGCGAAGAAGCGGCGTTAACGAAGACCCCCCCCCCCCCATTTATCTTCCCAAACAAGGGTAACGAGAGGGGCCCAGGGAGTTAGAAGGGGTGAAACTTAATCCCCCTGGCTAATAACGCATCCAAACGGGGCGTAAAAGCCATAGACCAAGGGGCGAAGGCTTTAATAAATAGAAGGAAAACACTATCATCAACAACAACAACAACAACAACAAAAAAAAGCAAGATTTAATTGAACCCGAACTCTCTAAATCCAATTCTTCCTATCGCATTTCCTCTCGCCTTTTTAGCTTTTAATTATATTGGTGTGTGGAATGGATGGATTTATGATTCACTACAATAAAAGTGACAAGTACAAACTACAAAGTTCAGAAAATAAAAAAATATTTAAAAAAATCTGCTGTTTTTAGTTCGTTCTTAGTTTCTTAAGAGACTTTTTTACCAAATGTGGTTCAAAGTTTTAGTTTTTCTTTTTCTCTAGACTAAGATTGAATAGAAACACAACTGTTCAATGAAATCGTAAAAAACATCACTTTACTAAAAAAGGAAACCGACTTTAAAACGTCCATGCAATGTACGTGCTACTTTTGAATGCATTTCATTAGCTCGAATAATCAGGTAATGAGATAATGAAGCTTATTTGTTGCTTTTGACTAGCTAAAAACAAGTCTCCCATATATAGAGGACTAAATCACAAACATGTGGCGTGGCTGGCCTGGCAACAATCAAGTAGACTACTGCCACATTTCTGAGCACAAAAAAAATTAAATAAAAATTGGGTCCGGTAAAGCAATCCTGTATTTGGTGAAAGATATCCTCACATGTATCATAGAGAATTGCTTCAGCTCTTGTGCATCAATACACCAACAGCATAACAGGCCATAAATTGGACGATGACATAATTAATTTTCCTCCCAACTACCAAAATCGTCATTATCGGTCCAATAACTTACATCGTACTTCCATGTGATGAAACAAACATACTAAGCACTAGTGACCTTTCCAAAACCATTCATTCCCATGATTGCGTGAACCTTCTGAAACGAAAAAAGAAGGAAGAAAAAAATAAAATCCAAGTCAGATATTTGTAGAACTTCGTAGAAATTAATTGTCAACACCTACACAATCAAATGAAATACCAGCTTATATTGTGTCCAAGAAACAAAGCACGAAAGAAGATAAGATCTAATTCCTAAGCAAATATACTATCCCATACAGTATTAATGGGTTATATCAGCAAATTACTGGAAGAAGTTTTTGAAGGATGGGATCTGATTTACCTTGTTCATCCTCAGGAGGTTTAAGCCTAAAGGATAGCACCTTCACATCATTTGCCGTCCACCACACCACAGCTTGATAGATCTTAATCGTCCCTCCATCAGCAAGATCCTTGGCCTCGAAGGTTAAATATAACATGATAAAAGCGCATAGCTTAGACAGTGCCATTAAAACCTTCACAAACTCCAGCTCACTATTTGCATCCTGAACAGCACTAGATGTCATCATGAGGTCGCTATTACTATTAATTGAATTTAAAACATGAATATAGGACTGTTTGAGCCAAACCGATGACGAAGTTACAAGCTCCCCCGGCCGTGCTTTTTTCCCCTTTTATATATAGATATATATTTTCACAAAATGGCATCTAACAATTGGAGTAACATTGCCAAAACACGCTTAGAGCATCCCCAATGGGGATGTATTTTGGAACCGGATGGATAGTTATTTTAGATGAAAAAAGTGGTTAAAAGTTAGTTGGATGTAAAATAGAACTCACCCCTCTCCAATGGTGAGATATAAAAAAAGGATGGATAATTAACTAAATTTTCCTCGTCCTTAATTTTCTCCAACTTTCTTAACCCTAATTTAAATACTGTTGAAAAATAATTTTGGTATCTGATAATTGAGGACTTAAAAAAAAATTTAATTCCGCAAAAAAAAAAAATTACTTCCGTCCCAATTTTTTTTACTTCTCATCCACTTCAATTAAGATTTTAAAAAAAAAAAAAAACTCCAACCGGCAGCCCGGCCCACCCACAATGCCTTTTCATCTCTCTCTCTCTCTCTCTCTCTCTCTCTCTCTCTCTCTCTCTCGATCATCCATCCCTTGCCGATCCAAACCCTCATCCAAACCCTTGCATCCCGATCGGAAATCACCTCCAGATTCGACCCCAACTCCCGCCGTCGTCATCCACCTCACGGACCCCCTCATCTCCTGCTTCCTCACCTCCAGATTCAAGATTTGCAGATTCCGGCAAAGTTCAAGTTTTTCCGGTCATTTTCCGGCGACTCAGGTATACTCCGGCCGTCCATTGTTCTGGTAAATTAGTTGATTTTCTGACCTGGCGGGGATGGAAAGATGCATCTAGGGATGGATATATCCATCCCCACATAACTCAAAGCTATTTTCCATCCCCGGATCCATCCCCATTGGAAAGCTGATTTTTGATTTAGGGCTGGATAATAACTATGACAACCCCTTTTCCATCCCCATTGGGGTTGCTCTTAGAATACTTAAAGATAGCACTAGCATTGCTATCTCTCATTAACTGTTGAAGATGCCCTGAAAAAGATAGCTACAACTATTTTTAAGTAATAAATGTATAATTATATTAGTCAAGTAATATATAAGATAAAAAGAAGAAGAGAAGCAGCCCATGAGACCATCTGAGTTGTGCGAAGTTTATTATAGCTTTAGCTTTGTGTACATAGATTGAAACCAAGATTTATCTTTGAAATCCAAAACCATCGCATAATTATACTGCATTTGTTCTACCATACATTGGACGATCATTTGATACTTCCCAGCTATGCAGCACAGATACGGGATAGGACACGACAAAGACAAGCGTACAAGTCATTTCTTTGAAAATTAGGACACGGACACGGACACGTCGGGGACACTTCAAATGTAAAGTGTATTTGTATTATAGAGGTATATTATGATTTCATAAAAACGCCAGAGATATTTTTAGGTGTCCTTAGCATGTTCCAAAATCCAAAAGTGTTGCCAACATGTCCTAGAGTATCTACAAGACTACAATGTGTCTACCTAAAATAAATTCCATAAAATCATTAGAGAAGTATTTAGGCATGTCCAATACGTGTCCGGAGAGTGATAAATTCAGTAAAATCATTAGACAAGTATTTAGGCATGTCGAGCACGTGTCCAGAGAGTGTCATATCGTGTCTGTGACCGACGCGTGTCAGACACATATACGTGAGGCTGGTAGCTATGTCTGTGCTTCTTAGCTTCGCAGTATATATTTTCATAGATGTTTAAAAAAATTCAAAGAAATACAGAAATAGATAATTTTATCTCACATTCTATTTTTTGTAACTTGAAGGCGGTCTGATCATGTGCTTTTCTGATAACCAATCAACGGATTCTTTGCATGGCCAAAGTGGGCCTACAATGTGCCCCGATTTGATTAAAAAAAAAAAGGGACCATAATCCAGTCTCCAAGAAATAAAAGGGCAATGTGTCCTCTCTCTCGGGGTGTGTTTGGATTGAGCGAGTTGGAAAGAAAAAAAAGCAAAACTCTTTCCCCCTAATCACTTGTTTGGAAAGAAAGGGAGAGAAATGGAGGGATAGAGTTTCCCCTAAACCCTCACTTTTCTAATCTATCCAAAATGGAGAAATTTGGAGAGAAAAGAAAAGTAATTACTCATTTTGTAAAACAATAATTCTAACACCACACACAACTACACACCCAAATACACACTCAGAATAGAGGTGGGTCCCACACACATTGGATGTGTAGTGTGTGCGGGCTCCACCCCTATTGTGAGTGTGGGTGTGTGATTGGGT
Source organism: Rhododendron ovatum (assembly GCA_019656835.1). Lineage (NCBI taxonomy): Eukaryota > Viridiplantae > Streptophyta > Magnoliopsida > Ericales > Ericaceae > Rhododendron > Rhododendron ovatum. The sequence continues at coordinate 21,285,497 of CM033790.1, read as the reverse complement.
ATGTAGTTGGGTGTGGTGGTAGAATTATTGTTTGCAAAATACCCAAATTGAGAGAAAACACAATCCTTTCTTTACTTGTCTATCCTAAGTTACCAAACGGCCCTAAGAGCTCCAGAGGTAAAAGTTCCTTAGCAATACTATATGTGCATACCAAATTTACAAAACACTATGGGAAACAGAAACAAAGTTATACTTTGGGGATATTAATTGTAAGAAATTTTTTATGAGAAAGAGAAACAAATTCTGTGGGTATGTTATAAGCATTTTCCCTAAGTTTTATGCCTTAAACAGCCAGGGTAATCCATAAAACAGGAACAAAAGCAAACTGGAAAATAGGCAAAACAGAAACAAAGACCTTGAAGCGACGGTTGTATTCCTCCACCGCAACCTGCGAGAACATCTTGAAATCCAAGCCAGTCTTGTCGCTTATGACCATCCGATAGGCATAATGTACATCAAACCCCTGAAAAGAGGGCGGGGGGAAGCACCAAATTGAAACAAAACAGAAACAAAAAAAAAAACGGAAAACAAAATGGGGAAGAAAGAGTATTATAGGGGCCGCGTGTGATGTTTTGTTTTATTACTTACATCGCTCTTCTCAACTGGTACGGTTATGTCTTCATTGTCACAACCACTATCATCATCACTCCACGAATACGCCCTTGGTGATCCTGAAGGAGGCAACTCCATGTCTGGTTTTTTGTCCCCAAACAACTGAACGAGGCCAAACTCATCGTCGCATAAATTTGAATCTGAATCTGAATCTGGAAAATCCAGATCAAACAATGCATCCCACATTTTCGAGCAACTCACGCGGCAATCAATAAACAGAGAAAACCCTAGCCACCAAGCCTCGCCCTAAAATCCGTGGGGATGGATATATATCTTCTGTCCCGTCTCTCCAACGGCCCGGGAGGCCGGGATCCTCTGTCCGAGTTTCCCTAACCTACCCTTCTGTACCCCCTTTCTTCAGCTGTCTCGTTGCCCACTCCAAGTCTCATTAACTTTTATTTCCTTTTACAGCATCTCCAATCTAATACTTTGTTTGAGAGTATTAAAATATTATGTTTTATGTTTTATTCATAAAGTAATTTTATAGAAAATCACTATTCTTATTTACTTCAATCACAAACCCTCTATTTTTTCCTTTAAAATCACTTTACGAAAAAAAAATCTTTTTTTTATACTCTCATAAGGATATGGTTTGTATAAAAATTTAGTAAGAAAAACTTACAAGGACAAAAATTTCTTTTAAAAAGGTGAATAGTATTATGGAGATAATCCTCTATATTTTCTTTTACCCTCCGAATATAGAGGATCAAAATCCAATACTCTCAAATAGAGGAGGGTTGAGAGGATGGGTTGGAATACTTTGATACTCTCAAATAGAGATATAGAGTATGGGTAGGAGATGTTCTTATAATTCCCTTAGGGAAAAAAATCAAAATGGTCCATGTAGCTAAGTGTTTGTATCAACTTGGTCCCTGTAATTTTAATTGACTCGATTTACACTCTGTATTTTCTATTTTGTTCTAATTTGGTCCAATTGCTAACTGTTGTTGGTCCGCCATTAAGTCTTTTTAACAACAAATTAAATGGATGCAGAGGTGGAGGTAGGGGTCGAGGCAGAGATGGATGCAGAGGTGGAGGATAAGGCAAAGGAAGAGCCAGAGGTAGAGGAGGAAAGGCAATGATTAGTAACAGGCCATTGTTACTAATATGGGACTACTCAAAACTTCAACATTCCTAGTCAGGAATCAGTGCATAGGCCAAGTGTGAAAAATGAATGGAATGACGGGACACTATTTTTTGTAACCACTTGGATTGTTAAGTTAGATTTATTGTAACCTAGTTGGGTGGTTTGTTATGTCTATATATTAAGTTATGACTTGCTAAATTTGGAACTGAATTTATATAATATTCTGACTTTTGAACATAGTTCTTTATCATGTTGTGACTTTTGGATCTATATCATGTTGTGACTTTTGGATATCGTTCTATATACATTTTCAGTACTATGCAAAAAAAATAAGACATCTCAATATTTGTCCACAAGTTGAACAGGTAGACAATATCAGTGGTTATGTTGCCTCATGGCTGATAATGAAAATGTTGAATTGGAGGGCAATTTTTTGCAAAAAATTATAACCAAATTTCTTCTCAGGTGCCTCCTTATCAATGGATTATGAAAAGATGAGCTGTATTTTGGTTCAAATGTATATTAGGGCAAGAGGGGAATGAGAGAATTACTGTTTTAACCCCAAAAAAAGGGGCCATTTGATTTTGCTGTTAAAAGAACTGATGGCGAACTAACGGCAGTTAGTAATTGGACCAAATTGAAACAAAATAGAAAGTACAGAGTGTAAATCGAGTCAATTATAATTACAGGGATCAAGTTGACATAAACACTTAACTATATGGACCATTTCAGTTTTTTTTTCCCATCTCTATTATAAAAATATGCAATATGGATTTGTTTTGGAAGATCTCGATAAGATCTTTTATACGATGCAAAAAAAATGGAAAAATTATTTTTCATTTACTTTATTTTTTAGTTTGAAAATGTAAAATAAGCTACTTATTTTTTAAGAAGGTTTCTGGAACAGGGCCTTAAATGAATCAAAACACGGCCAAAAACTGCCCATGAACGCCCAAGTTCATCCAATTAACAATTTAACACCAATTCTATTATCTTGATGCTGATTTTCGGAGGTGTGCACTAATCAATCAATTGGGCTTATTTGGCTTCAAAAGTCAAATAGTAAATTTTTTTTTGTTTCAATTCAAATTTTTTTCTCATTTATTAGTTTTATGTGAAATTTTTGTGACTTATTGATTTGTCTCGACGAGAAGAATCGAAAAAGTAAAAAAATTTGATGAAAACTCATAATTTTTAAGTAAAAAAAGGAATAAGTAAAATAAATTGTCTTATTGACTTATTTTTATCTTTATTCAAAAAATTATGAGTTTCGATCAAAATTTTTTACTTTTTCGATTTATTTCGTTGAGACGAATCAATAAATCACAAAAGTTTAACGCAAAACAAACAAATGAAAAAAAATTCAAATAAAGACAAAAAAAATAAGTCACCCTACTTTTCAATCCAAACCCACCTGTTCGAGAATTTAAAGAAAAAATTAACTTTGGAATGAGGAAAAATTTCCCAATTACTGCAATTGAACATATGCACTATTTACCCATACTGAACATATGCATTATCTAGAAAGTGCTTTGATGGATTTGAGCCAGTTTACGGGTATCTTGGCTAATCCTGGGAAACCAATTCCACATCCACTTGCGCGAGTCCCAATTAAAGTCAAAACAAAACTATGTTTGGACTGACCCTAAAGAAGTTGATAGCACTGAAGAGTTTCGATAAAAAAAGATCTCAGTGCAGGTTAACAATTAAAGGGTGGTTTTTGTTTAATAAGTTAAGTAACTTTTTTTTGTCTTTATTCAAATCATGATGTATTCTTTCTAACTTAATTTTCTTTTTTATTTTGTGTGTTTTGTTCGTCGTGATTCTTTTTTTTTTTTTGATTAATCATCCATCTCAACGAGAGGGTCTAAAAAGTACAAAATTATGACTGAAAGCAAAAAAAAAGTTTACTAAAGACAAAAAAAAGTATTAAAATGGTTGTCTTATTTGTCTAAATTACCATCTTATTTGAATTCTTTCAATATCGGTCTATACTTTTATAATTTTTCGATTCCGAGATGAACTGTTAATTCCAAAAATTATGACAAAAAATTAAACAAAAACTTACAAAAGTAAAATATATCAAAATAAGTTTTTGACTTATAAGTTTAAAAAAACACAGCCAGTCTTTTTAACTTATTTTTGTTTTTTTAAAATAATTATGAGTTTCGATACAAAAAAATCTACTTTCTTGATTCGTTTCGATAAGACGAATTAATAAATCACAAAAGTTGATGCAAAATTGACAAAACAAAAAAAATTGAATAAAACCAAAAAACTAAGTCATTTTTAGCCAAAACCACCCAAATACTCATTAGGATTTAAAAAAAAAAAAAAACAAGTGCCGAAGTGTAGTTTTTCTACTGCACTTGGAACAAATATTGTTTCTCTTGAATGACAGGTGGTAAAGAAAGAGGTCTGATTCATTTAAGCGAACTAATAAAAGGGAATAGAAGGGAACAGAATGGGTTAAACTAAGAGCATCCATAATGTTATAATCAAATAAAAGATTTTTAAAATTAATAATATTGATGTAAAATATGACTCATGTGCTATAATCAAACTTACCAACCTTCTTAAAAATAATCAAATTTTAGGTACAGAGGTTTTGTTTGGGTTCGGAACTTCCATGGACGCCACTTTCTGTGCAAAATCCCAAAGTCTCTTGGTAAGTTTTCCCCTCTGCTTCTTCCCCGTCCTGCTCTTCCTCTATTCGGCCCCCATTCTTCCTTGTCCAAGCTGCTCTCGATTCCTTGGCCTCGTTGAGGTGCTCTGATAGAAAGAAGTGGATCTCTCACCAACGCGAGTGAACAGTTCCTCGTTGAAACACACGAGGAACTGTACTCCTGAGGCTATTTCCAAGAGGCTGATAACGCAGGGATTTGGGGCTTTTTTTTGGGGGGGGGGGGGGGCTTGCTACTTTAGTTTAGAAGAGGGAGTAGAGAGGGAGATGTGGATGCTCTAAATAAATAGGAATTTCCAACAGCTAACACCAACCTCCATTGCTCCTCTCTTTCTAAAACCTTCCTCCCTTTCCTCTCATTTTTCATCCTCTTCATATCCAGCTTCGTCCCTGTCATCTTCTGATCCCCTTCCCTCATCTCTCTCTCTCTCTCTCTCTCTCTCTCTCTCTCTCTACTTCTATTTCTATTTCTATTTCTATTTCTATTTCTCCTTCTTTCTTTTCTCCCTCATTATCTTTCCGAAAGAGTTTTCTTTTCCATGACTCGGGCACCAATTGCTTCATCTCTGATTCTTGACATTTATTGTGCTAGTATTTCCAATGCCAAGAGTTTTATAATCGGTGATGGACCTCTTTTCTCTATCAATTCTAGGATTGTGGGTTCTTCAATTAATATTTTTTCATCACTCATGTGCTGCAATCTCATCTTTCATTGAAGCTCTTGAGTGGGCACTTGCTCATAATTTTCCACATATTAGTACTAAAACAAACCATGCTTCTACTTTCCAACACCTTGAATATACATCCGAGTTACCAGCCATGGCCACCCCTCTTTTCTATGACTTTTTTCTTGGCTCAGTGTTTTCATTCCTGCAGGATAACACTCAGCCATCATTTATAACTTACTGGTTGATTTTAGCCATGGATATGCTGCTTTGATGATTGAATTATGCTTTATCTTTTAGGCTTGTATTGTGTCTCGGCTTCTATTTTGTTTTAGGCTTGTGTTAGGCATGTCTTAGCCTTGTATTTGTCTTAGACTAGTAGTTTAGCTCTATTGTTGCTCTATTGTTTTTGCATGGGTTTGTACTCCAACTCTCAAACCTTTTGTACCTCTTATTAACTATGCTATTCTCATTTTACCCAAAAAAAAACCCCTCATCCACAAACTCAAAAACACTATCTGCAGGGTGTACGGTGGGGTGTACGGTGGAGGGAAGGAGGGGGAGTGAGGGATGTGCGCAGGATAGCAGTGGAAGTGCAGGACGAGAAGCTTGGTGGTCGACTCCACAGGTTAGTCACTCAAGGGGCCTCATCTAGGCTTCCCCGTTCTTCTCTCGTCAGAACGGTAAGTACCCTCCCTACTCTTATTAGGGTTTGACATTAGGGTCTTTGCAAATCATGGGTAAACAAAAATCGGCTAAAAAATTAACTCTACGGGACTTTCACGACCAAATTGATAATGGTATGGTTTTTCTGATGTCGAAATTGTCTCTGTTAATGAAAAAAGATGATGATGAAGCTGATGATAATGATTTAGTGGTGGCAATGGCAATTGACAACATAGTTCAGGATGCGACTATGGTGTCGATGGTCACCACTGATGCATGGCCGAAACTTGGCACAGTCAACTCCAGTCCTGGATTGAAAACTTCGGCCAAGGCAGCTGAGCATGGTGCAGGAGTGATCATGACACCACCTCAAGGTCCGTCTACTAGACCTTTGAGTGTGGTTGCTCGGATTCCTTCTGTTCAAGTGGACAAACCAGAAGGTGAAACTACTACTTGGACAAAATGGAAGATTTTTCTTACCAATGAAGTTAAAATTGGAAGGCTAAGTAAACACCTTAAGAAGGTTCCAATTGTGTATGAGAACGGTCAAGTCATGATTCCGACTAATATTTTTGAAAATGGGGCTATGAAATGGAAAAATGTCATTGTGGGCTGCTTTGTTGACAAACAATTATCCTACTTTCAAGTTAGATCCTGGGCACAACAGGTGTGGAAAACGGACGCTGAGGATGTCGTCACCCTAGGCAACGGTTTTTTTGTGTTCAACTTTGGGGACACGGAAACTTTGGACTCCATTCTTGAGAACAACCCATATTTCTGTGGGGGCAAACATATTGTGATTAAAAAGTGGCATCCTGGGATGCATCTTACTAAAGGCGCCTTCTCTAGTGTTCCGACTTGGGTTAAACTCTACAATGTTCCCCTTGAATCATGGACCGAAGATGGATTGAGTTATATTGCTAGTTATATCGGTAATCCCCTTTCCTCAGATGATTTCATGCAAAATCATAGTTGACATTTGCTCGTGTTTGTATTGAAGTGGAAGCGGCAAAGGAGATTCTCAAGTCCTTTGTCGTTATTTTGGGTTATGGTGAGCCATATGAAATTAGAGTAGAGGTTCCTTGGAAACCCCAAGCCTGTAACATTTGCAAAAAATTTTGCCATACTACTAATGCTTGCACAATCCAGCCCCAAGCTCCTCCTCTTCAAGTGTGGAAAGCCAAGGAGCCAGTAGGACAGGAAGTCCCCGTTGCTCAAGAGCAAATTTTCAAGGAGCAAGTTGGAAACGAAGGTAAAGTGTGGGAAGAAGTTAAAAGGAAGAAAGACCATAGATCCCCTCTGAGCATGCCTTTGGTTACCTCCTCTCCTTGCCATTCAGGTGCCTCCTCCGATGTGCTAAGGAAAGATGATATGGGGATTGTGCTTCCTTCGGTGATGGTATATATCTTAAAGTTGTTTTGATGTGCTGAAGTCGTGTGACACTAACGATTATTCATGTGTGACGGACCAAGTGTCTTATACTTCTCCGATTGTACCCATCCACAATCAGGCTAGTAAACAACAAGAGGTTCCTGTGGCTCCCCGTCGGTCTACACGTTTCCGAAAGCCTCCACGGATTCCTTTGGAAGGCGACTTCGTAGGGCCTAGTCATGGCTCGAATCCGTTGGTAGGGGAATCTTCATCCTCTCGAGGTGAAAATAAAAGGAAGCTTCACGAGAAGATAAAAATGTTAAAGGCTTTGAGGGCTTAGGTAGTTGGGGCTTAGGTGGTTGAGGCTTGCCTTTTAGAGTTGTGTTGCTTCTTTGAAGTGTGCATTGAGCGTCATCCGATATCTCTTTTATGTTGTTTAGATTTTTTTTTAGTTTTTATTTGCTTTTGTTTGCCTGAGGTATGCCCCCTGTAAACATGTACATTCAATTATCCTTCTTTAATATCAAGTTAATTTACCCCAAACAAAAAAACACTATCTGCCCTTCGAATACCTAGAGAGAGAGATACATAGTGAAGACTACATGGCCCAAGATCGTAAGAGTACATTGTTGAACACAACATAATGGAGAGCAAAACGAGGCTTTGTGTAGACAATAAAAATGCAAATCTGCCCTAATTCAATCCTTGCATCTATCTCCAAGCTCACTCAGTCATTTGCTCCATTGGTGGGGTACAAAAAGGGACTCGTCCTAGGTAACAAGCAGGCAAACATAATCGTTGAATGCTAAGCTGACTTCGAATCTACAGGATCTTAGAGCATCTCTAGTGGTGCTTGTTAAGCCCTTTGTTAGGCTAATATGAGTCAACTTAGCAAAAAAAGAGGTATTTGGCCTCTCCAATGCATATGTTTGTTTTGTTGTTAACGGTGTCAATTGTTAGTTTTGCTGCTACTTTGGGAAAGTTACTAGCAACACCAAATGGGGCCAACTCCATTTAATTTTCTTCCCACTCGTCTCTTCACTTCATAAGGTGCAAGTCCATTGCATTGTGTAAATATGTATACTAGCAAAAATATTTAACAAGCCCCATTGGCATACCATCTCATCTTTACAATCTCATCTTTACAAAACTAGTAAACTCTAACAAATACAATTGGACCCCACATATGCTTAGGTGTCCAGCAACCTAAAAACACTAGTTAACAAGCACCACTAGAGATGCTCTTAAAAGCCATAGACCAAGGGGCGAAGGCTTTTATAAATAGAAGGAAAGCAATATCATCAACAACAAAAAGCAAGATTTAATTGAACCCGAACTCTCTAAATCCATTTCTTCCAATCGCATTTCCTCTCGCCTTTTTAGCTTTTAATTATATTGGTGTGCCGAGTGGATGGATTTATGATTCACTACAATAAAAGTGACAAGTACAAACTACAAAGTTCAGAAAATAAAAAAATATTTAAAAAAATCTGCTGTTTTTAGCTTGTTCTTAGTTTCCTAAGAGACTTTTTTACCAAATGTGGTTTAAAGTTTTAGTTTTTCTTTTTCTCTAGACTAAGATTGAATAGAGGCATAACTGTTCAATGAAATCGTAAAAAACATCACTTTACTAAAAAAGGAAACCGACTTTAAAACGTTCACTTTACTGAAAAAGGAAACCAACTTTAAAACGTTCTTGCAATGTACGTGCTACTTTTGAATGCATTTCATTAGCTCGAATAATCAGGTAATGAGATAATGAAGCTTATTTGTTGCTCTTGACTAGCCAAAAACAAGTCTCCCATCTAGAGGACTAAATCACAAACATGTGGCGTGGCTGGCCTGGCAACAATCAAGTAGACTACTGCCACATTTCTGAGCACAAAAAAAATTAAATAAAAATTGGGTCCGGTAAAGCAATCCTGTATTTGGTGAAAGATATCCTCACATGTATCATAGAGAATTGCTTCAGCTCTTGTGCATCAATACACCAACAGCATAACAGGCCATAAATTGGACGATGACATAATTAATTTTCCTCCCAACTACCAAAATCGTCATTATCGGTCCAATAACTTACATCGTACTTCCATGTGATGAAACAAACATACTAAGCACTAGTGACCTTTCCAAAACCATTCATTCCCATGATTGCGTGAACCTTCTGAAACGAAAAAAGAAGGAAGAAAAAAATAAAATCCAAGTTAGATATTTGTAGAACTTCGTAGAAATTACTTCTCAACACCTACACAATCAAATGAAATACCAGCTTATATTGTGTCCAAGAAACAAAGCACGAAAGAAGATAAGATCTAATTCCTAAGCATATATACTATCCCATACAGTATTAATGGGTTAAGATCTAATTCCTAAGCAAATATACTATCCCATACAGTATTAATGGGTTATATCAGCAAATTACTGGAAGAAGGTTTTGAAGGATGGGATCTGATTTACCTTGTTCATCCTCAGGGGGTTTAAGCCTAAAGGATAGCACCTTCACATCATCTACCGTCCACCACACCACAGCTTGATAGATCTTAATCATCCCTCCATCAGCAAGATCCTTGGCCTCGAAGGTTAAATATAACATGATAACAGCGCATAGCTGAGACAATGCCGTTAAAACCTTCACAAACTCCAGCTCACTATTTGAATCCTGAACAGCACTAGATGTCATCATGAGGTCACTATTACTATTAATTGAATTTAAAACATGAATATAGGAGTGTTTGAGCCAAACCAATGACAAAGTTACAAGCTCCCCCAGCCGTGCTTTTTTCCTCTTTTATATATAGATATATATTTTCAGAAAATGGCATGTGACAATTGGAGTAACATTGCCAAAACACGCTTAGAATACTTAAAGATAGCACTAGCATTGCTATCTCTCATTAACTGTTGAAGATGCTCTGAAAAAGATAGTTACAACTATTTTTAAGTAATAAATGTATGATAATTATATTAATCAAGTAATATATAAGATAAAAAGAAGAAGAGAAGCAGCCCATGAGACCATCTGAATTGTGAGAAGTTTCTTATGGCTTTAGCTTTATGTACATAGATTGAAACCAAGATTTATCTTTGAAATCCAAAACCATCGCATAATTATACTGCATTTGTTCTACCATATATTGGACGATCATTTGATACTTCCCAGCTATGCAGAACGGACACGGATACGGGATATGACACGACACAAACACGCGTACAAGTCATTTCTTAGAAAATTAGGACACGGACACATCGGGGACACGTCAAATGTAAAGTGTATTTGTATTTGTATTATAGAGGTATATTATGATCTCATAAAAACGCCAGAGATATTATTAGGTGTCCTCAGCATGTTCCAAAATCCAAAAGTGTTGCCAACATGTCGTAGAGTATCCACTGTGTGTCTACCTAAAATAAATTCTGTAAAATCATTAGAGAAGTATTTAGGCATGTTCAATACGTGTCCAGAGAGTGATAAATTCAGTAAAATCATTAGACAAGTATTTAGGCATGTCCAGCACGTGTCCGGAGAGTGTCATATTGTGTCTGTGACCGACGCGTGTCGGACACAGATACGTGAGGCTGGTAGCCGTGTCCGTGCTTCTTAGCTTCGCAGTATATATTTTCATAGATGTTTAAGAAAATTCAAAGAAATACAGAAATAGATAATTTTATCTCACATTCTATTTTTTGTAACTTGAAGGCGGTCTGATCATGTTCTTTTCTGATAACCAATCAACTGATTCTTTGCATGGCCAAAGTGGGCCTAGAATGTGCCCGATTTGATTAAAAAAAAGGGAACATAATCCAGTCTCCAAGAAATAAAATGGCAATGTGTCTCTCTCTCGGCGTGTGTTTGGATTGAGAGAGTTGGAAAGAAAAAGAAGCAAAACTCTTTACCCCTAATCACTTGTTTGGATAAGAAATAGGAAGAAAGGGAGAGAAATTGAGGGATAGAGTTTCCTCTAAACCCTCACTTTTCTAATCTCTCCAAAATGGAGAGATTTGGAGAGAAAAGAAAAGTAATTACTCATTTTGCAAAATACCCAAATTGAGAGAAAACACAATCCTTTCTTTACTTGTCCATCCTAAGTTACCAAACGGACCTAAGAGCTCCAGAGGCAAAAGTTCCTTAGCTATACTATATGTGCATACCAAATTTACAAAACACTATGGGAAACAGAAACAAAGTTATACTTTGGGGATATTAATTGTAAGAAATTTTTTATGAGGGAGAGAAATAAATTCTGTGGGTATGTTATAAGCATTTTCCCTAAGTTTTATGCCTTAAACAGCCAGGGTAATCCATAAAACAGGAACAAAAGCGAACTGGAAAATAGGCAAAACAGAAACAAAGACCTTGAAACGACGGTTGTATTCCTCCACCGCAACCTGCGAGAACATCTTGAAATCCAAGCCAGTCTTGTCGCTTATGACCATCCGATAGGTATAATGTACATCAAACCCCTGAAAAGAGAGCGGGGGAAGCACAAAATTGAAAACAAAACAAAACAAAAAAAGAAAACGGAAAACAAAATGGGGAAGAAAGAGTACTATAGGGGCCGCGTGTGATGTTTTGTTTTATTACTTACATCGCTCTTCTCAACTGGTACGGTTATGTCTTCATTGTCACAACCACTATCATCATCACTCCACGAATACGCCCTTGGTGATCCTGAAGGAGGCAACTCCATGTCTGGTTTTTTGTCCCCAAACAACTGAACGAGGCCAAACTCATCGTCGCATAAATCTGAATCTGAATCTGAATCTGGAAAATCCAGATCAAACAATGCATCCCACATCTTCGAGCAACTCACGCGGCAATCAATAAACAGAGAAAACCCTAGCCACCAAGGCTCGCCCTAAAATCCGTGGGGATGGATATATACCATCTGTCCCGTCTCTCCAACGGCTCGGGATCCTCTGTCCGAGTTTTTCCTGTCCTACTATTCTGTCCCACCTTTCTCAGCTGCCACGTTACCCGCTCCACTTCTCTTTAACTTTTTAACTCTGTGATCTGGAGTATTCCTTTTAATTTCCCTTAAATCAATCAGAACACGGCCAAAACTTCCCACGACGCCCACTTCATCCAATTAACACCAATTCAAATATCTTGATGCCGATTTCGGAGTTGAGCACTCATCAATCAATTGGGCTCATTTGGTTTTATAAAAGTCAAATAGTAATTTTTTTTGTCTCAATTTAAATTTTTTTTCGCATTTGTTAGTTTTGTGTGAAACTTTTGTAATTTATTGATTTGTCTCAACGAGAAAAATCAAAAAAATAAAAATTTTTGATTAAAACTCATAATTTTTAAATTAAAAAAAGAATAAGTAAAAAAAATTATTTTATTAACTTATTTTTATCTTTATTCAAAAAATTATGAATTTCAATCAAAAAATTTTACATCATTTCGTGGAGTTTGAAAGGGTTCTTTGGAAGACTTGTGGATTTGAGGCAACGACGGTCAAGTATTCAGAGAGGTGTGCGTGGATTCGGCAAGAGCGTCTAGGTTTAGGCATGTGGAGTTCAAACTTATAAAAGAGTCCTTGTAACCTCCTGTTTAGTAGTGCTTGATTTCTTCCCGTGGTTTTTACCTTTTCAGAGGTTTTCCACATATATCTTGTGTTGTGGTTTGTTTGTCGGTTCGCATATCTAGTACACACACCCAGGATTTAACTTGTTTAATTTGGATATAAATACATTCTTAGAAGTAATTAATCCATAGTCGCAAAATTCAATCCGTATTGAAATACGGTATTTCATATCCCTCTAAAAAACTATTGACTAAGGCATTCGAGGTGTTTTGGTCGACATCACACCGGTGTCAAGCGCGATATTTTGCAGGTCATTAGTTGAGCATGGCGAAACATAATTCATCAGTACTATTGGAAAAGAAAAGCATTGAGAGTAAAAAAAACCAAACTAGTCTATTGCTGCTACTCGCTAATTTCCAACATATGCCTCGGTCCACGTTTTTTTTAAAGATAAGAGAAGTAGGAAAAAAATAAACAACGAAAGCACCAAAGAAAAAATATTAAAAAAATAACAAAAATAACTGACAATGTGCCAACCATGACACGAGATTGAATGTTTGAACCCGAAAGAAACCCCCCAAACCACTATTTCTCCTCAAAACCCATCAATCTTCACCTAAAACATTGCACAATTACTAAACTTCTATCTTGCAAACATCACATGGCTACATAAAAAGTGCACAGAACAATTGTTGTGCATCGGGTTACAAAAAGAAACAAACGGGGCCTAAGTACCGGGATTTTTATTTTCATTTTTGACAAAAGTACATAAACACCCCTCAACTATCACTTTATCCCACGGAGACCCCCTCACATTTAAATCGCCCATGAAGACCTTCTCAACTACTCCCCATTACCCAAGTGACACCCTTCCGTCTCTCTCTCTCTCTCTCTCTCTCTCTCTCTCTCTCTCTCTCTCTCTCTCTCTCCCTCCTCACCACTTCTTTTTCAAATCCTATTTCTGGGTTTCGTACCCATTCTCAAATCTTTACATGGGTTGGAATTATTTTTCCAACATCAAGGTTAATTTGTTCACATTTCTGTCCAATCATACACCCATCTCTTCTCTCTCTCAAAACTCAGTCCTCATAACTTCTTTCTTGAATCCAATTTTTGGGTTTTGTTACAATACTCAAATCTTTATCTGGGTTGGAGTTATAGTTTTCCCTAAGACCAAGGTTGTGTTTTCGCGTTTGTACCCGTATCCATATAAAAACTGCTCAAATCAAGCCTTTTTCGGTCATTTTTTTTGCTAATCTCTCCTGGGCACTCTTAAAATCACATTCTGCACACATTGAACAGTTCAGATCATAAAAATTTGATCAGGAACTATAAGATTTAGATTTTGGGTGTTTTCTTAGGTATTTTTTTGAGTGTCCCCGGAACCGCCCCGATATTTATATATTGGATGCACTATCTCTTAGGAATCAGAGTATTAGTATTTCTAACAATTCAGTAGGGTGACTGATGAACTATTGGATGCACTACTTAAAGAGGAAAGTAGAAACATTGATGCACTACTAGCATTATGCTAGAATTGGAAAGAACGAATAGCAAAAGCACTATATCATTATATAATAATGATCAATACAATGGGTCTTATCTATACCATAATTAAACATTTTATTGGAAAATCTAATAACATTACTTCTAGAATACATGATCAGCTAAGTAATTTACATTGTCCAACACTAAGCAATTTTAGATGGTACAAAGATGTTTTTATATCTAGAGTAATGCTTAGAGATGTTTTTACTCCTTCAATTAGTATTTTAATTCTGCTATCATCGTTTGAGCATTCTGTCAATGGCCACCTAAGTTGTTATCTATCCGTTTTGTAAGTCCTAGTGTGAGGCAATCATGAAGGTTTTAATCCCCACTTTCAACTTTATTTATTATACATACTTGCTATTCACTGAGCTCGTTAGCTGACGGATTTATTCTAACTTCTCTTTCAGGCAAGTTAGGGAGTTAGGCAAGGACTCTGGCGGCACCTTGGGGATTCTTTTGTTTGACCTCCTTAGGGTGTCTCATCTTAGTTTTATTTTAATAAATCGCTTCCGCATTTGTCAAATAATGAATTCTTTTTATTATTGTTGAATTACTGGTTATCGTTTAGTTCATGGGATGGTTGTACCCCATGTTTATGATTGAGACACATTTGGCTTTTGATTTGATTAATAACGAAAAAGGGATCATTTGATTTCCAGTTACTTTGATTTAATCAGGCTGCGTGTTCCATGGATTGGCCTCATGGTTCACGGCCGGTCACTTCTCATTTTTGGGGTGTGACAATAGGATTACTTAGTGTTTACTCCTCATGGTATCAGAGCCAAGTAGGATATAGTTGAAGGAGTAAATACTAAGTAATCAGTAAGTTGTTTTTATTCCTATTGAATTTTCAATTGGTATTTTAATTCTGTTATCATCGTTTGAGCATTCTGTCAATGGCCACCCAAGTTGGTATCTATCCGTTTTGTAAGTCCTAGTGTGAGGCAGTCGTGAAGGATAGGATTCAAACTATGGTATGCGTGTATACAGGATAGGTCTTAAACATGGTTGTCTAGGATTAAAATATTGAAAGAAGAATCTCTAGGATTAAGTACAATGAATAGATTATTCAAGTGTAGCTCTTCAGCCAGCTCCTCAATGGCTTCGTTATCTGAATTTCCAGACATAGTCAATCAAGAAAAACATGAGTACCAAGATTTAGATACAGAATAAGAAAATTGGAATATACCCAAAATCCCAGTAAAAGAAATTTACAAATCAAGTTTTTTAGAAGATACTTTTAAAACTGATCAAGTAGCAAAAACTGTAGAACAGGTTTATGCTATTACTAAACAAGAAGAAAGATGCACACTTCTTAGTAAAGAATCAGTCAAGTGACACCTCGAAAGAGGATATAGCTATATTCATGTAGGATTAGTACAAGTAGCTATTAAACCCCTTACAAGAAAAGGACTAAACTCTTCAGTCTTATTATCCCTAAGAGATAGTAGATTCACAGTCTACAGTGATAGTCTGTTATGATTAATAGAGTCAAGCTTACATAATAGTCCAGTTTATTTTAACTGTTACCCTGATTTACCTCTTAGTCTAAAAGATAAGAATATTTTGAGAGCCTTAACTTTAAATATTCAAACTGCCAGAGCAATTACTTAAATGTTCGAAGGAAGTCAATCAATTGCCTTAATTTACCATATTTATTATAAATGTATAAAAGCTAATTTGAATATTCATGCCTTAGACAAAAGTCCAAAAGATAAAACTGTACTCATATAAAGTAGCACTAATGCTAATATACAAATACCCAAAACCATCTCCTGGAGTGATATCTAGCTAACAACCACTTGGCTCAGTGAAAATGAAAGTTACCCACAAAAAATGCAAAATGATACGATTGATCTAGACTATATTCAACAATACCTAGATGGTACAGTTAGGATAAATTTTGATCAACAAAGAGTAAATCCTCCTCTTAGAATTAAAGAACTAAGCAGATCAAATAGTTCAATAGCTATGTCTAGGCAAGATAGAAATTTACTTGATCCTAGAGTTAAGCTAAAAGGTGTTGAATTAAGTTCACAGATCAGTAAACCATGTTATTTTACACAGTCAAAATTTGAAAAAGACACCTCCCAAGAGTCTCCAACTCAAATTGATTTTGAAGAAGTAACCTCAAACCCTGTTGATCCATCTTTATTTATCATGAATAAAGAATTTAATATTGATATTGACAAATTATTCTTAGAATTTAAGTCAAACGAAAATAAGCAAAGAAGAAAAGAATATGCTAATAAATATACATCTTGTCAACAAGAAAAGATAATAGCTCATTGGGAAGATTTATGGAAGATACAAGAAATGAAGTCTATTTTTTCGATTACTTAGAAAAATATTATAAAAATGCCAGCACTATTACAAAGTAAAACGAAAAAAGAATTCTTGTCCTGTTTCTCAAGATAGTATCACATCCCCCACCAATGAGAACCTTTGCAAACTAGAAATAGAAGAATTTAAAAGAATAAATGTAATTACTAAAGATTCACCAGAAGAAGAATTGTTAATTGACTTAATTAGTAAAATGGACGATTCTAAATTAAAACAAAAATATATTATAAGACTTAAGCAACTCTTGTTGCAAAAATCACAACACATTAAACCAGTAGTAAAAATTAATGATACTATAGATCGAATAAATAAAGAAGTTACTTTACAAGACCTAAAACAATAAATGAATCAAATTAAAAAAGATATTACCAAATTAAAAGAATCTGATAAAAAAATAGAATTAGATAAAAGTCTTGACAAAATTCATAAAATTAATCAGTTATCTGATCATCAAGATGAATATATTGACTATCAAGATTACCAAAAATGGTATGCTAAAGTCAGATTAATAATAAATGATTATGAAATAGAAGTCAGTGCTCTTATTGACACTGGCGCAGACTTAAATTGTATCCAAGAAGGTTTAGTACCTACTAAATATTATCACAAAACGACTGAATAACTAAGCTCTGCAAATGGCAGCAAAATGCGAATTAAATATAAGTTATCCAAAGTTCATATCTGTCAAGATAAAGTTTGTTTCAGAATTTCTTTTGTTTTAGTTCAAGATCTCACTGATAGAGTAATTTTAGGAACACCTTTTTATCTACCTACTTTATCCTTTTTACAACCAATGAAGAAGGAATTATTACTAAACCCTTTGGCCAACAAGTAATATTTAAAGTTCTTAACAAAACCAGAACAAAGAGAACTAAAACAATTGAAAAATCACTCTATATTTCCATCTATTAACATATTAAGTCAAAAAAGTAACCAATTAAAATTCCTACGAGAAGAAATTAGATATAAAAGAATTGAAGAACAACTTACCAATAAATTTCTTAACCAACAAATTGAAAATTTCAAAAATAAACTAGAAAAAGAAGTTTGTTATAATCTTCCCAGTGCCTTTTGGTATCGGAAAAACATATAGTGACTTTACCATATATAAAAGAATTTAATGAATAAAAGATTCCTACGAAATCTAGACCTATTCAAATGAACCCCGAAGTAATGGAAACTTGTAAAAAAGAAATTAATTATTTGCTTGAAAATAACATTATTCGAAAAAGTAAATCACCATGGTCATTTCCAGTTTTTTATGTCAATAAAAATGCGAGAAAAGAAAGAGGTGTACCACGATTAGTCATAAATTACAAACCATTAAACACGGTATTAGAATGGATCAGATACCTAATTCCTAATAAAAAAGATTTAATCAATAGATTAAGCAAAATAGTAATCTTTTCAAAATTCGATTTGAAAAGTGGATTTTGACAAATCCAACTACACCCCAATGATAGGTACAAAACAGCTTTCACAACACCTTTTGGACATTACGAATGGAATGTAATGCCTTTCAGACTAAAAAATGTCCCAAGTGAATTCCAAAATATAATGAATGAGATATTCAACCCATTTAGTTATTTCATTATAGTTTACATAGATGATATTCTCATCTTTTCAAATTCAAATGATGAACACTGGAAACATTTACATTCATTTGTTGATATTATTAAGCATAATTGATTAGTCATCTCTGCTCCCAAGATTAAATTGTTTCAAACAAAAATAAGATTTTTAGGGTATGATATTCACCAATCAACTATAGTACAAATCAGTAGAGCGATTCAATTTGCTGATAAATTTCCTGATGAAATTACTGATAAAAATCAATTACAAAGATTTTTAGGATCCTTAAATTATATAGCATAATTTTATAAAGACCTTAGGAAAATATGTCAACCATTATTTGAGAGATTTAAGATACAATCCCCCTCCTTGGTCATCTATACATACTTCTATAGTCCAGAAAATCAAAAAATATGTCATGACATTACCATGTCTAGGTATTCCTACAGTCAATTCCTTTAAGATTATTCAAACTTATGCCTCTGATATTGGATATGGTGGCATTCTTCTTCAAAAAGTCCATCCTACTTCTCCTGAACAAATTGTTCGTTTCCATTCTGGTCTTTGGAATAAAACACAAAGCAATTATAGTACTATTAAAAAAGAAATTTTAGCAATGGTATTATGTATTTCTAAATTTCAAGATGAAATATTAAATCAAAAGTTTTTCGTCACACCCCACTCCGGGCCAGCACTCCAATGAGCCCAAACCGACGTGAGGGTGCAACATCAACTACCAATCCATTTCTACCATTCAAGTTTTAGCAATTAAGTTAACCAACAACCATTTTATTGATAACGCAAAACTTAACGTTCTTACAAACACAGTGGAAGTCTTAAGAAAGTATTAAACTATACAATGAACCAAATATAAACATAGGCTGCAACTACATCCCTATCTACAAAATTTCACCAAAACTCGTCTAGCCTTCCCGACACGCTACCTAAGCAAGGGTACAACCACACGACAATCAACAGTGGATATCTACAACGCCTGCAAAACTGGATTCCAAAATAGAATCCGGGAGTGTTTATGAGACATGGATGCAATTCCATATTATAGGTATAGCTAAAAGATATATCCCAACCAGTCAAACAGTAAACCAAGCAATTAAAAGCAACACCGGGTACACAACCAATAAATTAAGGCATGAAGCCTTTTGGCATTAAGTCAATCACCGAGCACACAGCCAATAATTTAAGGCATAAAAGCCTTTTGGCATAAAGCTAATCACCGAGCACTAAGCCAATAATCAAGTTCAATTCAATATAGAACAACATGTATGAATCAAACACTCACCTTGTACTCCTAAAGAAAGTACAACTTATGGTTTCGGTGCTCCTTGATTCACCGACTCCTCACCTATTCACAAGCCAAACATTTTAGTATAGAAATACTTTTAAGGCTTTAACAAATGCATTAACAATATCCTGCCTCAGTTCAACAATACAATACAACGTTTAATTTAGTCAAATTCGGTGTCCAACTCTTATTTTCTGCAATTATAAACACCTATCGTTGTTCTTTAAAACATGTTTATAGTAATACAACAACTCCAGCTATCAATACACAATTACAGCACCTATACTTCATATATTTCAACTTCCAAAACAGTTCGAGCATGTTCCAAAAACAGTTTCAGCATGTAGCACGTGTTTCCGGCACTTTCAGCAATTCTACGTTGGAAATATCAAAATTCAGCCAGACAATCTATTGTATTTTGGCCATATTCTTCTATAGGTTTCAAAAAGTACTACAAGACCACCATTACTAGCAAGAAGACTTTTAGTACATCAATCTAGATATAAAATTTGCTCAAATTGGACTCCGGAAGACTAAGATATGCTCAATTGAAATTACATAACAAGAAACACGAAATTACGATTTCAACAGGATAGTCTACGATCGAAAGCTCATTAAAAATCACATACTCAATCTTTTCTAATAATTCCAATACTAAAACATCACCAATTGATCAATGTTTAAGACTCATGAGAACCTATAGTCATTAAGCATATTCAACTATGATAAAATTGATGAACAGCACAGCTCCAAAAGCTGCCCAGAATTCCAGAATCTCCAAAACCTGAACTTTAATTCAAAAACTGCTATAATCTAGAAAGAGTCACGGCACAACCCATACATATTCAGAAAGATATACGAGTCTAGTTTCGGAATCAAGAAACGGTGCGTAAAACTGATACCCGAGCAAGAAGTTATGCCCGTTTTTTCAACACGTGTCTGTGCTGTCTGCACAGACGCGAATCAGACACCAGTTCAGTCCACGAATTTTGTAGGCCAAACCACTTCGAGTTATTTTCTGAAAATTTAACAGTGATGCAATAGACTCACAGATGAACCTTCAGGATTTTTTTCAAGAATTTAGAAGATTTCTAGGTACCTTGAATAAATTCGTCAAAACAGGACAGATTATCACCTTGTTCAAACACAGTTATGCATGTTCATCATATACATGAATTTTCTGAAATAAAAACTCAATTCCAACCTCAAAAACCCTCTCCCATGGCTTCAATTCAGAGCATATTAGATGCAGAATAAGAAACCTAGCATGAGAAATAGGAAATTTAATACTTAAAGAAGATGGAAAATACCTAGTTAAGCTTCAATTGACCTAACCTAATTCATCCTTTCTTTACTTCTTTCTTCTTCTTCTCCACCGTGGCTCTCTCTCTCTCTCTCTCTCTCTCTCTCTCTCTCTCTCTCTCTCTCTCTCTCTCTAAGGTTGAACAAAACCTCCCTGGATAGGTTTCCCTCTTTTTTTTCTTTTGTTTAAAAAAAAAACACACACACACACAACATATCAGCACACACACGACAATCACGCACAATTTTTAAAAAAAATTGCACTTTAGTCCTTTAAGTTATTAAATATAATATTTAAGCACCTCAATTAAAAAGAATGTTACATTTTTAGTCAGAGTTGATTGCAAAAATGCAAAATATGTTTTAGAAAAAGATGTTAAGAATATAGCCAGTAAACAAATCTTTGCGAGATGGCAGTCAATTTTGAGTATTTTTTATTTCGATATTGAATATATTAAAGGAAATCAAAATTCTATTCTTAATTTCCTTACTAGAGAATTTTTATTTAGAAAATAATAATTATTATTTTATCTGCAGTTTAACCATGGCAGAAAAAAGTAAGAAACCAGCTCAAACCACAAAAAACCAGCTTGCTCTCCCTCCAGCTAATTTAGCAAACAGGTATCAAGTTCTTGGGCAAATCCCCAAAACTAGGTACAACTCTGCATTAGCATACATTCCATCATCTAGTCAAAGTGTTGTACCACACAGCCAAAATATTTCAGTTGATCCCTTTTGTCCAACCCAATCTATTCAAACCAGTCAACCAAAGTCCTTTTATCCTACAAGAACCACAGAATATGTTCTTAAACCAGTCAGCACCAACTTATTTTTCATTGAACCAATTCACAAAAATATTCACAACCCAATTGAACTAGTAAAAGCCTTTTTCCCTCCTGGATGGCATTTCATTTCTTCTCATCCAGACAAGACACTTTCATTTTACAAGGATATTCTTCTACATCACAAGTCCATAGTAATAAAACCCATTACAGATCGAGTCAATCCAAATAAAGTCATTTACCATTCTCTTTATATTCACAATATTGTCAGCCTGGATGAATGGGGACACCCATCATTGCTCAGAGATCTTCCTAATCATCCGATTCAGTATAATTATTACGATTATATTGATTCATGGTTTAAGGTCATCCTTAATGAAAATGAATCTTTTACCCATTCTTGGTTCTTTTCATTTGACCATAAGTTCAAATCTGTGATTCTATCTTGGTTCTTTCGATGGTGGAATCAGAATGGAGCCATTCCTAACCTCTTACCACTTGAACTTATGGATCAAGTCGATTACTTTTCCTCCATGTATCAAGTAAACAGTCACACTAGTCAGTTCCCTGCTCTCTTACTGTTTATGGCAAAATACAAAGTTCCATGGATTTTCAAATGGCGATACAATATCGTCAACAAAACTGTTACTCGCCAATATCTGGTTAAATGGTGGGATGCATACAAGTATCAACGGATCATTGACCAAGTCAAAGAAGAGTTCCCAGTCAAGGTTCCAACTCCAGTTAAGGTTCCAATTCAGGTTGCACAAATTCAACCAAGTAACTAGGTAGTAGTTCTTCCACAACCAAGCTCACCTACATTTTCCACTATCAGGCTTGGAAGCCCAACACCTAGTTCTTCTTGACCTTCAAAATCCAAGTCAAAACCAAGTGCTCACAATTATTAATGTTAGCCCAGCAGCTAATAGCTTAAGCTAGTCAAGAAGAGGATGATAATTCCTCAGAAGAATCAGCCACGGCAACATCCTACAAAAATCCATATGGATCAGCTTTCCAGGATGCTCAGGACCCATTTGGCCACTAGTCTGAAACATTATCATGACAGCAAGCACTATTTCCAGTAATTATGATAGTCAGCACTACAGAAAAACAAGTTTTTCCTACTTTTGAAGAACAGTAAAATTCTACTTTTGGTCATTTCAGCATCGAAAGTGGGGATAGTCAGCATCTTCAAAAGACAGCTAGAACCTGCTTTAGTCACATCTCCACCGAAAGGGAAAAGTTACCTACTTTAATCACATGGCTGCGTCAGACAGCAATTGTAAATCTCAGGTCCTTACTCTATAAAAGGAACCGAGATGTAGTAACAAAGTCAAGTCAGGAAGTTTAGTTTAGAGAGGGAAGTCAGTATTTTCAGAAGCTCTGCTTCTTTTATGATCACCTTAGTCAAGAGCTAAGTTTGTTAATACTCCAGCTTTCCTACCCACTAAACCACTTGTAAACCTTCAGTCATGTATCTTTCTTGATTCAGTAATTGACATCAGACAGATTCAGTAAGTGATTTCTTACTTCACTTATTATATGCTTAAATATAGATTATTTTTATTAAGAATATGTTATACGTATATATATTGTTTCATTAGTTTATAATATACTATACTTTATATATTATAATATACTATATCAGTACGTTATAGTTTAAGTATATAATATACTATAATTTACAGTTTAAGTATATGATATACTTTATAGATTATAATATACTAAATGGTAATTAGTATGTTTCCCATTTTAATTTTATAATGGAATCAATTAAAATAATTGCATGATCTCTCCGTAGTGTTTTGCTTTTGCTTTTCTTTCCAATTCTAGCGTAGTGCTACTCATTGACGTTTCCATTTTCCCCTTTAAGTAAACCTATTGTGTCTTTCACCGATTCACACATTCAATTAGTCATACTCTGATTCTCTTGTTCTTCCATACTCTGATTCTTTTGCTTTTCGTTCTTTCCAATTCTAGCATAGTGCTAGTAGTGCATCAGTGTTTCTACTTTCCTCTTTAAATAGTGCATCCAATAGTTCATTAGTCACCCGACTGAATTGTTAGAAATACTTTGATTCCTATGTTCTTCCATACTGTGTCTGTGCTTCCGCCGCCTCATGTTATATATGTGTGTGTGTGTGTGTGTGTGTTATATTGGATAGTTTGTGTATATTTAGGTTGGTAAGGACTGTGGCATCGCCTAGGAAGTCGATAAACATGGTGTTTCAGAGATTTGGCGGTGGGAGCAATTAGAAAAGCTGAAGTACGATGTTCAGGATGATTGCGAAGGGGAGGGACAGTGGAGATGTTGTAAATTAGGGTGGAAAGGACCAAGAATGTGCTAATCTTGATGAGCGATACGGGCGGCGGCCACCGCGCCTCAGCAGAGGCAATTCAGGACGCGTTTAGGTTGGAGTTTGGCAATGAGTATCAGGTGGTTGACCCATTTCTTGATCTTGGTCTTGATTTATTTTCTTTGCCTTGACCATTTCTTGCCATAATTTTACATTACAAGTTTTTTGGGAGATGCTCCGGTTGTGGTGGTTCAGTGGTAGAGAGGGGCAGTGTGGTGGTGGTGAATCAGTGAGGAGAGAGAGGGATGGGGTGTTTTAATTCAAGGGTACAATATATAAAAAGGGTATTTTAGTCATTTCCTTTATTTTGTTAACATAGTTAGCATTATTTTAGTTTCCAGTAGTTGATGGGATCTCCATGAGCGATTTTAAATGCGAAAGGGTCTCTGTGGAACAAAGTAATAATTAAGGGGGTGTTTATGTACTTTCACCTTTATTTTCTTATGTTTGGGTAAATTTTAGATACACCCATTGTACTTTGACCGATTTGCAACTTCACCCCCTCCACTTTATTTTAAACATGCACACCCCTTACTTCAGATTAGTTTGGAACTGTTAAGAGTTCTGTCAAAAGTAACGGAAAGACTCAAATACCCACTCGTTCCCCTTTCATCATCATTTGCGTATTTTTAATTTTCTCTCTCTACCAATTCCTCTAGTTCTTCTTCAATGTTAAAGAAAGATAGCTAGGGTTTGGAAGATTGCAAATTGTCTGGTTGTCTGAATGGCAACAGGGTGGATTGGGATACCCAATCCCCGAATCCAATATTCCTTTATTCAATCACTCTGATTCTCAATTCCATTGTCCCCACTTTTAAGCAATTCGTCATACCCAATTTGTGCCCACCGATTTCGACATCTTGAGCTATTTCCTTCTCATGAACAACGATGGGTTCAATTTTGTTTTCCCTCAAATGCAAATCATTAAACCATGTCAAGCACCCCGAATCTTGATTTTTTGGTGATCCGAGATGAACCCAGTTTCTTATTACCCGATTTCTCGATTCATCAACTCAAAAAGGTATTGGATCGATGAAGTAGGAATTAATCAACAAATTAGGAGGAGGAGACGGAGTAGGTGTTTTTGTAATTGTCATGAGTGCTTTGCAATTTTTATGCGCAAGCAACAAAAATTTGCAGATTTTTTTTGGCAAGTTTCAACATCACCATTTGAAATATAGCTCCAATGGCAAAAGAAAAGTGGACTTTGATAAGAAAATCAAAATGGGAAGTAGCCAACTTTTACTCTCAACCTTCAATTTGATCCAATAAGAGATTCATCAATCCTATTAGTAGCAGTCATTTCCAATTTGCTAGAGAAAAAAATCCTCCATCAAAGACGAAGAGGACAAATCGAGTTGAAAGGAGGAGAGAAAAGAAACAGAGATCGGGACGGGAGGAAAAATCAAGATCGAACTGAGGTGGAGAGAGATGTCGGTGGTGAGTAAACATGTGGTGTCGGAGAATGGTTTTGTACATAGAGGATATAACTTTTGCCGGGTTTTGTTCTCTCTCTCTCTAACATTGATCTTTATTTTGTTTTTCTTCTTTTTATGTAGTAGGGTTTGAGGTTCTTTTAGAGAGAGAGAGAGAGGAAAATAGTAAAACTTGTCCAACTTAGCAATTTTTACAAAGAAGATGAGAGGTGATAGAGGATGGGTTGGGGTTGTGGTGTGGGCGTGGGTGCTCTATTTTTTTAGTCCTACCAGTAGGAGAAATAGGATATATAGGATGTAAATGGTTCTTAGGGGCAAATTGGTCCTATAGAATATGTTTTAGGAGGAAAAGTTCCCTCGAACAGGCCATTACCTGTTTTTTCTTTTCGTTACTTTTGACGGAATTTTTAACAATTCCAAATTAGTCTGAAGTACAAGGAGTGTGAGTATTAAAAATGAAGTGCAGGGGTATACTTGAAAATTCGGTCAAAGTACAAGGGGTGTATTTGAAGTTTACCCCTTATGTTTTCTTCAACACTTTCTTCTTACTCCGTAATTCTTTCTTCTCTTTTTCCAAACATAGACCCGTCACCCTAAGGTCCGTTTTTGGTACGAAAATCTCTGTTATACACCTCTATCTGCTCCCGCACCGGGCACAGAAAGTCCGTCCACACAGATTATTTGTGAACAGATTATTCACAAATTTTACTATGGGGACCATTACGGATTCCATACAAATAATCTGAGCCATTTATTAAATGTAAAATATTTTTTCAAGGATTCTTTCAAAAAATCAGCTTAATCCGATACCAATAGATGCTCGATCCAATTGTCTAACTTTTCATTTAAATTTCGGGATAATGAAAAGTTAGACGATTGGATCGAGCATCTATAGGTATTGGATTAAGCTGATTTTTCGCGGGAACTCGAAAAAAATATTTTACATTTAAGGAATGGCTCGAATTATTTGTATAGGACCCTTGGTGGATCCCACAATGAAATCTGTGCACAATCTGAGTACAAATTGTCTGCGTGGCAAGAGTCCGGGTTCCAACTAGTGTAGTCCTGTTTGCTGATAAAAAAACAAAAAAAAAAAACTAGTGTAGTCCAGTTTGAATCATTTGTAGATAATTGTGAGTCATTTTCGAGTCCACACTAATGATGTGAACCATTCAATTTTTAGAACTTATCGAGACCATGCAAAAAATTAAGTTGATCGAATATCGTTTGATTTGATTTTAAAATGCATTTATCTTCCAATAATTGTGATAAATACATTTATCATTTGACACAATTATCTAAAAATAAAAGCATTTCGAATCATATACAACAATATTCTGTGATTTTTGGCGTGATCAATAATATTGACGAGATCTAAAAAGTGAATGATTTCGATCATTGTCGTGGATCCAGAGAAGACCCACGAATAGTTCAAAATTGGACCGGATTGATTGGAACCCAAGACCTTTGCCGACTGGCACCACACCCCCACTGAAGCCTCGCCCCAGTCTCGTGTTTTGCCGGAGCTTCTCCGTGTTACCCCATCTGTAATACTCTCCCACAGAACCCAACTTGACAAAGATACACAGCAATCCCAATCAAACTCCGAAACTCAGACCAATAAAATGGTAAATCAGGTCAACAGGACCCTCCAAGTTTTTTGCATCGGCACAGCTGATACGAAGCTTGAGGAGCTCCGATTCCTCTCCGATTCCGTTCGATCCAATCTCAACAACTTTTCCGCTCATTCTTCCGCCAAGGTACAATTTATGGACTCATTACTTATATCCCTCTTATTTCTCTATCCTCCTTTCCTTACACACTCTGCATTCACACATACATGTTTCTGTGTTCTAGTAACACGTTTGGTATTATCATACGTGTTATCTGAATCAAACGTATCAACTGTTGGCTGTTCGGTATTTGTAATTCGGAAAAAAGGAAAATGGGATCCTCACGGTCTGTTGGAACTAATAATCACAGCTAGATCCAACTTTTCGAATGTAATCTTATAATGAACTTCGCTTTTTCTGTTGTTTCAGTTTTTTCCCTAATCTTTTTCCATTCGCCACTCCTTAGTATCTTTTCGCCCTGATGAAATATGCAAACCTGAGCTTGAAATAACGTATAAAGGTAAACTTCATCATTAATTCCCGTCATTTTTGAAATGCATTCCGTTTCATCATCAAAATCTTTAAGTAAACTACTAATCTTGTTTATAATTTTGGAACTTAATATAACTAACTCTAATATCCAAATATTCTAGGAAAAAAGAAGGGGAAAAAAAATTCTAATCCTACAAATTCAAGAAAAGCTTCATTTTCAAAAGTTGCTATCCTCATCAATCAAGCAATTTCTCTCTATCATATTTGTTGTTTCAATCACTACTCTAAATGTAATCAGTACTGAGTGACATAGCATCATGTAAGGAAAGAGGGAAAAAATGAAGAAGTTAGGGTATGTCTTGAATTTAGAGAATCAAAGGAAGAGAGAAAAATAGAAAATAATCTTTCCCACTTTCTGATTTGGAAAGAAACGGAAAAAAAATAACAGAACAAAATATTGAACACAAGATTTTTTTATACTTCCCTTATTACTTATTTTCTCTTCTCTTCCTGTCTTCCCCTGAGGGGCCATTTGGGAGCCAATTCCTTTTTAGATTTTCATCTTCAGATTGTGAATTAAGATTTTGGGATCCAGTTAGAATAGACAATGAATTCGTGTAAGCGTTTGGATGGTGTTTGTAGGATAACTTTTGCATCAAAGTAGTGTTTGGAGTAAAACTTGAGGAATAGATTCTTAAGTTATTTTTTAACCATGTTGCCCTTGGTTAGTAATATAAGAAGTAATTTCATAAAAATGTTGGGGTAAGTTATTGGTATTTGTGTGTGTAGGCAAAATGAGAATGCTAAAGCTTCTGTTGGGATGATTCTCAAATTGTGTCTCCATTGTTCAGCTTTGAGAATGAATTCAATCCGTAATTTTCTCCCAAACGCCGAAACATCCCCCATGTTTCAAATATTGTGTTAACAAGAGGTTGTAGGAGGAATACTTTGACAAGCCCACATGAAACTTGTTGAAGATAAAACAAGAGCAAAAAAATATAAGAGCTTGGTTAGGTTCATTGTTCCGTCCTTTCCTTTCTGGATTTGGTTTAGCATTCAAATTCTGGTTCAGAATGTAATTAATTAGAATTTTGGGGTCTCAGTGAGGAAATTACTTCACCCTTATTCCTGGAACAATAGATGCGACACATCCTTTTTTGAAGTAAATGCAACATGGATCATGTCTGTAAGTGTTAAATTTACAATTGTCTGTTATGCTAGCCAAATAGTTTTGAAAATTGCAGTTGCCATTTATTAAATCACCCAATGATTGGACATTCTGTTTACAGAATTTGGCTACCAATCTTTGCAACATGTATTGGCTTGTATTTGAACACAATCTCTTTTTGGTTCATGCATGATGGAGAGGGAGATAATGGAGATGTAAGATATATCTTTGCAACTCAAGATAAATCTTTGCATTTCATGCTTGAGTTGATAGTGGCGTCGACTTTATAATCCAGGCCATCAAACCTAAGTTGGATGAAGCTGGAGTGTCATTTCAGAGGGACAAAAGCATTTCCAGAAATGAAATTTATTCTATAATACATATACATGCTTAACACTAGCAAGTGTGAGTGACTGTGGTATGAATATTTGTCTTTCAAGAACCGTAAGATGTTGTCACAAGAATGACCAAGTAATTTTTAAACAAGACCAAATGGTTAATCAAGTAGAAAAAGTATCAGCCCATTTGCCGGTTAAAGAAAAAGTATCAGCCCATAGCATCTGATTATGGTATGAATATCATTTGCTGCAAAGTTGTATGATATTTCTCAACAATGACCAAGTATATATATTTTTGATTGGCAACCAAGTGATTTTTAATCAAGACCAAATGGCTAATCAAGTAGAAAGTACCATCCAATCAAATTAATCCATTGAATAACAGAGTCCTTGCTTTAAGCGATGCATGCCTCTTCATCAAGGTTTAGAACCTTCTGAATGGTTGGGTGGAAAAGGACACTGCCAATCTTATCACTGTGAGTGTCTCTGAGTTGGTTCTCCCATGGGATGCTGCTGCTATTGTTTTTGATATCTTCAGTCTCTTGTTCTGAGTTGGGCTTGGCTTTGCTTTGGAGTCCCAGGGAGGGGAGTGAGGCAGTAAATTGGATGGGATCTAGAAATGCAGGCTCTCTTAACCACACTGGGTTGCTTGCTTCTCCTTAACCCGAGATCTCTCAGATTCTTTCCAATGATAGGGAAGGTGTCCCTAGCTAGATTACTATTTCCTTGTTTTCTTTTTTATTGGTCTTTCTTGTTTCTGCTTCTCCTTGTGATTTGGTGTTCAAGAAGGACCAAAAAGAAGTAAAAGCTTACTTGTTTTTATCTTATCAAATGATTAGTTTAAAAGAGATGACAAACCAAGTGAATTAATCAACTATTGTGATCCATAATGATAATTTCCAACTAAATTTTGTGAGAGTTTTGGGTGGAGTAGTTCAATGAGAGTTTGGTGAAACAGTAATGGAACTACTATCCATAGTGGTGGTGCTTAAAATCTCAAGGGGCCTGGGCCACCCTTGGCAGTCCCTAGCCCAATTATCTATGTAATCGGGCTACTATAAATATTGTTGATGTTATGAACATAAATTTTCACATGTGATTTAAGTTTCTCATTCCCATTGCATTGATAAAACGGGTTTGTGTAGCTTTCTTTATAACTAAGGATACGTGCAGGTAGAGGTGACAGTTGTTGATGTTTCCACAAGTCAGAATGAGGCACAGGGCTGCAGGGATTTAAAATACGTGTCAAGGAATGATGTCCTGTCTTGCTATTTTGGTTCAGGGGAGCAATCGCATAGTCTCTCAGATGATAGGGGCACAGCCATTACAATGATGAGTGAGGCTGTCGAATGTTTTCTACAGAAAGCACACAGGGACTGTGTTCTTGCTGGTGCTATTGGAGTTGGTGGAAGTGGGGGAACGTCTTTGCTATCATCTGCCTTCAGATCTCTTCCGATTGGAATTCCTAAGATCATTGTATCGACTGTAGCTAGTGGTCAGACTGAACCGTATGTTGGGACATCGGATCTGGTATTGTTTCCATCAGTTGTGGATATTTGTGGCATTAACAAGGTTAGTAGGGTCATCCTGTCTAATGCTGGAGCTGCGTTTGCTGGAATGGTGGTAGGAAGGCTCCAAGCATCTTCTTTTTCAAAGGATGATAAGTTCACTGTGGGTATAACCATGTTTGGGGTTACAACTCCTTGTGTAAATGCTAAAAGAAAGATTGCTCAGCAAAGGTTATGAGACCCTAATTTTCCATGCTACTGGGGTTGGAGGCAGGGCTATGGAGAATTTAGTTAGAGCAGGCTTCATACAGGTACTTTATGCCAGTGACATTTAATTCAGTCGAAATTCTCAAGCTTGGATTTGTTGGGGCAGAAGATTTATGTTAGATCCTGCTACTTTATTTCTTGGATGTCAAATGCTTGATTATTCTCATTACCATGGTGTTGGATCCGAGCTAACCTGTTACACTTGTCCATATTCCAGCAATCCAGCATTAGAACTGGATCAAATAAAATAAGTAGATTTCTTAAGAATTAGGCAATTACGTGGTCTTGATGACCTGTTATTGACTTGTACTTCCATATTCATGCACATGCTTCAAGCTTACTGAGATTCTTGTTTAGCTTATGACCATGCCTTCTTTTAAAAGTTACATTAGGAAGAAGTCAATTCATTGAAGCTTTAAGTTTCATGTTCTTTTTCCTTCAACGTGGTCATTTATTCACAAGATTTTGGACACATCAAATTCTGGTAAGCATCTTCATCTTTGTTCTTCCTGTTGATTGTTAATATCCTAGACTGATGTAACCAGTTTTCAGCATTTCAGAAATCATGGCGGCGTACATCTTTTCATTTTTTGTTCAGGGAGTTTTGGACATTACGACAACAGAGGTTGCAGATCATATTGTTGGAGGTATCATGGCTTGTGACATTTCACGCTTTGATTCCATTATAGAAAAGAAGATCCCTTTAGTTCTGAGTGTGGGAGCCTTGGATATGGTGAATTTTGGGGCCATAGATACCATACCTTCTGATTTTAAGCAAAGAAAGATATACAAGCACAATGAGCAGGTGCTCTTTTTTTTTTTTGCTCTTTTCCTTTGTGAGTCTTTGTAGTTTAATTGTTTATTATCAATTTTTTAGCATGCTGTAGTACTTGCATACATATTACTCCATCCGTCCGAAATTGCCACCAATGTACAAACTAGAGCGTAGAACAATAGGCCAAAATGCTTGCAATACCAATAAGAGACCAAACAATAACTAGAACTTATACACATCTCTAAATGCCAAAAATATCTAACATGTCAAGTGTTGGGATTTGTCCCACATCGGTTAATTATCTCCTCCAAAACTAGTATATGAGCTTGGGCAGCCTCTCCACTCTATGCCAATTGGTTTGGAGTTGGATGCTTTAACATGGTATCAGAGCTAGGGTTTCAGAGGCTTTTCCCCTTTCTTTGTGCCATAGTTGCACTTTCTTTCGTTGTGATCCATGTGTTCTGGATCCTTTGTTTACCTCTCCATATGCGAGTCGGGGGTCGCACGTGCGGAGGAGTGTTGGGATTTGTCCCACATCGGTTAATTATCTCCTCCAAAACTAGTATATGAGCCTGGACGGCCTCTCCACTCTATGCCAATTGGTTTGGAGTTGGATGCTTTAACATCAAGGAATTTATCAAGTGTTGCTTTGCACTCCCTTGAATCCCAACTAAACAAACAAGAAAGGAAAAGAATCTTAATTTTAAGCATTGTTGCATAGACATCTCGTCCCATCAAAATATCTGTGATTCTCTCTCACAAAATGAGCCACATCAAGCACAACGGAATCAGCCTCTAAAGCTTCCGCCTTCTTCTCTCAACTCTAGCCACATACCATTGTTTAAGAAGCTTCACCACCATTGTAGGGAACCACGACTTGCCCCTCCAAACATGACCCGCAACCCAAAGATCTCTGGTGATCGAACTGAATGGAACAATAGGACAAGTCATTTCTTAAAAAAATTAAGACAACACCCAAGGGACGCGCTAATTAAAAGTGCGTTGGAGATTTAACTTATGGACCCATATGTTGGAGATGTATCTTATGGACCCATACAAAGTCAAAAAATAGTGGTCTGGTCAATTTAACTAGACACCACAACTATTATTAACACTGACGAAATTATTCAACGATTACCAGTATTCATGAACTCAGAACATTTATCCATGGAAATTTTGACTCTAGGCCAATTTTAAAAATTGTATTTTAACCTTCTAATGTGTCATTAACGTGTCCAGTAGCAATATATAGGAGAAGAATCAGACACATATTTATGCATGTACGACACATGGTCGGACATGGATATGTGAGGCCGGTGGACATGTCTATGCTTCTCACTGGGTGAATCGAAGGATCTGAATTATGTTTCTTTGTCCTTGATTTATAATTGAAACCAAAATGCGACTAGATTCGCTATATTGATGAAATTTACGTGTTGACCAATGTCTGGTAATTCAACTGTTATGGAATACACCTGTCACATGGATCTGTGCGTCATCTGCAGGTTTCTTTGATGCGAACTACAGTAGGTGAAAACAAGAAATTCGCTGCCTTCATAGCAGAAAAACTGAACATGTCATCTTCGAAGATCTCTGTTTGCCTGCCGGAGAAAGGAGTATCTGCTTTGGATGCACCAGGGAAGCCCTTTTATGATCCTGAGGCTACTGGTGCTCTTATAGATGAATTGCAAAGGCTTATTCAGACAAATAATGATCGAAAGGTACATGTTATTATTCAGACAAATACGGTATTGCCTTCCGTACTTGATTGGTATTATTCATGTTTTGTTTTATGATGATCGTTTGAT
This sequence comes from Rhododendron ovatum, assembly GCA_019656835.1. Classification (NCBI taxonomy): domain Eukaryota; kingdom Viridiplantae; phylum Streptophyta; class Magnoliopsida; order Ericales; family Ericaceae; genus Rhododendron; species Rhododendron ovatum. The sequence continues at coordinate 21,252,267 of CM033790.1, read as the reverse complement.
TGACTCACCATCTCAACGTACATCTTATAGTAGTCTAGTATTTACAGGTAAACGTGTTTCCTTACCATGTAAATGACCCTGAATTTGTCACCGAAGTAGTTAACTCATTCATTGAGATTTGTAAGAATTCCAAAGTTACTACTGATCCACAAGCTTTTGTTGAGCCTTACCCAAACGTCCAAGATGGGTCTGTTTCCATGACGACTATACCTTGCCACAAAACAGTTCCTTACAGCTTGAGCGACTTTCCCAATGCAAAACCAGGTCAGTTTGTTTCATTCCTGTTATGATTAGCATCAATTTCTTGGATTGGAATTAAGCTGATAGAAATTTAAAGCATATACGTAGTACATTCATATTTAGTACGAACTGAGGCTTTTGAAAGATATTTTTTGTTATGCACTTGTGCTGGCTTTAGTACCATATATGTACTTCTGTTCTTAGTTACAGTTTCAGTAGCAACTGGTCACCCAAACTGGCTACAGTATCAATAAGTTCACTGTTCCTACTTATATAGCCAAGACTGCCCATTTAGTCCGTCGTCGTATGACTCAGCACACTCCAGCAGGTTGAGGACAATCTGTATTATAGGTTCATGACCAACATCTACACTACGTCTAAATTGCTATACTGCTAACAGTTATAGCATGCTATGATGAGACTGTAAAGTAACACAATTATGCTGATCAACTATGAACAGTCGTAGATAAAGCACAATGATATACTCTTCCCAACTACTTGCTCTGATTATTCCCTAGCCTGCCTCCGTCATTTGCACACACTCCCGCATTCTTTTTATGATACACTCAGGTCCTTCTTGCCCATATGGTCGAAGTGTGCCTGTACGGAAGGGCAATGGAGGTTTAGTTGGTTGCATAAGAATATCCTTGAAGTTGTTCCTCGATGGTTGAAGAACAAAGTTGTTACCTGAATAACCTCTGGACAGAAAACGTGCTTCCCAAAATCTGTACACAAGGGCCGTAAATTCTCTGTGATGTGTAGGCAATGCGTTCTCGGTTAGCTGGTGTTTCACTTGAGATTGCTTCAGAAAGCTGCCCCCAAATCTCTGTTATTCCATTTAATGTAATCTTCAAACCCCCTCCACCCTCTGTAAGAAAATAAAGAAGGCACACCACAAATGCCCTACATTGAAAGTACAAAAAAAAAAAACTAAACAAAAAAAGTTTGTGATTCGTCATATACTATTTGAAGATTGGGCCAAGCCCGATACCACGTCATGGCGCATGGCTGAAAGTAGTTTAATGATGGAGCACTTCTATACTATTTGGACTAAGTGGAATCAGGAATTTTTTTTCTTGACAGAAACATTGCGAAGAACTCAACTGATATTGCAGCAACTGAAAGATCAAATGAGAGCAGGCAAACCCATTATAGGGGCTGGTGCAGGGACAGGCATATCTGCAAAGTTTGAGGAAGCTGGTGGGGTGGATCTGATAGTGTTATACAACTCAGGGCGCTTCCGAATGGCAGGAAGGGGATCCTTGGCAGGTCTTTTACCTTTTGCTGATGCAAATGCTGTGGTCGTTGACATGGCCAACGAAGTATTGCCTGTGAGTACCAATTGCTTGCTCATTCTCAGTTCCTCCAAGAGTCATGAAATCAGTGAAGTGCTCAGTCCTGTTTGAACTTCATTCCAACCCATTGCAATGTCTGACTAAATAGGTTCGTATGGCAGAGACAACGTAGAAAACATATGCTGAATTTCAGGTCTCAATATTATCAAGTGACTTTGAAATGACAACGTTTTAGGCAGAATTGAAGAATCAAGATTCGCTCATGTAATGATCCCAAAATACTTCCTCATAACCAAACCAAACCCAACCGAGCCTTACTTCCCAATCACTTGGGGTCGGCTACATGAATCCGTTTCCTCCATTGAACTCTGTCAAGGGCCACTTGTTCACACAAACCCATTATACTCATATATTTGCACACAACAGCATCTAATGTTAATTTAGGTCTACCCCTCCCAGTAGCATTGCTACCTAAAGCTTTCCTATCCGCTCTCTTAACTACTGCATCTTCTGGTCTACGGTAGACATGCCCAAACCACCTTAGCCTATTTTCCCTCAACTTCTCCCATATAGGTGCTACACCTACCATCTCACGAATTGTTTCATTTCTAATCCTGTCTCGTCTAGTCTTATCACACATCTACGTCAACATTATCATTTTCGCTACACTCATCTTGCTCACATGTTGTTTCTTAATTTGCCAACATTCTGTTCCATAAAGCATCGTTGGTCTTATGATAGTTCCGTAGAATTTTCCTTTCAATTTTATGGGTACCCTCTTGTCACATAGTACACCAGTAGCGCTTCTCTACTTGAGCCACCCCACTTGGATCCTATGGGTCATATCAACAACAATCTCTCCATCTCTACTAATAATTGAGCCTAAATACCTAAAATGATCACTCTTTGGTATCTCCTGGTCTTGGATCATCACTCGTTCTTCATGCGTACTACTGGTACCACTAAACTTACACACCATATACTCAGTTTTACTCCTACTTATCCGAAAACCCTTTGACTCTATTGCTTCCCGCCAAATTTCTAGTTTCGTATTAACACCTCTAGCGGTTTCATCTACGAGGACAATGTCATCTGCAAACATCATACACCATGGAATATCCTCTTGAAATTGTCTGGTCAATTCATTCATAACTAAGGCAAAGAGGTACGGGCTCAGGACTGACCCTTGATGCAATCCTACGGTGATTGAAAATTCACTTGTTTCCCTACTGGTGATCTAATGGTAGTGACGGCACCTTCATACATGTCTCTAATTACTTCGATGTACCCTTTGGTCACTCATTTTCTCTCCAGAACCCACCATATGATGTCTCTAGGCACCCTATCATAAGCCTTTTCTAAGTCTATGAAAACCATATGTGATACAAAATGGAACGCACCACGGTGGCATGGTCTCACTTGGTCTGAGAAGTTAATTTTGTATGCCTCGATGCGTCAATTATCCATTAAAAAGTATGTCAGTCATAGATTGGCAAGAGCTTGCTTAGTATACAACTTTCTTTGATGAAATGGATAGTCAGTGTTTATTAACTTTTGTCTAGGTTTCTCCTTATGTAGTATTATAAGTTATAAGAAAGGGAGTTATTACGAGAGTGGATCAAGAAAGGCAAAGATAGTGGAATACAACAACCCTATAGACCTTCTAAGGTTTTGTTTTGTACTTTTAACTCTTTTTAACAAAAAGCAACCTAAGTAAAATTCATGAATGCTCATCTCTGGGAAGTTGCAATAGAAGCAACTTACCTATTACTCCACATTATAACCAAATCATCATTTTGAAGAATCTATTTATTGATTTAGGTCTAAAACTTACCAATATAGTATATATATTTTTGTTACCCTAGTCAATAAACATATGTTTCCATGCATTGTAGAAATTATGACCAAAATCAGAGCGATTCACGATTTGACAACCTTGGTGTAGATATACACAGAATGAGTGTACTGATCCCCCACCTTTGTCACTAGCTAACCACCATAATCTACCAATTACCACCACAAAATCGTCCATACAGCACCATCAATACACCAAATCAGGAAATCACCTACAAATTGAGTTTCAAGGTTCCTCTCGCTGTAAACAAAAATTGGTTAAAGTATATTTTCAAAAAATGCTTCATTCATGTATTCAGTGGTTATGTAAGGTTCGAAAGTCAGAATCAATGGCATTTTCAACCAATTTCTACAAGATCCACTTGACAAATCTCATTCCCTGTGAAAATTTTTTAGATGAAATTTGGGTGTGTGTGTGTGTGCAATGTTCTAAAAGTCGCTCGGCGTTCGTCGCTCGGTTAGGCCAAATTTCCGATTAATCGGCGATTAATCGGTGATTAAATCCTTCTTTTAGAACACTGTGTGTGTGTGTGTGTGTGTGTGTATATATATATATATATATATATATAGAGAGAGAGAGAGAGAGAGAGAGAGAGAGAGAGTACACAAAGGTGGTAGTATCTATGGGAGGAGATGTTCAAAAAAAACTGTGGGAGGAGATAAAATTAGATCGGCCTTGTATGTATCGAACAAGAAGGATATTTTTGTCCAATTCATAACATTGTCATTGATACTTAACGGTCTTTTGACAGAAGGGTACTGATTGGTTAACGGTTAGAGACAGAGGGGTCTGTTTGGGGATTTTAAATGTTAGGGGGGTCTCCATGGGAAATATGCATAGATGAGGGAGTCTCCATGGAATTTCACCATATTTCTATTGTAACAACTATGATTTGTTCGCATAGATAACGATGTCCAATCAACTTTACTTTTGTATAGGTTTACATTTTGAGGCCTCTAGAAAATGATTGGCTCGATTCTTTAAATGGAATTATGGTGGGTGAGTGTGTCCCATTTTGCATCATATGATATGAGGAATCACTTGATGGATTATCTTATGTGAGGATCTTGATTCAAAATTGTGTGTGATAATCCTCATAGTCCTATGGAATTAACATCCCCCGGTGTGATTTCCACATGTAACTATCATGTGAAGCGAATGGGGGCCCCACCAGAATCTTATTTTGATAATTTGAACCATTCATTTTGAAGGTCTCAATAGGCAAATTATTAATTCAAAAAATTAGGTTAATACCAATTGTTTCTTTAGAGACAAATATAGGGCACTTTCTTAGTTTTATTTACACGTGGAATCTGCTGGCCCATATCGACAGAAAGCAAGGGGGTAAGGGTAAGCGTTGCATGGATGATTTGCAAATTGAGACTCACCAAATGTACTGCTGGGATCATCAAAACGGGACCATGTCGGCCCCATTTCTATTCATGTGAGGAGATCAAATGGGGGAATTACATGAGAATCCTAATTCAATTGAGTAAAACTTTCTAGTTGAAACAACTAAGGGGAAAGGAATGGATTGGGCTGTTCAAAACAGGAAGGGGAAAGGATTCAAGGATGGTATACATAAGTTGTCTTTGGCTGCGTCCATCTACTTTCTGTGGAAGGAACAGAATGGTAGAATTTTTCAGAGGAAATCCAGTTCCGAGTCAGTCGTATCTGATGTTATTCTTGAACCTGTTAGGATGAAACTGTGTACTTGGCACTCTGTGAAGTTCACTGCTCAAAACAGGAAGTTGTGTGACGAGTGGTTGCTTGATTCTAGTGTGTTTTTGGTAAACCACTGTAGATAGTATCCTTTCCTTGGTAGGTTTGATTATTAGGTTGTTGTTTGCCTTGGGTTGTATCTGTGTTTTTTTTTTTTTTGACAGAGGTATGCCTCTGAGGTTGTTGTAGATGGTGCTTTGTGGTGCTGTAAAATCTTACTTACCAATATATGTATATATATATATATATATATATATATATATATATATATACTGATACATAATTTGAATTCCAAAATGTGTCATGCTTCTAGTTGGTGTGCTATTAATTTTATGTTTAAGGACGATGGAAAACTAATTAAAATGTGATGCTGTCAAGTTGAAGTGGGAGCGACAAATAGAGAACTAATTTAGTGATTGGCCTTGTTAAGATTCTTTGGTTTTAATCTTGGTTCATCATCATCATCTTAGTAGGACGTCTAGAGCTTAAGTGAGAATTTTAGGGGTGTTACTTAGCTATGCTAAGTAGTCTTTTTTTGAAGGAAATCTTCTGTTTTGGGGGTCTTGGGTGCGAATCTGAGTCTGTGGGATTGTCATCTTTTATATTTTATGTTAAGGGTAGTCTAGTCTTTTGGCTTTATTAGGTTGTTATGTTAGCTAAGAAGCATGGGTACAAGCACGACAGGACACAACACGAAAACTATTTCTCTAAAAATCAGGACATGGATACGTTGGGGATACATTGAGTATACTGTATGCATTTCATATAGTTTTCTAACAAATTTATGTATCGTAAGTCATTTTATTTAAATAACACAATATAATTTTTAATATAATTTTTTTCAGCTCAAATGTAAAAAATAAACACAAGTCTTCAAGTAAAGGCATGTGTCTTTATGACCCATAGATGAATGAAATGTAAAGCCTTAAAATTATAAAATAACCTGAGTGCATACACACAGGTTAATAGTAGGATGGGAGATTGTGACAAAATGATACCAATCATCAAATATGATTTAGATACACTGTCCAGGGTAACTTAAAAAGAAATATTGATAATATCTCCAGTAGTAAGCAAAATCATAGCATTTTTTAATATTCCAGAAAATGTCCATATAAGTGTCGGCAACCTCAGGGTTACTTTTGCTTGCTACCTTAATGTGTGTTGCAATAAGAATGCCCCAAGCGTAGGGCTAGGTAGGTTGAAAGCATAATAACACCTGGAAGTCCGGGGTCGAATCCACAGGGAGCGCACCCATAGCTTGGTTCGGAGATTAGCTTGCTTAGAGAATTTTGGCGTTAGGACCGCCAACCAAACTTTGGCGTTGAGACGGCCAACTAGAGATTTAGTAAATGGCTACTTAACCTAACTACGGCTTTTTAAGTGGAGATTTAAACTAAAGGCTAGGCTTAGGAATAGTCAACATCCGTAATACAAAGATGAACTTGTTCTTCCCTTTTTAACAAAGATGTTAAGCTTTTCTAGGATTTTTGAGACATTTAAACAAACACCTAGAGGGACATAGCTCCAAGTGTCAAATGTGGTAAGTAGCCTAACTCTTGCCTACATTTGATCAGAGAGGTAACACCTTTACCTCTAAGTTTTGGTACATAAAATTAACCCTAAACCATGCTTAAGCTAAAAAAAACGAAGTTTACAAGAGAAGAACAAGAAACACCATGATTACGGGATGCTAATCATCCCGCAACCTAGCCTTGCTACACTACTCACACATATTGAGAGGATACATGAAATGAGCTAGGGTAAAGGCAAGGTAAAAACTAAACATCAAGATTACTTGAAATTAAGACAAGATCCTTGAAGAGGAGAGCAATTCTTACAACTTTAATGAAGCACACCTACCTCAAAACCCAACAATCAATGCTCTTTAAGGAGGGATTGAGAGTTAAAGAAGAGGAGGTAGAGAGAGAAAGCTCTAGGGCTGAATAATCAAAAAGATGCTGGTCAAAATGAGGTTAAAAACTATTTATAGCCCCAAACATTCGGGATACAAAAGTCTAAACTACCCCTGAAATGTCCATAAGTCGGGCATAAAATCTGCAGAAACTTCCAGGTGCTACTGGTAGGACCATTTTTGGGCTACCGGTAGTCTCGTTTTGCAATTTTGACACAGCTTCTGATCACTGGCTACGGGTAGTACCATTTTTGGGACTACGGGTAGCGGCTGGACAGATTTCTTTCTCCTTTGGTTCTTTAGCCTTTCCATGCCCTTTGGGTTTCCGTTGTCCTGCACACCCTCCAAAGCTACTGTTCATCATTCTTGGGACTCGGCGATGGAGTGCCAAGTGGCCTTGGGTGTACGGATATCCTTGGAATTGATCCATGGCGTCAAAACACGCCTTATTTCCACCTTAAACCTGTAAAGGCCAAAAACACCAACTCCGCGCAATATCATCTTAATAAAGCAAGTTAAGCACGTGTGTGTGACAAAAATGAGAGAGATAAGTCCTATTATTTACATTATAGAGGGCTTATCAACTTTCCATGAAAAAAATCAAATGCTGGAAATCCTGGAAGGTAGGGGTGAGCAACAAACCAAGTAAATCGTCAAACCTGACTGGACTCATCCTACTCGTGGCCTCAAGGACTGTTTCAACCAGGTACCATTTGGTAGCTTGTCTAATTCTTGATTTTGTTTGGTTTTTAGTCAGATATGGGGTAATTGTTGAGTGCACCTGCTGAAAAATTTTCCATGTGTTATGTGTATTCTTCTAAACTTCGTTCATGTAGTAGAATTGGATACTTTGGTTACAGGATTTACTGTGATAGGCCGGAGACTCTTTTCAATGGCGATCCGCATTGGGTTGTAGGTGGTTCAGGTTTGGGGATGGATATTGTGATTGTTTATTTCAATGCTACAGAGGAGAAGTTCAAGGAGGTGGCCCAAAACCTGATTGTTGGTTGATGATTTGGGGGTTTGGGGTGAAATATAATGCTGGGTTCAATAATTGGTGTCATTTTCCTATGTTGTGAATACTGCTGAGTTTGTTGTTTGATGGAGAGAAGAAGTGGGTTGCTTGTAATGGCCATTGAAAGGCTTATAAGGTCCTCTAAGGGCAATTTGGTCTACTCACATTACTTTTCGGAGGGAATTTTTACCGCCAAGCTATTTAGTACACTTATGTGCTAATTATAAAGGAAAACTTGACGTTTTAACTTTAGTTGAAAGTTTAGAAGTGCAAGTATCGAATAATGGAGTTGAAGTAGTGTAAGTCAAAAATGGTCAAAGTACAAGGGGTGTAAGTAAAGTTCCCTTAATTAGTTTTTTTGTAAACATCCAAAAGCCCTAAATACAAAAAATAGAGGCCAATCTTTGGTTGGGGAAAAAGGGGTTCCTAAAACCTTCCCCTTTCTTAACCCTATACACCCCTAGCTCCCGGGCTATGAGAATCTCGACATTGTTTCTTGGTTCTAAAACCAACTGGCTACTCCTCAATGGGGTATCGGGAGTTCGCAAGGAAGGATAAAAAACAACCATGTGGGGTCCTGCCCCGCAATGAGCGGGTATCTGGACCTAGAACACATGATTATGTTCTTTAAACTTGCCGCACTTCTACTGGCTTAGTTCTTCTGCTCTTATATTTGGTTGTGATATGATCGTTACAGGTGATGCTCCTATTAGCTACGTGAAAGTCTGTTTGATCACAAATTTGAAATGAAAGATTTGGGTGCTCTTCGTTACTTTCTTAGCATTGAAGTTGCTTCTTGTACTAAGGGATATCTTTCTCACGATAAAGTTGTTGATATTCCTATTGAGTTGCATGTTATGTTCTCTGCTTCAAATGGTGGTCCTCTTGATGATCCTACGTGGTATCTCAAGCTTGTTTGTTGCTTAAATTATCTTATTGTACCTCTTCCTGATATTTCTTACTTGGTCCACATTGCTAGACAGGTTGGTCAGCTCCTCGTTCTACTCATTGTGTTGCTTGTTTTATTTTTTTTTTGGGGTAAATTAAAAATATTTTTTGGGTAAATGTGTTGCCTTGTTACTCTTTTTGGATTATGTTCATAACACTACCAGTGTTTGCTGTTCTTTTCTTCTTCGTGCTCTCTTCCACTTTGAGCTTGAATCTTTGGGCTTATACTGATGCTGATTGGGTGATATATCTAATAAGAAGTCCACCTCTTGCTATTGTGTTTTTGTCGCCTTGAAATCTAAGAGAACTCATAATTGTTCGCTCTACTACTGAAGCTGAATACCGTGCTATCGCATCTGTCCTATATGGGTGCCTCTCTTGCTCTTCCTGTTGTTCGACTCTTCGATCCTCTGCTTCTGTTACAATTACTCTTTTTGAACTGGTTTTCTCCTTTTTATTTTGTAGTTAATATATGAAGACCAGTTCTGGTCTCAAACTAAGTATAAAAGACCGTTGTTCCTGCTCAATTCTGCATGAGTCACTGGAACTTTTCAACTTATGGATGTAACTGTGTCAAATGAGTAGGTTGTGAAAAAAGTACCAGTTCTTGCCGGAGTCTGTGCAACCGATCCTTTTCGCCGAATGGATTTCTTTTTGAAGCAGGTGGAGTCAATAGGATTCCATGGAGTGCAGAACTTTCCGACTGTTGGGCTTTTCGATGGTAATTTTAGACAAAATCTGGAAGAGACAGGAATGGGATACAGGTTGGTACTAGTCATATATTTTGTTAAAACTTCCTTAAACCAAGAAGACTGGGAGTCTCTAACTGTTCATTACTGTTTCCATTGTCAGCTTGGAGGTTGCTATGGTAGCAGAAGCACATAAAATGGGCCTATTAACAACCCCTTATGCTTTCAATCCCGATGAAGCTGTTCAAATGGCAGAAGCAGGTGCTGATATCATTGTAGCTCACATGGGTCTGACAACTTCTGGGTCAATTGGTGCAAAGACTGCTCTCTCCACAGATGAAAGTGTAGTTCTTGTGCAGGCTATTGCAGATGCTGCACACAGGATCAATCCTGATCTTATTGTGCTCTGCCATGGAGGTACCATCTTTATCCCTTCGTTGTTCAGTGAATTTTGGTTGTCCTAGTTATCCGTCCTGAATGCTATTGTCTCTGCAGTCTGCCTGGAGGTTCCATCTGGTTAGTAAGTTTTGGTGGTCCATCCTGAGATTGAGATATGGTGGCATGAAATGATTAAACTAAAAATGGATTATTTTTTATTAGAGCATCTCCAACCCAGTTCTTCATTTTGAAGAGTCAAGATGATAAGTTATATTGAAAATTAGGTTTGAAAAATTATACTATTCATTCTAACTCCAACCCCAAATCTTCATTTTTATCTCCAATTTTCATAAGCTCTTTCATTTTCCTGTAAATCTCCAACTATTTCCTCATTTCTCCTCTAAATTTTCTCATTCTGTTTAAAGATTTAATTTGTATAACTAATTTTCCTCCAAAATTTAGATTATTTCATTTTAGTTCATTAAACATGCTAAATATGTGTCTATCTTGATGTCCACGTTTTTTTAACGGAACAATATTTGTATTTGGATCAATGTAGTAAAAGTAATATGTATGTTACATGAACTACCATAAAGAACAAAGGATATATTGGGTACTGCAATTTTAAAAAAATATAAAAGAGGAATTTTGGATGTCTTCATTTTCAAGTATGACTCTTCAAAATATTGTTAGGTCTCTATATATGAAGAATCAAATGTGATTTTTCGTCTTGAAGAATGTAAATGAAGCCTGGTTGAAATTAGAGAGCTTTCATCCTTCATTTTAAACATTTGGATATGGTTTTGAAGGCATGAAGGTATGGTTGGATATGCTTGTTGTCAAAGGGCTGTCTGGTGCATAATTCTATGAGTTGATCAAAACTCGAGCAAAGTTAGATGGGTAGGATTTGGCCTAACATATTTTTCAAGGTAGTTTTGGTTGATTGAATATATATGGATAACACAGCCAATTATATACATTGGCTGTTTAATTGGGGATTCTTCTAACAACCCAACCTTGTCACACCCATTTTCTGCTCTGGAAAAGTAACTATCAAGATGTCTGTGGCATGTGATGCTTCTAGATCTTAGCAAGTGAAGCTTCCCAGTTTTCAAGCGTTGAGAACTATTTCTATCTGGTAAATGAATCAGTTGAAAATTAGGGAGGTTTAAATGATGATCTCCAGAGGATCTAAGTGTCAAAAATTCTCGGTCTTTATATTGTCTTTCCAAATAGTTGTAGAAGTGTGAATGTTGATTTGGTACCCGCTTGCTGGTGAAGGATGATATTGTTTCCATTCTAGTTTCATGGACCATAAAAGTAAGTTACTAAACTTGAGCTGGAAAGCCTGGAATTGTTCTTTCAGCTCTCTCCTTTTGTATCTCTTCGATAGATTTATTATACATGTGATCGTGTTTGTAACTTACAGGCCCCATATCTGGTCCAAAAGAGGCAGAATTTGTTCTGAGGAGAACCAATGGAGTTCACGGGTTCTATGGTGCATCGAGCATGGAAAGGCTACCAGTTGAACAAGCTATAACAGCCACGGTCCAACAGTACAAATCAATTACTCTAACGTGAACTTGAGATTTTAGACCAGTGGCGGAAACCTTTCTCTTGTCCTGGTATCACAAGAGTTTTCTCTTGAACTTTTTGAGTTTACTTTCTAGTTTTCACCGACTGAAGCTTGCCCGGGTATGTATCATTGACTCATTGGTAATGTGGTTTCTCTGTTGCTGTAAATTTGCTCTTGTTATGCTGTGAAGTTTTATGAAGTTCACAAGAATAATGACTGGCACTCTTATCTGACGATGATCTAGAATTGCAGGCACTTGAAGAATAATTCCCTTTGGAGGCTTTCAAGGAAAAATCTCATTACAACTCACCAACTTGAATCACAGTAGAAAAATATAGATTCTTATTTAGCATGAGAATATATTTCCCACATCTATTGAATGTTGTACGTATTACTGCCAATAAAAAAAAAAAAAGATGTAGGTGTTACTAGCATTTTTAGGACCGAGCTGGCCTGGTTCTTTTTGACACCCTAATATGCAAAGCAAAAGAGTGTCTCCACTTGTCTTGCTTACTTGCTAGTATCGTTTATGGACATTAATGTTATCGGGCAGCCACTCCTCATTTTAGGATTATAAGCTTTCCTTTCTTGGGGTGGACCTAGATCATCAACCGTAAACCCACAGAAATAAAATAAATCGATAAGATTTCAACACTGAGAGTTAAAATGGAAAAGATGGAGAACTGTATTAACTCACAAGTAGTGATTGTTACTGCCTAATTTTAACAATCAAGGAAAAGTTTTGGGAAATCTCCCACCTGGAAGTCATTACCACATCTCGCTTAGACTTTAAATGATACTCATTAAAATGTCGCACATTGTTTCAAGTACTATACCTTTTCCGCACCATGGTAAATTTGTCGAGGCTAGTGATCAGATTAGTACTTGGTCTACTTGGGCTTCTACCGAGCCAAATTGGTATTAGTGACCATTGTTTCAGTAAATAATTGATGCATCTAGTTTCGCCACGTAGAGGCATTTTGGTTTTGGTTTCCCCAAGTACAAAGATATTACAGTCAGGTATGAACACACGTGCATTCATGGTCAGAGGGAGAGAGGTTAGGTAGGCCGGAAGTAGTACTATATTTGAGCAGTTTAGGGGCCTGAAAGCGCCGCAGCATCTGTTGTGACCTGAAACGACCAAGTTTTGGGCGGAAAACTGAGATTTCCATTCCCAGCCATTAAACCATGTTTAGCCCTTGTTCAATTCCAAACATGCGTACTGCGTACTTTGCTTTCTATCTTCTCTCATTGTCTTTATAAATCTGTGTTCTTTCCTTAAATACATCTCCCCTGGTTCTTTGTTGTATGGACTGCGTCATTAGAAAACAATCCCAGATGACCCCAGTGATCATTAGATATTCGGTATCAAAGACTGTCACGGACAAGGAGAAGCTGCTGATATAAAAGCAACAAACATGATAATTGATAAATGGAGAGTGCGAGTGGCAGAGGGGGAAGAAGCATGCGGGATAGGATCGGATCTTAATTACCTTAAAAATGAATTCGAGCAATGCAGCTTTTCCTGTCCTCTGCCAGTTTCTTCAACCTTTCATACAGCATCTTGCAGATTTCTGCACAAACTTGGCTAATGCATGGAGAAAGGATCGGGTGTAAGACGCTAAAGCCTTTTTTTGACTTTCTTGAGTAATACAGAGTACATAGCAAGCTTTGCTTTCCAAATGCGTCTCCCATTGATTTCACGCGTCTCCCATTGATTTCACATAACAACACGCATGACCACTTTGAACACGCGAATCTTGCCAAATATCCTTGTATTTGAACCACTTTGCATGACCAATTTCACTATATGATCAAATATACTTGAGTTAGCAGTTTCAGTAGCAAAAATTTACCATTCCTAGAATATTTCTAAACCAAAAATTGATCCTTAGATATCAGTAGTATAATAGTAATAACTATTTGTTCGATTCAAGAAGAAGAGGATAGTAACTGATAATAGTGCATCGTCGGACTCTAACAAAATCATAGCATCCTTCGGTGCTACTAGCTGCGGGGAGAACTGAATGCATGGGTGATTCCCAACGGAAAGGTGGAAAAGCTCGTCGGAACCTTTGACAACTCTTAATGCCTTGTGAGAGAACATGCAAACTCATGTAAAAAGATTCGTTCTCAACTTAAGTACTCATAGCATTTTTTTATCCCCATAATGTCATAATTAATTGCTATGTACGAGGAAGAAAAGCTTTTATACATGAATCAAGTTATTAATGGTATAATTTTCCTGAGTATTGTTATTGGTACCGACCTCCCCATAGGGAAAATGCAGCGACGGCCACCGGACGGCCGATCCGAGCCGTCCAAAAATTTTAAAAAATAAAACCGAGTGGGTCTGCGCGAGAATCAATGGCATCCGAGATGTGTAGGGTATTGATCCGAGCACCTCTTTTTCGTGTATATACACGTATATACAAATATACACGAAAAAAGGGTGCTCGGATCAAGTACCCTACACACCTCGGATGCCATTGATTCTCGCTTGGACCCACTCGGTTTTATTTTTTTAAATTTTTGGACGGCTCGGATCGGCCGTCCGGTGGCCGTCGGTGCATTTTCCCTATGGGGAGGTCGGTACCAATAGGATTTCTGAATTTTCCTTTTTCAAATTATTTATGTTGTAAGAATTTGAAAATTCGTCCAAGGCGACCTAGAAGAATGCAAAATTTATGAATTTGAAATATAAGCTAAAGAAAAGTGAACTTTAATCAGTAGGCGGAGCCAAGAAATGAAATTGGAGGGGGCTGAACTATGAAAGAAATTTTGGTTTGGTGATTTTTCAAGACTAAATCCAGTCATTCAAGTTTTTACATAACAGTTTTGATAGATTGAAGAAATAATCTCAAGTATGGTTATTATCATATCATTCGATTACACGCAGAACATTACCGCACGATTCCAATTACTATAATTCAGTTTGCTAATGAAAAGAAATTGGGTGGGCCGGGCTGCACCACAATAGCTCCGCGTACTAGAATTTGTTAATTCTTATAGATACCATATTACTACGAAAAAATGAAGTTTAAACCTTAGCCAAAATTTATGATTCAGAACTTTTAGTAGTCAACCAATAAATGTTGATGTTCAAAGCTTAATATAAAATTTATGTTTGTAAGTTGAATATAAGTCCAGAAATACACTATAGATATGAATGTGGGGCCAGGCTGCAAGAAAGAAATTCTTTATGAATCTCTTAATTTCGACGTGGCCCACCCTTTTTTAAAGATGGTGAACATTATCTTTTTTGTGATGATTGTTGAAAATTATATGGGTCCCACCAGAAACTAATTCATTATTACGGGAAAGTGTATTGATTTCGTGAACCTTACAATTGTACGAGTCCCATTATAAACTAACTCATTATTATTAGAAATGTATTGATTTCGTGGACCCTACACAATTTCCACCAAAGGTAATGTTCACCCTCTAACAAAATTGTTCTCGGGTGTGGATTTTTCATGCTTAAGACTACTTTTAAAAATCATTCTCATACCAAAAGAATGGAAACCTCTCCATGGAGTATACGCATTATTGCCAAACAACGTAATTCTTGATTGTGTATCTCTACTTCATTTTTCATCATACCTACATTAGTTGTGATCGTGATTGTGTTCGAATCTCGATGCTTAGGTTAGGCACTTCCGCTTGTAAGCCCAACAAATTCTACACAACTACATAGAGGGTCTCTACAAGTCTATCTATTCTTTGATTTCGTTTTCCCGTAAGATCAATATCACAATCAATGAGGTCTGCAAGTTTCACATCTAAGTAATACCCGATTCAATAGTTGACAATATAGATAGATATTTAACAACATTCTGAAAAAAGATATTAATATATATCGGTAGTTGTCCGGTCGTACCCAAACAATAATATTCCAGAGAAAAATGCACCTAAGATCAAATATTTCGAGCCGGCTTCCATGGAAAATCCTCCACGTATTATGTTGTAAATTTTCTTACTTTGTAAAATGAAAAAACAAGCGTTAATACTTTCCCAATACGTCAGGTAGCATATTCTAGTGATTCGTATAGATCGAGTTCCAATCAAATTTTATGAGAAGTAGTAAAAGATATCATCTCAAATTCTTCTAGTCCTATTCGATCCGTAGCTGATACTTTAGAATTACTTACTAGTCCTGCATGTACTCCTCTCTTAATTCTCTTCCTGTTTTTCCTCCTCCTGTTTCTGGCTCTCATCTCCTTTCTCACCCAGTAATTCTCCATCTACCCCATTCTTGGCCTTAGCAGCCTCCTCATTTTCCATCCTCTTGTCGGTGAGAAACTCGATTAAATCGCGAAGTACCTCATCCGGTTCATCGCTCTTCAACAGCTGCTCAGCTACATCAGCTGGGGTCACTTCAGTCGACCGAATCAGTTCTTCGACTTCTCCGTAAAGCTCATGGGATTTGATGCCGAGGTAATTGGACGCTAAGAGTCTGAACCCGCATGGGGTGCAATAAGACATGTGAATGTGGAAGTCCATGCGACCCGGCCTCATCAGTGCCGGGTCAAGCTTCTCCTTGTGGTTTGTGGTGAAGATTATGATTCGTTCATCACCACAGCTTGACCAGAGACCGTCCACAAAATTGAGCAAACCCGACAGTGTAACCTATAGCGAAAAAATGTAGAAACTTGTCAATGAAACGATCGCTACTTGTGGTTTTCATGAAATGATCCTAGGCCTACTTTATTGAGTACTGTAAACAAGTATATATAAACAAAAGGCTTCGATCTCTCAATTGAACTTTACAAGCTAGCTAGTCCAATTAAGTGGATCGATGCAAGCAATGCATCATCTAGCTAGTGCTAGGTTCAGGTTCAAGTCTTTGTATGTAACGTAGAGTGGCCTCTTGGTTAATTTTTTCTGGGGTGTTCGGATAAATAAATTACTTTGGCTTATTTTTTGTCTTTATTCAAATTTTTTTCATATCACTTGGCTTATTGTCATTTTTTTGGAGATTATTGCATTCTCACGTCAAGAGAAATCTAAAAAGTAAAAAATTTCGTCCGAAATCTAATTTTTTTAATAAAGACGAAAAAAAATCAATAAGCCAATTTTTTCGTCTTTATTAAAAAAAATTGGATTTCGGTCAAAATTTTTAACTTTTTAGATTCCTCTTGGCGTGAGGATGCAATAATCCCCAAAAAAAAATGACAATAAGCCAAGTGATACAAAAAAAAATTGAATAAGGACAAAAAATAAGCCACAATGGCTTATTTTTTATTCTTATTCAAGTTATTTTCGTATCACTTGGCTTATCGTTAATTTTTTGGGGATTATTGCTTCATCATGACAAGAGGAATCTAAAAAGTAAAAAATTTTGATCAAAATCTATTTTTTTTGAATAAAGACAAAAAATAAGCCAATAAGCCAATTTTTTTGTCTTTATTCAAAAAAAATTGGATTTCAATAAAAAAAATTTACTTTTTAGATTCTTCTTGTCGTGAGGATGCAATAATCCCCAAAAAAATGACAATAAGCCAAGTGATACAAAAAAAAATTGAATAAGGACAAAAAATAAGCCACTTTGGCTTATTTGTCCGAACATAAATATCGAATGAACTGTTTACATTTTTCCATATGGTAGTTATAAGAAGTAAAAAAAAGCTTTATTCACAAGAAAGAGCATCTTGTTTATCATCATATGTTTAAACGGGAAACTGAAGAACAAGATAGTAGCAGTTAAGAAAAAGTCATGAGTCCCTCCCACTCTTGTTCCTTATAAACCTGCAATTCTTCAGTGGAGTTGGTCATATATATTTGATTGTGAGAAATAGTTGCTAATTGCCTTCTGTATTTATGAAGTTGCAAATTTGAATTTGATAATAAGCACCCTAATTAAAACAATAGACAATACACACACAACCATATTAAAAAGGTAGAATTTTGATTGGTATTCATGGGCTTCATTAACTACTAATTAAACAGAAAACAATTGCATACTAGAATTTCAGGTTATTATTGTTTTCGGTAACAATATTCATAAAGTTTGATTATCAATTCTTTTGATTTCTATCGTCAAAAAGAAATAAAGAACGAACAAAATTATTTTGATTAATAGGTTAAAAAATAGATTAACTCCAGTTAAAAAATTAATCCTCTACATATATCCCAAATAGAACTCGCAAAGAGAAAAGCGGTAATAAGATGGAATGAGTTTTGTGTTGATTTTGAGATTTGCAATAACAGTAATTTTAAAAGAAAAGGGTTTTTTTTGCCATCCTGACAAGCACTAGGGTAGTTGCTATTGTCTAAATAATATTTTTAGTATTTTTGACGTCTTGTCTACTTTGTGAAGACAACATCTTGTCTAAATGATATTGTATAAAACGATCAAAAAAACCATTTAGATGCCTTGGTATTTTTACTAGAAACAACTCGAATTTTAAAGTTTATATATTCAAAATACTTAAAAATATATATAACGTGACTCACCTTGACTGGAGGGATAAATGGGAGATATATAAAATACTTCAGATAAGAAGGGTACAAATTTGTGCAGATTGGACCAATTTGGATAAAAACTACTAGTGAAAACAGATTAAAATTGACCAATCAGTCACGTACGTACGAAACGAGATGTTGCAGTAATGGTAGTCCGACGATTCACGCGGACAGTGGTTTACACGGTGCTAAGAAGGTCATCTCACTTGTACGATATAATAGTAGTAATTAATTTATTATTGACACTTCACCTACTCCTTTGACGCAAATGAGATTCTGAGAAGGTACGTGCTCTTGTGCATTGATTTGAGATTTGACAAATAATTTCTTCATACAGGCAAGAGTGCATCTAATTTGCGGTCTTGCTATTGTTTAACGATAAATACATTAGAAGATAAAAAAAATATATATTTTTATTCACTTTTTACACCCTTTAATATACATTCACACATTTATTATTGTCAGTCCATTGAATTGATTTTAGAATTTTCTTTTAATTTGAAGTAATCAAAACGGCTACTAGGCTAAAGTTAGAGCCGAGATTTTTCGAGTTTTTTTCTTATGGAGTACTTTGTTTTTATTCAATTTTATTCAATTTTTTTTTGCATACGTTAGTTTTGCACTAACTTTTGCAGATTATTCATTCCTCCTGAGGATAAGAATTAAAAAAGTAAAAAAAATATAACTTTTACTCAAATACTTTCAAAAATATCCAAGAAAAAAAATTCTAAAAAGCCGTTTTTTTGACTTTTATCTTGGATATTTCAAAAAATATTTAGGTAAAAATCATAATTTTTTACTTTTCAAATTCATTTTGACGAGATGAATCAATAATTCACAAAAGTTATATGCAAAACTAATAAACGTGAACAGAATTTAAATAAGGACAAAACAAGAAAAAAAAACTCTGAAGAATCTTAGCACACTTTAGCCTAAATTCTTAACGAAAATATTCGCATTTGATTACTTTCATGGTACGTTTAGTTTAATCAGCATAAAAAAAAATTAAATAATAATTTTAGCATTGTAGTACTTTTTAATGATTTTTAAATTAAAAATATTTGTAAAATTTAATTTGATATGGGTTAAGGCTTGAGTGCGATTTAATACATTGTACTAGTTCAAATTTAGGTTCTCAGTTTATAAAATAGATCAAGGGCGAGATGGTCTAAGAGCATTCACAGTAGACTAATTAAAATTGGATAATCAAAAGTTATCATATCACCTTTTGATTATCCATTTAAGGAGTTGCTAATCTTAGCGATATAGATATCCACAGTGACATAATCAATATTGAATAATCAAAACTTGCTACATCGCCTTTTTAACTTGAATCTAAAAATTGTCACCATATAAAACAAATTTTTTAAAATAATTTTCAAACTAATAAAAATAGGTTATTAGAAATAGAAAATAATTTTTTGAAAACTTTTATTTTGAAAAAACACTTTTCCGAAAAAGTTAAAAAAAAACAGTTTTGAAAAAAAGACAGTTTTTTTTTAAATAACAGTTTTTGAAAAAAAAAAAAAAAAACAAAGGTCCGTTTAACCTTTTTTGAAAAAAAATTCTTCTAAAAATATTTTCCTTAGAAACATTGTTGAGAGAGAGAGAGAGAGAATGTTTTGGTTTTTTTAAAAGGTTGTTAATTATGATTATCTAAGGCTATTCATAATGGTATAATTAAAAAAGCATAACCAAAAATTGACACGTCAACTTTTGATTATTCACTTAAGAAGTTGGTAAGTTTAACAATGTTGAATTTTACAATGGTCGCTTCTAGTCTATAACCAAAATAAGGGGTCCACTACAATATATATATATATATCTCTCTCTCTCCATTCACTTCCTTCCATTTATTGTTTTTTTTTGGCAAAAATATATCAATTCCCTCTTTTAATTTTGGAAAAAAATCGGTGACTTTTTTCCCTCTTATTATGAATTTTTTTTTGGGGAAAAAATATAAACGGAAAAAAATAGTGAAATACCTTAATTCGGCGAAGATAGGTTGATCAATTGTAAATGATCAAGAGATATGAGTTTCACTTTTAGATGGAAATAAAGAAAAATAGTTTGTGGGTGAAGTGAAGAAGATATAGAGTAGACGAAGAAGAGAAGAAGAAAATATCAGTTGAAACACGTGTGTATATATATTTTAGAACTAGTTAACTTATGTGATGTTGGGTCTACAAATTTTGATTATTGAAAAATGTTGCTAGTTTTGGTTATTCAAAACTCAAAATTTGATTATTTCTAATGATGTTGCTAAGTTTGGAGCCATTTTTTGCACCAACATTATTAACTTTAAAAATAATTGATTTTTAATTATACCACTGTGGATGGCCTACGGCTAAAATTTGATGAGTTGCTTAGAGATCATTAAATTTAATTATGCCATTATGAATACTTTTCTGAGAAAACATTGCTAAATTTAGCAACCCTTATAATTTTGGTTATTCCTCTATGACTGCTCCAATGTGGCCTAATACAAAGCTCATTGTCCACCTAGTTCTTCCTTTTGCCAATAAATGAAAATTAAAGAAGAATAACGAATTAGTACTAGTACTGTACTACTAGTAACATTTAACAAAATCAGAGATAACCTCCCCGACATAAAAACTGACCTTGTTCTGGTCATGGTTCCCACCTGGCTCTGAATCTCTGACCGCCGCCCCCGCCGCGCTCCGATCTTTCAACTCTATGGTGCAGTCAATGTCCTCCACCACCAAGATCGACCGGTTTGCCGTCGCCAGCAGCAGCCGCCGCAAGTCCGAGTTGCACCTCAGCTCCGTCAACTCCAAATCATAAATGTCAAAATTCAAGAAATTCGCCATCGCCGCGATCAAGCTCGACTTCCCCGTCCCCGGCGGCCCGTACAACAAGTATCCTCTCTTCCACGCCTTCCCCACCCTCCTGTAATACTCCCTCCTTTTCACGAACCTCTCCAAGTCCTTCACTATCCTCCCCTTCAACTCCGCGTCCATCGCCAGGGTCTCGAACCTGGCCGGGTGATCGAGGTTCACCGCCGTCCACGCCTCGTTGATGTTGTACAAGTTCTCGATATCCACCGTGTGGATCTTCACCGTCTTCTTCTCCTGTTTTCAAGGACGGCTCCAAGATTTTAGTTCACATCCCACAAAAAACGTAAAGAAATTTCTAATGAATGACTCAGTGCTAATCATACTAGAGAAAAATCAAGGGAAGTAATTTTCGCGCTCCAAAATTTATTGCAGGCGCTCCATCTTTGGTGTATATTTTGTTTTTACACTGTGATATTGCTGGCAACATCACAGTGTAAAAACAAAAAGGTGGAGCGCCTTTAGTAAATCTTGGAGCGCGAATATCAATTTCCAAAATCAAATTGCACTTGAAAAAATACAAATTTTGAGAGTATTTTTGAACCCCCTCAGGATATATTGTAGCCGTCCTTGCCTGTTTCAACGACTTGGCCTGTTTCAGCAAGTAGGGAAAATAAGAATCAAGAATCCTCTGCTTGTGCTTCTTGTGGAGAGTGAGTTCGAACGACCGGACCTCGGACCGGAGGTTGGAGTTCATGTCACGAGGGTTGTAAAAATGCCTGGACGACTCGACTTGACGGACGACCCACACCCATTTGAACTCGGCGCCCTCGAACGAATCGACGACTTCTTGGTTACGTTCCATCGAAACGTTTATGCTCCGTTCGTTCTCGGGTTTGCTTACTTTGAGGCGGCGGGTGGTGGGGGAGATTTTGGGGCCCAGGTAGACTTCGGCGGCCTCGTAGATTTCGTTGTTGACCAGGCCGTCGAACTCGTCGATCACCATTGTGAGTTGGGAGGAGAATCGGCTGCAGAAAGTGCGGAGGCCGAAGGAGAGGTAGTCTTGGAATTCAGGGGGGAGGTAATCGTTGGAGACGGTCCGGATCACCATGGCCGCCGCAGCAATCGAGCCGACGGTGGAGAGGACGGTCTTGGCCGTGGCCAGGTGGGACTCGGCAGTAGTGGAAGACATATTTCAAGAATATTGGGGTTAAAGAAATCGGTATTGGTCTAGTTCGAGTTCGAAGGAAGGAGTTAGGGTCGACAAAGAATGGTGAATGGAGAGAGAGATGGAGAGGAAGGTTTTGAGAGTTGGTTATGGAGTAGGGCCGATCAGCCGAAGCTTTAAAGAAATTACTCAATGGAGAATGACTACTGGTTTAATTACTCCATTTTTTGGTAACGTTACTTCTTTGTAAATATATTTTTAATACAAAAATATATTTATTTATAAAAAAATAACGTTAACAAAAAAAATGACAAAATTATTTTCCTCGAGTATAAAGAAATATAAGGAAAAATAGAGAGAGAATTAAGAAAGATGAAAGTTAGAAAATTTGGAAAGATGATTTGCCAAGTCTGGTTGACTGTGGACTTTGAAGTCATTGATCGGGTTTCTTTCTATGAAATTGCATTCAGACTTCATGGTTTTTTGTAGTACTAAAGTCGTTTGAGGTATTGAATTTTTTAAGTTCTGTTTTTGTTTTTGTCGGTTGTTGAACCAGCAACCCTACAAATTTTATATCCCTTGCAAAGGAATTTAGTACATAAAAATTAGTACTGAAGATCGAGGAACTATTTGAATTACTACGTAGTAAATAGTAGTATCCTAGAGTAATTAGTATTCATATCTTAATTGATTTATAGTCTTTTTAACATTTGTTTGGTCGACAAAAATAGTTAACTTCTAATTTTATTGTTAGCGAATGCTTCAAGACACATCTACTGTAATAAAAACACACAACGTATGCAAAAGGTTGCGGCTCATCATTGTAATGTTGCCTGAAAAACTGTTCATCCAAAATTCATCTTATTTAACCACAAATTCCTATTTTAAGAAACCGAAACACGGCCTTACTATTGCAATATAATATTATAAGGATATATATATATATATATATATAGAGAGAGAGAGAGAGAGAGAGAGAGATGAAAGTTAGAAATTTGGAAAGCCGATTTGCCAAGTCTGGTTGACTGTGGACATTATTCAAACAAATAACAAAATAAAAGAAGCAACATTATTCAAACAAATAACAAAATAAAAGAAGCACCACTGAGACATCCGTCGCCACTCTTTCGCAACCATCTTGATAGACTCGTAACCACCACTTCCACTTCACAAAATAAGAACACATCGTTGGAAGGTGGTCGCCCAGTAAACACGATAGATGGCTTCAAGTCACAGATCTAAGAAGCTAGAGACTAAAAATGATGGTGGACAACATTTTACCGCAATCACTGAAACCGAAGCCCCAAAATATCGCCGGAAAACGATTTGGCTGAAAAGTTTCCAAAGGATGCCCGAACTTCAATCGCTGGATTGTGAGAGAAAACGACTCGACAGTGGGAGAAGAGAACGGAGGGATGGAGATCGAAGGGGAGGGGGGGAGATCGGAGGGAAATAATCCCTCCCCTCCCGCTGCTTGAGATGGGACATAAAAGAAGCACCACTAATGATCGTATGTGTCATATGTAAGCTAGCTAAATTGATTAACTTTATTTTGGGACATATTTCATTATTTTGGGATATATTTCATTAACACCCCCAAGTTTGCCTTAATGACACAAAGCTCCTTCATGGAAGAGAAATGACTATAAACACCCAGTAATTTCAATGTTTATTTAACCGGCTAACGCACCAATAACTGATCAACCAAACACATGATAGAAATATTAACCAAAGTGACCCCCTTAAGCTTTGACCAATTGTCAAGATGCCCTCTTAATGTAACTCAAAACGATTAACCGCATAATCCATTTGAGTTTTACACTAAACAACCTTCTGCAAGAATTCTCTTTAAGAGTATTGGATGGAAATTCTGTGTAATGAGCACATAAGATGGGCTATAAAATGTGATGGCAGAATTACCCTTCTTTTTGTGAGTTTCAATTATAAATATACATCCAAAACATGACCCTAATCAAAAACTCCACTCCCATCGATCATCGTGCACACCCATCAATTAACGAATGGATCCATTATTACTTGGGTAAATTTCACAGACCTCTCATGAGGTTTCTGACACAAACATAAATTTCCCCTAAAGTTTCTGAAATTTTACTAACTTCCCTTACTTTATCTAACAATATACATTTTTTCCCTTCCGTTAAGTTAAACTCTAGCACCATCAAATTTGAGGTCTAAATGACTAAAATACATGAATTGGGGATGGTGTTGTGCAGCGGTTGCATAGCACCATGCTGCACACCTCCGAGCCGTCGAATCATGCATCTGATGGCTCGGATCTCATCTCGGCAATGAACGACTCTCAATCATTGGTTGCCGAGATGAGACCCGAGCCACCGAAGTCCAAAATACACATCTTGTCCAGTTACATGCTTAACAAAGAGAGACTTCTCTTTTGCCAACTCATCATCACTAGGGGTGAACATGGACTGGATTGGTTCGGTTTCATAGTAAATCGAGAATCAAACCACTACCTACGGATTATGAATTTGAGAAACCAAACCAACCCATAAAAAATATAGGACCAAACCAATCCAAACCATTAGACTACGGTTCCGTTTTGGTTTAGGACCACAGTTTACTTGAAATTGAGATATCGCTTCATAAACTATTTAAAGTACTCAAAATTGTGGAGATAACTAAGAATTGTTTTTCATTTATAAAAATATAGAAAACTTTAGGAATTAATTAAACCATGAAATCACTATTCACTGAATGAAGCATTATATATTTATATACCACGTGCTTTTGGTGTACCACAATTATAGGTATGAGTTATGATATATAGAAGTTTATACTAAATAATTTTGACAGTAAATGAATACTGAATAGAAGGGTGGATTGAATAGATTATTAATTTAAGAAAATAGTTCGCTATATATATAACTCTCATGTATACTTGGTTTATCTAAATTAAATGAGTTATATAAATATACGGTTCAGTTTGGTTAGAAACCGAAACCATTAACATAAATTCACAGACCAAACCATTTAACGTGGTTTCTAATTTTTTTAAACCGGAACCAAACCATGCTACTAAAAAATCAAACCAAATCTTTCGGTTTGGATTGGTTTGGACTGATTCGCTGTTTGACAGATTTTTTGCTCACTCCTAATCATCACAACGGGCAGTAACATATTCAAATGAATCCAATTCCAAACCTTTTAAACGCACATAATATGCTGACACACAAATGAATAAATAAATAAATAAAAATCTAAAATGATTGTGACGGCAAAACACGCCTTATTAGCCATTCTAATTTTGGGCCCAAAAGAGATTTTGGTTTCACAAAAAACTCATATGACATCATATGACAGCGGCAAACATTTTAGGAAAAATGACGGCTCATGACGTGTTTTGATAATTAATATTCTCCAAGGACATGCTAAGAACAATTGTTAATGCTGAAAATGTCCTTGATAGGTATTAATTATCAAAACATGTCCTTAGCCGTCATTTTCCCAACATTTTAAGAAGAAGTCAATGCACCACAAGTTCTCATACGCAGCGATTCATAAGTTTTAGAGTTGTTGCCAGCCACAATAACAAAGGTTCATATCATATATAACACGAGATCATAAGTGGTTGAACACAAATTCTCATAATTAGCACCACTAATGATCATAATTATGTGTCATAATTACGCAAGCTAAATTTCATAGACACCGTCTAAGGTTTGCTTTAATGACACATGGTCTCTTCTCGAAAGAAAAATGACTATAAAACCCCCATAGTTTTAATTTATATTTCACTGTTTGACACACACAACCAAACACGTGATAGAATTAGCCAAAAATGTATTATATTGACAAAATTCATCGTTTTTAATAATAGAATAGATGATAAAAAAAATTCAATTTTTATTAAAAAAATTTACCCAAAAGTAATAAATTCGTCATTTCTGAAGGAAAAAAAACGGGTCTTTCTAATAGTAAAAAATAAATAGTTATTTTACCCTTGTTGATTAAAATAGCTTCTCCAATTGGTAAAAAAAGAGAGGTCATTTTTCATTCAAAATATGTGAGAGTTGATAATTCATTATTACTTTTTATTATCTAAAAAGGGCAAATGTTTAGACATATGTCACTTTTGGCTCATCACATCACCTGTTTGGACAACCAATTTTCAATTGGGGGTGTCATAAGTGAGGGTATTAAAACAAACCTTAGCCTCAGTGGTTGTCTGAAATTTACCCTTTTTTAAAATCGATTAGCGTATATTCTACCCATGAACAATTGGTTTGAGAATCGATTGTTCTGAAGTTTTGTTGAATTTCACAATAAAATTTTATCGAGAACCATTTCACAGAATTTGATCGTGTTTTTCTAGCAGAGAAGTAAAACTAATTTGTTTTGTAGTATTATATTTTACCAGTTGAGAAGTTTTTTGAGCAAACGATTTCAGTTGCCCTTCTCCCTTAGCATCCCTCCCTTTAGATGTTTGATTATAAGGTATTATACTCCAACTTGAGTCTTATCCCAATGGTTATTGAGCAATGATGCATTGTACGGACTTTCCCCCTTCCCCTTCTTAGTGATTGTGTGTACCCTGAGGAATTCTGTTTGGTTTGGTTTTGAGGAAGATTTTTTGGATAATGTGTTTTAAATAGATAAATAAAAAATAAAATTAATAATTTAAGAGAAAAAACTTAATGAAGATCGTAGGCCGAGAGAGGGGTTGACTTTGGAAATCCAAAGCGAATGCAGTAAGCTTGAGCCACTTCTCATGATTTTGTTTCCTTTTTCCCACCTGTACATCATCACCTGACTTCGTTTTCTTTTTTGCACTTCCAATAGTTTCTGCCACTACTTCTGATGTGTCCCCTTCACCTTCAGTTTCTAACACCTCCAAGTTTTAATGTCATATATACAAATACACCATACTATCTAAATCTAAACCTAATCGATCTTGTTCATCGTTCTAGTGTGCCCCGTACTAGTAGGATAATGGAAAAATCCGTCATGCAGCAATAGGTAAGCAAATTTTTTTTTTTTTGAAATGATCTAAGTACTCCTAAAATGTATACATATTTGTTGGTACCATTTAAGACTTGAGTGTTTTACTCGAGATTAATTATACAGTGAAAAATCACAAAAGAAAAAACTTTTCAAAAAAGTAATTGGCCTTTTCAGACATTTCCAAAGAGGGACAGTCATTTGGAATTGACTCATTTTGTAGGATAATTTTTTTGGAAATAAAATCAAATGAAAAAGAATTATCGGAATGAATAAAAGTATATCGCATACAGAAAACAATCTTCCACGAATTATTCTGATGGAGTTTTTTGGTATCACATGCACACCAGTAAAATTATGACTCGCCTGTGATTAATGGCTCAAAATACTACTAAAGATTTATGTACGTTGTAACAAAAAAAACAAAAACAAAAACAAAATGAAGAAGAAGAAAAAAGAAGAAGAAAGGGAGATGGTTGGGCTGGGTTTGGTGGTTAATCGACATGTTATAGGCCCATTTAGTAAAGTGTGCTCCATTAATAGATAACAAACTGACTCATAAGCTGGCCCATGTCCACTATTGTTTTCGCTATGAATTCCACGAGTCCGTAATCTCAAGTGAGACTTAAATAATCATCATCGGACCAAAACGGACTTATGTTTCCATCTTGCTCAGTTCGAACATTTATATTTTCATCCCAGCATTTAAATAAACCCAAAATTGCCCTTATTTGATTTAATTCTCTTAGTTTCGGGGTACTATATAGGGCGCAGATTTTTGGGATGAAAACATAAAATTTGAGGTCCTAGTTGCGATTTTTTCCTATTTGAAACGAAAACAAATCCCTAAATTTAAGATTACCAAATAGTTCTCATATTCATTTAAAAAAAAGGATGGAAATACCAAAGGGGTGCATCGAAATCATCTCTGAGACAAAACCCTAGAACTTACGTTACAATCCTCGATCCTCCGTCGCCGTGCTCCACTGCCGCGGCGCCGCCATCCACCATAGTCGACAGCGCCAAAAAACACTATCAGCGAAGGAGAGGATGATTTTTTCATTGCCCGCGAGTTCATAAATAATCCGAACTTGTTTTCTATGGATCCTGCTTCGTTTTCCAAGATAATGTGGAATAATACCCCAAGCGTAGGGCTTAACACGTCGGTTAAAGCATAATAAACCGGAAATCCGGGATCGTACCCAAGGGAATAATTATATGGCTTGATCGGATTTGTAGATGCAAGTAAGGGCTTTCGGTTTTTAGACAACCAACTTTGTTTTACTTTAAACGGTGGAAATAGAATGCTAAATTAAAACAAATTAACTAAAGAAAAGATATGCTAGGTTTAGGAATTATTAGCCCCCAAGACTCGAGCTAGATCACACTCTTCACCCAACTACACAATTTAAGATACTTGATTATAGTTCTCAAATCGGAAGATAAAATGATTTGAGAACCAAACTAGCTCTAAAATTCATTTGGCAAATACCTCAAGCGAAAGAGCTCTAAGCATCATATGTGGTGGGTAGGCGATGCTCCCACCTATACATGATCAAAGAGGTTAAGACCTCGGTAATCTGTCAAACAAATTCGAACCCCACATCAATTTTCAAATCAAAGTTTAAAGCTTATTGGGTGCAGAATGCAATTTTTGCCCGAGCCATGAGATGCTAATCATCCCATGACCTAACCTTGGAAACCACTCACCCATATCTAGAGAGATAGGAGCAAGTGAAAATCTACTTAACATAATGAATTAACAAGACTTGAAATAAATTAGGTATTAAGATAGATCGGGAGAAAATAAACAACTTTAATTAAAGAGACAATGTTAAAAACTAACAATTAAAGACAAAAATTGAAATATTAAAAACTGAAAACGAAGAACACTCAAGAACAATTTGAATTGCAATGAAATCTAATCTAGATCTAGAAAATTGTACTATTGAATCTATGCTACTTGTTTTTGTACAAAAGCTTTTATACTCCGGGGATCCGTGCCTGGAATATTCCCAAGATGCTCAGAAAATCCACTCTTAAGTCCCTCGGCATCGATGGCAACAGCCTTAGAGTGCTCTGCTATGGGGCTCGGCATCGATGTAAGGTATTGAAGTCCATCGATGCCGAGATGGTTAAGGGACTGGGCCACTAAGGGGCTCGGTATCGATGGAATGTCTCCCTTGACATCGATGTCGAGGTCACTAGTTGAGTGCTTGACCGTCATCCTCTGCCTTGGCTGCCTGCTTGCCTCTTGCTCGGGCAAATCTGGTGCTGCTCGGGCAATGACAACTTCTGCTCGGGCAAATCTACCTCTGCTCGGGCAAATCCTTGGCCATCGGGTTGTTTTTCCGCCTTGACATGCCTTAGGCCTTTAAAGTTTCTTATTCGGTGGCTTTTCTGCAAAACAAAACTAGCACGCTCTACGAGCCAATTTAGTTAAAAACAACTAATTAACAATTAGATTAAGCTAAAAATAGACTCCAGCGCACCCTCCATTATATTCTCGGGTGCTTATCAGATCCACAACAAGAGTCTGTCATTAATAGGTAGGATCCCGCATAAATGTGAATCTAAGGACTCAGAGACCATTGCTTTTGCATGCACTACTTAATAATTTCTTGAAGAATTGCATAGTGCTATACGGAGCTTTGGAGAAAAATATAATGGATTGCATAGTGCTATACGGCCGGAGCTTTGGAGAATTGCATAGTGCCATCGCAAGCAATGGAGCAGTCTACTTTGCCGTCGCAAGCAACGTCGAAGGTGGCCAGGTACGGCGGCAAGTGGGATTGGGGTGGTGGATGGTCTTTAACGATTATTACCCTCCAGATATCATGGTAAATGTTATGAATAATCTACTATGATTTTGAATTTTTGATTTTTAAATTTCATCCATAAAAAATGAATTCATGTATTCAACATGGTGTATTCATGAAGTATCCATGGTATATTTTTCAACTCAAATTTGTATTTTATGATCATGGTCATGTATTTATATATTCATGATTTATTACGAATGACATGATTCATGTATTCATGGTGTATTTATTAGCAAGGTGTATTTTACCATCACGGTGCATTGCTTGAACAAGAAAATTTCATGGTAAATGGTACGAATTGTCACACCCTCGATTTTTAACATAAATATAAAGGATTTCCATAAATAAAACCTCACAATAATCCGCATAATACCCCAAAAGAGTTTGACATTTCCATTCCCATAATTATACTTTCAAGTCTGAAAGATTTTCAAATAGTACATCATCGGCTCAACGGCCCCAAAACCAACAAAAGTATCAAGTGTTCAAGAGTTAGGGTTTACAATATTCTTAAACTATAAACAATATCAAATGAAGTTATAAATACATTTTCCAAAAGTAATTTACAAAGATGATTAAGTAACTTCTTCAAGTTAGCTTTCAAAACCTTGTCCACACCCAAGCACTCCAAGCATGCATAACTACTGTCCTGAGTTAATACCTGAAAATGATGTAAAGTTTGAGCTACACTAGCCCAGTAGAAAGCTCTGATCTAACATTATATACATATGAAATGTAGGAGCGATCACAAAATGACCAATGGCAACAAGATCCGATAAATGGGCGATAATAGTAATCCAATTCCAACCTTTCGTTTCCAGAACCAATCATGAGTCTCAATGAATAACCTTTGAAAACACCATGTGTCCAAACGTGTCTCGTACAAATGTCTTGAGCCGTAGCTCCTACCAGGCCAGTTAAAGGACCTCGATGTCCTCTATCAGGCACCTTACCCATTGGGAGGTCCTGAAATATCCAATACGAGCATATAGCTCCTGCCGGGCTAATTAAAGGACCCCGATGTCCTCTACCAGGCACTCACCCGTCGATGAGTCCTGAATGTTCTCGTCACGTTCATAAAATTCCAAAATCATGTATCCGTCATGTTCGTACCATTCAAATCTAACTTTGATATATAAAATGATTTTCGTGATATCATGTCTAAATGATCATTAAAGTCATGGATATGTTCAACAAAATCATTAAAATATGAATAACCAAATTAAGAGTCATTTAGAAGGTGTTTGGGTGGGTTGTAAGTGATTAGAAACCGAAACGGTGAAAAGTGAAGCAAAATGTGAAAACGAGAGGTAAGCAATAGGTATCGATACCTTGAACAATGGTATTGATACCATTGGGTTAAGAAGTGCTCTAGACCGAAGGGTATCGATAACAAGGACAAATGGTATCGATGTACAAGTGATTTTCTGGGTTCTGGAACACAAAGGTATCGATAACAATACAAATGGTATCGATAACAAGTGATTTTCTGGGTTCTGGAACACAAAGGTATCAATAACAATACGAATGGTATTGATAACAATTCAGTTCGAGCAGATTTTCTGCAGATTTTCATGGGTTCAACAACCTCAACAACATCAACGATGATCAATGGCAAGAACCAAGCTACGAGAAACAAGTCATAAACATATATTAAAAGTTAGAACTCTCAACCTCAAGATTGAAGAACAATTTCAAAGGATCCTCCAAGCTTTAACTCCAAACTTTGAAATTGGAAGGGATACACCTCCACCGAGCTCAAACCAGCGAAAGATGGGCCACAATTCGCGTAGGAATGAAGGATTAAAGGCTGGTTTGTAAGGGTTTTGGGTGATTTGATTGGAGTTTGAGTGAGAGTGAGAGTGAGAGTGAGAAATGGGAGCTGAGAGAGAGGAGAATGGGAGGGTGAGAGGGGGGAAATGGAAAAGTTATTCCCTACACATACATATATGATACATATATGCACACTGTACTCACATCACACACTTATCCCTCAAATATATCACTTCAACATTTTAACTCCAAATCCCAATATTCCAAATCAATTTCCTCTTTTTATTTCTTGTAAAACATTTAAATCAATTATACGAATTTACGGGTCTTTACACGAATAATTTACCATGATTTCGAATGTTTTAGTTCTAAACTTCATCCGTAGAAAATGGATTCATGTATTCATCATGGTGTATTCATGAAGTATCCATGATGTTTTTTTCAACTCAATTTTGTATTTTATGATCATGGTCATGTATTTATGCATTCTGGTTTATGTTGAATAGTATGATTCATGTATTTGTGGTTTATTTTATTACCACGGTGCATTGCTTGAACAAGCTTTAACTTGAAGAAGCAAATTTCATGGTAATGGCACAAATAACCAAAAAACGTTTTGAGTTTTAAATTTCATCCGTAAAAAATAGAAACCAAATCAGTGGGATTTGGTTGTTTCAAAAAACAACCAACTCTTTCTTTTTGCATCCTTTAGTTATTGTGGTGGAAGATATATCCAATCCCACAAATTTAGGAAGGCAATATACACTTACATATTGTTATCTTATTGACAGGGTATGATAAGTAATTCACCATATGAGATGATGAAAACATAACTCCGAAAAGTGGACGGGATGAATACTTACGTGAGATGGCTAATTGGGATGGATATTTAAAAACCTATAATAATTCTTTTGACGTTCTTTCGGGCCAGTCCTATGTGAGTGGCTTATATATATACTCCATTTATGCACAAGTAGTTTCCTACGAAGTCCTGTCCCCCATTCTCACCTCTCTCTCTCTCTCTCTCTCTCTCTCTCTCTCTCTCTCTTATTTTGAAGTTTAAAATCTTATAATGTTCATAATTTTTTTTTGTACATATCCTCTTTTTAGGAGACCAATATTGAATATAAAATTATGAAAAAACAAAATTTCTAATTTTCAATGTTCTTATTTTGTCTAAATTTTCAATTAACCGCTTATATTTACAATTAATAGTGTCCACTTAACAATTAACAGTATTAAATTTATTAATTAATAGTCTAAACAGAATATTAGCAGTGTTCATTTTAAATATTAAAAGTGTTAAAATTACAATTAATAGTCTAAATTCATAATAAATAGTTTTAAAACTAATAATTAGCAGTATAAATTCACCATTAATATTGTTAAAATAGAAAAATAACAGTGTTAAATTAATAATTAATAGTGTAATTTTGTCTAAATTAATAATCAAATATGTAAATTCACAACTAACAATGCTAAATACTGCAAACCTAGGCCTTTGAAAAGATATATATATGTATATATATATATATATATTTTAAATTTTTAAATTTTTTCACAATTCGAAAGAACTTATTGATATCTATTGATTTGGGAAAAAAAGTTGAAAATTTTTAACTAAAAAAATGCATCTTTTTGGAGGACCTAGCGAGAATGGGTAGGCATGAATGTGATTTTTGAAGAGGACCTAGCGAGACATGAAATTTTATGGGGACGATCCCCCAAACCATAACCGAATATAATTCATTTAAATTAAATTTTCAAATTTGAATTTACCTTTCATTTTAACAAGAACAAGATGACAGACTTATTCATTTCTGATTGACATTATTTTTTATAGAGATGTTTTATTATTTGATTAATACATTATGAACGGCTCATGTTAAATTTTGGTTAGATTTAAGAGACGTGTGAGATACACCTTAGTTAATTAACATAAACGGAATGAAGTGCATGTTCAAGTTTTAATAAACCACAAAGTGGTTATGTGTCCACTTTTAAACAATAAGGGGTGTATTCGCACATAACACAAATTACAGGGGGTCAAAGTGAATTTTGCCCTTATAAAAATGCACTTTGTAACTAATAATAAGGGCAAAAAATTCATATAACATTCATCATTTCTGGTAAAAGTAAGCATAGTAAATAATCGAATCCAATGGACTGTGATGTTCAATTGAAAATTTAAAACTGCGGGTGGGGATGGCACCTACCCTACCCTCCCATTAAGTGGTCCGCCTGCTTGATTATCTTTTGAAGTTTGAACCTAGATCTCCTTTAAATGATTTTCTGACAAGTTGAGCTTAGTCTCATACCAACCTAGAGAATGAATTCACTATTCGAGTCGAGTTCGAGTTGAGCGTAAAATTTAACAAGTTTCCATTAATGAACATATTCATAGTTGACGAGCCAATGTTAAAAGATGACTTTTAACAAGTTCCATATGGTGCGAAAGTACTTTGGATTCACTCTCTAAAATCTTTTCTAACTTCTGCTAGGGCTTTTTGTTACCCGTCGCCGCCTAGGGGGAGGCGCCCTCCTACCCTCTTCCCCCTCAGGCCCCTCTTCCTCTCTTGCTTCTCCTGCTATTCCTCTCTCCATCCTTCTCCCTCTCTTGATCGAACCCTTCTCACCTCCTCTCCGTTCTTCGTGATCCCTCTGCCTTCTAGCTCTCTGCCTTCCTCTCTATGGAGGGCGCGACAGGTTGAGCCCTGTGCTCTCTCTGTCTCCGATCGGGGGTTCCATGGCTCCTCTGGGTGCTTAGCAGCGTTGGGGTGGTCCAGGTGTGCTCGGAGGTTGTTGGAGGTGTTGTGGGAGTGGTGGTGGCATAGATATTGGTTCGGTGGCTGTGATGGTGCAGGATGGTGGCGTGGTAGAGATAGTGGTTTTAGGATTTTTAATTTCTATTTTTGTAGGTTCTTTTTCCAAAATTCGATTGGCAATTATGGCGGTCTCGATCGGTGATGGTCTATTCCAGCGGTGGTGAGGTGGATGTGGCTCCCATGGATGTTTGCTCAAGTTGTCTTTGTATGCCGAAGTCCGGCCGGCAGCCATTCCGAGTTCTCAATTGGGCGTGGGGTTGGCAGTTCGTCTCTCCGGTTTTGCTGTTATATTTGTGATTGTGTTTTGCAGGGGTTTGTGCTGGGGCTGATGGGTGGTGGTTTGCTCCCCTCTAACCTAACTGTTTTCGATGTTTCATTTCCGTAGGCCGGTTCCTACCGCCGGTCTCTACACCTGGGAGAGGCCGGCTTGGCTTAACGAAGAGATTGGGCTCCGATGTTTTGTGCAGTGGTGGATGTTGAAGTGGTTAGGGTTTGAGGGTTGGTTTGGGTGGGCCTGTCCAAGGTTTGGGCCGGATTTGGGTGTTTAGGCTATCATTGTTTATTTTGGGTGTAGGGTTGGGCTTTAGTGCCTATTTGTTTTGGACCCTTGTAGACCCTTGGGTGTTTCGGGCTTTGCCCTTGTGATGTATTGTCCAATTCTTTGTTGGATCCCCTTTTCCCCTTGCCCCATTTTTAATAAAATTCATCTTTGCCGATAAAAAAAAAAAAAAAAGTACGTTGGATTCATATTCCCACGCTAATAGGCAATAACATGCATTTGCTTGTATGGTGCCGGACTATAAATTATGATCGAGTATAAAAGGACTTTGAGTATACTTTATAATGGGCCCGAATTTTCCTAATGGGCATGCCCGGCACGCAAAAAAATTGTCTAGTACAAGTGGCTTTGTTCACTTAGGTTCTCAGAACCTTTTTATGTCTCAGTGCACCGTTTTTAATAAGTTTTTTTTTTTTTTTATCTTTCTATCTATATATCTCTATTCACCTAATATCCAAAAAAAACCTCCATCAAGATATATACGACGACATCTCAAGGTACCTGTTTTAACTAGTCTCAGCTCTCAACCATATGGGCAGCTTGTTTTCCTTTTCTTTTTTTGGCGCACAAATTGGAAGTGCAGATATGTACAGCTTCTATAGGTGGGCGCCAGACAAAACCCATAAAACATGGCCAACCTTCATATCCAAAAACTGCAGCTCTATCTACACATTATCATGAACGAATAATGGCATAGTAGCTCTGCCATTCCTTTTCTAAGTTTACATGCATGACAGTGACAGCAATGAGGTAGTATTTTTGCAAAAAATGAAAATGCAACAAATAGTTTTGGTTTATCTTTTGTCTTTGCCTTTTTTCCGACAAATATTTTTAGCACAACACTATGGTTTGGGCTTTAAAGAATAATAAAAAAGGGAAATTTTTCCTCACAACAAGACAATTGGGCATCTTCTTGTATAGACTACCGCTATTATTGGTACCACCCAGGTATTTTCTTCTTTGGCCTAACTTTTTAGGAGCATTTTAGCATGGTCTTTTTTGTTGTCTTCATTTAACCTTTACAAGATTCGGGTCAAACTTTTACATCATAGTTTCCATCTTGATGAGAAGATTGAAAAAGTATAAAAACGTAAACCAAAATTGAAAAAAGTTCATAGAATAAAATAGGAAATTAAAGTCAATACAAGACGGATTTGGGTATACGATCTATCCAAATTTTTACTATTATCTCTTTTCAACTCCCAATCGTGGAGAGGGCTAAGAGATAGCTGGATTATTAGCGTTTCCAAGCATGCTTTATTTTCCAACTGCTGATGCTCCTAGTGATTTTGGTCATGGCTGTATAATGAGTTTGAACTATTCCTGCAATATTGATGTTTCTTGCTGGAAACCAGTTTGTTGGGGGTTTCAATGGGAATGCTTTTACTCCTTCTGTTGCTAATGGAACTGAGCTGAATAAGGACTTGATTTCTACTGAACTCTTGCTAAAGATCCTTTTGTGAATTCATAATACTCTGGTGTGTAACATTTCTCTTTCCAACTTCCAAAAAGTGGGCCGGAGGGCTAGAGATGTTGGGTTAGTGGAGCTTTGAGCATGTATTTTTACTTTCCAAAAGCTGATGCTCCTATGGCTTTTGGACATGGCTGATTAATGAGCTGGACGTACTATTACTGCAATATTGATGTGCTCGATCTGCTGCAAATCATTTTGCTGGGATTTCTTGATCTAATGAGATTGCTTTTGATGCTTTTGGTGCTGATGGAAATGTGCTGGGTGAAGAGATGAGCTCTACTAAATCCTTGCAGAAGATCCTTTTTATTGAGTTCATGATCTAATGCGGCTACTCCTGAAATGTTTTAGTCTGTGTGTTGGAAACCATTCAATTTTCATTGAATGTTATTTTCTTTTATTTTCCTTTTCCTCGGGCTTATACAGTACATCTTTCTCAGTGGTCTGTATTTGGTCTGTATTTGGTCTTTCCTCGATGTACCTTTTGTCGAGTTCTTAAAAAAAATTTATTGCCTATCAAAAAAAAAAAAAAAAAGGAGATAAAATGTGGACTTCCTCCTTTTTTTTCTTTTCTTTCTTTTATCACAATATGATACAACTCCATCACAAGTTTCTTATTTTGTGAACTTTCTCGTTGGTCAGTTAATTTTTCTTTCCGTTTATTTTGATCAAATACAGTCATCAGTTTTAACAAAAAAAAAAGGCTTTTGCATTAAAGTCGAAAATGAAGTTTTGTTTTGTTTTCTAATTTAGATCTCATGTTTTGTCATATTTCACTCCATTAAGCTATTTAACTAGACTTCGAGTTACTAATTAGAGCCTCTTTTATTAAAAAAGAAATTTGTTAAAGAACCAAAAAGTGAGTATGTAACAAAAATTAATATTAGGAAATTTAGTGCACAAAAGACTTGTACCATGTGCAGTGTACAAGACTTTTATGCGTTGAAATTTTAACACCAACAAAAACAATTTTGACATTATCACTACTTTATATATATATAATGCAGAGACATGCATACA
This sequence comes from Rhododendron ovatum, assembly GCA_019656835.1. Lineage (NCBI taxonomy): Eukaryota > Viridiplantae > Streptophyta > Magnoliopsida > Ericales > Ericaceae > Rhododendron > Rhododendron ovatum. The sequence continues at coordinate 21,214,759 of CM033790.1, read as the reverse complement.
GGGGTACTGATAGATAATTGAGGGTAGGGAAGAAGGAAAATCAAGTCAAGGATCGGATTGGATGCCTTTTTGTACGTGTTTAGTGTCGTGTCAGGCATGCTCCTTCGAAAATTTGTACGAGTTCAGTGTCGTGTCAGGCATGCTCCTCCGAAAACAAATTGCATGCTTATAATGTGCAAATCAATAGTACAATATTTTCTTATCGATCTTCTCGTGCCAAGAATTAATCATTCTCCAGAGAAATTTGCGTTGTTTTGAAATGCATGTCCCTTTCTTTAGACTCTAGCTAGAGATCTAATCAAATCAAACCAAATCATTGTATCTACAAATATACCCTAATTAGCAACGCAAAATGTGGACATCAGCTTGTCAACTTGGTTTTCATCATATATATAGCTAGCCATGTCACTCACGATACTTAATTATTAAGCACTACCAATGCTAGCTAGGTACTCGACTTCTTTAAACCAAGCGTGGATTATAACAGTACAAAATATTTTCCCTACTTTTAATTTCCGGCGTTTAATTGGTTGACATGATTTTTTCCGAACAAAGTAAACTCGAGTGCCAGAACCCCAATGGTGGCATTGCATCTGCCCCGGAGTGCTCTTTTGGTGGAGGATGAGGTGCCAGAACCCCAATAGTGGGAAGCACATGAGAGAGAGAGAGAGAGAGAAGATGGAAAAACTTAGTCGTCAAACGATATGAATGACTACATGCAATAACTGAGAAACAAGGTTAACCACTATAAAACTAGTAGTAAATGCACACATTTATGTGGACAGAAGTGTATCGATCATACATGAATTGAAGTTAAAAACAATACGAACGGCTACAATAAACCGAGAAAGAAGCTTGACCATTATAAAACTAGTAGTAAATTTTATTAACATATATGTGGACAGAGTTGCGTCACGCATGAATTTGAGTTATAATTTATGAATAATAAGACAAATGATAAATTTAAGAAAATAATAAATCATTGGTGGGGATAAGGAATATTTACCGGTTCAGTGGTGAGAAGTATTGAATTCACCAGAACCATGGCATCACCAACAAAAATGACCAATACAAGTAACCATGACTTGCCGAGACCATTTTGCCCTTATTTTGGGGTATCCATGAAGTTATGAGAGCAAGTACTTGTTTTTTTATTTTGTTAGACTTACATCCTAAAAGGAGTGAACATCCCTCAAAGAGTAATCATTTCATAAACCCATTTTAGGTGACCATATATTTGCACTCGCCATTTTTATTCGATTGAGTTGCTGTCATAAGTAGTTGAGGAACTTGTTTGTTCTTTTTGTGTAACTTGCATCCCGAAAAGGCTGCATCTCTCGGAGAGTAATTAATTAATGGGCCGAAATGACCATTTTTAATCTTGCCCTTTGTATTCAATGGCATTGCTCCCATAATTTTATGAATTTTTTTTTTTTTTTAAGACTTGCATCCCAAAAAGCCTGCATACCCTCTGTGAGTCATCATTCCACGGATCCACTTTGGGTGACTATCTTTGGACTTGCCATTTTGTATTAGATAACTTACTGTACTTGTTTCTTGTTTTTATTACACTTGCATTACTTGCCTAAACCAACAGCTTCAAGTACGCCGATTTATCTTAAGACTACTATATTACTTTTCACATACATTGGTTTCATCATGGAAGATCGATCTTGAAGGTTTTCAGAACAATACTATGCCCCACATTTTATTTTTGTGAAACGAAGTCATGATTATTACTTATTAAAAGCAAATTGGGCTCACAAAACCCGGAGATCAACCACATGTGCATGTACATGACAATTAGGTGGCGTTTTGCTTTTAGAAAAAGAAGATTTTGGGAAAAAGAAGATAATTTCAATGTCAAAAATTATGTGTTGACGTAAATAATTTTCTATCAATATAGATCTTGTTTGATAGATCTCATTGAAATCTTTTAAACGGTGCAAAAAAAATAAAAAATTATTTTTCATTTTCATTATATTTGAAATTGAAATTACCTTGTTTTTAAAAAAGAAGGTTTTGGGAGAAAGCGGAACAACAGAGCCTTACAATGGTGGCTCTAGAGAATTATTGTTGGTGCATCTCAAATTCGATTGTTCTATGTAGAAAGAATAATTACTTCACACTAATAAAATTAAAGCAACCATTTATCTCCAACCAAAAAGAAAGTTCTAAATATCGATATTCCTGTACATAAGGTAAAATTTTTTAGACTAATTTTCAAAATCCATACCTATATACGTACCCAAGCTTTTATTGTCAGAATCCCTAAATATATTACCCACAACATTCAAGGTTTATATATTTCCTCAACATACTTAGTAACATGCACTTTTTCCAATTGGATATTCCCCCAATTTAAAACCATAAATTCTTGCTCAGTTTTGATGGTGTTTCTTGCCACAATCTCAAGAGTGCCAATTTGTCATTGTTACTTGAGTGCCATAGTTTCTTGTGATAGAGCTGGTAGGGAATAGAAAAGTCATTTTTTGGATGGATGGAGAGAGAGAGAAATCAGCATAATGAAGCTGTGAGTAAGCAAAGAAATTTTGAAACTATCACTACAAAAAAAGAAAAAGAAAAGAAAAGAAACAGAAGGGGAGTGGAAAGCCATACTCTAATTTTGTGAATAGCTAGTAGAGTGGGTTTGCCTTAAAAAATTCGTCTATAGCTTAAGAATTCTAGACAAGCTCTTTTCGCTGAATGAACTTTTACTTGATGAATGTAAGAAGCACGTTTAATTTGTTTAATCCATTTAGATAATAGGAAACACCCAACGTCCGATAGATAGACAGTAAGAGTAAGTGGACTACAGTTAAAGGGGCATTTTCACTAAGATTTTTGGGCAATAACTTATGCCATTTCATCTGGTTCACACTAATTAATAAGTTTTGACATTTTAGCTTGTTCACACTAATCAACAACTTATTCACACTATTTCACTCACAATCAATAACTTATTTATCATCTTATTCACACTAATAAACAATATCATTTGTTTAGACAATTCGATGGAGAAGAAATTCCCTAGGACGATGTGCTCTATTTAAGTTTTAATATTTTGAAGTTCCATTTGTTACCAAAAAAAAATCCCCCATTAATGTCTTTGGAAATAATATGGAAAAGCCTTTCACTCTCTAGCACCTCTCTCTCTCTAACTCTAAAACAGTCGTCATACTTCATCTTCTCCTTGTCCTTCCCCTTGGGTTTTTACCCTAATTTGGGCGGCGGGAGGGGAGGACCAATCATTGCCTAAATATATGGTTTTCCTTTCCTCTTCTCCACCAAAACCGCTTGTTGTTCGCCGTCTCATCGCTTCTGGGTTTGCAGTGGTAGGGGCTAAGCAAAAGAAGGGTTGCTCAATAACGGAGGGGAGTACATTTTTTGCTTTATTTCGTTCCTATCAGAATTTAGTCTCGTTTCTATTCGGATTTAGTCTGGTGGTTTGTTAGTCATATAATTGGTATTAGTTTTATTTTCTATGAATCTGATCTCGCTAGGCAAGTTTGAAATAGAGTTGCACATAATGTGCTCTGATTGCCATTTTTAATGATTTGTTCTGTCTATAGACGTGCATTTACCTCCATGGAGTTCCTCTTTGTTGTGTAGATTTTCACCTTATAATTTATTACAACTTCTAACATTTGCCAAAAGAATATTAACGTCAATGATTTGATGGACTTTTTGACTGTTATATAGCCAAAAGATGTTTCTCTGTCTCTATGTTGTAAGGGAAAGAAGGAAAGCAATGTTGAAAGACTATTAAATCGGGACAGATGGACTAGATATGTTCATTGCATTTTTTATGGGATGTAATTTTGACATTCTATTTTGGGAAAATTTCAAAATGGCACCTAAACTTTGCACCAAATGTCACAGAGGCACCTGAACTTAAGTTTATTTCAATTAAACACATGTACTAACAAAATTTCCAAATTTAGACACCTAAACTTAAGTTTATTTCAATTAAACACCTGTACTAACAAAATTCCCAAATTTAGACACCTGAATTTAAGTTTATTTCAATTAAACATATGTACTAACAAAATCCCCAAATTTAGACCCCCGCCGTTATATTTCGTCCCAAAAATTGCTGACATGGCATCTTCAACCTGTTTAAGTTGCCCCATTGCACTGTTTTCAACAGGGGACGATGAAGTTTGCCTATGGGTTTCGCTTGGGTGCATCGTCCCTTGTTAGAAACATGTGCAATGGGGCAACTTAAAAGGGTTGGAGATGCCATGTCAGCAATTTTTGGAACGAAATATAACGGCGGGGGTCTAAATTTGGGGATTTTGTTAGTACAGGTGTTTAGTTGAAATAAACTTAAGTTTAGGTGTCTAAATTTGGGAATTTTGTTAGTACATGTGTTTAATTGAAATAAACTTAAGTTCAGGTGTCTCTGTGATATTTGGTGCAAAGTTCAGGTGCCATTTTGAAAATTTCCTTTCTATTTTTAATTAATGACAATTCACTTTTAATTTTATTTTCTCACATGATTAAAATACAAAGTGGGGTGTCATGAGCTAATCCAATCAATTCCCTTTTTATTTACCTTTTCCCTAGAAAAGTGTTAATCTCTAGTAGTTTGTTTAAAAATTGTGTTATATGGCATATAGTGTATAAAGTAGGTCTCATTTATTGTTTGTCAAGAGTATGTAAATTTAGAGGGAAGTGCTACAATACACACCCTTTATTTAGGTGTGTATCATATGCACCCTTATTAAAATACATCAAAATGTTATGAATCCCAAAATGTTACGAATCTATTGCTAAAAAGTTACGAATCATATTGTTGAAAAGTTACGAATTTTTAGTATAAAAGTTACGATACGAAATAAAATGTTATGAATGACTGGTCTTACAAGTAATTTTTTATGAGGTGGCACAATATGAACCACACAATAGGTGCATATGGTACACACCTTAAAGGGGTGTGTATTGAATACTTTCCCAAATTTAGAAAGTGAATGTATGTTGTAGTGATGTAGTTAAAATGGGAAGCGGAGGGGCTGCTGTCCCCAAGGGACATCAGCGTGCTGTTGTGCCCGATTTCTGGGCCCACTCTGGTCTCGCTCCGATGATCGGAATTGTTCACTTTGTAGAGCTCGTCGAGTAGAACAACTATGCGAAAAATCAACTTAATTGGATATCATTAAGTATCTGATCGGAACCCATATAACTCTCAGTCTATGGGTTACAGTAGATTTAATCTAGTGATTCGGATCCATTCTTTTCAAGATAAAAAGGTTCCGATCAAGCACTTAATGATATCCAATTAAGATGATTTTTTGCATAATTATTCTACTCGACGAACTCTACAAAGTGAACGATTTTGATCATCGAAACGAGACCAGAGTGGGCCCAAAAATTGGGCACAACAGCACGTTGCTGTCCCCCAGGAGAACAGCAGCCCCGCTTCCGTTAAAATGTGTGGTTTAGGTAAAGTGGGTCCCTGCATCCTCTCTATCTCTCTCTTTCACATACCCTTATCTCTCTCCTCTCTCCTCATTTGACGTCAATTAATGACAGCCTTTGGCAAAGAAGGCTGCACTTTTCTCTCACATTCTCTCTCTCTCTCTCTCTCTCTCTCTCTCTCCTTTGTGCACTTTTCTCTCTTCTCCTTGGCTATGGTTAGAGCACCTGCAAGTGAAGAAGGGCCTGATTTGCCCAATTAGCAATGTATAAACTCTACCACTAGATGCAAAATTTTGATTTTATTTGTTAACTTGGTAACTTCTGAGAAAATTTACCTCTTTAACTCTTTCACTAGAGATGCCCTTGAGCACAATCCAATGGGCAAGTAAACAGACTTTTGTATATGCGTGAAAAAGTAGTACTCCACATATGAGTGAAGTGAAAGAGTAGTATTGATACCCTCATGTCATGAACCTTTCAAAGCTAAAATAGTAAAACGGATCTTTCCAGAGATTCGGGGTATCGCACAACCTACAAAAGAAGATACGTACTTACTGTTTTGCTTAACTTTTAGTAGTATTTTTATTTTTTTAGGTTTTGTTCTAATTAAAAAAAAATCGTGTTTGTTAGTTTTACGCCGAATTTTTGTGGATTATTGATTTATTTTGACAAAAAAATCAGAAAAGTAAAAAAAGATTACTTTTACCCAACAAATTTTGAAAATATCCAATTTTAAGCTAAATTAAAACCATTTTTTGACTTTTTTTGGCTTAAAAATGGTTATTTTCTAAAATATTTGAATAAAGATAAAATCAAAAATAATTCTAAAAGTTCTTACTGGAACAACGATGAGGTGTCCCAATCCTTTTTTTCAGAAACGGCAGAAGAAGGATTTTACCTAGAATTATTGTTCACCTTTCCCGTTAGTTTCATAACACTTTCTCAAATAAGGACTTATTTTTAAACTTAAAAATAATGGCCTTACGAAAATAATTTTTTAATTTTTTTTGCAGGGTTTGATAGATCTGATCAATAGCTATCAAACAAAATTTATATTGCATATTTTTTGATTTTAGTAAGCCTATTATTTTAAACTTAAAAATTGCAAATTAGTAGTATTTGTTTTCTAAGGGGCCTTATGGGAACACCACCTAACTTTTTTTGAATTAAAGGTATCTATGCATGATCCCATAAAATAAATAAATAAATAAATATATATGTATGTATATATATATTTATAAAATAAAATGATACCTCTAGTCAGTGCGATGAATCATGGAGCATCTTGGGTGACTCACATTTTTTTAAGAAGAGAAACGTTTGGTAGTGGCACTTACATAACGTTGGCTCCATCTGCTCCAAAAGAGGAAATACCTAGCCCGTCAAGAGGTGTTAAACCAGCCGGGCTGACACATTTAAATAAATATAGCATGACACACAATGGCAGAATTTTAGATGGGCACATGCATGTTTAAATGTGGCATGGCACGGATACAGTTTTAAACGGGCACGTACAACACGTTTAAATGAGGCACGGTACCGCACAAGTCGCAGTTTAAACTGAGCACAACACAGTTCTAGACGGGCATGGCATGAGCATGGCAGACCAAATATTAATTTCGATATCAAAAAAATATTAATTTCGATATCAAAAAAATATTAATTTCTTATTTTATTTTGTAGCATAACATTTTGCACCTTTTGTATTGATAAATATTTACACTTTCCGAATTGTAGTCGGTAGATCATTGTGTTTTTAAAAGATATAGTGAATATTATCTTAATAAATCTACCCTTCTTTCTTCTTACTTTTTAGGGAACGTATCTCTATTTTTAAATGTCTTTTAAGTATGATCAAATAGGAAAATATCTCAAAATGGTAACTGACACTATGTGTAGATCACTTTTATCAGGCAGAGCAATCGGATAGACTGAGTAGTTTATTTAAGCTGAGATTATAATATTTTCTAATGTGCCCTAGGCACAAGCTTCCGTTAGTGTTATTATATAAGAGAAAAAAGGAAGATAGACATAGTTACACATCATACAAAATGCACTTATAGAGGGGCAAGATAAAAAATCGTGTGGTGCAGGGGATGCACTAAAAAGTGTAGTGCAACATTCAAGCCACCTGTTCAGCAATCAATGGTCTTGACTCTTACAAATCTAAGCTGTCTTTTGCCGAGATATGATCTGGACCAATAATTCTCGAGATGCCGCACTACACCCTGTAGTGCACCATCCGCACTACAGGATCCCCATCTCACAGAAGTAATGGAGGGAGGAGAGAGCAATGGAGAGGCCGAAATAGAAAGACAATCAGTGTGCCCAATCAATTTTCTTGACAAATAATGTACTAATTTTGGTAACTATACAATTGAACTTCCATTCACAAACTAGAAGGGTAAATTTCACTAACCTCCGCTAATGGTTTTTACAAAAGAAAAGACTTCCTCGAATTTTTTGAAATGTTACTTTTCTCTTTTATTTTACCGTACAATATTTACGGAGATTTACCCATCTACATTCTACCAAATGGGGATCCAACTGCGTTAAAAGTGAGGAATAACGAAAACACCCTCACATTTGTGAAAACATAACAATTATTCTCTTCATCTCATTTTCTTCAAATTTCTTACTTTTACACCCAATTTCTCTTTAAAATAAAAATCACAGAGAAAGAAAAACTTTAGGAAGCTTAATTAGAAGGAACCATCTTCTTCTTCCCATAAGTATAACCAGGGGCGGAGGCACATGGGTACAAGGGAGGGCGATCGACCCCCCTAACTACCAAATTTTCCTTGGGATATGTATAATTTTATCCAACTTTTACTAATTTGACCCTAAATTTTCATAGGAATAAGTATAATTTAGCTATTTTGACCACACAAAAATTCTCTAAATTGCCCCAACTTATTTTAAATGCATATGAATATAATTTTTGACCCTATCAACCAAAATTTCTGGCTCCACCCCTAAGTATAACACCAAATTTGTGTCTACACTCACCACCTTTCACAATGACACGCTGCCTTAATCCCCTTGGCAACTACCCAACACAAGAACCACCATCACCAAGACTACATAACCATAACTCACACAACCCAACACCACTTTCTCTCTGTCGGTCTATTACTCTCTATAGCATAGATATCCATATTAGGATGGTCATTGGATAGAGCTTCTTATAATGGTTAATTGATCGGTTCGAATTTCCCTATCTTCCGCTGATGCTTTCGGTGGTGGACTCCTTAAGGTTCGATACTCAATTTTCAATACTTTACCCAATATTAATTATTCTTAGTCTCTCACACAAACACATATATAGTTGGCGAACGATTATTGACGAAGAACCGAACATATATAGGTTAATTTAGTTACAATGGGACCAATATTAAGTCGAGATTGAATGCAATATTCAACACTCCAAAAGCAAAACAAAAGAACCAGAACATGGGGTGTTTCCCTTGGTTTTTGTTCTTCTTTGAGGATTTCTTTGGAGAGAGTAGCAGAGATTGTGGTGAAGGAAAAGGTTTGTAATGAATTTTTGGGTGTTAGAGTGTGTCAATGAATTTAGGTTTACACTAATGCTTTGATGAACACATCTAGGTACTACATTTTGGGTACTATGCAACATATTACTAAAACATAGGTAACTTTATGTAGTAGGCCGGATTAACATCTTCGTCCGTTGGGCCATTTGGGCCCATTGCCCTTCGAGCCCATTCATGATGGGCTCCTCATAAATAAGCATAGAGATCCTGGACCAGTCTAGGGGACAACCGGGTTGAAGCCCTGGCTTGGATCGCGCTAGGAGCCATAGTAAATCTCAGGTGCGGCAGGAGTGGATCGGTTAGGCCACGTGGCACCAATACGAGTTGGTCGTGTGGCATGGACAAATAGAATACAACAAGCTCGCTACAGAATGAGTACAAGTTCGACAATGTGTCCTTTTGACTCGAAGCCACGTGGTGCAATCCGTCTAAGCCAAGGTAAGACTTTTGGCAATCATCGGTACGGGCGCGCAAAGCCAACCCTGCACTTACACGTAAACCCCACCGAGCCCCGCCTGACAAGCTCAAGGCTGAACTCCAACCTAGCTCTGTGTTCAGGCGGGGATTGGTGGTCGATGATGTCATCCGGTATAGGGGAAGCATGCTCCCTCCAAACTTGGCCCTCAAGGCATACACTCTCCTGTATATACAACAATGATAAACCCTAACAGGTATGTTTTCTTCTCCTACTAAGTTCAGTTTTCTTCCTCCCATTGGAACTAACTCAGTCATTGGAGTGCCCGCCAACCACATTCGGTCAGAAAGCACTAACCGTATTCTTCATGTGCAGTGACAGGTAGAGAAAAAAGGGGGTTGGCATCCAACACCAAAGTAGAGTAACCCAAATCATTGTGAGAGAGGTTTAGTTCAGTAAAGTGAACATCACCCCACACTTTATGTTGTTTGGGTGTTATATATGCATCTATATAACAACAATTTGGGGGACATTAATGAGGGCAACGATATAGAATCGTAGAAGCAATGGAGAAAATTATGCCGCCTCTCATCACTCGAATGATACAGGAATGCTACGTACACTATCCACTACACCCCCCAAAATGACGTCATTTTATGGGGTCCCAAAAAATAAAAAATGAAAATCGAAAATCAGAATACGCGTCCCGTTTCCCCTCCCCTATGCTTCAGTTAGAAGACTCAGAACAGAGAGATAGAAGAGGACCACCACACCCAACCCAACCCACCGCCAACCATCACCACTGCCGACGACAGCGACGAAGAAGACGCCTCCACGATCGCAAACTACCACCACCGCTGTACGCAGACGAGCTTCGAACCACAATCACTGGTATCGATCATGAACATTGATGAAGGTCTCGACCACTGCCGCCGCCGTACACCGACGAAGGTCTCTCTCTCTCTCCCTCTCTCAAACACTGGTATCAATTGAACTAGGGTTCCAATTTCAATTCGTAGACATTGAGGATTTTTGCAAAAAAAATTAGGGTTCCAATTAGTGTTCCAATTTCAATCGATTTTGGTTGTTCAGTTTTGGTGAATTTCATTCTCTGTTGATGTTGCAATCATTTATGCATCTTATCTGATTGTTTGCAAGTCTTTGATCTCACCTCATTGTGAGCATTTTTATCAATTTTTATGTCTTTTGTTCTTAAGTTGTGTTTTGTTGGCTAATATGTAAGTCAGCTGCGAAGAAATAGTTGCCAAATTTGGCCTTCTTGTTAGTTCAACACTTCAACTATAGTTGAGTGATCTCTGTGTGTTTTGAGCATGCTAATGTAATGGTTTATGCTTTCTAGGTAGGATGATACATTGTTGGCAATCAAGACACGCAAACTATAATGGAAGATGCATAATTATCGATCCAAGTCTAAGAACTTAGTTAATGAACTTAGGCAATAAATCACCTAGTCCCAGTGAACAAAAATGGAATGGAGCAGGTATGCTTTTCCTGTTTTCAGCGAAAACAAGGTCTATTTGACAAGTTTCTACTTATCGAAATGATGAAGGTCTATTTGACAAGCTTCTGCTTATCCAAATGCACAAGTATTCGTACACGGAAACAATAATGGAAGATGCACAATTGACCAAGTTAAGAACTTAGCTAATGAACTTTTGCAACAAATCATCGAGTGGAAAATCAAGGCTTCAGTCTAGTAGGGTAAATAATACTTTTGTGAAAGAACACATGTTGGCTATTGCCTGAAAATACAGCATGATATAACACTTCTAGATAGCAGCTATTGCAAACGGACACCATATTTTGCATATAAAAACCACTTACCAGTACCAAATGGACACCATATTTTTTTTTTGCATGTAGTTTATATTCTCATGTGGGCACAGTAACCTTTCGAAATAATGTGTAACCTTTCAAAAATTGTAATGTGCAGGAATTGAAATTGTTGGCTAATCCTTCTGTATTTAACTTGATCTACTTTCAAATTTTTGAGAAGAATCCTACCAAGATCAAGAACAAAGAGTACCACGACACCACTCTGAATGATGCTATGCAAAAGGGAGAGCACAAAATTGCTATTGTCCCATAAAGAGAGAGAGCGCAAAGCAGTTCCACAACTCCAAAATCAAGTTCCCCTTGGTGTATGGAACATCCAGCCAAGAAGAGATGCTTGCGACACTTAGAATTTTCCTTTTCCATTTTGCTTGTAATATAGATCGCGGTTGGCCATGGGTTCGGGACAATATTGGGGGGGACCACAACCAAGGATGTGGAGGACAACAAAGTTTCACATATATGATGAATGCAATGGATCATGATGGAAAGTAGTTCACTTGCTTGTTTTTTGGAAATGATAGATATGTATTCTTATTTTTACTGGTCTTGACATTGATGAATCTGTATTAGTATTACCATTACAACTACTTTGTTGAACCAGTGAACGTTGCAAGGTATTGGATTATATTTGATGAATGCAATTTATGGCAGTCAAACGTATCGTGTCGTGTCCGTATCATATCTTGAAAGATGTTTCTCAAGGTATTTTTTGGAAAATTCGACAGAGTTTCCTTGTTTTCGGTCTAACTCGACATCACAGCGTCTCACTCAGCAGTAGCAACAGAAAAAAGAGCAAAACATCAGTTAAATTGCAATTGAAACGAAAGTTTTAAATCAAGCCGATAGGACAATAAATCATCAAGAAAACTTATGTAGAGAAGTTCCAAGAAGTTGACACCATAGTGATATATATTTGAATTTCATAATGTACCACTCATTATCTCAAAATATACCACTCTGAAACCAATACAGCAACAAAAATGGAGTACAAACTTGTATCTTTTTAAACAAGCATCAAAACATTGTCAAATTGGAGTAAAGGCCATGAGCCGAACATCATCATCATCGTCTACCCTAAGCTATATTACAAGCAAAATAAAAAGAAAAGTCCTAAAGTGTCGCTAACATCTCTTCTTGGCTGGACACTCCATACACCAAGCGGAACTTGATTTTTGAGTTGTGGAATTGCTTTGTGCTCTCCCTCTTGCTAGGACAGTAGGAGTTTTGATGATATGGGACAGTAGTAGTTCTGCAAAAAGGAGATCCCCTCTTGCATAGCACCATTCAAAGTGGTGTCGCGATACTCCTTGTTGATCTTGATCATGGTAGGATTTTTCTAAAAAATCTGAAAGTAGATCAACAAGTGATCAACACATCAAGAATATGCAAACCGTTCAACATCTAGCCAATTGATTGCCAACAATGTATCATCCTACCTAAAAAAAAGGGTAAACCCTCACATTAGCATGCTCAAGACACATAGAACAAGGACTTGCAAACAATCAGATAAGGAAACAATCAGATATGATAATCATGTGTAATTATCTTTTTAAGAAAATGCTTAAAAGAGCAAGCAAATAGGGAATACTATTCAGCTCAGTCAGCTTTTCCTCTGTCTGCCCCTACTGCCACTGTTTTCCCATTTTAACTATGGTAGTGGAGATGTTATGGCAGCAAAATAAAATAGTAGTTCAGACCAAATACCGGACATAGTGATGACAGATCATATATAGAAGCTCATGAATGCTCACTCAGTCAATCAATGATTACCATTCCAATCCAAAACAAACAAAAACAAATAAAAGAACACAGATCCAGACTGACGAAAATTAACATACAATTTTGTGAAATGAGATGTTATGGCCCGAATGAAGCCGCTTGGCAAGGAAGATTAAAAAGTTGCTATATTTTGTTCTGTCGTATTGTCTAAATTTATTAATTCATTCATTCCAAGCTTCATTCAATTATCTGTCTCGACAAGCTGAATTTTAATAGGTGTTCAGTTCACAAGCTTCACCCAAATGATTTCACTCAAATAGATGCGTGACTCTATCAAAGGATGGAACAGAACTCCAATTAGCTTTAGATTCTCCTAGTGGTTGATTTTACCATATGGTAAGGTTGGTGCATTGTTATTGCCCGTAGCTACCTTCATTAGGTGTACCTGACAAAGTAAAACAAACAAATGGCAGCCCAGTATCTATATAAACTGTAACGACCCTAATTTTCGGTAAATAAAAATTTTGTTAAATATTTAAATTTTATTTTAATTACTTGGATTTCTTTTAAAATTCTGTTTTTATTTCTAATAATCCGTCATAATTAGATTTGAGATTTATAAAATTATATCTTTTCGTCCCGGACAATTTAGTCCTTTTCTAAAGACAAGTATGCTTGTAGAAGCACTTATATATTTTCTTAGCAAGTTAAATTAAGTCTTAAAATTACATTTCTTGGCTAGAGATCCTACATGGCAAGTAGAATTAGTTTTCAACCAATTAGTTGGAAGAACCGAACTACCAATTCACCTAGTTATGATTTCCTAACCCTAGATGGACCTTTTTGACCATCTTTGAGCCTTATGAACCCCTCCCAACCCTAATTGAACTATTAGGCCATTAGGGGTAATCATTATACCCCATGACTAGTCATTCAAGCCCATACCTATCTCTTTTATTTCTCTACCCATTGGTTAATAATTGTTAGGAAAATTTTTATCTCTTAGGTAATAGAAGTTAGTCTTGCCAATGAAAGCCTAGATTTGACAAGACAAGTCATATAAGAATTTTTGGACCATAGGAAGCCCATTGTTTTGCTTCCAAAAGAAGTAACCTAGTCTTAACCATTTTTTCTTTTCATTGAGTTGTCACTTGAAAAACCCTCCATGATAAATTCTTTTTTCCTAGACTTAAGACTACCTAAACCTAAAACTATTTAGTCTTACTCATACATAAATATATAGTCACATGGTACGAGAGAGAGAGAGAGAGAGAGAGAGAGAGAAAGAGAGAGAGAAGGAGAGAGAGGCCGAGAGAGAGAGGAGGGAGAGAGAGAGAGAGAGAGAGAGAGAGAGAGAGAGAGAGGCCGAAAGAGAGGGGGAGAGGAGTGTGGTGTGTGCTTGTGTTTGGTCACTCAATCAAGTCACCTCTTTTAGCCAATCTCACACTCAAGCCTAAGTACAACTTTACAAACCATTTCTAGTCTTCCTAAGCATAAACCTAGCCAATGATTTTGTTCTTTCTTACAAGCAAGCTTTTCCTAGGACTAGACAAGCCATAAAACCCTTCATGATTACCTAAGTTATGGCCTAGAATGGAAATGACAAGTGAGGAAGGCATGGCATGCTTGATTTGACCAAACAATGGAACAAAATTCATGGGAGAGAGAGAGAGAGAATCGGCCATGGGGGGGAGAGAAGGAGCCAAATTTTGCTATAAATACCACCCCCCACTCGCCATTCAACTCACACCTTCACCAATCAACTTTTGTCTCTAGAAAATCCTTGTGTTCTTATTTTGTTATTCTTGTTCTTGAGTTCTTCCTAAGATCTCTAAGAAACTCATCATAGGCTACCACTAAACCGCCACCCGACCACCCTTTCGATTCAAAAGTTTTAGTAGTATTAGTCAAGATTTAGTTTCGAGAGAAACCTTTCTCTTTCGAAGCTACCGAAAGCTTACCATAGGAAGTTATTCCGTTCGACCACCGACTTACTTTCTATAGCCACCTTACTGCCAAGAAGAACGATAGAATATTTCTACTCTCTACTCTAAGTATAATCAGAGTTTGTATATTGTTTGTATAATTTGAAAAGCATGAATAAAGATAGCTATTATACTTATTTTGCTAAAGGATATATGAGCATGTTGAATAATCGAACTTTACTTTAATAAACATATGTTGTTTTGAACTTCCCACAAAGGAAGAAAGAACGGATTTTGAAAAATAGGAATTTAACGTTTGATTAAAAGTATTTGTATTTTGATGTTTAGGATGGTTATGAGCATGTATACATGAATTGTTTGTATTACTTGTTGTGTGATAAATATAATTGATTTTCACTCCAAAGGCGTCCATTCATGTGGCATTATGCTTTAAGTGGTAATTTGAGCATAATTAGTAATATAGAGTTGGATGATCTTGCTAATTTAGTTCAAAATTACAATGAATGATTTATGATTACGCATGTGAAAAGTCCTACAGTGGAGTTTTTGCATGAAAACGAGACACAGAAATCGAGAAAGTAGAAACATGACACCTAGGGTGTGGTTAATGGAATGATGCAATTTACAAAAGAGAAATATTTTGGAAACTGCAATGTGGCCGAACTTGGTAGTCCATTGTGAGGAGTGCGTGTGTAAATTATTTTTGAAAATCCAATGGGAACCCGGAGCGGTAGAATCGAAGGATGAATTGTGGTTTGGTTATCCACGAAAAGGAGCCAACGCAGTTGGTTTAATGATTTTTCGAAAACCCATATGGGAACCCGGACCAGCGGAACTATTGTGAGATACTCGAAAATCCGGAGCGGTAGAACCGAGGGTTTTGAATTGTGGATTGGTTATCCGCAGAGAGAAGCCAATGCCAAATTCAATATTTTTGTGTGCCAATGTGAACCTGATGTGGCGGAACCATTGTGAGGATACTCGGGAGACCAGAACAGCAGAACTGAGGTTGGGTGTGTTAAAATAATTTTGGAAATGTTGATTTGGTAAGTGATAAATGGAGACACGGTCCACGACAAGTTGCGTAGGAGAAACTCAGAAAATCATGGACACCAATGTTAGTTTGAATAATGAATGTGGATGTGTCATTGTGAACTATTTTGTTAGATATGCATGAACTTTATGGAAATCGTTAATTTTATAATCTATTGTTTGTAATTAAAGGGTTAGTGGGTATCGATTATTCTATTGAGCTCATGTAGCTCATGGTGTTACCTTTGGTGACCGTGACATATTATACTGGTAGCGACACTGATATAATGTGTCAGATTTTGTAGATGATCAAGGTGAGCTGTACATCTTAGAGGCTTTTGGAGCTGAAAAGTTAGCTAGGATGGAGGAACAGGCGGAGCTGTAGTAGGAACCCTAGTTATCCTTCCTTTTGTAATGAAAGTACTTTTATGAAGGTTATGATATAATAATGAGTCAGACTTTATTTAGTTTTCAGTAAAAGTTGCAAATTTAACGTACCCAAAATTAGGGACGTTACATAAACTGACGAAAATTAGCGTACTCTAGCACAAGATCATGCTATAGTTTCTAGAAGCAGACTTTGAAGTATGGATAATGTGCACCAATAACATAAAAGCTTAAACGGAAATAGATACAAAGAAACTTGAACCCATGACCTTTCCCTTGTAGAAACAGAACACAACTTGATAACAAAAGACATAAAAATTCAGAAAAGTGCTCACAATAAGGTGAGATCAAAGACTTGCAAACAATCAGATGAGAAAACAAAAATTATAGAAATATGAACAGAGAATAAAATGCACTAAAACTGAACAGCCAAAATTGTGTATCATATATTTAAAGAGCTCTATTGGGGCTATGTTATAGATAGAAATCATGGAATTTGTCATGGAAATCCTCTCGCGTCTTGTAAGCAAGCATGTAACCGTACATAAACCATTGTTATTAACTGTGTGTTGCTCTCCAAAGGCCATGCTTATTAAACAACAGATTGAATATGCTACTACAGATTTAGGAATACCTGAAGTTGTGGGTAGGATTCTTGAAGTGTGCCCATTTAACCTCAGTCTTTTAGTGAATTGGGAACCCTAATTTTTTGTGCAAAAATTCCTAATATATACGAATTAAAATTGGAACCCTAGTTCAATCGATACCAGCGTTTGAGATCAAGAGAGATACCTTCGTTGGCGTATGGTAGCCGTGGTGGTTGTGACCTTCGTGAGCGTTCGAAATCGATACTAGTGATTGTGATTCGAAACTCGTCGGCGTACGGTGGTGGACGACGATCTGGAGGCGAGGCATCTTCTTCGTTGGTGTCGTCGGTGGTGGTGGTCGTCAGTGGGTTGGGTTGGTTGTGGTGTCTTCCCCCTCTTCTTCTTCTTCTTCTTCTTCTTCTTCTTCTTCTTCTTCTTTTCTCTCTCTCTCTCTCTCTCTCTCTCTCTCTCTCTAGGTCTACTGGTTTGGGACAGGCGTCTGATTTTGAGATTTTGGATTTTTCGCTTTTTTTTTTTTTAAGGACGCCCCAAAACGACGTCGTTTTGGGGCGTGTAGTGGATGGTGTTGTGGATCATGTAGTGTACGTAGCATTCCTCCGAATGATATGGAAGTGTCGGGTTCCGACATACTTACATACGTACTGTTATATTGCTTGTGAAAAGATGTTGACAGTGGTAGAGCATTAATTAGTGTTATTTTCTTATAATTGGATGTTTGGGCCAGCTCCCGCTCACCTCAAGTAACTCTGGAGCCCTAAAATTAACGACCAGACAAACCCTTCAGAGCTACCAAAGTTTGAAATTTTTAACCTCCGTGAAATTCAAATGTACGACCTCAAAAAGGACAAACGCTTATTTAATTTCTCATGTCACCTTAGCCAAACCCCATAGGCTTAAGACCATTAGTATTATTGCATGTTGTTCATGAAAATACGAAAACAAATGGTAAGTGTAAAGTCGGGAAAGACGATTGATATACACTATAACTTTTATGAATCAATTTGTTTATTTTCTAAATAGCTATACTACTTTTCATTAGTATTATTTAAAAATTTAATTGTTTGGACACTAATAAGTTTCATACTAGTAACTAGTACAGTACAGAAAAGTTTTTTTCTTTTTTTTTTTAAATATGGGGGATGGCACGTGCTATGCCGGTTACCTCCGCGTATTGATATAGATATAGGAATAGTGAAGGGAAGAGAGAGAGAAGAAAGTGAAGGGCAATGGAGAAGGAGAAATTTTTCAGTGCCGAGCAGTGGTGCCCGCTCGGTGCATTCAGGTGGTCCATTTCAATTTTGGACGGCATGGATTTGAAGAGAGAAAGAGAAGAGAGAGTGTGGGGGTAAGAGGAGAGAAAGTGTTTTAATCTAAACCGTCCAATACACTTTTAGACGGCTCAGATGTGCCCGCCCGGGCACCACGTCAGCCGAGTAATGTGATACCCACCCGGCATTGAAAAATTTCTCGTGGAGAATAGAAAGAAAGGGTAAATGAGGGTTATTCCAATTGTAACAAAAATTCCTAAAGTTTTTGACCCCAACATCACGGATGCGCTAGGGAATTTTCTTTTTAGTTGGAGTAAAGCACTAGATGGGAGTCATGATAAGTCAAAAATCTCGTGGTTCCTTGAATTTTCGGTCAAAATTCTCAATGTTGCCATGTAAGTAAGTGAAATTTACCACGTTAGAGCAAATTTACCGGTCAAGGTAAAGAAGCATTATAGGTAAAATAGAGAACAAAAATGAGAAAAGTGAACTACACCAAAATAGGTAAACAAGGAAGGCCAAATAACTTCGTCAAAAAGCTTCGGTATTTCTAGCGAAGCTCTGTAACATAGGTATGTATTAAACAACTATTATTTCTTCTCTCTCCTCTCTCTCTCTCTCTCTCTCTCCTTTTTTTTTGCTCGGCAAACAAAACATTTTATAGAACTCGAAAGGGGTACATCGAGAATAAAGCATCTTAGCTCAAGAAGCTAGGAAGCACAAAAAATAAAAACGTATCCAACTAAAAATTGGATAACACCTCCAGACTAAGTTACAATCTCACTTTTCTAATACCATCTAAGAAAACCTTAAAATCCTCCACGGTATAAACTTTGATGTCGAATTTCGCCTTCATCCACGTCGCGACTCTAGTTTTGACTATGTCCCCCACCTCCCATGGTTGTTTTGTTGAGTTGTTGAAAACATAGTCATTCCTCACCAACCATATGGACCATAAAGTAGCATAGAAGCAGGACTCCCAAATATTTTTCTCCAGGTTGTGAAACCCATGAGAAAACCACCAGTTAGCTAAGATAGGAACTGAGGGTGGGCAAACCCATTTGATATTCCACCAAGCCAAAATTTCTGACCATATAGCCCAAGAGAAATGGCAATGCAGAAACAAGTGTTGATGTGTTTCAAGATGCAATGAACAGAGAGGACATAAGGCTAATTGAATCTCACTTATCATGTTTCTACTCAGGAGTAGTGACCTGATAGCTGCTTTCTCCTTGACTGCCATCCACGCAAAAACTTCCACTTTTGGAGGGCTCAAGTTCTTCCATAGGGATCCCAGAAAAGCATCGCTAGAATGAGAAAATTGTTCCCACTGCCCATATGCTGATTTGACTGAGAACTTCTCGTCTGCCGACCATCTCCAAAGTAACATATCAAGCTTGGTCAGGATAAAAGTCACTCCTTGAATTCTCTGAATCAGATTGTCCAATTCTTGCTTCGCCCGCCCAAACACCCTTCTCCTGAACAACAACTCCCAAGAACCACCATTTGCAACTCCCCTCATGTTACTAATCATTTCCTCATTTTGAGTTGATAAGGAGAACAATCTCGGACAGTGCTCTTTCAAGGTTGACTCTCCCAACCAAACATGTTCCCAAAATAGAGTTGCGTTGCCTGAGTTTACCTGGACTTTAAATCCCTCTTGAATAGAGTAGCCCAAATGTGAAGAAGGGTTCTCCAAAGAACATATACCCGCCCATATTTCATAAGTTGGACTTGATCCATGGACATAGGGAAGCCAACAGTTTGCATCCAACCCATATTTTCCTCTAATCACTTTCACCCAAAGAGATTCTTTATCGTTGCCAAATCTCCACCACCACTTGGCCAAGAGTGCAAGGTTCTGCTGCAACAATCTCTTCACTCCCAAACCTCCGTCAGCTTTCTTCCTTGCAATTTCGTCCTATTTTACCAAATGCATTTTTTTTTGTCAATAGTGTCACCCCAAAAAAACTGTCTTTGTAGTTTCTCCAGTTTCCTTGCCACTGCAACTGGCATTTTAAGCAGAGACATAAAATAAATAGGCACATTTCCAGTGTTGGAGTTGATAAGAGTCAGCCTTCCTCCCGTTGAGATACAACAAGTTCTCCAGACACTCAGTAACTTTTCAGTCCTTTCGATAACCAGATCCCATGTCTTAATCCGACCTGGGTTTGCACCCAAAGGCAAACCAAGATATTTAATAGGGATTTGTTCCACCTTACACCCCATAATTTGAGCAAGCGCGATTGTCACTTCAGGTTGAACATTCACTCCGCAAATAGAGCTCTTGGAGAAGTTTATTTTCAAACCTGACATCAACTGAAAACACCTTAGGATTCTTTTGATATTTGCCGTCTCTTCCGGATCATTATTAAAATAGAATGGTATCATCTGCGAACTGTAGATGAGAGATGGAGACCTCATGCCTCCCCAATTTCGTACCTTTAATAATATCTCTCTCCTTAGCTCTTTCTAGCATTATGTTGAGGGCCTCCACAACTATGTTAAAGAGAAAGGGTGATAGTGGGTCCCCTTGCCTGAGACCCTTCTCTGTACGAAATTCCTTAGAAGCTGAACCATTTATCAAAATTGACATAGAGACTGATGAATAATACTCCATGATCCAACCATACCACCTGTCCCCAAAGCCAAACCTTGATAACATATCATTCAGAAAACTCCAGTTTACGCAATCATAAGCTCTTTCAAAATCTAGCTTTAAAATAAGACCCCTTTGCGTACTAATTTTCCAACTGTGAATAGCCTCATTGGCTATGAGGACACCATCCAGAATTTGCTTCCCGCCCACAAACGCCGCTTAGGCTTCCCCAATAATAGAAGACATATGCTCTTTAATTCTATTCGCCAACACTTTAAAAAGAATATTGTAGACCCACCCCACCATACTAATAGGTCTATAATCTTTAAAGGACACAGGACAAGCTACCTTAGGAATCAATGAAACAAAGGTGAAGTTGATACCTTTAGTAAGCTTCCCGTTGGCATGGAACTCTGCAAAGAATTGGATGATCATCTCCTTCATAAAGTTCCAACTTTTCTTTACAAAGGAGAAATTAAAACCGTCGGGCCCGGGGGCTTTGAGGCTGCAACATCCTTGCACTGCTGCTAATATTTCCAACTTTTCTCTCCTCTCTCTCTTCTGTCTTCTTTTTTCATTCTCTCTCCTCTATCATTGGGAATGTGTAATATTTTATAGTATTTTATAACGATATAGATGATAATAGAAAGTATTGGTGTGTGATTGAGAGAGATTTGGACAGGTAAAATGAAGAAAGTGTACTGTTAGAGTAGGTGAAATACATTTTCATTGGTGTAATTGCTCTTAAGTACTAAATGACATAATTACAGCATCACTATTTGAGATGACCTTATATGGTGTAATTATTTTTGCACTCAATTTTTTTATGAATGCACTTTCATATTTGTCTTTTACTACTTAAAATTACACAACACAAATGCTAGAAGAAAAACTTTACACTGTGGTATTTATAAAAAAATAATTGAGTGCAAAATTCATTTTAGATTTAAGTAGGAGTTTCTTCCAAGGGGCAGGTAAAGTGACAAGTTCTTATCAGAAACCATATGGTTATAGATTTGGGATCTGTATCCACGCGTATAGATTTGTTTTGGAATCATCTCGTGTCCTACAAAAATTGTCGGCACTCATTATATTAAAAATATGTTATTCAGGGTGAGTTCTCCTCAACTTTTAAGAAAATAAGTTGATTTTGTTCTTAGTTGAGTTTTTTTCGCATTTGTTAATGTTGTTCCAAACTTTTGTAGATTATTGATTTGTCTTGACGAGAGAAATTAGAAAAATAAAAATTTTTACTTTCATTTAAGTATTTTGAGGAATAACCAATGTTTGGCAAAAAAGGTGAAATAAGTTGACTTAATTCGCTAAAAAGTGGTTATTTTTCAAAATGTTTGGGTAAAAGTAAAAAAAAAATTTATTTTTTCGATTCTTCTTGTTAAGACAAATCAATAATTCACAAAAATTTGGCTCAAAACTAACAAATGCAAAAAAAAAAAAATTAGGACAAGACTAACTTATTTTCTTAAAAGTTGAGGAGAACTCACTCTCAAGGCCCTTGTAGAAAATCAACTCAAATGATATTGGTAAGGGTTTTTACATACATTCAACTTTGCGTCAAAATCAAGCCTGAATTTTGGGATAAATTAAAATGTTTTATAAGCACCCTTTTACTAATTGAGCTAATTTTTTAAAGAATCATAAATAAAACTGTTTCGATCATCTATGTGGGATTGAGACGGGTTCAATTATTCTACAATCATAAATACTTACAAAAATATTTACACAAACACATTCACATTAGGGTCCATACACACTACAACTCCAGTGTATGTGAATCCCACCAAAAGATGTGAGTGTATGTATAAAAATTTTGTATGAGTGTACGTGATTATATAATTATCAGCAGTGCTACCCACACAGCAATAATACACAGACAACGTGTATAGATTTTATGTGGAGCCCACTACGATTTCACATAAACGATTCAAACCGTTCATTAAATGCAAAATATTTTTTACAAAAAAAAAAAATCAACTCAATCTAATATCTATAGATACTAGATTCAATCATCTAACTTTTTATTCGGATGTCACGATAATGAAAAATTAGATAATTGAATCAAGTATCTAAAGATATCAAATTAAGTTTATTTTTTGCGAAAACTCTTAAAAAAGTATCCTACTTTTAATGAACAATTCAAATTATTTGTTTGAGATCAGTAGTGGGTCTTACAACATATCTGCGTACTATTTACAAAGTCCTTGTCAACAGACTTTCTATATAATTATTGGAGACGGGTATCCATACGCGGGAGCACAGATTCCAATTTTGCACCAATAGCAGCCCTGGAAGGCAAAAAGGTAAGGATATTACTGGGACACGTGGCCCACCATAAAGCATGGTCGTTAACAATACGGCACGAATCTCATGGCGTATCATGACTCATGATCGTTGTCCTTTTGTTCGTTCTCTAGATTCTTCCTTCAATAATGTGGGAGTGTTTTTGCATTTTCATTACCCCTTTTTGCATTTAAATAAGGCGGTTAATTTTGTCACTTCTTTTTTGTTAATGTCATTTTTCTACAAATATGTATTTGATGTGAAAATACGTTTGTAGGGGAGTGTCGTTAACAAAAAAAAAATGACAAAATCATTTCCCTTAAATAAGTGTTCAGGTACCTCAAACCAAAACTCATTCTAGAATAATGAGTTCTTCATTTTGATGTTTAGTTAAGAGAAGTGAGAAGTACGAGGAAATGAGCTTTTTTGTTTTACTTCACATTTTTCACTTTTCCTATGTTTTTTAACAAAAAAGTCTATAAAATATATTATGCACATATCTCTCAAACACTAATCATGTTACAAAATGCATTATGCTTATATCTTTCAAATACAATATCATATTTAAAACACATTCTAATTATAATTCCAAAAACCAATTTGACAACAACTAAAATACAAAAAGCCAAAAATTGAGGCTTCAAACACCTGGATTGGAAATTAACCAAAGATTAGGCCTCCATCTAAAGAAATTGCACAGGTCAAAATCCATTACTAAACATATATCAATGATACCTATTGATTCTAGGGAAAAAAATCAAAAGTTACGACCAGAGGAACTTGCGAACCCCGAAATATGTAGACGGATATTGGTGGTAAAATTAAAAATTTATTTACCGAAATTCAATTAATCTGATTTTTTACATGATTGATGTTCTCAATTACATCTAAAAGTGAACGATTCTAATTATTTACATGGGTCAATAATGGAGCCAACCTGGAAGATCGTTCTCCAGAAGGTACCATTTGGAGACAAAATTTAGAGTTCGTCATTTAGTTTTATCGTGAAAAATCTTTTTTTTGTTGTAGTGAATGGACAAGAACTGTAGAAAGGCAAGATGTATATCATCAGAAATTCAATTTAAGTATGGTTTACATACTCGTGGATTTTGGATTGGTGCTGTGCAATAAGACGCATAGCACCGTTTTGCGCACCTCCGATCGCCGTCGGATCTCATCTTAGCAACCAACGATTGAGAGTCATTCATTGTTGAGATCAGATCCTGTCGAATGCACGATCCGACGGCTCAAAAGTGCGTAACACGGTGCTGTGCACACTACTGCATAGCATCATCCCCCAATTACATACTCATATACGTCCCCGTCCCCATTTAATAGTCCATCGTTCTATTCTAATCGGATAAAAAATTAGGTATATCTTTAAATTGATAATGAATTTTATATCCAATAGACATCTTGTTTGATAGATCTTAATCAGTTTTATAAGAAAATATTTTGAAAATCATAAAAGATACTAAATTACAAGATATTATTAATTAAAAAATTACACAAACTTTCAAAAGAAACTATTAAATGGGGACAGAAGGAAGAGATGTTTTGTTATAAAATATTGTTTAAAAGAAGACCTTTGAAATATATGGTTAGAGTATCCAGGCATAACAAAAAAAATAGATAGTTAAAAGTTGCTACATCAATTTTTTGATTATCTATTTAAGAAATTGCTCATGTTAGTAATGTAGAGGTCCAAAATGACATGATAAAAATTGGATTAGGGGCTATTTGATAAAACTGAAAATTGAAAGCTGAAAAATTAAATACTGAAAGCTGAATTTTTTAAACTGAAAAACTGTTTGATAAATATATTAAGCACTGAATTAAAAAATAAAGAATTAATTTTAGTTCCGATTTTCTCTTAATTTACTAATAGCCACAATATACTTATGGTAATGGTGGAGTGGTGAGGGTGGCTAGGGATGGAGTGAGCGTGGTGGTGGTGTTGGAGTGGTGGCAGTGGTACTGGTGTAATGGTGGGGTGGCAGTGGAGTAGTGGTTGTGCAACAATGACGTGGTGGTGGCGGCGGCGGCGGCGTGGTACATAGTGGTGGTGAGCTGGAGTGGTGGTGAATGGTGGTTGTGGAGCGGTGGTTGTGGTGCATTTATGATAATGGTGGTGAAGTGGTGGTGGGAGTGGTTGTGATTAGGGTGCGCACGGGTCGGACGGGTCGGGTTTGGCCCCGAACCCGACCCGACTGGTCGGTTATCGAATTTTTGGGACCCGAACCGAAGGAGGCGGGATAAACTATATGAATTCGGGTTTTGGTCGAGTCGGGTCTGACCAAAACCGAAGTAAACTATATGAATTTGTGCCTTTTGGTCGGGGCGGGTCGGGTAAGAAAAAACAGCACCCCGAGCCCCGAACCGAAAACTGATTTTTTTGGTAAAGTGTACCCGTACCCGACCGAACCATATGTTCGGCCCCGCCCGAAACCCTTTGGGTTGGGTCCGTCGAGGCTCGATTTTTTTGTACACCCCTAGTTGTGATGATGGTATAATTGTTGAAAGCAAGTACACAAAAATTCAGCTAGAATTAAGTAGTTCAATACTACTTCATTTTTTTTATTTTTTTAGCCTATATTTTAAGTAGCACTTAATTTGTTAAGCAACGTAAAATATAATTATCAAACCTACTAAATCACTAATTGCTTAATTGATTCAGTTTTAAGTGTTGAATTTAGGTTATCAAACAACCCCCAAAACTTACCACATCACATTTTCAAACTATAAAAAACTAAAAACTGTTAACATAGAAAATAATTTTGAAACTAATAAATTTTATTTGAAATAGAAAATAGTTTTTAGATTTTTTGTCATTTTTTTTTTTTTGCATGTAACGGATGTTTTTTAAAAAAAAATACTACCTCCGTCGTTTTTATAGAATTCAGTATTTCTTTTTTGATTGTTTTATGAATAAGTGTCTATTTTATAAAATTAGAATATCCATAATGAGTTTTTTTTTAGGAAGGGTAAGAGGGTAATTTCACATACCAAACTCACATAGGCAATTACTGACTGGGGAGAGGTAAAGTGAACCCTTTAAACATACACACACAAACCCAAACTCCCGATGTGGGAACAAGCCCATTTAACGCAGGCCCAAGAGCCTCGCCGCGAAACGCAGCACAACGACAAGCGAGCCCAAGGGACCTATACCAGAATATCCACAATGAGTTTAAGGCCATCCACAGTGGTATAATAAAAAAAGGATAATCAAAAGTTGACACATCAGCTTTTGATTATTCACTCAAGAGATTGTTAAACTTAACAATGTTGAGCTTCACAATGATCACTTCTAGTCCATAACCAAAATAAAGATTCACTACAATTTCACTCTCTCTTTCTTCCCCTCTGTTTTCCATCATCCACTTCTCTCCATTTATGTTTTCTTTGGGTAAAAATATATCGATTCCTCTCATAACTAGTGGGCAAAAATCGATGACTTTCTTCTCTCCTATTATGAATTTTTTTGGGGGGAAAAAATAGAAACGGAAAAAAATAGTGAAATACCTTAATCCAGCGACGATGGGTTGAATTGTAGATGATCGAGAGATATGATCTTCACTTTTTGAGGGAAATAAAAAGAAATAATTTGTGAGTGAAGTGAAGAAAATATATAGTAGGTGAAGAAGAGAAGAAGAAAATATCAGTTGAAACACGTGTGTATGCAAATTTTGGAACTAATTAACTTATGTGGTATGCAATCCACAAATTTTGATTATTGAAAAAGGTTGCTAATTTTGGTTATCCAAAGCCCAAAATTTGATTATTTCTAAGGATGTTGCTAAGTTTGATTATAACATTATGAGCCATCTTTTGCACTAACATTGTTAACTTTAAAAATAATTGGCTTTTAATTATACCACTGTAGATGGCCTAATAACTTGTGTTTTAGTTTTGTATATTAAGACTTAGCAAAAAGGTATTTCTTATGCCACAATACTTGTATTAATTTATGTGCTAGAGTATGGTAAATCTTAAAATGTGCTAGCATTTGTGTCAAATTTGGCAAAGATACTAGTAAACAATAAGTAAATTCCATCTCTTTTTTATAAATTCAAACTCCAATCATAAAATACAAATGCTCACTATTTCTAATACACACTTGCGATACCCATTTTTTTATCATAACAAATATTTTAACACACAAATTTATCAAACTCATTGCGGATGTTCTATCACATTTCTACATTGGCAATGTCTAATACATACTTGTGGAATCCAATTTTATCCTAATACACAATTTAATACAAAAATATACCAAACCCATTTGCGGATGCTCTTAGTGAGTAAAAGTGTAATGATGATGTCTTCATAAAGGATAAAGAAAGTGAAAGTAAAAATTAATGTGAAAGGTATAATGATGATGTCTTCTTAATAAGTTAGAGTTACGAAACTGGACACTTAAAAAGACACATAGGGAGTAGTAGTTTTTTATAAGAAAAGGTTATGAAAAGAATAGTTTATTAAATAGATTTTCAAAAAAATAGTTTTTTAATAAAAATTATTTTTGAAAAATAATTAAAAAATTTCTTTTTGGGGAAAAATAATTTTGTTTCAAAAAAATAATTTTTTAGTAAAATACTCCCTCTGTCCCTTTTTACATGTCCATTACGGTTCCGCGTGTCATTTTTAATGACTTATATCTCTGGACGTATATTATGTTTTATACTTTTAAAATCATTGTCTTATAGAAATAATAATTGAGATTTATCAAATAAAATCCATACTCCATATTTTTAGTAACATACATTAAGAGATATAGACAATTAAAAATGTCACACAGAACCATATTGGATATTGGAAAAGGGACGGAGTGGGTATTATTTTTGAAAACATTGTTGAGAGAGAGAGAGAGAGAGAGAGAACATCTCTATCTAATGATGAGTGTATTTGATTAAGAATATGTGGGATTCACTAAATTGGGTTCTTGATAAAAGGTTGCTAATTTGGTTATCTAAAATCCAAAATTTGATTATTTCTAAGGAAGTTGCTAAGTTTTTGATTATAGCAATATGAGCTAATATTGTTAACTTTAGAAACCTATTATTTTTTATTATGTTATTGTGGATACCCTTATTAATAAACTCTGTTTTGAGTGTTTAAATGGCAAGTAGTTTTCCCCCTCCCTCTTTTGATATCTACATTTTTTTAGTGTTTTATTGATAAACTCTGTAAAAAAATTCATACACTCTCAACACTAAAAATTGAATGTTAATTTTTGATATCCGTATCAATCTCAATTCTTTATATATTTTAACATGGATCTCAAAAAATATGCAATATTAATGTTGTTTTATAGTTCTCGATTAGTTCTATTATACAAAGTTTTTAAATTCATTAAAAACATTATAGATTGAAAGATATAAGCGATGAAAAATGACATAAATTTTAAAAATTGTCATCCATTTTATGACGGAGGAAGTATAAATATCGAAAAGGAGAGTGTGAAAATTATTTCCTTTAAATATTACGTGGTTAATTAGGATCAATGATCAGAGGAAACGTAAGGCAGGTAGAGACTTCTAAGCACAAGGCAGGTGTACGTGATGAATGGTGGAGTCAATTATGAGAGGAAACGTAAGGCAGGTGGACCCTTCTATGCAATAAGGCAGGTGTGTCATACTGTCATACATGGGGTCACGGATTTCATCTTTTATTTTGAACAAATTTCACTGACCTACCCTAAGGATTCTAACAATGACGGAGACCTCCCTTGAGATTTCTGAAATATCATTGACCTCCCCTACTTTTGAAACAATTGTCAAGATTCCTCATCTGTTAACTCACCGTTGGATTCTTACCAGAAAATCATGATGTCAACAATTTTTGCAATGCCAATTACCTTTGCAACCATAACCAAACAGGCACCCTTTTGATAGCAAAATCCTTCAATGACCACTATGTTCAACCATAGCTGCATAGATGATTTTGAGAGGAAAAAATACACACGAAACCTTGGTAATTTAAATCGTTCACAACTTGTTGAATTCTATGAATATTTTGACAAACTTTCTCTTTATTAAATTTTTGCTTCAGTATTTACAAATTCACATTTTCAAACTCAACGATTTTTAGTGGTTAAGGCTTGAAACTTAGAGGTTTGCTTCCTCCTAAAGTTTCAAGTTCAAAACTTCTCAAGTGCTATCAACTTCTTTGGGCTAGTCCATATGCAGCTTTGCTTCGGCTTTAATTTGGCTCCCTGCAAGTGAATGTTGGAATGAGTTTCCATAATTAGTTGAAATGCTTGTAAGTTGATCCAGCCATCTAAGTTGTCCAAAAAAAAAAAAAACACATTTTCGATGAAATGGATAGCCAACCCTTAAGATAGAAAAATTATACTATGCCCCAACGGCATAGCCACGTGGTGCCCCCAGGGCTTTCTGCACCATACATTTCAGTGGCCCACACTGAAATGTGTGGTGCAGAAAGCCCCGGGGCACCACGTGGCTATGCCCCGGGGGCATGGAATAATCTCTCCTTAAGATATGTTCCCCACCCATTGAAGTACAAATTCACTAGTGTTTATAGAGAATTTTTTTGGTAATTGCATGCCTATAGATGTCATCGGCTACGCATGTATATATATTGCTACCTAATATCTTATATATTTTGTATATATATATACACACACACTATTCCCTTTGCTCCCAATTGATAGTCCACTTCAAAAAGACGTATAATTGTCGGACCAAAAAATAAAGCACTTTTGTTCATCATTTTTTTAAATTTCTTGACACCGAATTAAAGATTGCGACTAGCTCGTTAATTTGGTGTCAAAAATTTAGAAAAGGATGCACGGAAGAGGCTTATTTTTTTGTCTAAAAATTGTGCGTTTTTTTGTAGTGGACTATTATTTAAGAACGGAGGGAGTATAATATATGATCCCTCCATCCAAAATTTTAGTCCACTATGAAAACTTATGCAAAAAATATAATATTTTGCTTATAATTTACAAAAATCTTTTGCACCAACTTGAAGAACTAAATAAGATCTTTGATTTATTTCAATAAAATAATATGCATGTGAGAATCGTAAGGAATTCATTAATGGGATTTTCTTTATAATTTGCCAGTTAATAGGCTAAGGAATTCATTAGCTGGATATATAATCGTAAGGAATTCATTAGGGCTAATAATAAAGCTCAACGGGTTGGCTTAGTGGTCAAGACTTGAGATTTAGGAGTTAACTCCTTCGTAAGTTCACAAATTTGGAACCTCTCAGATGTTATCAATTTCTTTGGAGCCTATCAATATGGAGCTTTGCTCCGACTTTAATTGAGCTCCTTGTAAGTGAGTGATGAGATTGGACCCCCGAGATTAGTCAAAGTGTGTGTAAGTTGATCCGGACACCTTAGTTATTAAAAAATGATGGTAATAATAAAAAATAGAGGCCCGGAGAAGTTATTACGATTCTCTTTTCTATGTTGGTTTTCTCTTTCAAGTTCATCTGTTAGTCCATTCTTCCTTTTTTTTTTCTTGTTTGGTATTTTTTACTTTTTGTAAACTTTTATTGAGGTTTTCATCGTAATTTTTAGGATTAATGGTCTAACTCAACAAGAGAAATCAGTAAAGGGTAAAAAATGTGAACCGAAACTAAAAAAGTTCATATAAAACGGTAAAAAAATTAACAATACCATTTTGTCTTAATAAAGCTTAAAGTTTTTTTGCTGTTTCGTAATGACATTTTACTTTTTAGACTTCTCTCATCAAGACGGATAATTAATTGAATCTAATAAAAATTCAAAAAGAGGAACAAAAGTATGAAAAGAAAACCCAAAAAATTAGGAAAAATGGGGTGGCAAATGGGTTGAGCAATTACTTCAGTTCTCTTAAGAAAATGACCAATTATTTCCGTTAATTTCAAGAAGTCAATTGACATCGAAAGATTTTAGCTAAATTGTTT
Organism: Rhododendron ovatum; assembly: GCA_019656835.1. Classification (NCBI taxonomy): domain Eukaryota; kingdom Viridiplantae; phylum Streptophyta; class Magnoliopsida; order Ericales; family Ericaceae; genus Rhododendron; species Rhododendron ovatum. Next base: position 21,183,735 of record CM033790.1, on the reverse strand, counting down.
TGTTCTCATGGGCATTAGAATAGTATGCATCTAAAAATATTTTATGATGTCTATTTAGTTTTTCATTGGGTGGATTCGTAATTACTAGTAATTAACTATGTTTACAAATTGCTTTGAAAAAAAAAAACTATGTTTACAGATGCCTAAAGCTTAATTAACTCGTTCCAGAAACCTTTTTAATAAATAAGCAGCTTATTTCATATTTTCAAACTCAAAAATAAAATAAATGAAAAATAATTTTTAAATTTTTTTTGCATCGTATAAAAGATCTCATCGAGATCTTTCAAACAAGATTCATATTGCATATCTTAGATTTCAATAAATCCATAATTTTTGAGCTTGAATTTGCCTTATTAAAAAATAAGAACTTTTTTTTTGTTCTAGAACGGAGCCTAGTCTTTTAAACAAAGCAGTTAAAGCCATTTATTGCAAAACAACAGGGGGAGGCTTGATATTGTCAGGAAAAGCAAGGATGTCAGTGACATTTCAAAAACCCCAAGGGAGGTCTTTGCATGTGTCAGAAACCTCAGGAGAGGTCAGTGAAATTTGCCCTTTTATTTTCTACTCCTTCCCTCATACTTTTACAGTAGTTTTTTTTTTATTACCATATTATGGGATTCGGTGCTATTTTTTGAACAAAAAAAAAATGCATTAATTTCAAAAGTAATACTAGTATAAATTTCCAAGAATTTAGTATTACTAAAAATTAAATGACACGAAAATCAAATAATAAAGTAGTATTCCACTTTGAAATCTGTTTTTAAATTGCAGCTGCAGAAGTAAGTGGTTAGCATGTTTTCCTCTTTGCCCATTGGGTGAGATTGCGTTTTCCAACTTTGCACATTCGCTGAGATTATGTTTTCCACATTGGGTGAGATTATGTTTTCCAACTTTTTCGACAGACCTTCCACGGAGACCGATGGAAAAGGGAACGAACCAATTGTGGGACCCACTTTGAGATTCCACATAAATATTTCAAAAGATTGATTATTTTTTAAATATTTTTTCGAGTACAACTGCAAAATTTTAGGTCAATTGGGCATCTACGTACAAGTGCTTGATCCTACGTTCACTTTCAGTTTTAGATTTTAGGAACTCAATTCTGAATGAAACATTCGACATTTGGATCACACACTTGCATTTATCCAATTGACCTGAAAATTTACGGCCACTCGAAAAAATACTAAAAAAAAAAAAATCAACGGAATAGATCATTTGCATGAGATTCTGAAGTAGGCCCCACAATTGGTCAGTTCCCATGGGTTCTCTTTTTCGTCGGTCTCCGTAGTGTCTCATCCGTTCATTTCGACAAAAAATAGTCTAGATTTTAAAAAAAAAACTCTTCCAAAAAAGAGTTCAAGAGTTTTTATAAAATGTGATTTGGACGTGCGCAATTCAGCTATGTAAAATCATATATTTACGGAAATCTCTGTAAAAAAAAATTTCTGCTCTCGCATTAGGTGCCTTTTATAGAAAGCTAACATAATTAGCTGATGTACTATATTGTTGGACCACAGTGTTTTATTTATTTATACTCCTACTTCTCTTTCTGCTTTTAGCTGTACTGCATACTACTATTGTAGTAGTGCTCATTGTGGAAATGTGTTTTTTAGGAGTCCTGCTGCGAGGGCACCGACCATCAGGACCGAAGGTCATGTGGGGCCCACTGCGAATCTCGTATGAATGATCCAAGCTGTTTAATAATTCTTTAAAAACAATTGAGGGGTCTTTGAAAAAATTAGCTCAATCTGATTTGTGTAGGCGCTCGATCCAATTTTTCATATTTTCATTCAAATTTTGGATCTGTGAAAAAATGAAAGATGGGATTGAGCACCTATACATATCGAATTGAGCTAATTTTTCATAAGCTCACTCGGCCTTTTTTTTTAAAATTATTAAACGGCTGAGATCATCCGTGCGACATCCAAAGTGTGTCCCGTGGCCATCCGTTCCCACCGTCAGTTTCCCCCATCGTTTTCCTTTTATCTTTTTCGGTTTTTTAGTACCACCCTATAAATAAACATATATATGGCAATCACTTGAGTAAAGTACTGGTTGGACTTGGGAGCATTTGTACTCCATTGTCTCAGGATTTCTTCATCATCATCAAAAATAAAGAGAAAAAAACCATCTCTATCCAGTAGTGTACTACTACCCTCATCAACCATGTTTTTCCTAAAAAATATGCCTTCCCCATCATCAGTGTTCTCAGCCTATGCATCCCTATCGGCTTCATTTCTCTTGTTCCAAACCGTGTTCAACCAATTCTTACCCAATAAAGCCCAACAATTCATCCTCTCAGCATTCCAGCACTATCTAAGCCCTCAATTGTCGAGTAATGTAACCCTAATCATTGAAGAAAACATCAATGGTTTGACTAGAAATGAACTTTTTGAAGCTTCTGAAACCTACTTGTTCACAAAGGTCTCCTCCTCCGGTGCTGAAAAGCTCAAGGTTAGCAAAGGCTCCAGGGAACAAAACTTCACCACCAGATTCGCACAATGTGAGCAGATCTTTGATTCTTTTGGTGGAATGGAGCTTAAATGGAGATTTCATTGCCAAGAGTCCCAGAAAGACTGGAAAAGTGAAGATGATCGGGCGTCCGAAAGGCAGTACTGGTTTGAGCTGAGTTTCCACAAGGAACACAGAGACAAGGTGGTGAATTTTTAGTTCCAAATTATGATGAAATGTCTTTTATATTAGTAGTATATTTCGTTTGTGAATTTATAACTGGATTTAACAAGGAACAGTAAATTTATACCGCAAATAGTCCAGGGCTGCCCGGTTTTGGGCGAATTGGTTCGGTTTCCAATCCGATCTGCTTGCGGTGGGTTATTGTTTTCTCCATCTGCCAACCGTCCGTGAGTATTGGTCGGTTCAGTTTGGATGTGGTTTGGTCGGTTTAGGCAGATTTGAGCAAACAATTTATTTTTTTATATATACAACAAAAAATTAAAAAATAGATCTCCACAACTTTAAGTCTAAACAAGTTCAAACATTCATCCACCTTAAAGTACAAACAAGTCTAAAGATAAACTATTACCATCATTCACCAAACATACAAAATTACTTAGAATTACAGGTTATTTGGGTAAACAAAAATAACACATAGTCAACTACATATGAGTAATTTAGGGTGAGTCTATCCGAGCAATTTAAGATTTTAGTTTAGGGTTTTCAATTTGCTTTTGCATTTTAGTCCTTTTATTGCATTTTAATTTTTTGTTTTGGGCGGACGGTTTGGTTTGAACCGCCAACTAAACTGAACCGATCCAATTTGCATATGCTAGAATTGTTATATTGGGTCTCGGATTGGACTGATTGTTCTTTTGAACAAGATGTTATTTTCTTATTCCTATTAGTCTTGTAACAATTTCAAGCTCAATGAAATTTTTTTGCTATTAAAAAAAAGGATTCGTATCCATCCGTAACCTACGTTGGTTTGGTTCATTGGAGGTTCGGTTTGGGCGGATCGGTCCATTTGCAGGACAGCCCTAGCGAATATCGTAGAAACTTTTATTTTTAATTTCCACTGAATTTTATTTTCTTTCATAAATTAATTTACAAATCAGTGATCTAAATGCAGACTTGATGAAAGAGTTGTTAGACTTATCTAAATAGAGTAGAGCATCCATTATTTATTACAAGTCGTCATATATATGTTTCTCTCTGTTCAATACCTACGAGTGAAATGCAAAAGATAAAATTATAAAAACAAAAGAGAATTGATTTTCACACCCTTTTTTATAATTTACACTTCCTTTTTTTTTTTTTTTTTGTCTTTATCCACTTAAATTTACTATCTTGCTCTTTATTCAATACACTTTTTTCACACATTCAAGGACAATATCGTAAATTCATGTGGATGAAAACAAAACAAAAAAGAGTATGAATGATTAAAAGAGGTTGTGAAAATCATTTTCCACAAAAATCAACAAGAATGCATAATTATGTATAAGTCATCAGGGCCCATTTGGGGAGCTTCATTAACAGTTTCTGCATTTATTAACTCATTCCGAAAGTTTGCGGGGATAGGGTAAAAAAATGCATTCTTTGATAAAGCATGTTCAACCCAATCGAATTCTGGGGTGTTTGGGAGAATTTTCAATTTTTTGGTTTTTTGAATTATGATCCAGAATGTATTTTGAATTTGGTATAGTATTTAAATGATATGTGCAGAATGTATTTTACAACATAATTAGAGACATGTGCAGAATGTATTTTATAGGTCCTTTTGTTAACCAAAATAAAAAAGTGAAAAATGAGTAGTCAAAAAAGCTCCTCCTATCCTCTTTTTAACTTCTCTAAACAACAATTTGAAAAAAACATTTTGGAAAATGAGTTTTGGGTGGCCCTTGCCAAACACCCAAAACTTGAAAATGCAATAATGAAAATGCAAAAAGGAGGCTGGCAAACAGACAAAAATACAGTTTGACAATCACCCTTGGGGACGTTTTTGCATGCATTTTTTATTTTGCATTCTCATTTTCCCCTACCCCTGAGCTTCTATGAGATTTCCGCCCTTATCCTCGTGCCATAGTCTTAATTAGGAGTATCTCTCTCAACAAATTTAAGAAATTTATTTCCGTCCTATATAATTTTACTTTCAATTTGGAGTAATTTATGTTTTTCTATATAAATAATTTTACTTATAAAAAAAAAACTATCTAATAATTTTATTTTTCTACGTTTACAAATTTATTTCTTATCTCTTTCACATTATATTATCGCACTTTGCGCAATAATTGAAGAAACACTTATCCTAGGCATTTTTTCCTAAGTACAAAAATATGCCAACGTATTAGTAAGGTCAAAGTACCGTTGATAAAATTTAAACTAATAATTCATACAAAGAGTAAACACTCAAACTCATATCATTTTAACAAATATTATCAAGGGCAACATGGTCAAGAACAACTCATAATCTGTTTTTCACATTATACTCCCAAATTATAAAACTCTCTTGCAAAATATAATATGTATAACAAATGCAAAATATATTTTTACCACAATCCAAAATTCACAATTTATAATCTAAAATGCGAAATAAAATAGGCTCCTAAACACCCCTAGATAACAAGGAACTTGCCATGCCTGTCAATTTTGCATGCTATATGTTCTTTTCTCCTATGGTCAGCGTATTCATTAATCTTGTAAAGATTCACTAATTTTTAGTATCATTCTTCCCAACTTTTCATTTCTAGTATTCTTTCGGTATGTTTTCGATTTGATAATTTTTTGTTTCTCTTTTCAATGCAATTTTTGAGATTAATCATTTGTCTCGTTGAAAGAAATAAAACAAAGTATAAAATTGTAGCTGAAAAAAGTCGATATAAGACGACACTTCAAACAAAAAATAGTACTAGTTGTTTGGTATTTCTTTTCATCTTTATAGTGATTTTTTTTTAATTTTGATCAATATTTTTTACCTTTTAAACTTCTCTCGTCGAGAGATATGATTAGTTCAAAAAATATTAGACAAATTTAAAAAATTTAAAAAAGACAAACAAAAATAGCGAAACGAAAAATACCAAAAAGTGAAAGTGGGTAATTGAAAAAGCTTTCCCCTAGGCTAGTACTCCCTCCGTCCACTTTCATTGTCTTTTTTTTGAATTACGTGTCATTTTTGAATTGTTTATATCTTTCAATCTGTAAAATTTTTCATAATTTTGAAAATTTTGTATTATAAAACTAATCGATATCTATCAAACAATATCGATATTGTATATTTTTCAAAATTCACACTAAAAGATATAGGCAAAAGACATAAAAAAGATAAATAGAATAATGGACAATGAAAACGGGACGGAGGGAATAATATGGGTGTATAGTTTTCTGCATCGTTAAACAGGTGTAATTATTTATGTGGGCAATTAATTAATTAAACGTACGTACAGGTGTTGGAGTCATACTTGGGTTTCATTCTCTCAAAAGCCAAAGCCCTGAAGAACGAAAAGAAGGTTGTGAAACTATACACCCTAGCACAATGCTCAACGTATGGAGTAGCAAAATGGGACAGCATCAACTTCGAACACCCATCGAATTTCAACACACTCGCCATGGACCCAGATATGAAGAGGGATATAATCGAAGATCTGGATAGGTTCGTGCGAAGGAAGGAGTTTTACAAGAAAGTGGGTAAGGCTTGGAAACGAGGCTACTTGCTGTACGGGCCACCGGGAACGGGGAAATCGAGTCTCATTGCTGCCATGGCTAATTACCTCAAGTTTGATGTCTACGATTTGCAACTATCCGACCTCAATTCTGATTCCTACTTGAGGAAAGTGTTGCTGGCCACCACCAATAGGTCTATCCTTGTCATCGAAGATATTGACTGCAGCGTGGACCTCACTGCAAACACACAGTTCCAGTGCGTGGCTGCTGGGGGTCACGGTGGTGAACTACAGGTCTCTCTCTCTCTCTCTCTCTCTCTCTCTCTCGTGTCTATACTGGAGTATATACATATTGGTAATGACAACTTCTTCTTTTCTTTTTTTTTAAGCAAAAATATTTATTAATCTCTATAAAGAATTATAAAAATTAAAAGAATCAAAATTACATCGATAATAAGTCATCCGGCACAAAAAAATAAATAAATCACAATTTTTACTGTGTTAAAGTACATTGGAAATTACTCCTCCTCCTACTCCTCTTGTATAACCAATAATTTTTTTTTACCACCAATGGTGATAGTCAGGATGGCAAAAGCCTCCTTCATTCTCAGGTAACACTTAGGTTCGATTCTTGTTAGTAGCAAGAGAATATAAGATTTGTTCTTTTGTCATCTTGTACCTAAGTGGTTCTGTGGTGATAGTCCGTTTTCACTAGGGGTGGCAAATTGAACCCAGACCCATTAACAAACCCAGACCCATCAACTAGAAAATAGACCCAACCCAACCCATTTATTAGTTGGGTAATAATGGGTTCAAACCCAGCTAACCCATTATTAGTTGGGTCATAATTAGGCATTAATTGGGTCAACTTAAATGACCCAATGGGCAATGAAAGTAACCCACCAAATTTCATCTCTTAATTGGTCTCTTTTGCAATTATAAAGTGGAGGAGTACTACCCCTTCTCTCTCTCTCTCCCCCCCCCCCTCGCTCTCCCCCCCCCCCCCCCCCCCCCTCCCCGTGTCCCCCCACCCCCTCTCTCCCCCCGCCCCCTTTCTCTCTCTCTCTCTGTGTCCCCCCCCCCACCCCCCCCCCCCCCCCCACTCTCTAATTCAATTGTTTTGTGCTAAATCACACACGTACAAAAATATTTTAAAAGGTCCAAATTAAAAATCAATTGTGACCGGTAACAATTATTTTGACCAGTCAAAATTGAAAACACATCTCATCCATTAATTGCGCGAATAGACTCGTGAAATTGTGCTCCGCCGTGAATAAATTTCTCTCATAGTAGTCCCGCAAAGGATTTGGATTAAAAAATTGACTTATTTTTTTGTTCTTATTCAATTTTTTTTTGTATTTTTTTTGGTTCTGTGTCACATTTTTTTGACTTATTAATTTGTTTTGATGAGAGGAATCGGAAAAGTAAAAAAATTTGATTGAAACTTATAATTTTTTGAATAAAGACAAAAAAAAATCAATAAGACAAAAAAAATTACTTATTCTCGTCTTTTTGAAAAAATTTATGAGTTTCGATCATAATTTTCTTTTACTTTTCTAATTTTTAGTATATATGTAATTGGGTTAATGAGCGGGTCGGGTTTGCTTTAAAATAAATGGGTCGGGTTGGGTATGGGTAATTAGACTCATAGTTAATGGGTCTAAATGGGTCAATGACCCATTAAAGACCCAACCCACTAACAACTTACCCAATTTGACCCAAACCCGCCCGTTTGCCACCCCTAGTTTTCACGGACAATAACTATAACTTGAACCGAATATTTCACAGTGGGTAGAAAATCTTTATGATCACGTCCAAGGGGTTGCTACCCTGAACATCCTCTACCATCCTTTTATCTGATAAGAAAAAAAAAAAAAAACCCAACATTTTTACATACATGCATCAATATAAATGGACGTCAGAGGGCAACTCTTCAGAACGAGAAACTGCAGTGCTCCAACTCTTCTTTTCAGAAATTGAAAATAAAAAATTATCTAGACGTCCCACAACCACCAATTGTCTGTCCCTTGTCTCATCAAATGTGGTCCCTGTTTTGAATCAGCTTTTTCTGCCAATTTGGGCGAGTTCTCCTAAACTTAGGAGAAGACTGGTTGGTACGGTGCCTATAAAGTGCTGCATCTTACAGTAATGTATTTCATCGTCTAAAAGTATTTTGATGGTTCAAATTTTAAAAAAAATTTGGAAAAAAGTTTTTCAAATTTTTTTTTCTAAAATTTAGATCATTGATTGTTGAGATGAACGGACGGGATCAAACTATAATTTGCAGCGCACTAGGGAGCATTGCAGGGTCCCAAGGTCTAAACTTATGGTGTTCCGATTTACCTTCTTAAAAAGTAAGTATTTATTTGTGATTTCAAGCTTAAAAATAGTAGACTTATTGAAATAAAAAACTATCTTATATGAATTTTGTTTGAGAGATCTCGATGAGATCCATCAAATTCTCCAAAAAAATTGAAAATTTATTTTCATAAACCCATTATTTTTAAACTTGAAAATAGTTCAATATTTTTGGAATGTAGAACGGGGAGAAAGACAAAAAAAAAAAAAATTAACTTATTGACTTATTTTTGTCTTTATTTAAAAATTTTCTCAAAAATTCATTTAAACGCAGTATTTTGATTGTAATTTTTTATTTTTTAAATTCCTCTTGTCATGATGAAATAATCATTTACAAAAAATTAACAAATGCGAAAAAAATTTAAATAAGGCAAAAAAAAAAAAAACTACTTAGCTTATTAAGCCGAACAAACCCCTAAGTTTAGGAGAACTCACCCATAGTAGTAGAATTTTTTTCCCCCTCAAGTGTTCCAGTTTTCAGTCAAGATGTGTCGGGGGCCAAAATTAGGACAAGATTTTGGATATGTCTACGCATTTTATGCGGAAAAATTGATTTTGGCACTTCAGTTTTAACCACTGGTATTTCACTTTATGTCTTAATCACATGAGATTGCAAACAAAAAGTAAAGAGTTACTGAATAAAAGTGAAGTGTCAAAATCACATTCATTTATGTAGATGTATTCTATTACTATAAAGTGACGCCATGTCGGCACGTCGCAAGAGTATGGCACAAAAATTCTACGTCGTCAAGTACGTGGGACCATTCCATTTATATTTAACGGATTTTACCTCCGGTCCTTAATTGAATGAAGAGTTTTGAAATTTTACTCCATTTAGGTATTTATGAGACATTGCAGGAAAAGTTTATGAGTATTTTTGAATTTTTTCCCCACATTCTGTACTAATCTCTTGGTTTTTTATTTGACTTTTTTAAAAGTAATTTTCTTTCAATATTTTCAAGTTTTTTCTTCTCCACTGCATCCGGAAGAGTGGGTTTCAAAACAGCCTCCTTCCCTGCAGCTTACTTAAAAGAGGTAAGCGAAAGCACTTTAGACGCGTTTCACTTAGGATCTTAATCTGTAGCTCCGTTCAGTTGTCAAGAAAGTTGTGTGAAAAATTGGTTCCCAAAAAAAGTGAAGTGAGGTGAAGTAAAAGAAAAAGAAAATTATTTTCCTGTGAGTGTTCATTTGACGAAAGAATTTTGCAAGAATAATTAAGGTTTAGTTGTTCATTTGTCAGGAAAAAGAAACATTCGGGAAAATTTTGTGAGTGTTCACTCATTTTCCTTTTCCTGCGACGCAAAATCTTGTGTTTTTTGCAGGATCACTTTTGCAGGAAAGTAATTCCTGCAGGAAAACTTAAAAACATGTTTCCCACTACTTTTCTACTAACTGAACACTACAAAAATCATGGGAAAGTTGATTTTCTCATCCTTTCATGTACTTTCCTGACAACTGAACGGGACCTAAGTATTTATTTTCATTTTATGAGATAAGTCATTATCTCATAATACATTATTTTTAATTCAAAAAATAAGTATTTATTTTTAGTTAGCGGAACGGGACCTAAGACCACCTTACTTCATTTTAATAATATAATAGTAGTTAATAGTACTTGTTTTTAGCATTCAGATTAGAAAAACAAATAAATTAAAAAATTAAAAATCTAGAAAATTAGGATTGAGAATTCGGATGTTTTTTAAGACAAAACACATTTGCATATAGTATGTACTAGCGTTTGTGTCTGCTCGACGCACGAGACAAAATAAAAAATATTATTATTTTTCGGTCATGTGTATCAAATGGGCACAACGCTTGTTGATAGAAAAGATAGAATTTTTTTTTCTTCAGTTCGATGCACTTCAACAATGTTCCCTTTGTATGTACTGAAAGACATGCGTGTGGTGGAAAATGAGTTTAAGGTATCACATGATGGTGCTCTATGAGCGTAAAATAATTTTTCCTCCATATCCCCCCCCCCCCCCCCCCCCCCCGCCCCGCACTCTATTTTTATAAACAAAAGAAATCTAAAAGTCTAGAAAATTAGAATTGAAAATTTGGATGCTTTTGAAGGCAAAACACATTTGCTTAGTATATAGAAAGATAGATTGATGATTGTGGTTTGCATAAAACTTGGGAGTCCAACCAGCGGCCGCTCCAAGATTTAAGTGTTATAGTGACAAGAACATAAACAATTTTTTGTATACAAATCTCTATACGTAATAAAAAAAATTATTCTGGTTGAAAATTTATTGGGCCTAATTTATTTTATTTTGTTCAGCTAAATTATCTATTTATTCACAAACTTAATTGAATTTTCATTTACTCCGGCTCCATATACATAATTCAGCACCCACAACATGGAATAAAAGTCATATTATATAGAAACAATTAATTTAAGTGCATCTTTTGAATTCAAGGGGTCCGCTTAAACCCCCACAATACATAGTGCAGCCCCCCTTACTCAACCTATTACATTCCCTTTTTAATCTATAGGGCATTTGACAAAAAATCATCGATCTCAATATTTTTTGAACGGCAAAAAAAGAAATTATATTAATAATGAAAGAAGTACAACCGGTCACAACATGACAGTAGCATTCCACTATGATATTGGATTTTAAGTGATTTGTGCAAATGACCTCAAATTTTGATTTTAGAAAAACTGAGTTTGGGTGCTTTTGAAGCAAATTTTAAAGTTTCCGCTATTTACAAGTTATTTTTCAGCTTTTGCAGTGACCATTTTAAACTTTTTTTGCAACTTAATTCACAAGCCAACAAGTGTAGCAAGCAAATTTCTCATTTTTTACAATCCCAACTCTATAATTTTAAGCAAATTAGTCTAAAATTATAATTTAAAATTTCCTTCCATGAACGGCTATCCAAAACATTCCCAAGTAATTGTGACAATAATCGCAATATTTTGCATGTCAAATAAGAATTTTGTTATCAAAACTCTCTACTTGATTTTCTGAGATTGTCGTTAGAGTTTGTTGGGTTTCATAGAATTTTGTGGAATACCCATTTTTCCTAATGAATCTTTATTTTCCGCAGTTGACACTCTCAAGCCTGTTGAACTTCATAGATGGTCTTTGGTCAAGCTGCGGAGACGAACGCATCATCATATTCACCACCAACCACAAAGACCGGCTCGACCCTGCTCTATTGCGCCCTGGTCGTATGGACATGCACATTCACATGTCTTATTGCACTTTTCAAGGATTCAAGCTCCTAGCCTCCAATTACCTCGACATTAATAACCACCACGGGTTGTTCGGCCAAATAGAAGGATTGATGGAGAACACAGAGGTTACCCCAGCCGAAGTAGCAGAAGAATTAATGAAGAGTGAGGATGCTGATATTGCGCTCTCCGGAGTTGTCAATTTCCTCAAGCGCAAGAAGATGGAAGCCAACAGTACTGCTGATACCAAGGAAGAAAAAAGTAGTGCCATTGACGTCGTGGAAGCAAAGAGGATGAAATTGGAGGATGTTATGAGGAATTCTGGTAGAAAGATTGGGAGAGGTGTTGTAAGAAGAAAGTGTCGCCAACGCTAGCTAATGAATAAATTAAGAAATTAATGAGTTCACGCCAACGCTAAGATTGTCCGTTCCACCAAGGCTAGAAAATTTAGTTACATTAATGTAACATTAATTATATTTACCACTTAATCCTCTCGTACGGTTTAATTAGGAATGCATTTCATATATATTTCCATTGCATGTTCCAGTCTAGCCCGCTCTTTTTAAGGATATATAAATATATATATATATATATATATATAGAGAGAGAGAGAGAGAGAGAGAGAGAGAGAGAGAGAGAGAGAGAGAGAGAGATTGTCGCTGTTTTTAGACATTGAGATTAATTAATTGGTATTCAGGTAAACAGGAGCAAATTAAGTTTGAAGGCCAGTTAACGAAGGAGGTGTGATTGGGATTGGGAATAACATCCCGCGAAGCCTAGCTCACAGATCTTTAACCAACGCCGCCACTTTGTCTTCTCCAATAACATAAAAAATGGCCACCCCACCCAAGCAACAAAAGTAAGCTGTACGGTTTTGGCTTTGTGGTAATTCTCTTCTTGGTCCGGTTGGATTGGGTGTGCTGATGGTAGTGTCAGGGCTGGTCCAAGGTAAGCCCAGCAAGCTCTTGGGTTTGGGCAGTCCCCGGGCTAGGACAACCAAAAAAGAAAAGAAAAATTCCATGTCCATTTTTCTATGTATTTGTATTTTGACAAAAATGTAGCACAAAATATGAAGTTGGTTTATTGGTCAACAACATGTATTTTAGTTCTCATATGGAAGGTATGTGTTCAATACTCATGCGGTCATGCCCACCATAAATTCAAAGTCATTTTGGTTACATTTTAATTTTAATTTTTTTGATGTAATTTAAACTAGAAGCACAATGTAAACTTGATTTTGTTTTTTAAACTTGTATGTTTTTTTATTTTTTATAGCTTAATAGTAAGAGGGCAATCAAGCTTGGGGTCGAGCTTAGCCAACCCAAACGTCAAGGCCGGCCTTTGTCTCGGATGAGCACCTGTTGCTTTTCTCGTTGTTCCTTTTAGTCTTTGTTTTCATTTTAAAGATTAATAAAATTTCCTTTTTTCACCGTTCAAAAAAAAAAAAAAGGGTTTTTGTAATTCTCATGTAACTATTGCTAATCGATCGGGAATGCATGGACTCCTATGTTACGTTTTTTTTTTCTCGGCAAAAGAAAATTTTATTAAACTCGAAGAAGATACATCGAGTAAAAGGGAAGGAAGAACCAGAAAGTTCACCACAACCCTAAAAAGGGAAGGAAATAAAAGAAAAGTTACACCCAAAAAAGACACCTAAATAATGAGTCTTCTAACACTGTTAAGGTTTGATTTGATATCTTCTACCGTATAGATTTTTATATCAAACTTGGTTTTGATCCACATGGCTGCTTTTGTTTTGATGAACTCTTCCAAATGATTGTGATCCATAATTTTATTGTTGAAAATAGTGTCATTCCTTGCAATCCAAATAGACCATAGAGTTGCATAGAAACAACACTCCCAAAGATGTTTCTCCAAATTTTTGAAATGAGAAGAGAATCACCAAGAAGATAAATCCACCAAATTTGAAGGAGCAACCCAAGCTATGTTCCACCAATCAACTATTCTTGACCAGATGACTATTGAGAAGGGACAAGAGAGTAAAACATGCACCGGAGTTTCCAAGTCCATCAAGCAAAATGGGCAAAGCAGAGCCGTTTCATCCACTCCAACCATTATGTTCCTACTACAAAAAATTGATCCAATCGCAATCTTGCTTTGACATGCCATCCACGAGAAAATCTCCACTTTTGGAGGGCTAAGGTTTCTCCACAAAAGACCAAGTCCGAAATTCTGGGTAAAAGTTTCAGCTTCCCAAAGATCATAGACAGACTTAACAGAAAATAAATTATTAGAATTACCAGGAGCATTTCATCCAATCTTCACGGCACTAAAGACACACTTTGTAATCTGCCAATTAAACCATTCATTTGTTCACGTTCCCAATCATGCAATTTCCTTTGAAAAATCGAACTCCAATCTCCATTACCTACCGAGTTTAGCACATTACATACCAGTTCATCTCTTTGTGACGATTTCAAATACAATCTTGGAAACTCCTCTCGCAGTTTTTGAACCCCCATCTATTTGTAATTTCAAAAAGAAGTGTTATTTCCGGAATACACTTGAATTCTAAACCCATCTTGAATATTACGTTCCCCATTGCACTATTTGTATTCCCAATTGAACATATGTCTCTCCAAATTATAGATGCCCGCCCATACTATGGTAATTGAGGAAGCCAATCCTGATGTGACAGACCATACTTCCTGCACACTACTCTAGCCCATAGGGAATCCTTTTCTCTACTAATTCTCCACCACCATTTTGCTAACAAAGCATGGTTCTGCTCAACCATTCTTTTCACTCCTAAACCTCCATATTTTTTACTTTTTATTATAGTTCCCAGCTAACCAAATGGATCTTCTTCTTATCAATGGAATCACTCCAAAAAAAATTGTCTTTGAAGTTTTTCAATCTTCCTTGCAACCGAAATTGGCATCTTAAAGAGGGACATGAAGTAAACAGGTAGACTACTTGTATTTGAATTGATAAGTGTCAATTTACCTCCAGATGGCATAAAGCCTCGTTCTGCTTTCTTTTTAAACCTTCTTTTTTAAAAAGAATGTAATTTCAAATTCAAATATAACGAATATGAAAAATAATTTTTTTATTTTTTTGCACTGTTTAAAAGATCTCAATAAGATCTATCAAACAAGATCCATATTGGTAAGAAAATTATTTGTGTAAACACATGATTTTTGAGCTTGAAATTAGCTTCTTTTTAAAAAAGTTCTTTTTGAAAGAAAGTGGAACACCCCATAAATCTCCTTTTCCATACTGCCAACTTCTTCTCCATGTAAATTTGTATATTTGTATTTAATCTTTTATGCGGAAAACAGATATAACAAGGATCTTGAATTCAACACATCACAAGAATTATAAATAACATACTTTTATTGGCCATCGAGATTAGAATTAACAAACTCCTTAATTAGAAACACCTTAATTCTTGGTTCACCTTCTTCTCTCTGTCTCTACTTTTCTAGAATACCATAGTAACTTTAATTGATGGAAAAACTATAAGAATAAAGGGTGAGTATTCTACCTTTTATATAGGAGAGAAGAGGCCTCAGAGATAATTATTAAAAGACACCTAGTCCATCAATGTCCCTTTTATTATCAAGAGTGTTCCTTCATCTATAATTCTAATTGGTTATCATAATGAACCATATCACTTCATTGACTTATCTGATAGTGGAGTCCCACATGCACAAAATGTGGAGGCTAGTGGGCCACACTGACATTGGGAAAAACTAACATTCTCCCACTTGGTCCATCAAGCCGATTGTGATGCAAAGTGTATTTCTTCAAAATATGCATTTGTTTAAAACGACTTGAGTGGGCTCCACACTAAAAACTTTGACACGTGATCACGGATTTAAAAAAGCCAATAGGTTCAAACCAATTAGAAACTTTAATACTGTGCTTAATTCAGACCACCAATGCGAGTCATAGCGGTTGGATAGCATCATGCCACATTTCGTTCTATGCACCACATCATTGATAACCTTCACTAACCAAGTCCATAATAGGAAAAATATCATTATTTAGGCTGTAATTCCTAAAGCCCCTGTAATTTTTCTTGTCAAGACATTTCGTGTTGAACATAATCCAAAATAATATGTGCACGCATAATTGAAAACAGGAAAATCAGAAACAAACTTTTATTTGCGCTAAATAATGTCAATAATAATAAGCACTCAACTACTAATATCAAGTATTGCTCAAAAGACCCATCCTAATAACATGTTCTTTGTATGTCTTTGGAGGCAATCCCTTTGTCAACAGATCAACAATCATAAGAGTGGTGTTTGTATTTTCAATAGACACTTGTTGTTTCTGAACTCGTTCTCTAGCAACAAAGTACTTTACTTCCATGTGTTTCGAACCACTAGAGTACTTCCCATTCTTAGAGAAGAAAACTGCAGCGGAATTATCACAATAAATCTTCATCGGTCTGGTAATTGAGTCGACAACATCAAGACCAGAAATGAAGTTTCGCAATCATAACGCATGACCTGTGGCCTCAAAGCACGCCACAAACTCGGCCTCCATTGTAGATGAAGCAATAATGGATTGCTTCACACTCTTCCATGAAACTACCCCACCAGCCAACAGAAAGACATAACCTGATGTAGACTTTCTGCTATCGTGATAGCCAGCAAAATCAGAGTCCGAGTATCCGATCATATCCAAATGATCCGATTTTCTATAAGTAAGCATATAGTCCTTAGTTCCTTGGAGATACCTCATAACTTTCTTCATTGCTTTCCAATGTTCCATTCTTGGATTACTTTGATATCTGCCTAGCATCCCAACTGCAAAACTAATATTCGGTCTAGTGCAAGTCTGGGCATACATCAAACTCCCTAATGCTGATGCATATGGAATTTCATCCATTTGCTTTCTTTCCAAGTCATTCTTTGGGCACTGGCTTTCATTAAATTTATCACCCTTGACAATGGGCGCATCATTTACTAAGCAAAGCTGCATATTGAATCTTTCTAGAACTCAATTAATATACCCCTTCTGAGACAATTCTAGCAGTCCTCGAGATCGATCTCGAAAGATCTCTATGCCAATAACATAAGTTGCCTCACCCATATCAACCATTTTAAAGTTCTTCGAGAGATACCCCTTAGTTTCATGTACTAAACCAAGGTCATTACTGGCTAACAAAATATCATCCACATATAGCACCAAAATGATAAACTTACTCCCACTGACCTTCAAGTATATGCACTGATCAACAGCATTTTCATTGAATCCGAAGGAGGTAATGGTATCATTAAACCTTAAGTACTATTGCCTAGAAGCTTGTTTAAGACCATATATGGATCTCTTTAATTTGCATGCCAAATGCTTTTTTCCTTTTATTGCGAATCCTTCAGTTTGCTCCATGTAAATATCCTCATCCAAATTACCATTTAGAAAAGTGATTTTCACATTCATCTGATGCATCTCCAAGTCATAATGAGCTATTAGGGCCAAGATGATTCTAAGTGAGTCCTTCTTTGACACAGGAGAGAAGGTCTCCTTATAGTCAACGCCTTCTTTCTAAGTGAAATCCTTGGCCATAAGTCTGGCTTTAAATCGTTTGATATTGCCTTTTGCATCGCGCTTAGTGTTAAAGACCCACTTACAGCCGACTTTCTTACAATTAGTAGGCAATTCAACGAGATCCCAAACTTTATTCTAGTCCATTGATTTCAAATTATCATTCATAGCGTCAAACCATTTACTAGAATCATCACTATTCATGGCTTGTGAAAACGAAACTAGGTCCTTCTTAATCCCAATGTCGAAATTCGATTCTTGTAGATACACCACATAATCATCTGAAATGGCAGACTTTCTTTCCCTCTGAGAACTTCTCAGACTTGCCGGTTGTGGTGGTTCTACAATATTTTCAATGGCGGTATTCTCATGAAGTAGAGAATCATTACCTACATGTTGTTCATTCTTCTCAACTGGTTGAGAAATAACAACTTCTCGATGAGGAAGAATTGTTGGGATATCAACTATTTCTTCATCGAAATTTACCTTTCTAGATTTCTCACTCCCACTATTTTTGCCATTCTCTAGGAATTTCGCATTTCCGGTTTTAACTATTCTCGTACTATGGTTATGACAGTAAAATTTGTACCCCTTAGACTTTTCTGGATAACCAATAAAATATCCAGGAATTATTCGAAAATCTAACTTTTTCTCTTGTGGATTATATATTCTAGCTTCCACTGGACAACCCCAAATATGTAAATGTCTAAAACTGGGCTTCCTACCTGTCCACAACTCAAAAGGAGTAGTTGAAACTGTCTTACTAGGAACCCTAATGCAGCTTGCGAATCCTTCAGGTTGCTCCATGTAAATATCCTCATCCAAACTACCATTTAGAAAAGCGGTTTTCACATCCATCTGATGCAGCTCCAAGTCATAATGAGCTACTAGGGCCAAGATGATTCTAAGTGAGTCCTTCTTTGACACAGGAGAGAAGGTCTCTTTATAGTCAACGCCTTCTTTCTGAGTGAAACCCTTGGCCACAAGTCTGGCCTTAAATCGTTCGATAATGCCTTTTGCATCGCGCTTAGCCTTAAAGACCCACTTACAGCCAACTTTCTTACAATTAGTAGGCAATTCAACGAGATCCCAAACTTTACTCTGGTTCATTGATTTCAACTCATCATTCATAGCGTCAAATCATTTATTAGAATCATCTTGGCCCTATTAGCTCATTATGACTTGGAGCTACATCAGATGGATGTGAAAACTGCTTTTCTGAATGGTAGTTTAGATGAGGATATTTACATGGAGCTACCTGAAGGATTTGCAATAAAAGGGAAAAAGCATTTGGCATGCAAATTAAAGAGATCCATATATGGTCTTAAATAAGCTTCCAGGCAATGGTACTTAAGGTCTAATGATACCATTACCTCCTTCGGATTCAAAGAAAATGTTGTTGTTCAGTGCATATACCTGAAGGTTAGTGGGAGTAAGTTTATCATTTTGGTGCTATATGTGGATGATATTTTGCTAGCCAGTAATGACCTTGGTTTAGTACATGAAACTAAGGGGTATCTATCGAGGAACTTTAAAATGATTGATATGGGTGAGGCAGCTTATGTTATTGGCATAGAGATCTTTAGAGATCGATCTCGAGGACTGCTAGGACTGTCTCAGAAGGGGTTATATTAACCGAGTTCAAGAGAGATTCAATATGCAGCTTTGCTCAGTAAGTGATGCGCCTATTGTCAAGGGTGACAAATTTAATGAAAGCCAGTGCCCAAAGAATGACTTGGAAAGAAAGCAAACGGATGAAATTCCATATGCATCAGCATTAGGGAGTTTGATGTATGCCCAAACTTGCACTAGACCGGATATTAGTTTTGCAGTAGGGATGCTGGGCAGATATCAAAGTAATCCATGAATGGAACATTGGAAAGCAGTGAAGAAGGTTATGAGGTATCTCCAAGGAACCAAGGACTATATGCTTACTTATAGCAAATCGGATCATTTGGATGTGATTGGATACTCGGATTCTGATTTTGCTGGCTGTCACGATAGCAGGAAGTCTACATCAGGTTATGTCTTTCTATTGGCTGGTGGGGCAGTATCGTGGAAGAGTGTGAAACAATCCATTATTGCTTCATCTACAATGGAGATCGAGTTTGTGGCATGCTTTGAGGCCACATGTCATGCGTTATGGTTGTGGAACTTCATTTCTGGTCTTGGTGTTATCAACTCAATTGCCAGACCGATGAAGATTTATTGTGATAATTCCGCTGCAGTTTTCTTCTCTAAGAATGGAAAGTACTCTAGTGGTTCGAAACACATGGAAGTAAAGTACTTGGTTGTTAGAGAACAAGTTCAGAAACAAGAAGTGTCTATTGAAAATATAAGCACCACTCTTATGATTGCTGATCCGTTGACAAAGAGATTGCCTCTAAAGACATACAAAGAACATGTTATTAGGATGGGTCTTTTGAGCAATCCTTGATATTAGTAGTTGAGTGCTTATTGTTATTGACACTATTTAGCATAAATAAAAGTTTGTTTCCGATTTTTCTGTTTCCAGTTATGCGTGCACATATTATTTTGGATTATGTTCAATAGGAAATGTCTTGACAAGACAAATTACAGGGGCTTTAGGCATTACAGCCTAAATAATGATATTTTTTCTATTACGGACTTGGTTAGTGAAAGTTATCAATAGTGTGGTGCATAGAAGGGAATATGGCATGATGCTATACAACCGTTATGACTCATATTGGTGATCTGAATTAATCACAGTATTAAAGTTTCTAATTGGTTTGAACCTATTGGTTGTTTTAAATTTGTGATCACGTGTCAAAGTTTTTTAGTGTGGAGCCCACTCGAGTCATTTTAAACAAAATGCATATTTGAAAGAAATACACTTTGCATCACAATCGGCTTGATGAGCCAAATGGGAAAATGTTAGTTTTTTCCCATTAGTGTGGTCCACTAGCCTTAACGTTTTGTGCATGTGGGACTCCACTATCAGATAAGCCAATGAAGTGATATGATTCATTACGATAACTAATTAGAATTATAGATGAAGGAAAACTCTTGATAATAAAAGAGACCTTGATGGACTAGGTGTCTTTTAATAATTATCTCTAAGGTCTTTTCTCTCCTCTATTAAAAGGTAGAATACCCTCCCCTTATTCCTACGGTTTTTCCATCAATTAAAGTTACTGGGATATTCTAGAAAAGTAGAGACAGAGAGAAGAAAGTTAGCCAAGAATTAAGGTGTTTCTAATTAAAGGGTTTGTTAATTCTAATCTTGATGCCCAACAAAGGTATGCTATTTATAATTATTGAAATGCATTGAATTCAAGATCCTTGTTATATCTGTTTTCTGCATAATAGATTAAATACAGATATGTAGATTTACAGTTTCTGATGCAGCTCCAACTCATAATGAGCTACTAGGGCCAAGATGATTCTAAGTGAGTCATTTGACACAAGAGAGAAGGTCTCCTTATAGTCAATGCCTTATTTCTGAGTGAAACCCTTGGCTACAAGTCTGACCTTAAATCGTTCGATATTGTCTTTTGCATCGCATTTAGTCTTAAAGACTCACTTACAGCCGACTTTCTTACAATTAGTAGGCAATTCAACGAGATCCCAAACTTTACTCTGTTACCAACTGTAAATCTATATATCTGTATTTAATCTAATATGCGAAAAACAGATATAACAAGGATCTTGAATTCAACACATCACAAGAATTATAAATAACATACCTTTGTTGGCCATCGAGATTAGAATAAACAAACCTCTTAATTAGAAACACCTTAATTCTTGGCTCACCTTCTTCTCTCTGTCTCTACTTTTCTAGAATACCCCAAAAACTTTAATTGATGGAAAAACCGTAAGAATAAGGGGTGAGTATTCTACCTTTTATAGAGGAGAGAAGAGGGCCTTAGAGATAATTATTAAAAGACATCTAGTCCATCAATGTCTCTTTTATTGTCAAGAGTTTTCCTTCATCTATAATTCTAATTAGTTATCGTAATGAATCATATCACTTCATTGGCTTATCTGATAGTGGAGTCCCACATGCACAAAATGTGGAGGCTAGTGGGCCACACTGACATTGGGAACAACTAACACTCCAGCCTATCGATCACAGGTTAACAAGTTTGGACTCTTCTAGGATTAGCTCCAAGTGGGAGTCTGAGATAGTTTATAGGAAGTGAACCAATATGACACCCCATCACATGAGCTAGACTAATGACATCCTGATCTTGGCATTTAACCCCACACATCACACTCTTTGAGAAGTTAATTTTTAGGCTCGACATGAGTTGAAATAGCCTAAGAATTCTTTTTAGAACAACCATTTCCTCCAACTTATTCTGACAAAAAATGAGAGTGTCATCTATAAATTGTAGGTGAGAAGCATGCAATCTTCCTCTTTCTACCAACTTTGGTTTCGTTTATCAATCCCACTGCTCGTGCCCTTAATTTCCAACAAAATATTTCAAGCTTCCATAATTAGATTAAAGAGGAAAAGGGATAGACGATCCCTGTCACGCCCCGCCTCGCAAACGGCACCCAAAGTGGGTCCGAGTCAGCGCTACCACGTGGTATTCCACACAGAAGATCAAACCACACCTCACAACTTGTCAGAAATAAACACCCAGCGGAAGACTTAACACCTTAACATAAAATGAATCAACGTATTGACCAATCAACCATGACTTCGCACAACCAAGAAACAATCTCTGTATTGTAGTACTTTAAAAATTCTATACTTCAACACCGATGACTTACTTACAACTTGAATAAACCAACTTCTTTATCAACCACCTACAACAAACTCAACCATCCACAACGCCAAGGCTAACCTCAAATGGAACGCCAGCCATCAACTAAAGTTAATTACAACCTATACAATTTAAAATCTTTAACTATCCTTAACTACAACTCCATACAAACTAAGTTCTGCACCAGCTAACGCACTCCACAATAACGTAACCAAAACCCCACCTGACGCTAGCAAAATGCCTCAACACAACGACCAGTAGTGGACCCACTATAAGCAACCTGCTACCTGGCAGACCAAAAACGAAAGTTAAAACGTGTGAGATATAAAAATACTCAACATAATACCATAATACCCGAAGGAATATCAACCAGAATGCACATCACCAACATAACTAAAATACTCGAATGTATACAACAGTTATAACTAATATATCCACCAAACTGAGCAATAATAATCAATGCACAACAATATGAATGTAATCACATCACATGCAGTGACACGTCTGCCACATCCCATGTACCCAAAGTATTGTGTCCCGCACACCATATTCTCATTCACCGTTAATTAGATGGCACGGCCCACAACATGGTGTGACTCACTCCACAATCCTTAAGCGGGTACAATCAACACACCATAACATGCATATCAATAACTAAACCTTGGTTAGCATGATATACAACCTCCAAGCATACATATCATCATGCATGCATATCAACAGCTAAATCATCTGTTAGCATGATATATACCTACCACTATAGCAACATCCCATAAAAATAATCATATCGCAAGCTAACTACGATTAGTAAGATAAACACTCACCATCACAACAATATCTCATAAAAGACAATCATATCGAAAGCTAATTACGATTAGCAAGAGATACACTTACCACCACAACAATATTTCATAAAAGATAACCATATCAAAAGCTAACTACGATTAGCAAGATATATACTCACCACCATAACAATATTATATTAAGGAGAACCATATCAAACACACTCACCTTTGTATCGACCGAGGTACGCCAAACTTACGGTTTCGGCTCCTCCCAATTGACTGGCTTGACACCTAACCACAAGTTAACCATATCAGTTTATTCAATGCTTAAACGTCTAAACTAACTCCTAACAACAATCTATAACACCAACAATAGATTAAAGATGCTTAACGCATACTAGCATGTCCATCTCAAAGGTTTAGAAGTGTCCCTAAATAAGCGAAACACTCAAACACCACATAACCCCTACATTTGGTTTGAAATCTACGACCAACCTATCGTATTCTACCTATAACTTCTTATAGGGTTAAAACCAGATCATAAAAACACCACCATAAGAAAGTACACCTCCGGTATATGAATTTTGATATAAAATTTGTTAAAAACAAAGTTCGGACGACAAAGTTATGTTTGTCCAAAGTTACACACACAACTGCCCAAAATTACAGATTCTGCACATCTTTCAATTTCAAATCAAAAACTGATTTAACCTAGTATAAAACAAGTCACGACCTCTACATATTCCGAAAGGTATACGAGTCTAGTTTCAGAATCAACAACCCGTACGCTAATCCGATATCCGAGCTAAAAGATATGACCATTTTTCCAAAATGTATCAATGCAGCAAATACAAAACTCAGCAGGAACACACTAACTTGTAAAATCCGTCAAACTTAGACCATACAACAAAATGACCCAAAATTTGGTACAGATCATAACAACATCTCAAAGTTTATCCCTGATTTTTCTCATATTTTCCACAATAAAGAAACCTAGTCAAAATCACCCCTAAACTCAGAAATTCTGTGCAGCGAAGTACAATTTCCAGCAGAACAATCTGTATTCGAAAATTCATTAAAAATTGAATACTTAATATTTTTTAGTAATTTCAATGCCAAAACATCTCCAACTTATCAATCTTTAAAACTCATAAGGACCTATAATCAGGAGAATCGCTTAACTATAAAAAAATTAATAAAAGACGCATCTCTGTAAGCTGTCTGCTAAAAATTAGGATCTTGACCACAGTTAGGTTTATGATTTTTATTTTTTTCTATACTTCTTAGAAAATTCTGAAAATTTAACACGATATAATAGACACACATATAACATCCAGTAATTATTACAAGAATTTAAAAACTCTCTAGGTACCTCGAATAATTTTATGAAGAGCAGACCAGAGTTTCCTCCTCTTATCCCCTTCCTCTTCTCCTGGCATCTCTCTCTCTCTCTACGTAGAAACAAGATAGGAATGGAGAACAATAAATATCTCTAAGATATTTAGCTATATAAGGGCACAGGAATTCATCACATGCAAGCAGAACCACGTCTTTAACTTATGCTCCAATCACAAATCACACACAGGACCCTCGCAAGTTCTATTGTTTACGATTTAAACACTCAAAACATATAGTTCAATTAAAAGTAATTGAAATACAGAAATATCCGGGACGGGTATTACAATCCCCTTGTCTAAGGCCTTTAAACATTCTAAATTCTTTTGAAGCAGAACCATTTACAAGAACTGACATGGACACAATTGAAATACACTCCTTTACCCATTGACACCATTTGTTCTGACAACCGACCTTCGTTAGCATATCAATCAAAAAGTCCTAATTTACACAATCATAAGCCCTCTCAAAATCAAGCTTTAGGACTATACCACCCTGAGCAATAAGTTCGTTGTGACAAAAACTCAAACTCGTCGCAAGAAACCAAAAGTTATGGTGACGACAAGAGTTTGTCACAAAAAGTTTCAATTGTAGTGACAAAATATTTTGTCACAAAAGATAATTATTTTGTTGTCATTAGGTTGACTTTTGTCACAATAAATTATATCCACAAGATATAAAAATATTATGGTGACAAACAAGTTTTTTGCAAAAACTCAAGTTTTGTCCCTAGAAAATTGTTAAGGCGAAACAAAATTGTTGCAATTGGTACTCTAATTTCGTCACTATAAACTAATTGGTACTCTAATTTCGTCACTATAAACTTGTGGTGACAAAATACCCATTATAACAAAAAAGAAATAGGAGTCACAATATCATTGAAACAATGGTCACAAAAAGTTCTGTCCGGACACACCTTTTGTAGGGGTTTTTTTTTTGTTTTTTTTCCCGCTTTTGCAGGCTATAAATACCGGTTTTCCTAGCTTTGTCCAACAATTAAGTTGTAAATTGACATCTATAAATGAAATTTTGGTATTCCATCAACGCCAATAGTATCCAAAAGCTAAATGTTGTCAATATAATCATCGATTGCATAACATTCATTACATCAGGTTGTAAAGCAAATTTCCAACACAAATTGCATAAAAGAATCAAGAATTCCTACACTACTTCAGTAAAACGATCCAAATGGCAATCTTTGTGCAGATTTCCCGTAGTTGAACCTTGCTTCTTTGCCTGATTTTTTCTCTTTTTGCTCCTAAAGCCAAAGAACACAAACATGATCGTATAGAACTGTACAAATGAAAACAATGAACGCAACGAGAAGATTAAATTTAAAACTAGCTTGAAACTTGTTTACAAAAAATCCAAATTTGGTTATTGAGTTTTGATTATTAGTAAAAGTTGTTAAGTTTGGTTATGAAATCGGTGTAATTTGGTTATTTCCTTAAAGACTTGTAATTTTGCTTATTACAATATTGGAGTATTTTTTTAGTATTGTTTTTAAGTTTGCTTATCCACGTCCATTTGTTTATTACAATGTGGATGCTCTTAGAAGAACAACAAAATGAATGGTTTAGATCAAATAGCGGGACCAGGGTTGGGCTCCATAATGCGGGCACTTGTGCTGTGCAATGCGAGAAATTTTTCAGTGCCGAGCGGGTATATCCCACGTGCTGTCCGCTCGGCACTCCCGAGCCGCCCGATGCACTTTTAGAAGGCTCAAATTAAAATCTTTTCTCTCCTCTCACCCCTCCTCTTTCTCTCTCATTTTTCTCTCTCAAAATTTGAACCGTCCAAAATCGCATAGAACGGCTCGAATATGTGCTAGACGGACATCAAATGGTACCCACCCAGCACCGAAAAATTTATCGTGCAATGCACACACTTATCATTTTGCCGTGAAAGGAAGAGGAGAGAGAGAGAGAGAGAGAGGGAGAGAGAGAGAGACGTTTTGGGAGATTCAGTTGAAATTGGGAAGATCGGTAGGGATTTGAGGGGACTGGCTTGCATTTCGCAACCTCCTCTCTCCAAAATTAGTTGTGAGGGGAGCTCGAAACGGCAATGGAGAGGAGACTCCGTCAATGTAACGGATCAAACCTAGAACAACACATTCTCTCTCTACAACTTTTTTTCTCTCTCCTCCGTTTTCTCAGCTCGATTGAGGATTATTCGGTGATTTATACACTTATCTTTACCTCTCCCCCTCATTTCCAAGAGGTACTCTCTCTCACTTTCTCTCTCCTCCATTTTCATCAATTTCCTTGTGTAAGTGTGATGCTTAGGAATTCCATTGTTTATCATGAACACATAATCTCTGATTTTGTTCGAGATTGAGTAGTTCTGTAATGCTTAGGAATTTCATTGTTTATCATGCGCACATAATCTCAAAAAGTTATGAATCTCGTGGCGAATGTAACGAAATCCAGAGTTTGTAATCATGTTATAAGATGTTAAGAATGTTGCCATGTATTTGGTTTTTCTGTCAGGAAATTTTATAAGAGAAGTTATGAAGTTTGTGGTTAAATTTTGTTGTACTTTTTTTTATAAAAATTTTAGTTCTGGTACTTTGCAGTGTTTAGTTATGTATCATTGTGGTGACGGCAAACAAAATTGAACATTTGGTGTGGTGTACCATATCCGGGCCGGACAGTTTTTGTTGAATATTCGGATAACCATTTTTGGGTCGCCAGCTTTATTAGTTGTCTTCGCTAGGATTCCTTGCAGTTTTCATCAAGGAATTTGAGTTCACTCAGGAATAAACATATTTAGTGTAGGATTTGTCTTTCGGGACGATGGATTTATTGCATGCGTTGTTAGGCTTTCTGTTGTAGTTTTGTGTTTTTAACCATGGCAACAAGAGAATGGAGATATTATTCTTCTGATGTCTAACTTTGATGGTGAGAGAAAAGATTATTGAATTCATGTAATGTTGGGACTGACTTTCTTGTAATTATGGTGAAATATGCAGGCATTTGGTTGTGGCCTTTTTTCTAGCATCGTGATAGGAGTGTTTGATTCTTCTGCTCTTTCGACCCATTGCCCAATTCGTTTTGTTGGCAAAAGACTATCACGTAGGTGATGTCGATCATGTCTGGACCCCTATCTCCCAAACCAGGTAGATATCTTTTATTTTATCGTCTTTATGATTTTCTTCATATTTTCTTAAGTTCTGTATGAAACTTGTTATTGGACATGAAGGTTACAAGTCAAGTGGAATACATTTAAGTTGAGGTCTGTAAACTTTTGATTCGGTTTGAACGTTTATTACCACGACCACATTTTTGCTGCTACAAAATCCAAGTTATTGCACATTATCTCATACCTGCATCCATCATTCTGGAAGGAATCATGCAGTCAAAGTGTGTGGAACAATTTTTTGAACTTCTTGTTATTGTTGAATACTGTAGTAATTTAGTTTTGTGAACAAGCCACCAAATACAAGCAGTGGCATTCAGTTTCTTGTTTTCATTTCAGATTTCTTATAGTATATCTTGTGTTTAAGTCCTTGTTATTAAATCCTGTTTTTATAGCTCTCGATGTTGAGAATTCTGAGGATGAGAGGAAGACTAGAATTGGGTCTTTGAAGAAAGCGGCAATGAATGCCTCAGCGAAGTTCAGAAATTCCTTGACAAGGAAGGGCAGGAGAAGTAGCAGTAGAGTCACGTCTGTTGAAATCGAGGATGTGCATGATGCTGAGGAGGTGCAGGCTGTTGATGCATTCCGTCAAGCACTTATCTTGGACGAACTACTACCCTCAAGACACGATGATTATCACATGATGCTCAGGTTGGTTTCTTTTCTTATTCCTAAAATTTGCTTTTAAATGTTGGATTTAGTGCATTTGTGGTGCAAAAATTAGTTGCAGGGAGCTTCCAAAGTGGGTGCACTCCCAATATAGGAGCTCGAATTTGCGATCCCGAGTAAGAGAGCACACTCTCGTCTCGCTCCTATCGAGATGGGAGCGGGCTTGTGAGCTTCCACACTAATCTCAAGGAAAAAATTTAAACTTCTCTTTACAAACATATGCAAGAATGAAGAAAGAGAAAAGAAGTAAGAGAGTTAGGACTCTCGTCTCATACTCAAGGCCAGCCCGGGGTTACGCCTTGCAAGCCCTCGGTCTTGGGCAACCCCCCGGGCTAGGGCAACCAGAAAATTCAAGTTAGATTATAAATTTTAAAAAGTTTCCCATAGTCACTGCAATTGTCAAAACTTCCGTGGCTCTTGGGTTCGATTTTTTTCCTCTATTTTTTCCTCTTTCCTATTTTCCTCTATTTTTTTTCTACCTCCTTTTGTTTTCCTCCAATCCACAATTTTTGTTCTACCTCTTTTTGTTTTTCTCCCAACAATAATCTATAAATGCTATGTTCTTACATTTGATTTAAAAAAAGTCATAGTTAAAATAAATCGAGCGAGCTAACACGGTTTTTATTTTTATCTTCGAACTTCCATTTTGCAATAGAGAGATTAAAGAGATTGGCTGGCCGGGATCTCAATTATGTATGAGGCGCAACTCCACTAAAGAGTATTTTTGGGCATTTGGGGCTTTTTTAACTTCTTATGCTTTTCAAGACATACCATTCTCCTCACATATATCAATGAAAAAGCCCAAAAAACAAAAAAACAAAAGTTAGCGAAATGGGCCCCCAAGTTTTTGGATAAGTAAAGTACGATGATTCAATTAAGAAATTTGCTTCAAAAAATGCAAGAAAATGTTGTTTTCTTTAAATCGGACCGTGCTAATCATAAAACACTATAAACGGGGTTTACATTTTAATGTTGATTTTCTTTATGTAATTCAAGCCAAAAAAAAAAAGGCAATTGTAATTTTGATTTTTTTTATATTTTGATTTTTTAAAATTTTGTATGATTCTATAGCACGTGGGCAACAAAGCATGAAGTTGGGCTAGGGCAACCCAAATGTCGGGGCGGCACTACTCGTACTTGACTTGTCTATAATCTAGTCCATAAAATTAATCTAGCCCATAAAATTGATATAAAGCCATATTATGCTGTCTTTTCTCGCTCATTTTTATGTATAACAAATAGTTACTGTATATACTCGCTCCCAACTAAGGATCTTCTGCATATCCCCCCTCCTGCACTCCTGCTTCCGTTCTCGCTTTGTGCAACTATGGTGCAAAATGTATTGATACTTGGCTACATTTCCTGAAAACATATGAAGCACATAGAATATATATGTAGTAGATAGATACCAACCTGTTCGCGATTTTGTGTATACTTTTCTGACTTATGAAAAATAAACAGACAAGTATACATAATCAAAACACACTTGTTAGTTAGGAAATTGCTGCAAAATGAAGCTAACCAAGAGGCGGACTGGCATAGGTGGTTGAGGTGCTTCCTTACAAAATGGGATTAGGTTCGAGTCTTACCATTGCAACAATCGCAGTAACTCTCCTACTGATTACAACAGTAACACAAAACTGCTACCTTGTTCATCTCTTTAGGTTGTTACCAGAATCAACAAGTTGTTGGAACTTATAGAATGGACCAAATTTTTGTTACATACTTTATAGTCACTCGTGAAGACGACGACAACAAAACTGCTTATTGATCTACTGAGGTTGTTTTTTTGGATCAGCAATCTACTCAGGTTGTTACCGGAATCAAGAAGGTTCAAAATTATAGGATGTACCCAATTTCTATTACAATTTTTTGGTTAGCAAAAGACTGACCTACCCTTTTCATTTATAGTAAAACTCAACATTTAACTGATCAACTCTATTTTTTTGCTGGATTTAAATGTTAAAACCTAATTATAATTAGGTTATACTTTAATCAATATTGCATAATTGCTTATGCATTTCATATTTTAAAATTATTCGTTTTCATTGGAAAGTTCCATTTTTCTCGTAATTTATCTCCTTACATTAAAACTCTCCTTCTCAAGCGAAAACTGACAGAAATTTACATAAATCCTTTTTTAAATAGACGGTGGACACATGATACCAACAGAAGCTTATAGCAAAAATTGTATTTGTTGCAATCCTTGGTACATGTCAGAACAGAACATTATTGTTCCAAAAAGCAAGTCACTTTGAGGAATTTTTTACCCCTTGTTACTTAATTACATGAATTTATTGAGCATAACGACATGGTAACTTAATTAGAACAAGTGAAGCACAACATTAATAAACTGTATATATACATAAGATAATACGTAATATACTTTTTTTGACCCTTTTTTTTGTCGGCTTTTTTTTAACCGTTCACCGAAAGGAAACGCTGATGATAAAAAAAATCAATATGAAGTTTCTTGCTATTATGGAGAACTCCATCCTTAAAACTCCACCTTGAGTAAATTTGACCCTATGACAGGCTTATTAATTAGTTCATTAGAGGAGTTTGGATACATCCTAGGTGTCAAGTTTCTATGCAGTGCTTTTTGTTTTTTAAACAGTCACATTAAGGTTTTAGCCCATGAAATAGGCCGCACCTGATGTACATGCAACTAATTCAATTCACTTAATTAGGCTAATCTTTTTGCCCACGTTTCACTATCTTACATATGCCCTCCGGCCCTAAATAAATGTCCCGCACGCGAACCTAAGTCTTTGAAAAAGATGTATTTTTACATTAAAAAATTTAAACTTTTTTCACAACTTGAAAGAACTCATTGATATCTTTTGATTTGTGAAAAAAAATTGAAAATTTTAACCAAAAAAATGTATCTTTTTAGAGGCCTAGGTTTGCCGTCCAGACATTTATTTAGGGATAGAGCGAGTAGTATGCATCACACACAGTCAAATATATAGTTATAGAAGATGCTAAATTTTTTTCATAACCATGGGAATTGTGCAAATTAGACAAAGTGACATAACATTCATACATAGTCACCTAGCATGCCTAATAATGAGACAAATATAGTCTGACTTAGGCAATAAAAAAACAAGGGCAGTACATCAAGAGAGCCAATATGCAGCAAGGTAGATAAATGCTACTCACTACATTCCACAAAGATAGCCATTTTCACTATTCACACATTTAAAAAATATATATATTTTTAAAGTTACGATATTGTTTATAATTTTGAAAACTTTATTTAATAAAACTAATTAAGATCTATCAAACAAGATCCATACTACATAAAAAAAAATATCATGAATTAGAAGATAAAAATAAAGATAAAGATAATTGTATAGGTATGACTAGTGAAAGTTGACATTCTTTATGGGATGGAGGAGTAGTGTAGTATTTTAATATAGTAATTGTTTTTTGAATGGTTTCAACTTATAGAATTAATAATAAAAATTGTGGTGTTTAAGCAAATGTTACTTTCTTTTGAATATATGTTGATGAGTAGTAGAAGGGTATTCTTGGTATTTGTGGGGAGAAAAGTGATGACATCAGCAGTTTCTGTTAGCTAAGTTAGCGGAAGTTAGAGGAGGGGGGAATCTAGATAATACTTTGTAAAGTAAGGGAGGTCAGCGCATTTATCAGAACCTCAAAGGGAGGTGGTTGTATTTGTCATAAACCTCGGGAGGTTGGTGAAATTTACCCCTGTATATGGTTTGGAATTTACACGTAGGAATGACCACATATGTTAAATTCTATCTTCAATCAAACTGCAAAAACATTATTTGTATGCTTCTAAATTCTAATTAACTCCCTAGTTAACTTCTGAGAATGCAGATTTCTGAAGGCCAGAAAATTTGATATAGAGAAAACAAAGCAAATGTGGGCCGATATGCTTCAGTGGAGGAAGGAATTTGGTGCTGACACCATCATGGAGGTATTCATTGGAGATATAAGTGGTCATGATCTATAATTCTCCTATACAATTTGTTAGCAATGCAATTTTATTTTGATTGTTTTCGCTCTTTTGTTTGTCGTACAAGGACTTTGAATTCAAGGAAATCAATGAAGTCTTAGAACATTATCCCCAAGGACACCATGGAGTTGACAAGGAAGGCCGTCCCATCTACATTGAGATGCTGGGAAAGGTAGATGCCACCAAGTTGATGCAGGCAACTACCATGGACCGCTATGTGAAATACCATGTCCGGGAGTTTGAGAGGACATTTGATGTCAAGTTCCCTGCTTGCTCAATTGCAGCAAAGAAGCACATTGATCAAAGTACAACCATCCTTGATGTGCAGGGAGTGGTATGTGATAATTTCCCTAAAAAGGGTATTTTAAAGACCACACATCCTTCAAGCTTACATCAAGTGCAGACATTGTAGACTGCCATGCATATATTTGTGACATTAAGCATTATGTCTAACCATCAAGGAAGAGAACCTGCATTAATGTTGTTACTAGAATTGTTGATGCAGGGACTTAAAAATTTCAACAAATCTGCTAGGGAACTTGTACAACGCCTTCAGAAGATTGACGGTGACAATTATCCTGAGGTATTTATGACTTTATTAAGGTGCACTTTTATAGTGCTAGCTTCTGTTTATGTTTCTGTAGTAGGAATTCATTTACAGAACCTTCATGTTATTTCACCGTAGACACTGAATCGTATGTTCATCATCAACGCGGGCTCTGGATTTAGATTGTTGTGGAACACTGTTAAAAGTTTCCTTGACCCTAAGACCACTGCAAAGATCAATGTAAGTACGCAGCGTCAATAGCTAAAACTGCTATTTTTGTTATTTTTAAGAAGTTAAAGTTAATATGTGAGGTGCTATTTACTAGGTTCTTGGTAACAAGTACCAGAGCAAGTTGCTTGAAATAATTGATGCAAGGTAAATTAATCAACGGTCAATTTAGGGCCACTCCCAATTTTGGTTTCCTGTCTTGCTTCTCAATTCAAAGTTATT
The DNA here is from genome assembly GCA_019656835.1 of Rhododendron ovatum. NCBI lineage: Eukaryota > Viridiplantae > Streptophyta > Magnoliopsida > Ericales > Ericaceae > Rhododendron > Rhododendron ovatum. The sequence goes on along the minus strand of CM033790.1, from coordinate 21,150,861 downwards.
ATGATCTCGTCTGTCAAGTGTATGGAAAACATCTAATTGCCTTTTTACTTGTGTTCATAGTGAATTACCAGAATTTCTAGGAGGCACTTGTACTTGTGCTGACCAAGGAGGCTGCATGCGTTCTGATAAGGGGCCATGGAAGGACCAAGAAATAATGAAGGTTTCTGCTACCTCTTTCATGTATTTTCTCCTGTACATACTAGCCATTGTTCATAATTTTTTGGTATTTTTGGTTTTAGTATTTTTGTTTGTCTTTTCCAAATTTTGTCAGAACGTTATTTTTTTTTGGATTAATCATTCGTCTCAACGAGAAAGTGTTGAAAAAGTATAAATTATAACCAAAAGCAAAAAAAAAAAAAAAATTACGAAAGAAAAAATACTAAACAGCTCGTTCTTTGGTATTTCTGTCGTCTTCTTATATGAACTTTTTTCAACGTTGGTCTACATTTTTACAATCTTTTGATCCCTCTTGTCGACTCTAATCATTAATCCCAAAGATTTCGACAAAAAAGCTAAACCAAAAATTACAAGAAAAAAATACAGGAAAAAAAAAACAGACCAAAAATTTAGGGAGAATGAGCCACTATGAGGATGTACCTGAAAGCTTTTATTGTTCCAACTTGACCAACTGTGTCTCAGTGAGGTATTTACTATTATGTCTCACAGAGGGTTCAGAATGGTGAAGCCAAGTGTACAAGGAAATGCAGTACTCAAGGCACTGAGGAAAAGACAATATCAGAGGATGAGACTGCATGCAAAAAGGTTCCTACTAGTCTTTGATAAAGAAATTTCTTCCCTTTAGGTTATGTATGTACATGTTTTAATGTCCTATAGGTGATGTTTTTGTTGCTTTGTTCCCCTAATTACTATGGTTGTTAAATGTTCTGTCCTTGTCATTGAAATAGTACTTACATAAGTTACATCTACATAATTAACTAGGGATGTGATTTATCAAATCTGTATGGAGCTCCAGTTGCGGACGAGGTGCCTTCTGTCTGCCCAAAACGTCCAAAGGACATAGAGCATCCACTTTCTCCTATTCATGAAGAAGTAAGCATTTTAATTTTTCCTGGTACAATTTAGCAACACAGCCACAAACAAATCTTGTATGGCCTTGTAAGGAGTGGAAAGGTCACCATGTGTAAGATTGGCAGATTTTTGCTACAGTTTAGAGTAGTGAGAGGTGGGCTTCTTGATTCATTGAAACTGTGGCAGACTGGCGGGTCCACATTGCTTGATGGATAACCAATTCATATGATAAATTTTCCATCTTGGTTCATAAATTAGAAGAGGGTGTAGTTTCATGGCTTTGCAATGTCATTGAACCAAAAATCTCCCTTATGCCATTGACAGTATTATTTTTATTGGTGCTTGAATGTTGTGAAATATGCACAAGATCAATCTTCTTTTGTCATTCTATCTCATACAGCACTAGTCTACGTAAGTCTTCATAGAAAATACTAAAGTGTTCCTACCACAGAACAGTCACCAACTTCTTTGTACTTGTAACCTGAAATTTTTCCTTTTCTTTTTACTTTTGCTTTACTTGGTCTATATAAGGTAAAATTTTAACACATTGATCCTTTCTCCAAATGTCTTTTGGCAAAAAATGGCAGGTTTATACTACCAAAAAAATTCCTAAATCATTTGATTATCAAGACTTCATGCCAGTGGTTGACAAGACAATGGATGCGTCTTGGCAGAAAATGGTAGATAATGAGAGATTTACTCCCTCAAAAGGTATGTTTGTGCTTCTAGAATTACGTACATATGCATGCTTTCAATATTTACTTCTTTATGGGCTGCAAGCATGCAACTGTTAGGTAATGGTATGGGTCACTCTGGCATCTCGCTATGGCTGCTATAGCAATAAGACTGAATTTTAACATGCATAACTGCTACAACCAATCAACCAGAAGGTAAAGGCTTGCAACGAGCCTTTTTGACCTTTATGCAACTATGGGTGCAAGTTTACAATAATGTTATTTTGGGTTGTAATTTGTAAGCTATATTAAGATTACTGGTGTAACATAAACTTATTAGAATATAACTTTTGTTTATGTGATAAAATAATGATCATTACATTTGTGATTCTTACAATCAGTTATATATTAGTTTCTGTTATTTAGTGCATGTGTCTATCAGTTTGAAATGCAATAATGCGATGTGGATCTCAATATTAAAATAAAAAAAAACATAATGGGACTGATGTCCATCCAATGCTTCAAAACATAAAGATAGATTAATGTTATATTGTAACGTAAAATAGAAAATAATTGGACAATAGTGTAAAAAAATCATGTAAGGAAAAAACACCCTTGGTAAAAACTTTTAAATACTACTGACGTCAAGTTGACAATGCATATAGAATTATAAATGATCATCTCTAAGAATGCACAAAACTGCTATTAAAAAAATTTGGTTGTCGAGTACAACAACGCATATCAGTTTTAATGAGGTAGTGAAAAAATGAAAAGTTGACGGTTTCAGTTACCGCCACCATTATGCTACGGTTGTTTCACCAAGAAATAGCGTCACAACCGATTTTGCCGCCCTATTAATGGTAGTGGTAGGTGGTGAATATGACTGAAATAGTGAATACCTTTAGATCTAACCGAAAAGCCTAAGCCATAAGGTGAAGAGTTCTCTATTGTCTATTAAATGATCATCCATTCGATATCCAAGCAATGTGGATCATATTCTTAACAAGCCCCTTATATGTAGCCGCTTTTTAGGGTTGTTATCTGTAGCCTATTTTATGTCTAACATCCCGTTGCCTTTTTGTTGGATTTTTTTCTTTGTTAACCATGGGTGGAATGGGCCACACTCTTTACTCTTAAGGAACTTTATGTCCAACCCCAAAACTTAAGCTATTAGGTGAAGATGTCTGTTGTGCATATTTAGTTATCACCCATTCCCTATGCAAGTAATGTAGGATCATATACTCCTTACAATATAGTTTATACTATGAATCATAGAACAATAATGAAAATTGAAATATATGATCAACAAACATTTGTCGAATTTGAAAAAGAGTCAGAAGAAATGGTTCGGTTCCTTTTTTTTTTTTTTGGTTTTGATATGAGATATCCATGAATCGAGATTCTGATGCATACAGATAAAAATGGTCCAATGGGAGCAAGGGTTGGGGCTTTTTTATTCTAATATTACTGAAAGAGGAAAACAAATTAACATACCCAACTTGTTTTATTTTCTTTTTTGATTTACTGTTTACAAAAAAATTATTGCCGAAAGTTTATTTTGTTTACCAAAAACGGAATGCAGCTTTTAGTTTTTCGCAGACAAAGAATTGGAAAGCAAAACATGGCCAAACACATGCATAAGTAACTAAATGGGAGTAACTAGTAGGTCTGGCTAAGTTCTCCCTTTGTGTAATTTTCACATAAAAAAGTATGCCTATCCATTTCCACAGAGAAAGTAAATAAATGGGCTAAAATCTCGTTTTTGTTAGATTGGACATCTTAATTAATGGTTGTTTGATTGTGTCTTATCTTTGAGGTCTGCTTGCATGTTCCTCAATCTAGAGTAGTTTATTCGCAGTTGTATGTCTGCATGCGCAAATTGCTGAGGCTTGATTGTTACTCAGTGGGGCTAAACTAAGACTTTTAGTCCTTTATAAAGATTTTATAAAATTTGGGAGTTCATGATATTTTTATAGAAAATTTACAAGACAATCTGATTCAAGTTTCAATGAAGTACACAAATCCTGAGGCATAGAATTGTCATGGTACATGAATTTCACAATTTAGATCCAATGCAGGGCACAAAATACTAACTGTGAGTCTGTGATACATGAAGACGAACACTTTTAAGTTTAAAGCACATCCTCTTATGGCCAAAATTTGGAGAAAATTGAAGCGTTTCTTGAAGTTGTAATTCGCACCACAGAATAATTGGTGAGTTTTATTTTATTTTATTTTTTGAGGTTGTGATTCGCACCCCAAATGCATGGCCAAAAGGTAACAGGTTACCACATGTTCTACGCTCTACCACAATCAACATCTTCTAGTTTCTTTATATATAGTTAGCACTGCCACTGATATCTAAGGGGGACCCCTTTTGGGCTAAAAGCATGAGAGGTTGAAGCCGTGGCTTGGCAAATGGTCTAATGGAGGAATCCTTGACAAGTTTGAGTGTTAAACTACAGCTTCTTTAATTAGTGTTGTTTATGAGATATTGATGAGAAAGCTGTGGACCAAAATTTTCCCACTTAAACATTTGCACCTTTTCTGTACTATGACTGAAACGGATGACCAAATCAAAGGGTTGTAAGGTTTTGTAAAGTCTTTTTTATTAGTTACTTCTGTATCTGGCAAGTGATATTCAAGTTCAAATCTGGCAGGGGGAGATTATTTCACCATGCATGATGCTTGCAAGTCTCCTGATGGATTTAGCAACCAGGTCTTCAGTGGTGTCATGACCTTTGTCATGGGCGTTGTCACTATGATCAGAGTGACACGGAACATGCCCAAGAGGCTCACTGATGCCTCTTTATTGTCCAGCTCATTGCACTGCGATGACACAGTGGTGAAAGGCCACGTACAGTCACAAAAGTTACCAGCACCTGCTGTCTCTAGTGCAGAGTTCATGTCAGTCATGAGGCGCATGGCTGAATTGGAAGAGAAAGTGATTGTTCTGACCGCTAAACCTGCGGCCATGCCGGTTGAGAAGGAGGAAATGCTACATGCTGCTGTAAGCCGGGTTGACGTCTTGGAGCAGGAGCTAATGGCAACCAAGAAGGTATCATTAGTTTCGTGATCTCTTTTTTCTTATTTAAATTATTGAAAGAGAGCACTAAGCACCACCAGTAATTTATATGTGGCTACTTTCTGTCTAGAGTATAGCTCAGAACATAGTGATGACTTTTTTGCTTGGGCTTTAAAGCTATGCAGAAAGGAAGTATAACATATTTCTTTTTTGTTTGTTCATGTGTTGGTGGGTTCATCCCCTAACAAATTAGGAACTTTGAGCTATTTCCGTTTCTAGAAGTTAAGTAACCTTTGGTATTTCATATGTATTCAACTGAGCGACACGAACTGTTTCACCTTCGAAAAAAAATAGTATCATTTAGTCATTTATAAGCCAGATGTGAGTAGTGCGTTTTGAAATGAGTACTTAATCTGTTACTAACTACGATTTCTAATGTAGGCTCTGGAGGATGCCCTTGTCCGACAAAATGAGCTCCTAGCTTACATTGAGAAAAAGAAGAAGAAGAAACTGGTATGCTACTCAGACCAGAACATTGTCGCTTTTTGTTTATTAGCACTGGATTCTCTCTGATTACCTCTCAATTTTATTGAATGTCTCTGGATGCAGTTTAGCTGGTAAAGGGAGCGATGGTGAACGATGATGGATGCTCTGCAAGCTCGTGCTTCATTGATGTCCTTTTCTACAAGGTCACCCAAATGTATTCTGATCGCATGTATGATATACATTGTACCCGGCCCAAGGTTTTGCTTCAATACACAAATAAAACTTGAATAAAACTCAGCACTTCAACAGTATACATAAATTTCTATATATTATGTAGTGTAATAGGTTAACGAAGAGCCATGTTTGTTTTGACACTTTGAAGGACCTGTGTGACAGGACACTCAAACCTGGATCTGTGTTTTGTGTGAGTTTTGTGTTTGGGCTTAAAATTATCAAGAGGCATGGCCCCCTTGAAACCAGATTGTTCTGTTATATTTTCAAGTTTCCTGGGACAGAGCCAACACCTTGAGATGGGAATTTGATTTTTTAATTTCTGATGACCTAAAAACTAGATTGGTCTGCGTCATTTTCCACGAGGTCCTGCTACGGAGCGAAAAACTTGAGATCGGGTTTTCAATTTCTTCCCTTATGGTTGTTCCCTGTGACCAACTTTGATTATAGTGGTCTGGAATTCGACACTCACTAGATCACTTATTTAATACAAATTCAATATAACATCGCAAATGAGTTTACTCGAACACTCTCTTCTTCCATTTTATTCATAATTCAAGGTGTCCAGACAATAGAGGAAAAGACGGATTCATATAGCCAAACTCAATTGATTAGGATTTTTTGTTTGGTGTATGGTGATGGGTCCAGTGGAAATTTATTGTAACATCCACTAACACTAGCCCATTTAAAGTCGGGGCAAAACCTATAAATTGGCCGAACCAGGGTTGATAGCGCCTTGGAGATTTTGACTCAAGACTTAAAAGAGAGGACAAATCCCTCAAGTCTCAAGTATTGAGGTTCACTCTATTCTCCCATTGACACTTTGCAAAGATGGAACTGTGGTTTCATCTTCAAGGGGCCTAAATGATAGGTGAAAGTTTGGACGGGCCAATCATATTAGAGTTGTGCTACAATCACAAAAACTTACATAAACAAACACAAGCTGCACGCACAAAATGTGTGTGGACCTCACACTTTAATGTGTGATAGTTTGTGTGTTCGTGTGTGCAAATATTTGTGATTGTATACTTATTGGTCATATTATCGTGGGAATGTATACAAAGTTGCGGGTGTTATCTTCAATGAGTTTAGCGAAAGGCGGGGAGCCATGGCAATCTAGTGTCAACTCCTAAAGTGTTTCCAATGGTATAACCAAAACTCAAATATTTGCAATGTTGGTTCAAAATATAGCTCACGATGATATAACCAAACTTAACAATCCAAATTTTAGTCTTTGGATAAGCAAAACTAGCAACTTTTTTTCCTTTGGATAACCAAATTTAATGGGGACCTCAATCCCTCTCTTTCCATTCTCTCTTTTTCTCCCTCCTCCCATCAATGAACCCACCTATTTATATTTATTCTCAACCCTCCCTATCTCTCTCTACTAAAAATGAGTTTTTGATTATGGATGGGACTTCACATTGTTAATATTAGCAACCAGTTAAATGGATGATCAAAAGATGAGGTGATAAGTTTTGACTCTCCAATTTGGTTATGCCATTCGAGATGTCTCTTTTGTTAGGAGTGTGATCCACAAATGATTTTCTCATGTACACTTAGGCTCAATCTGTTAGTGTCCCACATAATTCACACCACATCGTTTGGGCCCAATTTAGGTTAGAGAATATATTTTAGAAATATTCCCTCTAGTATGCTTGAAATATCACAATTTCATCACTTTAGTACATAGTGTGTCAATTTTAAAATGATAGTTTACCTTCCGTCTCAATTTCATTCCTCTTGTTGATGGTGTGGTTGGAACGTACGCAATTCATGGGCAAAATTGTCTTTTGCTCTTTCAGAGCGACGAGATTGAGATCTCATGCAAACTAGAGGAATTATTATTAAATTTTTATTTTTGATGTTCAACCACCATACACGATATAGTTATTGCCTCAATTTTTTTTAGTTTAATAATCAAATTATTTTGAGGAAATTGCAAATTTTAGTTTATTATGTATTACAAATTAGTATGTTAGGAAATTGCATATGCAAACCCTTGGTTAAATGTCTTTGAATCGTATTTTTTTTTTCAATTGTTTTGTCTTTGATTTTTATAATCTCTTTGATTTTTTTCACCCGATTAAAAAATATTATCCAAAAGCCATTCAGTTAAATCTTCTAATCATTAATTAAGAATTGGAGCACCATGGAATGTTAAATAACCAATTGCAATTTTCGAGTATTCCAATCTCGAAAAAAATTGATTATTGAGTTAAAAAAAAAAATTGAGACGAGAAGTATACTACATACGATTATTTTCTTTTGCAAAAATGAAAGTAAAGGCAAATTTTATCTTGCATTAAATCTCAATTCGTCCTTCTAGTAGGAGAAATGACAATTTTTTTCGTGAATAATGTATATTGCAATGACACTGTCAGTGAAAGGGGCCAAATGGAGACGAAATGTTAACTATGGGGTTATAATTGATACAATTTGTACTGGAGGGACAAAATTGAGATTCCATACAAATTAGATGGACTATATCTAAAATTTACCCTAGATTAAGTGAGCCAAGCCCACTTAAAAGCTTGAGCTTTGTTAAGCATTGAGCCACCTAATTGTATATTAAAAGTTCAATTCTTTTTCTGTTTATTAGATGTGAGACTTAAATCTTTCACGCATACTCCAACAATCTTCCCCTCGTATGGAAATCAGATACTGGGACAGACTCTTCTTAATCTGGTTCACTTCACTCTCCTTTGATCCATGATCGTTTACTCTCACATACTAATTTAATCAATCTTGAACCTCACCGCACCCACTCCACCGAGCAATCCACCTCTTACTCTGTTGGTAGACACCTTACTGTGTGTCACCATGCCACATGTAACTTGCTCCATCAAGAGTCACTAGGATCTGCTCTCACGAGTTCCATTCTTTGCAACCCACCAATATCGATGGTCTGGGAGAGTAGCCCAAAGATCACCAACCTAACTCTAATACTACTTGTTAAGAGTCTAATCCATGAAGATTTTCTCCATTTGCTTACGGGCCCAATCCATTAAGAAGTATCCATATGATCCACACCATGTAGGTTTAATATACCTTGAATAGTCCCGAGTCCACTTAAAAGTTATAGTGTGAAGCCTAGTTTAGGGGCATGCATCCAAACGTGAGAGATGACATCCAGACACTAGGCTTGGGATTAAGTCCAGAAGATGCAGTAAATTGTGTTCGGGCGTTGGGTTAGTCTGTGCAGACACTCGATGAGGGAATAATCCGAGGACGTATTACTTTCCATCTGAATGAGCCAAGAACATATTTGTAGTTATATCCATAAATCATCTTTTAGGGCTAGAACTAAAAGATGTACGTGCCGGGTCATATTTAGGATTAGAACTACAAGATGGTGCCAGGTCATATTTAAGGCTAGGACTAAATATGAATTAGGTATATAAGAGCATCTCCAGTAGAATTTACAAAAATTAGTTTCAAATTTGTACTTTGCCAGTAGAATTTACAAAAATTAGTTTCAAAATTGTACTTTGCCACTTTTCTACAAATTTGAAAGATGAGCTATCGAGTTATCGAATGTGCACTTCAGCAGACTCTACTAATTTTGTTATTATATTATTATTATTATTACGTCCGCCCATTAGGCTGAAGATGCCTTCTCCACGTGTCATGTTTTTTTGTTTTTTTTTGTTGTTGACCGTACTTCTAGTTTCAAATGTCAGAGGTCCCTAGCATTTTTACTGAATTGCCTACTTTGCCCTTAGAAATCAATGACTATTTTTTGGCGTGTGCACTTGGGAATTCACGCCCCCTACTGGTTACTTTTTATGTTTTTACCTTTTGGGATTTTTTTTCCCACTACCATGCGGACTATGTTTCCACCGGCAAAAAAAAAGGGAAAAAACTTAAGCGTTTTTTTCATCTCGTTCATACAGTAATAATCAACAAGTTTTAGTATTTTATCATCTCATTCACACTGCAGTAATTTTACTCACAAACTCATTTACAACTTATTCACTACAAGAAATAACTTAATATTTCTCAACAACTTATTCATTACCAAAAAAATCTAACAACTTGATTGCTACAATTTTTTTCTCAAAACTTATTCATTGGTGGAAACGCCCTTATTCAAAAAAAATTCGTATTTTTAAATTTTGCGTTAAACTTTTGTGAATTTGATTTGTCTCGATAAGGAAAATCGAAAAATAAAAATATGACTTATATCCCTTTTTTTTGGAAATATCTAAGATTTAGCCCAAAATATGGGCTTTTGGAGCTAAATTTTGTAAAATTCATAATTTTTTTTTTACATTTCTGATTTTTCTTCTCGAGACGAATTAATAATCTACAAAAGCTTGACTTAAAACTAAGAAATACGGAAAAATAAAATAGATAAGGACAAAACAAGAAGGCAAGTTGTATTTTTTTTTTTTTAGGAAACTAGGCCAGATTACGTACTTCTTGCTTTGTGGGGGTAACTTTGGGGATCTCTAATAATAATTCAAACAGTTCATAAATTTTAAATTATTTTCTAAGTGGCCTCGAATTTTTTTTTTTAAAGTTTGGATAATTGAAAGTAGTCGATCCAATTTTTCAATAGTTAGGTATTGTACTCCTTAGCTTTCTGTGCTTTTTTGGTGTTCTTATTCAATTTTTTTTTGCATTTGTTAGTTTTGCATTAAACTCTTATGGTTTATTGATTCATCTCAACACACAAGATGAATCGGAAGAATAAAAAAGTGGAGTATGAATTTTACTCAAGGTTTTTTGAAAATATCCAAGAAAAAACTCAAATATTCAGTTTTTTGTTGAATAGTCTAGTGCGCAGAGTCTCCAATAAATTTTTTCTTTCTATCTCTCTTCATTGATTATTTCAAAAAACCTCCCTCAAAATTCAATCGAATAAGCCCCGTGTTTTTTCTATTCATTTCTTCGATCAAATTAATAGTTATTGAAGACGGTGGGTATAATTGGGTTCAGTGCTTTTTATTTCTTATTGTTAAACTGGATAGGATTAATTGTTTGGGTTGATGTCTCGATGAAAAAATTCTATAAATACATGGATTAAGGTTCAAGAAAATCATATAAAACAATGATAAAGACATTAAAAATATTAAAAATCCATCTCTTAAATGAATAACTTTCTATTTTTATTTATTAAATGAATAATTAATTCTCAAAATTTTGCATGAATTTGATAAACATTTAAGAAAACACATCAGATAAACAAATGTGACGAATTTGGTGAGGGAGCTTGGGAAACTGAAAGACATTAGAAAAAATAATTATTCTATCATTACCCCTAAATACACAATCACTTAAACAATCACACTCATAATAGGAGGGAACCCGCACATATTACACACTCAGCGTGAGTGAGACCCACTCCTATTGTAAGTGTAGATGTTTGATTGAGTGTATATTTAGGTGTGATATTAGAATTATCAGAAAAATATATGGAAATCATTTTTGGGGAGAGAAGGGGTGAAGGCCCACTTTAGATTAGGGAAAATGGTGGTAGGGTTAATTTTGTCAATTCCCTTCTTAACATACATCACTTCAGCAGAGGAGAGAGAAACACTACCTGTTTGCATTGAGATTGGCAGTAAAAGACTGTCCTCACTTCCCATTTAAGCGCGTGAAAGGCACCGTGGACCCTTTATAGTCGGCCAATAAGGCTGATTTTAGATTTTGCCTTTAAATAAAATGCTATAAAATATTTTTCAATAATTGTAATCATCTAGATACATATTTATGGATATTAATTATATATTGTATTTGTATATATTATTCATATGTATGTCTATATTTATATAATAGTTTTAAAAAAACAATAACCACACAAACTGTTTCACATCAAATGGAGTCCACAATAATAATGTGTGGGCCCATGTTTGATCCGTTTCTTCGTGCATAAAATATGGAGTATATTTTTACGGTAATTTTGCCTTCTTTTTTTTTCATATTGCCTCCAAATCATAGAGCGGGCGGGAGGGAGAATGTCGTCTGAGCTTAGCGACTCTGGAAACCCTAGAAAATGGCGATTCACCTGGGAAGCCCAATCCCAAATTCCTACCTTCAAATTACTCCTCTTCAACCCCGACACCAACACCAAACCCTCGACTCAATGCCACGACTTGAAAGTGAACTTACTTCTCCTGCAATCTCTACTCACACTTACTTGGTTCGAAGCCGGAGCCGAGGTTTCTCTTAGGGTTCCGATTCCTAGGGTTTTGGTCGACCCCGAATCTCCACTCCAGTGCAGAGCACTGGATGATCATATTGAAGTTAAGCTTGTTCTGCTCCTTCCCGTTGACCATCCTATCCTTACAAGCTTGGATTCGGTGCTCAATTTATCTGACGACGAGTCTCGTCATCGAGAGAGTCCGACTCCGGATTATTCGCGACCACTATCGATGGAGTCGGATGTTGAGAGTTTATCGTCTGCGGGAGAGGTGCAGTTCTACTGCAGGAGTTGCTCAACGCAGCTCACCAGGTCACTCAGGTATGAAAAGTACATTCTTGTTGATGCCAATCGTTTTGTAACTGTGAATGCGTTATTGCGTCAGACAATGATAGTGTTTTTCAGCTTAGAAAGATTTTATTTGGTCTTTTTATTGTGTTCTACCGGTGGACCATTTCTAAAAGAAATAGGAAGGTTATCTATCATGGCAATATATGAGTATAGCAGAGAAATAACACTCAAATTACCAAGGACAAGGGAGGCATACATCGCATTACAGGAGAAAATCAACACAACAAAATGGAGGGGAAATCGCATCTCAGTTAAAAAGGACAGAAAAATAATATCACCATGGCGGAAGCTGAATTATAATTGCTAAGACATGGAATTTTTTGGTTGATACTTGAAACTAGAAAAATCTCCCTTGTTGCAAGGGCAAGATGGTCCATCCCCTCAAAGGGACTAGAAAGTGATACAAAGTCGTGGGTAGAACTCACCCTTGAAAACCGGCTTGCAAGGGGTGGGTGCCCAAGAGCTTATATACACTAAGCCAAGCTCATGCTTAGGCGATGTGGGACTTTAGAATCGTAACAGAAAGGATCTAATTCCTTCTTGTAAATCAATTAGAACTTAGAAGAATCTGTGGAGGCTGATTCCAATTAGATTGTTTGCCAAAACATCTATCACAAAGAGGAGAGCTACATCAGAAAAGAAAAAAATAAGAACAGGCATCATGATTAGAAGCAGCTTTCTTGGCTGTTAGATATGCAGAAAAATTAGACTCCACGATTCTGGGGCCGACACATGACTAATTCTTAATCTGTGATATTCTGCTTCAAGGACAAATACATAATCTCATATGATAAGTAATCTCATCGAACTAATAATGAGGGGATTAATAATACCATATCTGCAAGGTATTGATGATCCGTATACTCAAGGTATTGGTTACCCTAATTCCTAGGGTTGGAAGATTTCACATACGATTAATCATGACTGCCCAAGTTCCAACTAGACGCCGAAAATGTGATTCTCATGGATTTATAGTTCAATCTGATGGTTTAATCCAGGCAAATAAATGGGGCTATGATCCAACGTTAAATTAATAAACACAAACTAAAACAAGTCCACGTAGTGCTTAGACAACTTCTCAGATCAACCTCACGTGCTTCCTCGCCGGAATCCTAGACTGCAAGACAAACACAGCGAGCGCACGTTTGCCTCTCGTCAGCAGAGCAGAGGCCCTCCGATGCCTAAGTTAGTCTCTCGTACTCAAAGAAAACCCTAATTATTAATAGGACAGAAATGTGATAGCTATAAACAGTGTACCGTACATCATGGGTCATATGTTGTATTTATAGATGTTTAGCCAACTTGCTCACCAAGTCACCCATTCTGCTTACGTTTCCTATCTCGTCTTGGAAACCTAGCTCTTACGGAATTCCTCTCCATTAACTGTAGTCCAATCTCTGCTTGGAAACATAATCAGTTCCTATAATCGCGGGATCCTGCGCTATCACGTAGTGCAGTTGTTCTAGATTGTTTCAGAATGACCTTACCGCTAGGGCAGTTATTGCTAGGGTTTCCCCTTTGTTCGGGAAACACGCTATACCTGAGTACAGGTGCTGGGTAATGTTTCTGTGCACCTCCTCAAGGTGTCGCCGACCAATTCCCAGTTCGGCGGTATGTCCAACCATCATGTGGTGTTCTCCTATTGCTCACGTTTCAGCCATTGGATCGGCTCTAATTCGTACTTTTTGGGATAACCCTCCTACACAAGTATGTATTTATCCTCGTGAACTCAATAGAAGTCAGTTCATACATGGATAAGATCGAGGATCTATTCATTTTCATTATCATCCTTACCTATACTTCTATATGCTATCAAGTTGTGGAAATGATTTTTTACATTTATCCCACGCAATGGGGCTATTTTGTTTCTCGGGTGAGTGGAAAGGAAATTAAATGGCTGTCTATAGAGTAACCATATGGCACAGAATTGGAGTGCATTGGGGCCATGGCACCTCATGGCCTTCTCATAGGTCGTCGGTCACAGAATCGCTGCATTGTCAGAGTGAATGGGGGCCACTTGTAGTCTTTTCATTGGGCTGGTCACTGGTCTGTATGATACATATGCACTCGCCACTCACACACCTGGAAAATTTGCTGCTAATTGCAAGCTGTCTGCAACATATCGTGCAGCTGGTAATTCCTCGAGTCCAAGATGTGTAAGTTCTTGGACAGCCCACCTTTCTTAGACAATTAAGATAGCAAAACGAGCCCCATATCATCTCTAAACCTGCAAGGAAAGGGTTACCTTACTGGAAAACTATCTCAACTTCCAGTTTTCTAAAATCCATTCTCTAATAATTCATAATCATGTGACAATCAATACATAGTACTCCTTGGATTTTTCATGAATTATGATCTCCTTGTTTGAGTAATAGGAAAACTGTTTTCCTGACCGTAATCATCATCCAAATTGAGAGCAGAAATTACAAAACCCGGAGGGTCATTCACTTATACAAAAGACCAGAGAAGACTGTCAGACTAAACAAGCATCAACAAGTACACTTTGTGTAACGCAGACTAAGATGAAGACTATAACGACTGACAGGAGAGGCCGAGCAAAAAAAATTAAACTGATAGGAGAGAATCTAGCTGTAATATTAGGTAACTACGCAAAGACCCTTAATGGTATTGGCTCCCATACCACTACTGAGGCCACTTTTACCGCTCGAAATCCTAGCTACTATCACCTTGCTGTTAACTTGAGTCGGCTGCACTAGGACAATACCACCTCTACCGCCCCACACCTGTTTCATAGTCACTACAGCATTCTGATATGACAAATATCTTTCTGATGTTCAGGAAAGAAAATGATGGAGTTGCATAAATAAAAGTATGGGAAAATTGTGAATGTATATGATCATGATCTCATAACTTCTATTTTAGGCATTGATTGTATCGTAATCGTACCGTGATCATAACTCTTAGGATAGGTTATCTTCTTGAAGGTTGGATATAATCTTTTGCTTTATAGGTTTTCCTCTATTTAAACATTTGGTAACATTGTATTATGTATCTCAATCAGTAATACAAATCTGTTCTTTTTCTGTAAACTTACAAAAATACCGTAACTGTTTTTTTTTTTTTTTGATCCACAAATACCGTAACTGTGAAGTTTAATATATCCCTCCTTTCAGTGGGATTGTTGGATAATACAAGGCAGTGCTCTTGCTTATGCTGCTCTGAGTTTTTATTGTTCATCCAACTATTGGAATTAACTTCAGATTGTTTTCTGTGGATGCAGATTGTTTTCAGAAATGCCGTCAACCAACTGGCGTGAGGTGGCAGACAATTGGTTTGGGGCTTGTTGTTGTTCATTTGGAGGTGTAAGTGAAAAGTTAGTGATAAATTATGCAACTTCCTACGGCTCTCCACCAGGCGTGTGCCTATTAAGTACCACTTTTGTCCTTCTTTGCAAGGATGACTTGGTGGACTGTAAATTTCTTCTCTCTCATAGAAATGAACAACATGAGTCTGAAACAGTTGTCACTGCTTATAAGTGTTTAAAAGGTATGCTAGATAACGGAAGTAATCAGGAAAGGGTGGCAGGTTGTGACAACTACCATAAGGACAGTATGCTTCATTTTGATGAAAATTTAAGCTGCAGTGACCGTGACGAAGGTATGCTGGCTGTAAATTTAGGAATCCAAGTTTCTGAGAAAGAATCTAATGTTGAGACTTTATCCTGCATGTTTCAAGCATTAGAATTCTCCAAGGATTTTGTTTCTGCACCTGGATTTTCTGTCGATATGACAGGCCATAAGCTAACTAATGAGATAGGAGACTGCTGCTCATCCCGAGTGTCAGGAAGTCTTCCAAAGGAACACAAGACTGCAACATATGTTGAGCTCCTAGAAAATCAGAAATCTTTCGTTAATGGTTTCCTTGGAGATGTTTTCATGGCTAGATCCTCCAATCTCTCAAAAGATGTTCAGTGGTTTGAAGTTTTGTGTCCTCAGTGTTCATCTCTTCTTGGCGCATACCCTTCTGGTAATGATCATGTACCATTGGATGGTGGAGTTCGGTTCTTCAAGTGTTACATTTCGACTTGTCTGCCAGTTGGTGGATCAAATGATTTATTTAGGTAACCACAAAATGCCCTACAAAACATACTGGTAAAAAAAAAGGTTCTCTACAGCAGTACCTTCCATTCTGTCGATGTCTGAAAGATTTCTTTTCGTCATCTTGCTGTGCCTATCTGCTGTAGACTACCTTCTTCATTGGACTCTATTGTGTAGCTGTCAAGCACAAAAAGGTGCAGTGCTATTTCATATGATAAACATTTTGGAAACATAAAAACTTATTTTTGAAGTACTCGAGTTAGTGTTTGAGAGCTGAAGGTACTTTTAGAGTTTTCAATTGTTGGTGGTTAGTAGTTTGTGGTTTAGACCTACTATTGATGTTCCAATTGTAGGTGGTTGGTAGTTTGTATCTGCTATATCACAGGAGCCTTAGCTTCAAGAGGACACAGGAAAGGGTGCACAATACGAGTTTAAGGCCTGTTCATCTTTCTTTCTTTTAATTAAGAAAGAGTGAAGACAAGGAATTTTTCTGTGCATTGTTCTTATTGTTTTTTTTATTGCTTCAACATGCATTTGGGGAGAAGACATAGGTTTGATATGCAAACTATGTTCGTCTCGATGAACAGGAAATATTCCTTGGAACGGATGTTCACAAATCAGCTGCTGGAAAATGCACAAGATGAATTATCATTTCGAACTGTGGTGCGGGATTTGCAAACGAGGTCTGCTATGCTGCAGATTATTGTCTTAAATCCTAGTTCATGGTGCTGTAGTGGATACTGTTTGGGCACAGAAAAGACTACAGAACCAGTTGCACAGGTAGCTTTGTTCCCTTCTGTCAAGGTGCTATTTTCTGACTGTTGCAGCAGTAATAAATCAGAATTCAGGTTTGTATCCATTCAGCTTCTTTCTCATCTACCTACGAGTCAATAAGTCTGTCTTATTAGCTTTTACTTCATTAACTTGAGGTTCTCAGATTTTGTGAAGTTTTATGCTCAAATTCTCGTTCGTAATTCATTTCATTTCTGAATATCTTTTTTGTTGTTTCGTTCTTAGGACAGCAAATGTCTCTCACCTTGTCATCATTTTGAGCATGTTCCTTAGTCGTTAATCTTGTGTCTTGATGCTGTTATTTCCTAATTTGTTTGTTATACATCCAATGAAATCACATAGTTATTTCATGAATTGGTAGTTCATTCAAGAGTAGAGATGGCAAAATATAACTTGTCCCTTCTTTGTAACTTAGTAAAATAAGCTGATCACTACTTGGCCTCTTCAATATTTTCCTCAATGCGCTCCTTCATTGTCAGGTGTGTTCAATTTTACTCCCCTTCATCCAGTAATGTTAAATCCCTTTTGGGAGTTTGAACATTTTAAAGAGACATGCAAGTATTACACTCGAATCCAATTGCAATGCAGTGATTTCCAATAGTACACTTTTATTTACCAGCTTTTGATGTACACACATCACTAGGGATACCAGGAAGCTATGATGCACGGACACGGGGACAGAAATTCTAAAAAAATGAGGACATGGACACGGCGGGGGACTCGCCACGTGTATATTTATTTATTTATATTTGTTTTTCAATTTTTTCCCAAGTTTAAAAGGCAAAATGCGGACAAAACGAAAAATCTATAGTTCAATACCCATTCAAACAAAACAAGACATCCATAAGTTCAATACAACCCAATTGAAAATTTACAGTTTGACCCTTACAACAACAAAAAAAACAGAACCCATTTAGTTCCCAATCATTGGGGATATGGGCCGGGACAAAATTTACAGTTTGACCCCTGAAATTTTCAAAAAAATTGTAGTTTAACCCCCAAATTTAAAAAAATACAGTTTGACCCCCAATTTTTTTTAAAATTACAGTTGACCCCGCGCATCCCCATCGGTGTCCCTCCCGTGTCCCCAGCTGTGTCCCTCCCAAAAATTTAAATTAAATTATGGTGGCGTGTCCCATATGTCTCCGCCGTGTCCTCGTGTCCGACACTGCAATACGTCAACCTCTAGAGGTGTCGGTGCTTCATAGCCAGGAAGTACTGGAAATGTAGAAGTTTCTTTTTGACTTTGCAAGGACAACTTGCATTTTCGGACATCCCAAATGTGGAAGGGACTAATTTTTGTTTTTTGTGTTTTTATTTTGGAGGGAGTGTGTGGCTGGCGTGAATTCTTAAATTCATGAACTATTGATCTAATACAGCATTTATTTTCTGTCCACGCTATTTGATGAGATAAATTGGAATCTGAGATTTATGCAGAATGATAGAAGAATGGGTGACAAAAAACGAAGTTGATGAAGTTTTCATGTTGGCACATCAAATAAAGGAGTTGATCAAATGCTTAGAGTTGGCAAAGGACAGATATCCGCTTTCATATGCATCTATACAGGGTCTGATGTTGTCATCCATGGCACGATAGTATCTTATTGGTTTGGAGCTTAGGTCTTTTGCCTCAGAATTATTTAATGGAAGGAAAATGAGGTTTTTTCATTCCTTGTGTGATGCCTTCAAAAACCCAGATATTTTGGGTTGAATCATCAAAGCATTAGATGGTGGCCTTCTGGCATCGGTTTCATTTTTCTCTCTCAGCCATTCATTGGCTGCTTTCCTTGTTCTGGGGTGTATGTACAGGGGACATGTTGGTGGCTATCCCCTAATGAGTGGTTCTCTTGTTCAACTCTCTGTTCTTCATCCCAAGTTTTGCTCAAGTCGGGAATCCCTTTTTTTTGGACATATGGTGTTAGTACTTGTGCTATCCTTATTCAAGTTGCTTACAGAAATGTGTTTTTTCCTTCTTCAGAACGAATGCAGCTGAAGCTGATTTTGATCATGACACTGTTCTTCTCTATATAACCTCTTTCTTTAGGCAATGTACACGAATACTAATCTTACAATCTTGCTCTTTGAGAAAAACTTCAGCCTGTTTTTCGATATCAGGTGTCGTTATATAGCATGGAGAGGCTAGAGTGAAGTTCAAGTCCTATGCACACCAGATTGCAGATAATGATTTTCTTTAACTTGCATTGGAACAAGATTTTGGCATTCTGAGGTTAGCGAAAAGGAAAAGAAGCATCAGTCTTTGAGTTTGAATTTTGATTGTGTATAGCTTTTGGTTTTTGGATCAAAGAGTTTGAGATAGCTGAAGCTCCAGTGTAAATATATGAGGCTACGAGCACCCAATTTTGTTGCTATTCTCTTGAGAAATCGCAGAATAGATCACCTGTGTGTTGGGCATGCACCCCATGAGGATCATTTTGCATATCCCAGTATCCATTGTGCAAATGGAGATGACGTATTGGAAAAGATCTGGCAAAGCAGTGCATTAAGGCTCACAAGCTTTTCGCTTTTGAAACTGGTCAGGTTCAAATATAAAGCACGGTAAAAGAGCAGTTCTCCAGCAATTAGACTGCACCTTGGGTTTTCATCTCATCAAGAGGTTTTTTTTTTCTTTTTAACGTCACAACCAAGAGTTGTTGATGTAGCATAATTTACTTTGATGTAGGGATGACAATTTGCCTTAAACCGATGGGTATCCGAACCGAACCGAACCGAACCGAACCGAACCGCTCTTTTCCTCCCAAACTGTAACCGATTTTTTTCCAATGGGCACGGATACCGGTAAAGGTGTAGGGATAACCGAACGGGTTCAATTCGGTTCGGTTATGGTTTAGCTATTACCCGAACGGGTAATACCTGAACTGAACTGAAGCAATGAAATTACAAATATGCCATTGCTATATATATAGGGTTTAGAGAGAGTAGGGTTCAGTGTTCACTACTTCACTTCACGCTTTGAAACACTTTGTTCACCTTTTTCACCGTCACTCCACCGACACCTTCATACTTTCTCCCTGACCATCGGTGGCGTCATCTCCATCGCCGATCGAGACGTTGCCGTCGCCGAGCTCCAAACCCTCCAGGAACCAGGCTCGGCCCTGACAATTTTGAGGCCCTAGGCGGGATTAGAGAATGGGGCCCCGCATTTTTTGGTATATGTAGTAGCTGTTTGATTTGAGAAACAAAATTGCCCCATGGCTCAGTGGCTTAGCTGTTGGAAGATGTTTCTGCACCCTTTAGGACTTGAGTTCAAGTCTTGATAGCAGTAGGTTTATGGCAGTTTTTTGTACAACTTTCACCAAAATATCAGAATTGCAAGGATCGAACTTATGATCTTCTGGTTACAGAGCAGGAAACTTACCACCGTGCTACCTTTGCCCATTTGTAAAATATCTCACATACTAAATATATAATATATTCTAAGTTTTCGGGGCCCTATAATTGGGCCAAAACGGGGAGGCCCAAGGCGGCCGCCTGGTGGCCCTCCACCCGGGCCGGCCCTGCCGGGAACACAGTCTCTGGAAACTCCAAGTTTGATGCATTCGTTTCTCTCTTTTGAACCTTGACGTAGTCGTTTCTCTCTTTTGTACCGCAACTCCATCTCTCAAGTTTTTTATATGAACACTTAAAAAACAAAAAAGTTTGGCCAATGAGAATTTCGTTTGAATTATTGGAATGCAAATATGTCGACTGTGTTGTCTTGAGGGTTTTCTCCAGGCTGACTCAATCCATGGGAAAGTTTTTCTCTTGTTTGGGAATGGAGAAACGGTGGTGGTTAGCTTCCGTTAAAAGCAAATAGTGAAGACTCAAAACTTAAGAATGTGTCATATACGTTTGAGGTACTGAATAAACGGCCTTCTCTCTTCTCTCTCTCTCTAAACTTTTCTCCAAGTAGGGTTTGTGTTTGGGGGTGGGGCTGCCGCCTCCCACCTCCACCTCCCCCTCTCTCCTCTAGCCGGCCACCCTCCTCCACCACGCCGCCTCTTCTTCACCCTCTCCTCTGCCTCGTTCCTCCCACTGGTTCGGAACCTCCATACATAGCCTGCCTCTCTCGCGACCCTTTTTCCACACCCCCACCTCCTCCACTACCGCTCTAGATCCGGACACCCTCTCCTCCGTCTTCCTCTCGTGAAACCCTCCTCCCCTCTTCCACCGCCTACTTGCAGCTCAGAGATTTGGTGAAGTGATGTAGCTAGGGTGGCTCGGCTCATCCTCCGGCAAATAAGTAGTTGGATCCGTGGCGGCGTTTCTGGTGACATAGACGGTGACCGGAGTTTTAGTTTCCTGTTTTTAGTTTCTGTTTGTTTTGGATCCTCTCCGATTTCGGAGAATTATGTTCCCTGCATGGAACCTATCCCACCCTTTGTGGGTGTTTCTGTTCTCTCAGTCAGTGAGTTGCACAAAGGGGAGGACAGTGAGGCTGGTCAAATTATCACTACCGTCCTCATTACCCTTCGCGTATTATCTCTATGTGGAGCTTATTTTCATGTGCATAGGTGAGTGCTCACCTAACGCCTTGTAACCCGGTCGTTGAGGTCCATGTACCTAACGACGGGCTTTGGATGTTGGGATTTTGTAGCCTTCGGGCAATTTTTTGTTCTTTTTGAGCAATGAAATTGTCTGTTTTATCAAAAAAAAAAAAAAAAGACTCAAAAATTGGTGCTACGATTTAATCTGGGCCATTCATTAATTCATTAATGAGGTGGCATGTTTTGGTGAAAAAGTGTGGTAGAGAAACTTTCAGGGATCGGGTACCATTATTCTAATATTCGTCCTGATTCGCCCCGTTGTCATTCCTACTTTATACCAGTTGGCCAACCCTTGTGGATCAGGTATCAGCTGCAGTAAGATTGATACGCATTCTCCCACCAGCCCATGCATGCTAAGAAGAAATATTCTGTAACTACTCCTGGATCTGTATGTTTAATTCAAGTTTCAACATTAGCAGTAGACCAAAAAATATCTAACAGTGAAAAGTAGCAGGTTTTGCAGTTGAGAATAACAAATAATTGACAGCAAATAAGATAGGAAGAAAATACACACCATCTGCTATTACAACTTTATCAATTAGAAACCATGATTGCAATCTCACGGCACATTTAGTGGTCTTGAGCTCAAGAGTTCCGGTTTTCAGTCGGTTTTTGAGCTAAGTCATGAGACAAGTGTAATTCCAAGCGTTTTGGATTCTGAACATGGGCTCTATCAACAGTCATATTCAAGGAGATCATGCTGAAATGGTGCAAAAGGCCTAATGGTACAGAAGATCGAACGGCAAAACAATTACATTGGAGCTCTATAAATACCAGTTTGCAAGGGCTTAGACTACATATGTGCAAATACCAAATGGTTGTATTTTATTAGTCTAAAAAGTTGTGTCGGGCAGGGCCAATGGTGTTTGGACAAATAAGTCAAAGTGACTTATTTTTTGTCTTTATTCAAATTTTTTTCGCATTTGTTAATTTCTCGTTAATTTTTTGGGGATTTTTGCTTCGTCGTGACGAGGGGAATCTAAAAAGTAAAAAATTTCGATCAAAATCCAATTTTTTTATAATAAAGACGAAAAAATTGGCTGATTGGCTTGTTTTTTGTCTTTATTCAAAAAAAATTAGGTCTTAATCGAAATTTTTTACTTTTTAGATTCCTCTCATCATGACGAAGCAATAATCCCCAAAAAAATTGACGAGAAACTAACAAATGCGAAAAAAATTTGAATAAAAACAAAAAATAAGCCACTTTCGCTTATTTGTCCGAACACCAAAGCTATTAGAAAAGGCTTACCAATTTATAGACAAGTATGCGTAGGTTTGTAAATCTCGCGTGAGTAGCTGACGTGGAAATCTCCGTGAGCTAGAGAGATGTGATTAGTTAATGATTAGTAAAGGGAAAAGAGAAGTGATCTAGAGGGGTGAGGGAAGAAGCACGAGGACAGAAGAGACAAAGGCAGCATGTCCCTTGTCTTTTCGCATGAGATAGTGGCAACTTTCCCTAGATTAATCGGGTGGTAAACAGTGGTTATTTCCCAAAAATACTTGGGTAAGAGTAAACAAAATTTACTTTTTCGATTCTTCTCGTCGAGACGAATCAATAATTCTTAAAAGTTAGGCGCAAAATTAACAAATGTAAAAAAAATTCAAATAAGGACAAAACAAGTTTTTTTTTTAAGCTTACGAGAACTCACCCTTAGTGTTGACGTAGCATAATTTACTTTGATGCATGGATGACAATTTGTCTCGAATTGATGGGTACCCGAACCGAACCACTCTTTCCCTCAAACCGTAACCGATTTTTTCCTGTGGGCGAAAACGATAGAGATGTTGGGATAACCGAACGAGTTCGGTTGAGTTATGGTTTAGCTATTACCGGAACAAGTAATACCCGAATTGAACCGAAGTAGTGAAATTACAAACACACCATTACTATATATACATATATAAGAAATTGACATTCACACTCCCTTTATATATACGGGGTGGTTCCGAGAACATCCAAAAAAACACCTAAAAAAACACCCCAAATCTTAATCTCATAGTTCCCGATCAAATTTTTATGATCTGAACCGTTCAATGTGTGCAGAATGTGATTTTAAGGGTGCTCATGAGAAATTAGCAAAAAAAAAAATTACTGGAAAATGTTTGATTTGAGCAATTTTTATTTGAACAATTCAATAAAAAACTGTTCAAAACTGTTCAGATTAAGCCCTTTCCAGTCTTTTTTTTTGCTGATTTCTCGTGGGTACCTTTAAAATTACGTTCTGATCACATTGAGCGGCTCGGATCATCAAAATTTGATTTGGAACTATAAAGTGTTTTTTTGGGTTTCTCTAGAATCGCCCCTATATATATAATGACTTCAGTGTCCCCGGTCATTTTGGAGACACCGTAACTTTTGGCATAACAAAACCATTATAAGTATAACCAAAACTCATTACAAGCATAACAAAATCATAACAAGGCATAACTTGTTTGTTATGTCTTGGTTGGATTTGATTATGCCTTGGTTGGTTTTTTGGATATTCTTTAGTAATGCCTTGTTTGAGTTTTCTTATGCTTGTAATGGATTTTAGTTATGCTCATAATGGTGAAGTTATACCAAAAATTACGGTATCCCCAAAATGACTGGGGATACCATAGCATCATCCATATATATATATATACAGTCCACACCTCCTGACTTGATCCTGACTGTATATAGTCCGGATCAAGTCCACACCCTTACGGTCCGCACCTCCCATTTTCCGATTGAATTTCGATGATCCGAGCCGCTCAATGTGTTCAGAACGTGATTTTAAGGGTACCTGCGAGAAATCAGCAAAAAAAATGACCAGGAATGGCTTGATCTGAGCAGTTTTTTCTGAATCGTTCAAAAAAAAATTGTTCAGATCAAGCCCTTACCGGTCATTTTTTTTGCTAATTTCACTATTGTACCCTCAAAATCACGTTCTGATCACATTGAGCGGCTCGGATCATCGAAATTCAATTGGAAAATGTGAGAAATGGAGAGGTGCGGTCCACATCTCCTGACTTGATCCTGACTCTGTGTATGTGTGTGTGTGTGTGTGTGTGTGTGTGTATATATATATATATATATATATATACACACACACACACACACTCCAAATCTCCTGAGGGATCCCAGAGGGAGTGTTTGGTGCGGGATTGGGCCGTGAGCCGTTGGATGAAACCCAACGGCTGGGATTTTAAAAGGAATTCGCGGGTCTAAATCGGGTAATAACACTCTGGGTCGAACATGGATCTGGGTTTAAACAAAACCCTTGTTCTCCTCATTTCTTCGATCGCTTTCAAACAGAGAAGAAAGAGAGAGGAGAAACGACGTAGAAATAGGAGAAGAACGAGGAAGAAGATGGCTACACAGCAGATCAATCTAGACAACCACCAAGGTCTCTATCTCGAATCTCACTCTGTGTGTGTGTGTGTGTGTGTGTTTGAATCTCTCGAATTTGTTGTTTCTTTATAAGATCTGTGCAATCTGGTTTATTAGGGTTTTGAATCTCTCGAATCTGTTGTTTCGATTTGGAAGCAATTAGGTTTTGGTTTTGTGACAGGAGGTGATTAGGTTTAGGTTTTCGGATCCCTTCCAGTTTAGGGCATTTTTGGTTCCTTTTGATGTGGCTATGTGGGTGAATAGACTGCCATCAGCCCATCCCTAATATTGGAGACGTGATCAATGCATGACGTTTTCAAATTAGGCGCTGCATCTACGGATTTTTTTTAGTTTAGAATGTCCTATGTTGTAATTGTTCATTGGGTCACTGACATGGAAGTTTGCTTCTTGTAACCAAAAGAATTACATAAAAAAGTACAAACTGTAGTCTAGTGTGAATCTGCAATAATTAGAACCATCTTTGGAATTTTGTTGATTTTAGCACAAGGCAATGAACCATCTTTGCATTGGCAATTTCCATTTGATTGTTTTCATGCACCATAAGGAAAGCTTTTATTTTGCACTGCCCTCTTCATCCTGTTTTTGCAAAGAAAAATGGAAAGTGGGAAAAAAGAGAACATCTGAAAGGTGAATTTCTAATTGTTTGATTTTGGCTGTTTGTTTCACCAGAGTTGCAATGGAATGAAGTAGTTCGAGTAACAATGGCAGTAGTGATCCCGATTTCTTGATCTTTTGTTTTTGTGGAGAACCAACACCATTGAGGAAATCTGGAACACAAAGGCTTTGAGGACTGTTGAACAATGTGAGCTACCACTTTGGCAGTTGAAAACAATACCTTTTCTTCATAAGCGAACGCATTTTCTTAAAGTTAGCGAAACCATGAACGATAAGGAAGCAGAACCTGAAGTGTTGCTTTGTAGAATGTTCCTTGTACTTGTTTATGAAATGGACATGTTTTTGTATTGATGAATGAATGGAATGAAGATTTATTCAGAAAATGGGGTTATCAAACCTACTTAATCACTTATTATTTAATTGTTTCAGTTTTAAGTGAAGGACATTTTAACTTCTGAGCTCCCATGCAATTGATCAAGGCATCTTCCAAACGCTGTGACACACATTCGAATTACCCATATTGGTTTCTTTCTTCCCAAACTTTCTTGGAATGAATTAATTTTTACTTTAGAGTAAGTTCTTCATATCCACATACCATTTGAGGTCATGGCAGTGCTGAATTTAAATAAGTGCGGGCCTAAACTGCTTTTGCATATATAATAAGGGCCCCAAACCATGTGTGAAATTAAATCTTTGTAAAAAGGTTGAAACTTTTGGTCACATCTTCGGTTGCTCTTGATCCTCCTATTCCTCAATCGGATCACATTCCAGCTTCTTGTTTATTGATTCTTAAGTGACAAATCTGTTTAGTTCATGGTTTGCTTTGTGGATAGGGAAAAAAACTAGAAAGGAACTTTGAGAGGCACTATTTTTTCACCAAAAACTTCCAAACTGTCTACTAACTGAGAAAACTTCTTATCATACCCCTAAGATCAGCTCAAAAATTGACAACAGCAAAGTTAAGCACCAACAAATTTCATTCAGTTCCAACCTCAACCAAGAAATTGTTCAAAAAGAAGAAGTTGGATTACATTCATAACCTAATCAACTAAGGCGGGTATTTCATGTTCCTCATGTTCGGAACAGTTACATCATTGTAGATGAACCACATGACAATGCATAAAGCTAACATAATCAAGCATCTCATTTTGTAATCACGCACTTTAGCTTCGGCTTTAGCTTCTTGTAATTTTTTTCCTCAACGTCTCATTCCTTTTGGTCAGTACTTGATTCTCTCTTGTAATTTCTTCCACCTCCTTGGTCAAGACTTGATTCTGTCTTGTAATTTCTTCCACCTCCATGTTTCTTAGGGGGTCAATCCAATGGAAGAAATCACATCCATTAGGTTCCTGCATAACAAAAAAAAAAAAAAAAAAGACATCTCAGTTACAAATGCATGGAATAAATATAAATAACAAAAAAAAAAAAAACATATACAACCTAGGAATCTTCTTTTCCGATTAGCCTCTATTTTTGAGGTTCTTATAGGTGCTGGTATCCGTTCAAAATAAATATATATGTAGGTGCTGGTATCCCACATTTGCAAGGAGGGCCTTCGTTTATGCTATTGAAATGGGAGGAAGTAGAAGAAGACATCTCTGGAAAGGGACGTGATTAACCACAACTGAATAGCAACAAATTTGGACTATTTTATTCAAGTTTAGCAGTTTTGGTCCAAGAGAATAAATCATAGCAACATATATGTTGTCCAAGTATCACAATCTCACTCCATCAAGCAAGCCTAGCCATGATTATTTTGTTCAGTTACTCTTCCTTAAAAAAAACCCAGCAAAGATGGGCTATTTTGTTGAAATCACAAGGCATCATTAGTCGAGACATTCGAACGAGAGATTCAGATTCGAACCCTAACTCAAACAAAATATAACAAAGAAAAATGATAACTTTAGCAAGAATGATTTATCACAGATCTCAATCGAAGCCCTAATTTTTGGGTTTCCCCTAACAGTTGTGAAATCGAAAAAACTAAAACCCTAACTTTAACTTTAGCAAAATTGATAACTTGAGAAAGAATGGTTTATCACAGATCTCAATCAAAGCCCTAATTTTTGGATTTTGAATCTCTCGAAATCAAAAATCCTAAGGGCTGGAGAAATCGAAAACAACTAAAACCCTACCATAGAGAGAGAGACCGTCGGTCGTCGTTCGTCGTTCGTCATCCAGAGTGCTGCTCTTTCTTCTTCTTCTTCGTTCCTTCTTTCTTCTTCTCGATATCTTCTTCAGCTCTCTCTTCTCTCTCTCTCTTCTCTGTTTGAACGCGACCGAAGAAATGAGGAGAACAAGGGTTTTGTTTAAACCCGGATCTGTGTTGGACCCGGAGTGTTATTACCCGATTTAGACACGCGAATTCCTTTTAAAATCCCAGCCGTTGGATTTCATCCAACGGCTCACGGCCCAATACCGCACCAAACACTCCCTCCGGGATCCCTTAGAGGATCCGGAGTGTGCGTGCGTGCGTGCGCGCGCGCGCGCGCGTGTGTGTATATATATAGGGAATGACTTCGGTGTCCCCAGTCATTTTGGGGACACCGTAACTTTTGACATAACAAAACCATTATGAGTATAACCAAAATCCATTACAAGCATAACAGAACCATAGCAAGGCATAACCAAAATCATAGCAAGGCATAACTTGTTATGCCTTGGTTGGGTTTAGTTACGCCTTGGTTGGTTTTTTGGATATTTCTTGGTTATGTCTTGTTTGGGTTCTGTTATGCTTGTAATTGATTTTAGTTATGCTCCTAATGGTAAAGTTATGCCAAAAATTACGGTGTCCCAAAATGACCGGGGACACCATAGCATCATCCATATATATATATACACACACACACACACACACAATCCAGTTCACCTCAGGGATCCCGGAAAAATCTGTGGTGCGGGAGTCTAATGTGAGCCGTTGGATTTAATCCAACGGCCAGGATAAGAGATGGGAAAAAAACCCCAAGTAATTGCACTTTCCCCCCTAAAGCCTCACACTTCCCCCCTTCCTCGTTCATTTCACGCTGAGAGAGACAGAGACAGAGAGAGAGAGAGAGAGGCGACGCAAGACGAAGAATGAAGCAACGATCGATGATTGAAGCCCGACGAATGGAGAGGAGAAGAAGACGAAGGAAGATCGACTGAGACCGAGGTTTCTCTGTCTCTCTCTCAGAAAAAAAAACAAACCAGAAAGAGAGGGAAGAATGAAGAAAGAAAACGGGACGAACGAAGAACGAAGAAGAGAAGAAGAACAAAGACAAAGAAGGAACAACGAAGATTGAAGAAGCTTGAAGACGAACGACGCAGATTGAAGCCACCAAGGTATCTCTCAAAAAAAAAATATGGTTAACGTTTTTTTGGCGGATTCTGGTTTAGCAAAAATTAAGGCTTTTTTTGTCGATTGGAACCTAGCTCTTTCTCTCTTGAGAGAGATCGATCTCTGCATTTTCAGCAAAAAACAGAACGGGTTTTAGGGTTTTTGGAACTTGAACAAAAAAGAGGGCTTTTTTTGAACGATGATTTTGATTTTAGGGCTAGTATTCGAAATTCGTGATATTACTCTTTTTATGCCTTTCTCTTTAAGTGCTGGTATGATTTTACCGTAGACCATGAGTTTATTCCTTTCTCTTTTCATAAATTAGGTTTTTTTTTTTTTTTTTGAGGCTGAACGAAGAGAAGAAGAAGATCGAAGACGAACGAAGATCCACCGAGGTATCTCTCTCGAAAAAAAATTAAAATAATCTGGTTACTAGATGTGAATTTGCAAACCCTACCGGCTTATCCATCATTTTTTTTTCTTATTTGAGCTATTTGTGCTATTTATCAGTTAATGCTTTGTCTTGATTAGGAGATGTAAACTACTTGTTTTTTCCCTTCATTGTTGGCTTTGGTTGTTCCTTTCATAGGCCCAAATGGATTCGGAATCCAAATCCTTGAATTCATATTTGATGATATACTTTAACTGCTAATCGATTTGAATCCTTCTAAGCAGACTCAATTTCATTCTAAGCTTAATTTTGGATCTGGAATTTTAAATCATTGGGTCAGTTAATGCGGAACTACTGCGATGTTCATTTTTTAAAATTCCGTGAAAGTTAGCATTGTTAGTTGTAGTTAGTGAGCCGAATGCAAATTGCACGGGAGTACACAACACCTGCTAGTTTACTTGTGCTACTGTGATGTTCATATGTTCAAGGTAAAGGAGGAGCCATTGTGGAGCCTGAAAAAGCTTTGCATATGGTTTATGCAGTTTTGTTATATATTCGTAAAAATGCGTAATTAAAAGGTGTGAAAAATGTTTACTTTGAGCACACTAAATTATAATGGAAGATGTCATGAGTAGAGGGATAGCAAATACTATGTGGTTGCACATTTTTAGGATGGTTGTGCATATTGGAGTAGTGGTTTTTAACTGATTACTATTTGGCCCAAAACAGTTTTAGTACATGCCCTTCCATTACGATCGTGGAACCTTCTGACCTCATTTACTGCCATTGCTACATGCAGTTGCTCTATTTAGCCAGCCTTTTTCGAGTATTGAAAATTGATCCACTGGCCCCACTCCACTGCTTTCTCAGATTTACCAATTATAAACCTTGCTGCTGTTTTAAGTTGCTAGATTAATGTACTTGTCTGGTGCTCCTGATTCTATTTCCTTTGGAATCACTAAATCCTGGGATTATCTTGTTGCTCCTTTTTGTTTGGAATTCAGGACTTTCGAGAGTTTCGAAGAATTAGTTGCAAAGTATGAGAGTTTCGAAGATTTTGTTATCAATATTAGGGAAAAAATTAGAAGTTTTGTCGATTTGTTGATGTGAATTTTTGGGCTAAGTTTCCATTTGGACTATTGGTTATCCATTTTCTGAATGTAGGTGTTGAGATTTCTTTTCGTGAATCCCCCTCCCTCTGTCCATGTCCCATTTCATGGAAGGAAGTAGTTCGGGTAACAATGGAAGTGGTGATCCCGATTTTGGGATCTTTTGTTATTACAGAGAACCAACACCATTGAGGAAATCTGGAACACAAAAGAACCCAGGTTGAAGGTTCTTCGGATGTGGAAATTATAAGGTGAGTTGCATGCATTGCCCCAAGTTAATCTATTGTTGTTCGTTGGAGCTGAAACCCTAAGTTGTTATTGTGTTCAAAAAACCCCAAGTCGAAGGTTATTCGGATTGTGGTTTTTTTTGCTAGTAGGAGCCTTGTATTTTGCAAGGAATGGCTGATTTGGGGCCAATGATGGTTCAGACAAAAAAGAAGGCTGTGAGGACTGTTGAACGATGTGAGAGTTCAACATCCATGAGTGTTAATGAAGAAATGTAGAGGACAACAATCACAATGCAGATGAAGATTGAAGCCATGCAGAAGGAGATTGATGCAATGCAATTGAGAATGAGACATAGGGGGAAAATGAACTGGAATTACCTTTGGATTATTGTTTTTTGTATTGTGTCGTACATGTGTGGCAAAAGCAGCCAGTGATCTCAAGTGGTCGTAGTAGTAGTAGTAGTAGTAGTAGTAGTTGTTGTTGTATGTTTGGGACTATGAAATTGGTTACTGTTGGGATTTGGTTTGGTGTATGTAGCTTGGCCTTGGATGTATGGCTAATTTATTTTGAGATCGTTTTATCTTCTTACCTATGACTAATTTGTATGGAAATTTAGTTGGACCGTATCGTTTTGTGTCCTAATGAGTTTGGCCTTGGATGTGGCTACTTTTTTTTTTTTTTGTGAACATCAACTATTTTAGACAACTTTGAGTTCTTTTAGACAACTATTTTAGACACTAATAACGATTGTAGACAACTTTGAGTTCTTTTAGCCATGCAGTGCGTTGCGGACATGGATCCGGTTTCCCTTCGGCAATTGCCTGATCGGACAACGAATAGATTCAACCATTTCTCCACTTGAACTGCAGGTATTTAACACAGTGCTTAGTAAAAATAATAATACAACGATTAGCACTCGGCAAAGAAAAATTATTTTGAAGAGTCATTTTGGTTAGTTAGGAAAATACTTGGAGTATTAAATACTTCCAAGCAAAGAATTTCCTATTCAATTGGCTCTGATGCAAACAACATACGTGGATTATTAAATACTTCCAATTTTTCCAAAAAAAAAAGGGATACAATAAACTTCCTTCTTTATTGGATAAGGCAAGAAATTAACTAATGATAGCGATATCTTTTCCTTTTTTCAACAACTCAAGGGTGTTCAGCTATTTTACGTGCAATTTGACTAATTCTTGAGGGACCAATTCTTTCGATTACTAGCAAAAAACCGGGAGTGAACCCAAAGATTAAGGCTAGACGTTTGACCACAAATGAACTCCCTTGGAGTTGATAATAACTACAATTTAGAGGAGATAAATATATAGTAAAACACAATTGTTGACATCAATGGTGAGATCAAAATAACCATTTCTACTCTGATGTAAAAAAATAAGAACACACCAATGCCAAAGCAGGCTAAAGATCTTTTCAACAAAATGTTACACAAAAATCTGTCCTAACATCCAGAACCACTTCAATAACAGCATGAGAACCAACAGCAGCAGTAGCAGCAACCGCAACAAGAAAACAGATTCAATAGCAGACAACAGCCTCAAAAATACCTTTACATAGTAAAGTCACATGCTAATGTCCTCCTTCACAGCATTCCCAGAGATGAGACCTATTAATTGGAATCATCATACAAAAAAAGAAGTAATGATTTCATTATAGTTCATGCATCATACAAAAAAAATTAGCATTCAAAAAAGAAGTAACATGCATCACCTATCATGCATCAGGTATCTTGCCAATGTCATCTCCATATCCGCAAACCCATATAGCTCTTAAAACAGAAATAAAATTAGCATTCACGTCCGTATTTCACTACCTATTTGAAGTCCGTATTGCACTTAAAAAAACACTAACATTAATTGGCAAAGTCGTCGTCGTCGTTGTCGTCGTCGTCGTCGTCGTCGTCATACAACCTAGTATCTTGTGAAGACCTAAAAAAATAAGATAACAATTAAAATATATTATGCGTGTAAACAATTAAGTTCAAATTACAAATAGACAAGTACACTTACATGTTTATAAGTTTCGGACAATTTCTTTTGTCATGCGACTGCCCCAATAACCCACACCCATGACATTTCCTACTTTTCTTCACGGCCTTCTCTTTTCCTCCTTTCAAACGCTTACCACAACCCTTTACCCTAACTTTCAATGGTTCTTTCAAACCATGTTCACTTCCGAGAGAAATAGGCAATTGGATAGAACTCATTAAGCCATCTTGGCGAGAACCCCTCATGAATGCAATCTTCTTTTGACTAGATAGCAATGCTTCTCGGACAATTTCAGTTCCTTCTTCATCTAATACAGCATAATCAAGAACTGTAGAAACAAGTTGAAAGATACTCTATCGCCTTGTCAAAAGTAAACTGCCACATATTTCTTTTTGATGACTGCCCAAGTCATCAAAAACTCTGCTTGCCTTTGCAGTTTTAGTCCACCTTTGCAAAATGTATGTGCTAGGGAGTTTCCTAATCTGCATTAAAGACAAGCACGCCAACAAGTGCCGACATGGAATTCCGTCGAATTCAAACATTTGACAACTACAACTTACACAGTTCGATGACTTGTCCACCAACACCTCACGACCTCTCGAACCTTCCATTTCTTCCCTATGAACCTTCCACACAGAGCGACATTCATCCTCATTTAGTATCGTAAGCATATATGCACCAACATGAAATATTTCCTCCTGAAATTTTTTAAATGAATGGAGTGTGTATAATTCAATCATTTTCTTTTTCATCAACCATGAGGTTTTCAGGACTGGCTTCTCATTCATATCTTTGTGTCCAAATCTAATTCATTATGTCGTAGACGTGCAAGTGCCCTTTCGAACCGTGTTACAAATTCATACATTGAATTATTGTCAGACAAATACCTCTTGAAAAATGCATGAGAAATTTCAGCCCTTCGACTACTTGTCATGTGGGTATAGAAAATGTGTCGCGTATATGCAGGAATCCATCTGCCATGAATTTTCGTACATGGACTGCAACCATTGATGGGTGGACAAGTTCGCTTTTCCTACAATATATGCCCATGTTGCGTCAAACTCTTCAGGGCTCTCGGAATTCCAAATACATTTCTTGAACTTTTCATAATATTCTTTGTATGCCAATGCACCTATTTTCTCAGAAAATTTACTTACAATGTGCCAAATGCAATATCTATGAAACGTATTGGGAAGAGCATAAACAATTGCTCTTGTCATTGCCGTATCTTGATCAGTTGTGATCATTTTGGGCGGTGGTCTAGGCATGGCTTTCAAAAATTCCTTGAAAAGTCACTCAAAAGATTCACTTTTTTCGTCACTTAAGAAGGCACACCCAAAAAGTGTTGTCTGCCCGTGGTGGTTAACCCCTAGTAAAGGTGCAAACATCAAGCAATATTTATTTGTGTTGTATGTAGTATTGAATACCACCACGTCCCCAAAATACTGGTATGACTTCCTAGAGAGGTCGCATTGGTCAAAAAACAATGGGTTAGTCTGTGCTCATCATCTTCCTCGATTGTATACGTAAAACCTGAATTCTTTTTTTTTTCAATCTCAAAAAGCTCTTTCAACATGTTAGCGTCATGTCCATCAACATATTTCCTCATATCCCTTTTAGAATTATAAATATCTCGTCGTAAACATCCAATATTTTTGAGACCTCCAGTTTGCAATTCTAAAACACTCATTTGTTGGCTGGATGACACATTTGCAGCTGCTAGTTGTTGCGTTAACGCTTTTTGTGCAACTGACACTCGACGATAAGATTTCAAGAAATGTTTCTTTCTTGGTGTCGTAAGAGGGTGGCTATGCCCCTCCACAAATTGGGTCACAACAAATCCTTCACCTGACCGATTTTTTACAACTGTTAGTTTTGCATCACATTTCTCCCTAGTTAAACCCCGCTGTCGTTGACTGGCCTCAGAACATTTACTCTCCCCTTCTTTCCAACAAACATACTCTTTCCTAATGGTTTCATGATTCTTATCCGTCTTGCTAGAATGGATTCGCACACTAAAACCAGCTTCAAATGCGTAATTGTTGTAAGCTTTGTAAACATCCTCTAAGCTTTTATATTGTTGTGTAATTTTCGGTATCACCTCATTTTTAACTTCAGGAGTGTAAAGTACTTCAGAAGAATTAGCAAACTCCTCAAAAGGTTGAGAAGGTGACGGTGAGAGTAGTTGTATATCATCTACAGACTGCATTCTAACCACCAAAAGACAAAACAATAAATAAACCATAGTGATCGTAACTACCCTATTTTTCTACATGAGAGAGAAAGGGAGAAATATACCTTTGCAGTGGTGATGGTGGAAACAAGGGGGTTGGATTGACATTGGAAATTTGTTCTTCTTCCATTTCTTCTTATTCATTCCTTCTGAAGAGAAATCTCAACCCCTACATTCAGAAAATGGATAACCAATAGTCCAAATTGGAACTTAGCCCAAAAATTCACATTAACAAATCGACAAAAATTCTAATTTTTTTTTCCTAATATTGATAACAAATGACTAAACAAGAGATGTCCTTCTATTTTGTTTTGAGTTATTATAGGCAATTCCAAGTTGAATCATGTCAGGTGCAAAAAGAACAGGAATCGAAATTTCAGAGTAGAAAAAAGCAGAAGGAAAATGAACAAAAAAAACTAGCAGTGACATTCCAATATTCACGAAGTCATTCTCTAACTGTGATCTAATGTCACAAGAAAACTGGCTACTGCAATATTTATCAAAAGAAAAGAATTGAACATGTTAGTTGAAAGCTTGAAATGAGACTAAGTTTTGAGTCTGACGCCATATGGCAACTGAATCATTAGGAAAACAGAATATGAAACAACAAATCAACAGTTTTATATTTTTCTCAATGGAATTCTGTCTCCTTCACACCGAAACTCACAAAGTGAAACTATGACTAAGATTTTCTTTTACTTTAGTTGACCAGAACTTCTTTCTCTTCTTTTCCTTTTGGACGGGATGGGGGTTGTGGGGCTTTAAAGTTCAACTAGTAACCTAAATCAAATAAGAGCAAATAATTTGTTTGTAGAATTTGTACACTGGCTATATAGAGCAACTGCATGTAGCAATGGCAGTAAATGAGGTTAGCAGACTCTTTCTTTTACACTAATTTCTCATAACAGAACAAAAGTGCTATAAGAAACTTGAAACATCATACAGCCCCAATTCAATCCTAAGCCAAGTGCCTACATTTATCTAAGCCAAAGGCTAAAATGAAAATACTACATGAAAAGGGAATCCAGCAGCAGAACATAGAATACAGCAACAAAACAGAACGTAGAATACAGCAGCAGAACAACTGCTATATTGCACACAAAAACGTCTAGTTCGAGCTCTTCTTGTTCGATTTCTTCTTCTTCATTCCTTCTTTGCACACAACAATGGTGGCAAAGGCTGTGGTGGATATTACAGCCCCATTTTTTCTTCGCTATTTCAAAAAAAAAAAAAAGAGAGAGAGATTTTTTTTCTTCCGATCCATATTTTTTTCCCCTTTCAACCAAAATCGGCCAAATTTTTTCCCCCGTTCAACCCACCTGAAACTCCCACCCACTACAAATTACCCAACCCAGTTGAAGCCCCAACCTAGCTGAACCTCCAGACCATTCAAAAAAAAGCCCTCATTTTTTTCCCCTTTGAACCAGAATTGGCCAAAGTTTCTTCCGATGCAGATTTTTTTTTTCTCGAGAAAGAGAGACAAAGATACTTCGGTCTCGGTGGATGTTGGCCGTGTCTTCGTTCGTCTTCGATCTTCTTCTCCTCTTCGTTTTTCGTCGTCCTAAAAAAATATATATATATCTGAGAAATTTCTTCCGATTCCAGAATTTTTGTTTTTTTTTCCGAAAGAGAGACAGAGATACCTCGGTCTCGGTCGATCTTCCTCCATCTTCTTCTCCTCTTCGTTCGTCGGGCTTCATTCGTCGATCGCTGCTTCGTTCTTCATCTTGCGTCGCCTCTCTCTCTCTCTCTCTCTCTCTCTCTCTCTCTCTCTCTCAGCGTGAAATGAACGAAGAAGGGGGGAAGTATGAGGCTTTAGGGGAGAAAGTGCAATTACTTGGGGGTTTTTTCCCATCTCTTATCCTAGCCGTTGGATTAAATCCAACGGCTCACATTAGACTCCCGCACCACAGATTTTTCCGGGATCCCTGAGGGGAATCGGATTGTGTGTGTGTGTGTGTGTGTGTATATATATATACAGTCCTTATCCAGTCAGGGATCCCGCACGGTTTTACCGTGCGGATCTCGCTTTTCCGATCAAATTTCAATGATCTGAGCCGCTCAAAGTGATCAAAACGTGATTTTAAAGGTACTTGTGACGAATCAACAAAAAAATGACCGAAAATGGCTTGATCAGAATAGTTTTCATTGAACGGTTCAGTAAAAAACTGCTAAAATCAAGCCCTTTCTGGTCATTTATTTTGCCGATTTCTCGCGGATACCCTTAAAATCACATTCTACACACTTTGAGCGGCTCGGATCATTTAAATTTGCTCAAAAAATAGGAGGTCTGCACGGTAGACTGGTAAGGGATCCCTCATTGGATCCGTGGTGTGTGTATGTGTCTATATATATATACACCAGTGAGGGATCCCGCACAATTTTACTGTGCAAACCTCGCTTTTTCGATCAAACTTCGATAATCCGAGCCACTCAAAGTGATCAGAACGTGATTTTAAGGATATAAGTGAGAAATCGACAAAAAAAAATGACTGGAAAGGGCTTGATCGGAACAGTTTTCATTGAACGGTCTAATAAAAAATTGCTCAAATCAAGCCCTTTCTGGTCTTTTTTTTTTGCTGATTTCTAGAGAATACTCTTAAAGTCACGTTCTATACACTTTGAACGGCTCGGATCATCAAAATTTGCTTGAAAAATAGGAGGTCTGCATGGTAAAACCGTAAGGGATCCCTCACTGGATAATTTTTATATATATATATAAAAATATCTCATAGTTTCCGATCAAATTTTGATGATCCGAGCCGCTCAATGTGATTAGAACGTGATTTTAAGGGTACCTGCTAGAAATCAGCAAAAAAAATGACCGAGAATGGCTTGATCCGAACAGTTTCAAACAGTTTTTTATTGAACAGTTCAAATCAATCATTTTTCGGGTATTTTTTTGTTAATTTCTCGCAGGCACCCTTAAAATCACATTTTGCACACACTGAACAATTCGGATCATAAAAATTTGATCGGAAACTATGAGATTGAGACTTTGGATATTTTTTAAAGTATTTTTTTGGGTGTCTCTTTAACCGTCCCCATATATATATATATATCGGGGCGGTTCCGGGGACATCCAAAAAAACACCTAAAAAAATACCTCATAGCTCCCAATCAAATTTTGATGATCCAAGCCGCTCAATGTGATCAGAATGTGATTTTAAGGGTACTTGGGAGAAATCAGCAAAAAAAATGACCGGAAATGGCTTAATCCGAACAGTTTCGAACAGTTTTTTATTGAACGGTTTAAATAAAAAATGCTCAAATAAAGCCTTTTCCGGCCATTTTTTTTGCTAATTTCTCCCGGGCACCCTCAAAATCACATTCTGTACATATTGAACGGTTCGGATCATAAAAAATTTGATCGGAAACTATGAGATTTAGATTTGGGGTGTTTTTTTAGGTGTTTTTTTGGGTGTCTCTTGAACCGTCCCGTATATATATATATATATATATATATATATATATATATATATATATATATATATATATATATATATATATACACACACACACACACACATAATTTGGATCAAGTCCACACCTCTTTCGGTCCACACCTCCTCTTTTCCGATCCATTTTCGATGATCCAAGCCGTTTAATGTGATCAGAACGTGATTTTAAGGGTATCCGCGAGAAATCAACAAAAAAAATGATCAAAAAATGCTTCATCTGAATAATTTTTTTATTGAACGGTTCAATAAAAAACTACTCAAATCAAGTCATTCTTGATGTTTATATATATAGGGTTTAGAGAGAAAGTAAGGTTTAGTGTTCACTTTTCACTTCACAGCTCACTCTTTGAGAAACTTCGTTCACCTTTTTCGCCGTCACTATACCAACTACACCTTCATACTTTCTCCCTGACCATTGGTGGCATCATCTCCATTGCCGATCGAGATGCTGCCGTCGCCCTGCTCCAATTAAACCCTTCGGGACCACATCGTCTTTGAAAACTCCAAGTTCGACGCAATTGCTTCTTCTCTCTTTTGAACCGTAGCTCCGCCAAGTGCAGCGATGATCTCGACATGTATCTCCTTTCTTCTCCCTTTTTAACAGAGTCATCGTTGCTGGATCTGCTGCCGTAGTGTTTGTTGCAGTGACTTTTTTGTTACGGTGTTGCTATTGTCAGCTGGGCTGACAATAAACACATTAAAAGATAAGGAAAAGACGTATTTCTGTGTACTTTATACACCCTTTAATACACATTCACACATTCATTATTGTCAGCCCATTGGACTGATTTTAAAATTTTCCTTTTTATTATAGATCTAATTTCTGATTTTCCTCGTTTTGCCGGATTTCACAATTTATGGTCTATTCATTAGTTATAAAATACTACTCCTTCCATCCTTTAAAAAATGTCCATGTTACTATTTTGGATATTTTAAAAAATTATTTATATCTTGTAAAATATATTATTTTTTATTTGCAATATATATCTTATTTAATAGATGTTAATTGGTTCTATTAGAGAAAGTTTTGAAAATTATAAAAAAAATGGTGTAAATTACTCCCTCCGTCCCATAAAGTTTGGCATTTTCAGGAATGCGTGTCATTTTTAAATTGAATATATCTTTCAATCTGTAATATTTTAGGCGGTTTTTTAAACTTTATTTAATAAACAAATTAAAATCTATATTACTTATAAAAAATATTACAGATTAAAAGATATAGTTAATTTTTTAGCTGGAATAGTGAAAATGCCAAATTTTAGAGGACGGAGGGAGTAATTAATTTAAAAATAATATGAAAAAGTGCAACTAGACACTTATTTAGGAACGGAGGAAGTATATATTTTTTTTATGTTGCGGTGACTGTTGGTGATGATATATATATAGAGGAATTTTCAAGTGAGGGATCCCTCATTTTGTTAAAATGAGGGACTTTTATTTTCCAATTAAATTTTGAAAATCCGAACTGTTCAATGTGTGCATAACGTAATTTTAAGGGTTCCCGCGAGAAATCAGCAAAAAAAATGACCGGGAAGGGCGTCATCCGAGCAGTTTTTTTAACCTTTCAATGAAAACTGCTCGGATGAAGCCCTTCCCGGCCATTTTTTTTGCTGATTTCTCGCGTGGACCCTTAAAATCACGTTCTGATCACTTTGAGCAGCTTGGATCATCGAAATTCAATCGGAAAAGAGAGTCCCGCATTTTAATAAAATGAGGGATCCCTCACCGGAACCTAACTCATATATATATATATATGATTCATTTTGACAATGTAAAACCAGATTCCAGTGTAGATTCCCAATTCAAACATACTACTACTCATAATAATACACACACAAATGCACGCACAAGTAGGGACGGAGGGAAAGGGTGGCACGTGCCCCCACTCGAAATTAAAATAATTTTGTTATATTTTTGTATATTTTGTATAATTATGAAATTAAGTGTGCTACTACACATAAACAAATGCATATATCTTGAAAATAGACATATAAAATTAGTTTTTATGTTTCAATTTTATCATATATATGGTGCATTTATACTTGTTGATTTTTGAACTATTTGTCTACTTGGATCGATTATTTCTTAATTATACTTATTTTTAACCGTCTAAGAGCAATATTTTAAAATAATATCATTAATAAAACTACATTGATCATTTTAAAACTTGTCGATGTTTATGTAACATATACTCTCAAATTTTATCTGAGATTTTGTGCTTATTTTTACATAATTTAAGTGAAAGTGTGTTATATATTTTTGTAGTTTGTATTACATGTAGTAATTATGTAACGATCTTATTGTGGTTAATTAGAAAAATAGATTTTCGCCCCTATGATTAATAAAGTGCCCCCACTAAATGATATTTCTGAATCCGTCCCTGCGCACAAGTGAATCAGTTTGTACGGAATAAGTGGTAGCGAAGCGGAAGGGAGTTCAGGGCACTCGGCCGGGGCGGATTCCTAGCCGGCGGCAGGGATGGAGAAGAAGGATGAGAAGGCGAGGGTGAGCAAGACGTCGCTGACACTCTGGCACCCACCAGAACGACGTGGTGGCGGTGCGGAAGCTGCTGGAGGTGGATCCATCGACAGTCCACGCCAGGGACGATGACAACCGGACCCTGCTCAACGTGGCCTCGCTCCACGGCTAGACCGATGTTTCCCAGACTGATCAAATGGAGTAGTTGAGATTTGTTTTGAGTTTGAGAAAGAAGAAGGTTGAGTTTGGTAGACTGATGCTTTGTTTGGATTGTTTTTTAAAAAACAAATTTCAACTAAAAAACACTCATTACTCATCTCTATCTTCAATCATTATCTTTACTTTCAATCATTACTCTCATTTCTTTCTCTAATAATTATCTTTACTTCCAATTATTACTCTCATTTCTCTGTCCACTCATAACCCTACAAAATTTCTTAAAAATTCATCCAAACAAAATATAAGAGAAAGAAACGGCCTAATGCTCCTGTTTGGAGGAAACACCAAAGAACGATATTGTGTAACGTTTAAGAACTCAAATCTTGGGGTTACGAGTTAATATGGGCCGTCCATATGATTCATTAACGATGTGGAGCATGTTTTAGTGAAGAGGTGAGGTAGATATGGGGAGGGAGATATGGGGGGAGAATTCGAGTCCGACCCAGACGGGTATCGGGGAGGATTCAGGTCAAAAAAACTTTCAGAGATCGGGTACGATTATTTCAATATTCACACTGATCCGCTCCGCCGTCATTCTTACTTTTTGCCAGTTGGCCAGCCCATGTGGAAGAAATTTGTACAATTCTGTTATTATTTGATTATCGGAGGCTTTTGTGGAAGTCAAAAGTCAAAGAATCGAATAGGGAAGGCCAAAGAAACAAAAGAAAAATGTAAAATAAGATCTAGATGCCTTTTCTTTTTTTTTTTTCCTGTTGGTTAAAAGATGCCTATTTTTCCTTCTTTGGAATAGGAGATGCCCAATTGTCAGATTAGGCAATTTACAAAGCAATAAAGCTATTGGTACTAACGGGTAACATACCGACCAGTGACCGACGGCCGTATCGGGCCAATTCCAGTCATCGGACAATTGATTCGAGCCGTTCAAATTATAAAAAAAAAAAAAACAAGGGAGCCTGTGCGAGAATCAACGACATCATATATGGGGTGTTTGGATTGAATACTGACACACATCGGATGCTGTTGATTTTTGTCTCCTTGTTTTTTTTTTTTAGAATTTTTGGACGGCTCGAATCGGCAATCTGGTGCCTTCGATCCCCGGTCGGTATGGTACCCGTGGGTACCAATAACACTACTCTTTATAAAATCCATTACATTAAAAAATCACCTATCTATGTCGGCAAATAAATACTGCAACAAAAGAGACATGCATGCATGTACACTAATGGCCGGGTATATGTTGGGATATAGATATCGATCAGATGTGAACCAAATGAGTGATACTGTGGGACTGACCGGCCCGATTTGAGTGGATTGATGGGTTCCTATCTACTATTGTTGCTTCCAGCGGCGGATTCACAAATTTCATACAGATGGGTCACTTTTCAAGCATGTTCTGAGTAAAAATACTTAAACAAAGTAATGAATAACTTTAAGAAAAAATTAATGGATTATTTGTGTTTTTGTATTTATAGTTTATTATATCTTATATTTAGTTGTGTAATAGGTGTAAAGGTGTTTGTGGCTTTGTGGTACTATTACTATATAAGTCTATGTTGGGCAGAATTCAACTTTTATAATTGAAAGTTTCGAAGAATTTTTTGTGTTTAAAGTATTTAAGCACATTTAAAAAAAAAAAACACACACACACAAACAAATAAACCTTGGATGACACTAGATGGATTTGAACCTCCGCCACTTACCTCGATGCACAAGCACTTACCACTAATACATGAGTACCACATTTTGCTAAATTTCGAAAAATTTTACATATGTTACTTATATATATTTTTTAAAAATATTACTATATTACGACAACTTCAAGTG
The DNA here is from genome assembly GCA_019656835.1 of Rhododendron ovatum. Classification (NCBI taxonomy): domain Eukaryota; kingdom Viridiplantae; phylum Streptophyta; class Magnoliopsida; order Ericales; family Ericaceae; genus Rhododendron; species Rhododendron ovatum. The sequence continues at coordinate 21,108,309 of CM033790.1, read as the reverse complement.
GGTCACATGACCCACCTGCTTTTTTACTAGATCCGCCCCTGGTTGCTTCGGACATTTTAACGAGTCAAGTCGGTGAGGCGGCTGACCATGCAGGGTTGGAATAAGTTGAAAGTTAGTTGAATTCGGTGCAAGTTGGACGAATGCGATTTGCGAGCTGACCCTACCTAAGAGAAAATGGAGACCTCAAACCTTCATTTTATTGCATTAGAGTGCAGCACGACGACAAAATACACATTCAAGAGGCGCGGGATCTGATCCTCTCTCTCTCTCTCTTCGTTTTCTTTTCTCTCTCTATGAATGTCTTACATAGAGAAGATCTGACAAAATCAACCCTTCCAATCTCTTTTCTTTGACATTCATGAAAATTCCATGTGCCTCATCTAGATGGAAGGCCAAGAGAACCGTATCCTTTTCTTCCTTTTTCTGACAATTTAAGTGTCCGAATCAACTTATGTGCATCTCAATTAATTAATCATGGGGCTTAATTCTACCGCCCACTTGCAGGAGCCTAATTAAAGTCAAAGCAATTCTCTTTATGGCCTGACTCCAAAAAAATTGATAGCACCCGAAAAGTTCTAAATTCGAGACTTAGGATGAAGCAAATCCCTAACTCTTAGCTATTGACCACCAAATCACCCCTTGGCTTTAAAGAGTTTTTTTTGTTCGATTTCCCTTTTCTTCTCTCCGTTTTTTAATAAAATTTTGCTTATGAAAAGAGAGAGAGAGAGAGAGAGAGAGAGAGAGAACCATATCTACACAGATTATTTGCATGTTTGAACAGAATCGATTCCCTTGTGGGCGGGTGCATTGATTCAGTCTTGGGGTGGCAGAGAAAAAGAAATAAAATAAGAGAGAAAAAGGCTTCTTTCTTGGCCACATGCAAGCTAATTGGAAACCTAAATTGCAGCTATATATATATAGTTCTCAAGTATGCCACTCCATATAAATAGCTAGAGAGGCAAACAGGCCATAGCACTGGCACCTGGATTGGAGCATAAATGAATTGTTTAGAAGAGGAGAAGAGGGGTCTTACATGAAGGTAAGAGTCCTAGTTTGGTAGCCAAGAATGACTTGTCTGCTCCTTCCTATCCAAGGAGATGTACGTGGCAACATGTATTTAGGCCTTGTTTGGTTATCAGGCAGGTCATCTTGGCTAATCTAACCGACTCTTCTCTCTCATGTTAGGTCTTCTCTTCTCGATTAAAGATTACTTGATTTTATCTGGGTACGTAGCAAATAATATTTGCCTTGCTTGCATGAAATTGTTTGCATTTCCAACAGGAAAAATTTGTCATGAGCTAAAAATTCTAAGGATATGTATAGATACACCATTTATATAAACACACACACCAGAGTTAGCACACATATACTACACACGTGCTAACTAAATGTCAATCACAGTATGTTGGTTAAACATTCAAGTAGCAGCATATCATCGATTTTCTCCACCACCACCATTATTCCCCTCCATCGCGCGCAGGACTAACAGAGCGCTTCACTTGATCAGATTTACATTTTTTTGATACCTTTTAGCACACCACTGATCACCATTTATGTATTCTCTAACATCGCCGAATCACTATAAGCATCGTTTTTGTAATTACAGTATCTCTGTGAATTAACGAGAACCATATATACCTTATGTCATTTACTAGTAGTCTTTGACACAAAATATTCAACAAGTTTGCAACATTTTTTTTCACCTATTGTACAATACTTCTCAAAAGAAATGACTCTCAAAAGACTTTTTGCATCATCGATCTGTGCTGAGTGGCACTGTGAATTTGCTTCCCTCGTCAATTATTTTAAAATTTTCCTGGTTCGATGATGTGAAACAGTAAATGTGAGTGCACACACTAGCCAAGTTAATGTTCTGTACGGAAACGGTATATACAAGCTTAACTTATATGATGAAAAATGATGATCGTGTTGAAAATTCTTTGCCTTGATGAAGAGGATACATCTCGAGAACACGTACAGTGTTGAGTTTCAGAGGTTGACATGTGATAGGGATCCAGCTGGCCGAATAGGCCCAGAAGTTCAAGACCAAGTAAACCAATACCTAATGGATATTCTAGTGCGGCCCATTTTGCTAATTGGTGATTTCATAACTTAACTAGTATACTGTATATATTATGATGCGACTGGATGTATTTGGTACAACAAATCCCCAAAAACTTGGAGAGTGCGTCCATGAGCCCATACATTGGGAAAATTATTTAGTGGTATAAGAGCATCTACAATGATAAAATCAAAACCAATAATCAAAATGTGTCACGTCAGCATTTGATTATCCATTTAGATCCATACAATACACAATGCACATTTGTCCAATCGCAAACGAGTTCCATTTACGCACCCGACCACACTGAATTATTCGTTTCAATGAGACGATTTCAATGTGAGGTATTTTTGAGTTATTGAGTTTTGAGTTTGGTTATTGAGTTTTGGTTATTGAGAAAAGTTGTTAAGTTTGGATATGAAATGAGTGAAATTTGGTTATTTGCTAAAAAACTTATAATTTTGCTTATTACAATATGGGGTATTTTTTGAACATTGTTGTTAAATTTGCTTATTCATACATATTTATTTATTACAATAGAATGCTCTAAGGGCCCTGCCACGTAGTGTCCAAACATTTCCTCACGGCACATTTAGTGGTCTTGAGCTCAATTAGTCGGTTGTTGAGCTAGCTAGTCATGAGACAAGTGTCAGTCCAAGCATTTTGGATGCTGAACATGGGCTCGATCAACAGTCATATTTCAAGGAGGCATGCTGAAATGGTGCAAAAGGCCTAATGGTACAGAAGAACGGCAATACAATTACATTGGAGCTCTACAAATACCACAGTTTGCAAGGTCTAGACTATACATATGTGCCAATACCAAATGGTTGTATTATTAGGGGTGTTTCTGGTAATGAAAAATTTGTAGATTTTTATTTTTGGTTGAAAGTTGTTAGATGTTTCTGGTAGTGAATAAATTGAGAAATTTTTTATTTTTTTGGGTCAATCGGCAAATACTTTATTCATCACTGAATCTGAAAAAAGTCTAAAGCAGCTTCCCTACGAATCCAGTTCGGAAAATCTCCTTCCCAGATCTAAGGTAGCTCCATGGATAGAACATATATATTTGGCTATAACATAAGCCACCCTATTACAATCTCGACGAACAAACGAAAACGAAAAAGAACAAACAAAAGTTAAAGAACTAATAAAATTAAGCATATCTGTGATAATAACGGCTATTTGAGACTCGGCACATTGAACTCCCAGCAGCATCCGAATTATCCCTTGCGCATCTCCTTCCAAAATAAGATCATCTCCCCATCCATCCCTTGCATAGCTTGCTACCCCGCGAAAACCCAAAGCTTCTACTAATTCAGCTGATGTAGTATTGGTTATAGGAGGAATAGCAACAATTTTCTGAAGTTGACCCATTTCATCCTGCAACACTAACCCCACTCCACCTCTGCCTCTGCTAGCATCAAAAGCTCCATCCACATTGATTTTGAGTGAACCCGGAGCCGGAGGCTGCCATTTTGGAATTTCAGCCCTTTGTGATTCCTCTCTATTCCTTTCTCCCTTTTCTATTGCCAAATGCCAATCCATACTCCGTGAACTCGCTCATCGATCGCATTGGCAATAATCTGAGTTTCTCCCATCCAACCTTTATTGAAAACCCAATCATTCCGTGCTTTCCATATATGCCACCCAATGATGGCAAAAAGACCCTACGACTCTGGGCCATTTGCACGAGAACCAATCTCTACTAAATTCTTCCATACCTCCCCCAAGCTGCGCTGTACTCAACCTCTCTGGTCTGAACCGAAAAGGGGATAGCAGCCACACTCTGCATGCTCTGTCGCAACCAAACAACACATGAGAAATTGTTCCAATTTCCAAGCCACAAATTGGACATAACAGCTCCACTGGCACCTTCTTTTGTACCAAGGCTTCGTTAACTGGAAGTATAAATTGTTGTTAAGTTATTTCGGATAGTGAATAAATTGTTGATGGGTATGTGAGTGACAAAATTGTTGAGAAAAGGTTGCTGGTAAAACTTTTTTGTTTGTGAAAAGAGATGGTAAATTAATGCTGGAACTTTTTTTGTTAATGAAAATGAGATGGTAAAATGTATTAAGTTTTTAGTGTTTTTTTGTTAGTCAAAACGAGACGGTAAAATATATTAAGTTTTTAGTGTTTTTTGTTAGTGAAAAAGATATGGTAAAATACTAAAATTTTTTTTGTTAGTAAAAACGATATGATAAAATGTATTAAGTTTTTAGTTGTTTTTTTGTTTGTAAAAATGAGATGGTAAAATATATTAAGTTTTTAGTATTTTTTGTTTGTAAAAACGGGGCGGAAGTTAGTTTAAAAAGTTGTGCTGGGCGGCTGGGCCAATAAAGCCTATTGATTTGGTGAAAGATCCACTATAGAGATTTTATAAGCTCACACGTTCACCTATTAGTTTTGTAAGGTGTCAAGTCTACTCCCTAGGAAACTCTATAAAAGTGCCTAAACCACTAAAATCCTATAATAGGAAAGTGCACCATAAAACCCTATAAAAGTACCTAAACCCTAGGGTACCCTAAAATCCTATGAGACCCTAAGATTATAGGGTATTCTAGCCTATGAAAGTGCCTAAAACCCTAGGGTACCCTAAAATTGTAAAGCACTTTAAAATTTTAGGGTACCCTAAAACCCTACCCTACCCTAGAGCAATTTTGTCAATTCAAGAACCTTAGACTCTACAAATACTTAAGGTGGACTAAATGCCTTATTGGGCGCCTGTCATTTTGGACCTTAGGCCAATTTGCTGTGTAGTAGTAAGGACTTGTCAATTTTTAGGCAAGTATGTCAAAAAGAAACAAAACCTAGACTAATAGGCTGTACTGGCCTAGCTAGCTAGTTCAAATTTTTAGACTAATAACACAATTTCAAAAACATGAAGTCAACGTGTTAATCTTATTTCACTCTCAAACACTCGTCCAATTTCAAAGCTTGCAAACATTAATGTCTTTCGTTCCTTTGACAATTCAGTTGCTAACTGGAATATTATATTTTCCTTCTACAATTAATCAATAAAATTCCTAGTGGTTTTGATGCTTGCAATTTGTTTTCCCATTCGCAAACCCGATAAATTGTGAAGATCTTTAGTCCTTTGAGAAAAAGAAAGGATCAAGCAACTTCACCCTTTAGTTGCGTACCGTTCCCTATTTTGTTAGTTAGATTTACAAAGCTCACCACCTGATTCTCTCAAGTTTAGACTATTGATCGAAGTCCTAGCATGTCCGCACATTTTAACTTCGGCAGGAGTCGATGGTGAACACAGGATTCTTAATATGGAGGGATCAAATCACATGTATTCACAAATTAATACTCCCTCCGTTCCAAAATGATTGTCCGGTCCGCAAAACGAGAACTTAAAAATAATGCATTTCTTTCAAGAAAAAATCCAAACTTTTTTCATAAATTAAAAGAACTTATAGATATCTAATGAATTGTTAAAAAAAATTTAAATTTTTCTTGCAAAAAGTACATTATTTTTACGTTCTCGTTTTGCGGACCGGACAAATATTATGGGACGGAGGGAGTAACAAAATCTCATCACTAAATTAATAACGAATAACTGAAATTGAAATAGATATTACTCCATTGTTTAGCTCTCTTTACCTCTTTCTTTTTCAGCACTTCACTGGATACCTTCGTTCGGCCACCTACTTGGCTCGTCTCTTGGGTTCTGGATTTGGCTTCTTCTTGATGTACCATTTGTTGAGTTAAATAAAAATTTTGTTGCCGACAAAAAAAAAAGAATTAATTAAATATGCAATAAGTAACCAAAATTGAACATTGTGAAGTACATTTTCAGCTTGCATACAATAATTAATTAAAAAGACTAAGTGAATTATATCAGCATACATTTTAGACGAAAACACTACATGAATTGACTTAGGCTAGCTTGTGATGGAGGAGCCATCTTCATGACTTTTACAAACAAAACAAAAAGTACAGTAGAACTAATGGGATAATTGGGAGGTGTGTCCCCAAACCCCTGCTTGCACACCGTTAGCACCATCTTCAGCAGGACTGTAGACTCTTTCTTTGAAAAGCCCTGATCTTTGAAACATTAATCAAAGTTATATATATTGACCATAAATATGAAAAATATAACGAAGCCAAACCTCAAATTCTCACAATCATACATAGGCTCGAGCATTACATACCCAAAAGAACATTTACAACTATTTGGAAGAGTTTCACAGGGATTGTTTGATAACTCAAATTCAGCACTTAATACTTAATGAATTAAATAATAAGTGATTTAGTAGGTTTGATAATAACATTTTTTATTGCTAAAAAAATTAAGTGCCTTTTGAAATGTAATTCAAAGTCTAAGTATGGAGCCAGAGAGAGGCTAGTAGGGCCGGTCGCCCCTGTTTATGCTAAATTAGCTTAACCTTTGGCAAAATGATTGTATGTAGGCATGCCAGAAAAGAATAGAAATTATCCTTTTCAGATTAACTCAAAAATGACTAACTTAATCAAGCGATTGTGATCGATTATCCATTCGATTACCTCAATTAAGAGGATTTTTCTAAAGGGATCAATTAAATTGAATCGACACGATTCAAATAAGGAAATTAGAAACGATAATTGAATATACATAAACTTGAATTTAATCAAAAGCGAACTTATACATGATTACTTTTAAGACTTCGACAAGAACAAAACAAAAATATAGCACGCTTGAATCTAATCGAAAGCAGGCTTATATGCGATTATTCTTTTAGCAAGAACAAGACAGAATGATGTAAGATGATTTAAATTTAATCAAAAGTAAGCTTACATTCAAATTAAGTCTTCAAACGTTGCAAAATATTAGACTACAACTATATTAACTCCTAAGTCCTAAACTACTTTAGATCTCTAAACAAACATTTTTTGGTATGGGATGTCAGATGATTTTTGTCGGGAGCTTCTTCACTTTCTTCTTCAATTTATAGACAAAGGGTTTGTCTATGGCTCTTGCTCTTCACGTTCTCCTTGAATGTCTGAGTCTGCATTTGAATTTGATTTGAGACGCCATAATTCCCTCCAAGAACGGTTGTAACTGCATTCGAACTGCTGTTGACTTGGCCTCTCTAGAAACTCTTCTTCTTCCCATGTTTGATGTTGTAGATCATGGCTAAACACATGGATAATGGCTTCCTACTTTTGTGCAATCGTGGGTTAGGCTTCGAAATAGGTTACCCTGATGATTTATGAGTAAAACATAATTGATTCCCCATATAAAACGAGTCTCTAATGACACTGTTTGATGGTTTGGGTTAATCAATGGTTATGCTTAATTATCATCTCAATATTTGTCACTTTGTGGCCAAACGTGAACATTTTCAATCTAAATGATACCGTATAATACTAAAATAACATCTTAATTAAACCCTTCGATTCTCTATATCTCGGGCATAATTATAACGTGTTTTGATTGCTCCACACATTGTTTGGTGCCATGTGTAATTTTCTTATTGGGTGGTATATTTTTGGATGTAAATAGTCCCCCACGATTCTAAAAAATATTACGATTACATTGGGAAAAAAATTATTATTAAAATGTATAGTCTCGTCCCTCCCTCCAGAAATATAGCTCGTCCCCCCTACATTTTTTTTGTTGAAAAAAAAAAAGAGAGAGTAAGTGTTTAGTATTTTTTGACCTATAGCCATAATTCCTGAGATATGTAGTGTTCTTGCTCGTCATAACCTTAATGTTTAAAATATGTAGTGTTATTCCTCGTCATAACCTTAATGTTCAAAATATCCGTGGCCGCGCAAAGGATACGATGGTGCTAGTAACATGCGTGGAAGATAGAATGGTTAATTTGCAGGCTTCATTTTTTAATGAGTGTCCATTTGCATATTATATTCACGGCTTTGCTCATTGGCTCCAATTAGCATTGATAGCAGCATATATCTAAAGAGGTTATATCAGTGGGTCAATTCTTCTCTTATCTAACTTTTGCTATTAATATCATTGGCTCCTCCTAAAAAGCATGATCAATTTAGAGGTATTCAAGCTAAAAAATTTGCTGAAAAGCTAGTCATTCACAATGATGATATGAGGAGTTTGAGCACAGTTTAAGATGTCTGATTTTAGTAGATAGGATTAAGCAAACGTTAATACTTTTGCGATCTAAATTGATATGAGAAACATGTTTTTTTTTTCCTCTTTTTTTTGGCACTAGATATGAGAAACGTATTTAGTTTTATATGTATTGGTGTTATTTTGTATTTTTTTGAGTTAGTAAAAATCTGCATTATTGTGTCTCTTTTTTTTACAACTTTTGTGTAAATTCGGCCCTGCCACACAAAAATCCTGGCTCTTTCCGCAAGACATACGGTTTTGAGGCCAGGATGAAAACTTAATTGGGTTTCTTTTAAGGAAATTTAGCTGGGTTTCGGTCATTATCTGTAACAACCCGTATTTTCCTAAACGGTAATATTCTTGAATTGGGTATTTAGACAATATGGCAACTTAATTTGGTAATAAAACAAAAGAAAAGAAAGGCATTCGGTGGCTTGTAACTTGTAGTGCTTGTAGTTGTATGCATGTGTGCCTTGTAGAATTGGACGTGGAACCCATAGGGTGAGTTGGTGGATTTAAGACTTGATGACTAAGCATGTATTTGGTATATAGGTAAACTTTGAAGGAATATTTAAATATTCATCTTCTTTTTTTATGCTATGTAAGAATTTATCTTCCCCTTTTTTCATGCTTATGTTTTCATCCTTACAATATGTAAATTACCTTTATTATCCTATATTCTATTTTATATACATATATTAAATATACATACATTTACACATTTAGAGAGAGAGAGAGAGAGAGAGAGAGAGAGAGGAGGGGGGAATGAAAACTGTTTCCTAAATCTATGGGAAACAGATGGTTTGAATATGGAAGCACCTATGAAATTATGGGAGATATAACAGGGGAAGAGATGAGAATTTTCAAAATTTCAAATTTCCAACAAAGAAAATGGCACTAATTTCTCGTTCCATTTATATTCCACAAAGCAGATGGCCAAAGCCCTGTTAATCATGAATCGTTCCGGTAATTCCACCGTGCAACATGTATCGAATATGTACATGAACATTTCTGCATTATCAATCATTTCAGCATATTGTTAACCATGTTACTTACATGGTAAATTAACCATGTTACCTACAAGTTTTGGTGGTATATTAACCATAAAACGTTGGCCAATACATGGTTCTGAGCCAAGCATATTTCCTAATCAGATGTCCATATCTCAAATGCCCACAATCAAATTAATACATTCTGAATGTCAATCAAAATAGTAGTGAACCAACTACACAAAACCACTTGCACATATTATATCACACCAATTGAAAAGTATCCACCCAAAAGTTAATGGACACTCCAATTAGGTACATTCAAAATATGAAAATAACATCCAGACTTGCCCGATACACTGTCTCACGTATTTTTTTCTTATTTTCATCTCGAGGTTTCCTTGAACAAGGATCTTTGGCCTTAATTCCTCGCGCTACACTTCCAGATCTTGTGCGTTTCTGCACAGACTCTTCCACGCCAAGTCGAGGCTTTTTGGCTTTAATTTCTCGTGCTACACTCCGAAATCTTGTGTGAATCTTTGAGAACCCTTCCACATCATGATTTTCTTGTGGTCTCATACCTTTAATCTTCGAAGGTGGCGTATCTTCAACTATTCCATCATCTAGATCCACTTCTCTTTATTTCAACCTAGCTCTCCCTTCCACATTACTAGGTGTAACTCCTGAAATAATGTAGGACAATCCATTAGGTCAGAAAAAGCAAGGAAAAATTGGTGACTGTTCATGAAGGTTTCAAGACCACACAAGACTAGATAATGTATGAAACATGGATTGTTTACACTCAAAAATGGTATTGGCCAAACTTATGTCATGCAACATGGATTTTTTTGCACCAAAAAAGTTTTGACAATATTTTTCAATAATTGATTACGTTGGCCAACCGAAAATGATACAATTACCATCTTTATAGCCTGCATGATAAAGTTACCATGTTTTATGATACACTAACAAAAAATTATTGGCTACTTTTCCAGTAGACTAGTCTTGACCAATATAAAATGGCAAATTTACCACCTACTAGCATCACTTGACAATGAATTCAGGTTGTCAAATTTACTTCATGCAACACGGTTTATATAGCATCCAAAATGTCATTGGTGAATATAACTTGATACCGTGACCTCATATTTGCATTACTTCTTCATTTATCAAGTTGGCCAACCGGTACCATAAAACAAAAAATCATATTTCCCTCTAATCTTGTTTTAACAAAAATGGTTAAATTATCATTAAAACCAGAAATAACTTGACATAATCAAACATTTAAATGGTTAAATTACCATGGCGTTACATGGTTACATTACCATGACGATTACAACGCTACATTACCGTTCCAATCTAGATTCGAACCGAGTTAAAAAAAAAATGACATAAACCATATAGCATTCGGAATCGATATTTTTATGAATATCACATGATAAGATTACCACATGTTTGCATGTTTTCTTCATTGTTCAAGTTGGCCAACCAGGAAACAATAAGACATTTTTTTCATGTATCTTGTTTCACGTATCATGGCTAAATTACCATTAAAAAAAAAAAGTGACATACTACATGGTTAAATGGTTATGTTACCATGATGTTTACATGGTTACATTACCATGACGATTACAACGCTACATTACCGTTCCAAATGTAGATTCGAACCAAGTTTAAAAAGACATGATATAACATTGAAATCATGTAATGTAACAGCACAATAAAGGAATCAATATTTTTAGGAAAACATGACATATCTAATTCTTGATGAAATCATGAATTCATGAATATTGGCATCAATCTTAATTAGAACAAACAACAACAAACTAAAATATGGACACGAATTCATGAATTGATGAATATCGGTTCTCCAAACGGTAAATCCAATCAAAACAACCGAAGAACAAAATGGGGTTTAAGGGATAGACTTACGAAATCTGGCCATGTTGGTTTCATCACCATCTTCTCCGCCGGATTCTTCAACCACGTACGACTTGATTGATTTTTGGCGTTGCGAAGTTTTCCGGTAAAAACCCCATTCGGAAAGGACGGGGGAATGCATTCGCCGTTGGTCGGCGCTGGTATTCTAAAAATTGGATGACGTACGGGATTGGGTTCTTTGACTGGTTTGGGTTTATACCGAGTAGAGTTTTTCAAAAATTTTGAGCTCCAAAATCAAATGGATTGTATCCATTTATGATGGATATGGGCGATTGATATCAACAACGAGAATATCGGGATGAGGACGCTAGGATTTTGCAGAATTGCTTGCCGAAGGAATCGGGATTGTCGAGAGGACGAATGGGTTTATGATTTCGTCCCCAAATTCTCGTCTATATATATAATATATATAATAGAGAAAACAACAATAAAAGGGCAAAACGGTATCAAAATTAGTAGGAGGACGAAATCATAAATAGCTAAGAATGGGAGGACGGAATCATAAGTCTGTTAGGCTTGGAGGACGAATAATTTAGCCTCCCACTTTGAAACGTTATGGTGGAAAGAAAACTGAAAATAATAAGCATATTCCAGAGAAGACGTGCTATCAGTTTAATTTCGGTGGTGATGAAATTTTACTCTCTCACTCTTGGAGGTGTAGCCTGCATGTCGCTATGATCACTATTTGAGGTACCGAATAATATGCAATACATTCCTAACTAAATCTCTTTGCAAAGAGTGTTCTTTGATCCTTTCATATTTGTACTCATTTGATGTCTCAGTTTATTGATTCAATTATTGTCACTTCTTGTATCGTGACTTAAAAAGTATTTGACTGAAAACCATGTAACAGATTGGTACATGTTTAAGCCCGCCGGGTCACAGAGTTATGAAAGATGTACGATGGACTGTCCCACGGGGAGTCCAGAATGTTTATGAGGCCCATGTGCCCAATACAGAGTTTAGATCTGGTGGTGCTTGGCATGTTATCGAGATGAGCCGGGTATGAGGCTACAAATGAAAACGTTCAGAATGGTCTTACTTGATTTGTTATCCTCGGTTATTAAACATATTCATAATGATAGCCATGTTTATTGTCCTCGTATTGCATATATTACCCATGCGTTTTATATTTTCAGGTGCAGAACAAGTAAGTGGGGACCCGAGTTGGAGTATTTGAAAGATTGAGATTTACAAATTTGTATTATTTTGGAGGTTTTTAGGCCCACCATGTATATTTGTTCTTGAGGACTTGTAATTATTGGAGATGTATTAATTTTGAGACAACGTAAAAATTCGAGTCGTCACATTATCTTACCCTTTTTTTTTTTTTTTGGACGGCAAGGGTTTCGGTTGTTAATTGTTATCACAGGCTATGGAAGATATATATATACACACACGCAGAATATCAAATTGTGTAAATATCGCTACGAAGGTACGTTATACATGCGGAATATCAAGAAGGAAATCGCCGAGAAAAAAATATATATATATATATCAAGTAGGAAATCAGTTATAGTTTGGGCTCCTAGCCGGTGCATCTATATGTTATGAAGAGTACATTTTACCCACCAAATGAAAAGGTAAAATACCCCAAAAAGATCAAATGTAATACTATACAAAAGGGAAAATTACAACTTTTTTTTCTCAGCATCCGATCAAAAAGCAAGTGTATGTTAACAAATCATTTGTAGCTACTAGCTAGGACTTCAAGTAAAGCTAGCTAAATGATATACACTGTTTATTGAGCTTCTTTTTTTCGATTGCGTTCTTTGTCTAATAGAATACGATTATACCCACACAAAAAAACACTTTGAACGCACGATCACACAATTCATAGGGGTTTCTTACCAAATGATCACTGTCGTTGTGCTATTAGCCCATTTAATCTTTATTATCTTTTTCAAACATTAATAAATTCTTTTTGCCGTGAAAAAAAACGATTATTGTCTTTTTTCTATACAATATACAAGTAAGCAGGAACAGAAGAATTTATTTTTTCGGTGGCATCTTAATACTGCAATTTACATTGGAGTATCTCATGCTTAGACTTTCTTGATTGGCTCCTACAGCGAATTTCTAATTCCGTCCCATTTACCATGAGGCCACGACCCAATTGGGTTGAAAGTTGATTTGATCAAATAGACTTTGGTGCAAGTTGGGCCAATGCGGATGCGAGCGCAAGGTGGCCCGACCCATTTGGGTTGAAGGTTGATGTGATCAAATAGAATTTGGTGCAAGTTGGGCCAATGCGGATGCGCGCGCAAGGTGGCCCGACCAAAAGTAAGAAATGCGCGCAGGTCTCAATTCATACAGGGAAGGATTTGGGTACGATCAAAGGAGTCTTTCAAGCACTTTTCCTTAGGGTTGAAATTCTACGTCTCCAACTTGGCAACTAGCTTGCCGATAAGGTTAAGAAGAATATCTTTTACAGATTGGTTCCATACTGCATGTTGAACAGAATATGTTCCTTTTAGTATGGGCATTCATATGCATGCAGATAAGGGGTGGCAGAGAAAAAAGGGAAAAAAAAAAAAAAGAAAACAGAGAGGAGGGGGGAGTGTTTTTATCAGAGCCGGCCCTGACTTTTCGGAGGCTTAAAGCGAAAATTTAAAATAGGACATCTTTTGTTTGAATATAATAAGGGAAAAAAAGAGTAAGAAGGACCATTACAATGCAGAATTTTTTGGAGGCCTAAAGCGATTGGAACACTTGCTTTAACTCAGGGCCACTCTGATTTTTATTTTCTAACAGTATCAAATTGATTTAAAGAAAGCTCAACTTTATTTGTATGTACACTCCTGTGATGGGCTATAAACAGAGGCAAACAGGTCATAGCATCGGTATGTGTGATTGGAGCAAGAATGTTTAGAAGAGGAAGAGAGGTCTTACATGAAGGTAAGGGTCTTGATTTGGTAGCTAAGAATGACTTTCCTGCTCCCACCCAAGGGGATGGAATGGTGCGTAATATTTCAGGCCTTGTTTGGTTATCAGTCAGTCATATTGGCTAATATGACTGACTCTTCTCTCTCATGTCAGGCAGTCAAGACCACCTCGTTCTATACTATAGAATGAACTAGGTGGCATTGCATAGTCTACATCAAATCTGTTTACATTTTGAATAGAATAAGTTGTGATGACCTCTGGTTCACGTAAGCGGGCATTCCGGCCAAATCACGTAACATTAATAATTACCCGTATGCATTAGATTGTTCATCTAGCACGTGGCATGGTACAACTGATCAATTGCCGCGGTCAATGAAGTCATGGGCTGGCCGGGCACTCTACATTTAGCTATTGGGACTCTGCATTTTGTCTTTATCCTACGATATTATAGCATATCTCAATTTGGAGCATATTGTACGATTACATATTGAGAAAAAAGTCGTACCATATTTTAAAAATTGGAACACCAAACGCGTTCTGAATCGTTTCATCTAACTATGTCCGTATGCAGACCATTTAAATAAACCAAAACTCAAAACTCAAAAAATAGAAGAAAAAATATATCTCGATTATATTTTGCATGAATCAAATAAGGTCACTTTTTCTCTTCCCTTTACTCAAGCCCTAGAAAGTCTAAATGTGATAGACCATACTTAAAAGAACTGAAAATTTCATCTTAAAAAGCCTATTTTTAAAATGAAATAAACGATACGCAACACCTTGGGATCAGACGAAATAATTCCCAGCTACATCATTCTCCCTATCAATCAGCATTAGGATAGCATTATCCTATTCTGTTTATAAGAGTGCTGGACTTATTCTCTGTACGCGGTGAAGTGTCGCTTTGCATGCCTTCGGCTCTTGGAAACAGTGATATATTAATCCCTTGTCGCTCCCACCCACCCACCCCCATAGATTATCTTATCCACAACCGACACCAGATTACACTTGTCCACCTTTTGGCACAGCGCACCCTATCCTACAAACCAAACGTGGCACTTCCATTATTGGAAAGTGGGCACGTGTAAGCTTAACTCTTTTGCTATGCACGTAACTCTCAACTAGATCTCCACCTTAGTTTCCTTATATATACTCTACTCCTCAATGCAGATCATCGAAGCTGTATTACCCAAACATTTATAGTAACTCAATATATACCTTTGTTCGAATTTCGGTTGAAGTTTGTGGTCTTAGCTCCGGCCGATTAAACATGGCACAATATGGGAGTGGTGGATACCCAGGTCGCCAAACAGACGAGTATGGCAACCCGATTCGGCATACAGACGAGTACGGCAACCCGGTTCGCCAAACAGACGAGTATGGAAACCCGGTTCACCACACGGGTTCTATGGGAGATTATGGAACAACTGGCACCACGGGCGGCGCTTTCGGGCACGGGACAGGCACAGGCACTGGCATGGGGCATCAGCAGCAGCAGGAGCATCATGGTGTTGCTGGGATGCTTCACCGCTCCGGCTCCAGCAGCTCTAGCTCCGTATGTCCCCTCTAATTATATATGCACTTAATAAATTACTGTCTCTTTCCTTTTACCCAGAAAGAAAAACTCTCTTTATCTTCAAAAATGAAGACGACGCTTTTAAGTAATGTACTCCCTCTATCTGTCCCTAAATGTTACACTTTTGGAAGTTCTAACTCTTATGGAGGAAAGATTATTGTATTGTGCCCAAGATGAAAGGGTAAAATGAGCGTATTTTGCTTGTGGCTTTTCAAAATGGACAAATTATATGGGACAACAAAAAGCAAGAAATAAAATTAAGTGTAACATTTCGGGTCAGAGGTGAGTAGTTGATGATCATGTTAACAGTAACTACTACGTACATCATGATTGTCCACTTTCCAGGTATGTTAAGCTATCATTAATTTTGATGATGTACTATAATTATGCTTGTTAATTAATTATGGATAATGGGCCCCCCGGGTGGGTGTGTGCAGTCGGAGGACGATGGGCAAGGTGGGAGAAGGAAGAAGAAAGGGATAACGCAAAAGATTAAGGAGAAGTTACCAGGTGGGCACAAAGAGTCCCACGACACTACTGCAACCACCACTACTCCTGGAGCAGGTGGTGGGTACGGTGGCTACTCTGTAGGTGATCAGCAGCATCGCGAGAAGAAAGGGATGATGGAGAAGATCAAGGAGAAGCTGCCTGGCACTGGCCACCACTAAAATCACCTACTGCATGGACTAGTATTTCAGTGCATGTGTCAAATAAGCGAACACACATGTGTGGCGCCACCGCTTTTAAGTGGCTAAAAGCGGCAATGGGTTGGTCATAGGTCTGTCAATGGATTAGATTGCTTTTAGGAAAGAGCAAAACCTAAATAAGCGAACGTGTTTTGTCGTATTGTGCTTCCTAGGTCTAATTGTGGTTTTTTTTTTTTGTGTGTTACTTGCTAGTTCTCTCGTGTATACGTACGGCTCCTTCGTGTTTTTCAGTTTGTGTTAATTACTAGTAACTTCTGTTGCCGCCGCGTCTTGATGCTTTACCATGGGCTTACATGCCACTGTGGCTTTGAGTTTTATTCTATTGCCATCAATTTTTTCATTTGGACAACAAAAAAATTTCATTAATCTGGAAAATGATACAAGACTAATAGGAGTAAGAAAACGGTGTAAAGAACAATCAGTCCAATTCAAGATCTAAATCAACGATTTCGAAGAAACCAATTGATGACACCCCAATGGGAAAGTCCACCCCTAGGCCGAAGCCAATCACCTCTATCGGCATCAACTTTATAAAATTGTTTTCTTCCGTTTCAAAATAAACATACTTATTAATGACAATTAAAAATTCCAAGACTTTGTTCGTCAAGTTCGTAATTAGGAGGAAAAGTACCCACTACATCCTCCCAAGAAAAATGATGACATGTACTGTAATTCTCAAATTTAAAATGTCCCATAAATTAAATAACCTTTTAATATGTTCTTTATCTAGATCGAAATTACATATGACTTTTTAAAACTAAATTCAAACAAGAGAAGTAATAATGAAAATTAGTTTAAATCTAGTCACGGTGTTGTACATGAAATTTTTATACCATATTCGTTGATACCTCGTTAGATAAGATGGAGGAAATGAAATATTTACTTGCCATAAAGCAATGGATAAATTTGTCAGCATCCCTGTATCAGTAAATTATTTTACAATTGACAATCAAATTCATCAAAACAAGAGTAAGAATAATGACATCATGAAAATAAGTCGATGTCAAAAAATCTTCAAATTTAGTTTTTTTTTTTGGTCAAAAGTGAGAAGATTATATTGATAAACGTCCAGCAACACTTACAAAACAGAGATCATTATAAAAAATTGAACAAAGCCAAACTAATCGTCTAACAAATATAAAACAAGTAAATCACAAGGCAATCGATATCTTTCATTCTAACCCAGACATGGCCTGATGCAACAGCGACACTTTTAAATTGCCTAACATCTAATTAGGAGTTTCAAACGAGAAAAAGTGCAAAGTTAAAAACAAAAGACACCAAATACCCAGACGATCAGATGAACTCCACCAAAGTATGAACTCACTAATGAATTCTCAAGAACTACAGATCTGTCAAGCCGCCACAGGTTGCCTCGCCGAAGATATCGTATAGGGATAGAACGCTGAAGTACATATATCGTTGTAAAGTAACCTCGATTGAGAGAATCCGATCTGTTGACAAAATTTGTCCAAAGACGAAACTAATAACTCTCATTGAATGAGAGACAAAATTCTCACAGATCAGACGACAAGTCTTTGATCTAGAGAGACGGAAGGAAAGAGGAAAAAAACAAAGAAAGAGAGTCGGTAGTACCATGGCCTCCCTCTCCTGCCGCCGCACACGGGTATGGAGTCCGGGGGGAGGGGAAAGGAGAGGAGGAGTTGTAGTGGCTAGGGTTGAGAGAGAGGGAGAGAGAGATAGGGTTGAGAGAGAGGGAGAGAGAGATAGGATTGAGAGAGAGATCGCTTTTCAATCCGAATTTTCCTTCAAATTCAGTTCAAACTCCTATTAAATGTTTCATTTGATGGAACTTGTAAACTGTCTGACAGAATTAAATCGATCCAATGTTTGATCAATATTTCCTTCTAAAAAGGACAAATTCAAACAATGAATTAAAGTAAAATTTCACATCTTTTTCTTAGGTTTCGGTCAAACTATTTGAGATTCATCATTCTTCTCCATGAGATAATTAAAATTAATTAAGATGAAGCGAAAGTAAAAGAAAAGTTCAAGACAATAGCTCTGGGAAAAAGAAAAAAAAAAAACTTCAGCACTCCGTGATACGCAATGAGCTCAAAAAAATGGGGAGGACTTTGGGCTTGGAGGATAGGTAGCCCATAATGATCTGCATTATGGGCTGACAGTCGGTATGGATATGAAAGCTTGGAGTTCATGAGCCAAGCCCGTAAGAACGGCGTGTGTAAGGGTAAGGCTTTGTGGCCGGACCGAGCTGGTACCGGTTCACGTGGGTGCATTTGGCTTAGGTCGGTGACATGGAGTCCGTTAACGTGACAATCGATGCGTCATTCTTAAGATTCGCGATAATATTGGTGAAGTCATGAGACCTATGCGTCTAGCTAGTTATATTTGTTTTTTTTTTTACAAA
Organism: Rhododendron ovatum; assembly: GCA_019656835.1. Lineage (NCBI taxonomy): Eukaryota > Viridiplantae > Streptophyta > Magnoliopsida > Ericales > Ericaceae > Rhododendron > Rhododendron ovatum. The sequence goes on along the minus strand of CM033790.1, from coordinate 21,089,680 downwards.
ATAGAATCTGATAGATTACACTTTGTTTGTACAGAAGAAAGAGATAGAGTTTTGTTAAATATCACATCTTCAAACACCAAACTTAAAGTTAAACATCACATCTTCCAAGACGCTGACACATATATATACAGTAATAAAATCCTCTGTGGTCCATCGTGACCTGACATGCCAAACAATCTCCGCTAAAACTTTACCACACAGAGATGACAGATCAGCCTCCGCCTTTGCTTATCCATGCAAATAGCAAAACAAAAACTCTATGCATGCACACAACTCTAACACACATTTACGGATACAACTAACTATCCAAAGACAAAGTTGTATATGAAGCTGTATGCAAAGCATTACTAATAGCAAAATCCCTGACGTATAACTAGATCGAGAACGACACACTTAGTGTGGTTGAGAGGTCTTGAGTTCGAGTTTTCATGGAAGATATACTTGACTCATGTTGTAACGATTAACAACTTAACCACTAACTTCTTATTATCGTTTGAAATAAAATAAAATAGAGAAATAAAGGCAGCCAAGATTTACATCTTATTGTTACTTGTAGTCTTGTAGAGGCCACCGGCCCACCACTTGCATCTCTCTTTATACTGTACTTATTTGCCTTGGTAATACATATTGCTGGTTTAGACAGTACTGGGTAGGGTGTGGTTTGAGAAATTAAAGGATGGCAGACATTTATGGAGACATCCGACCTCGGCAAATAGACGAGTTTGGGAACCCAGTGATCCCCGCTGGTAGCTTGAGAGACTACGCTACCATTGGTCCACCAGTGGGAGCATATGGCACTCTCGGCACCGGACTCGTTGGTTCCTTATTAGCAGCAGCAACCGCAACCACGGTCGACAACATCCCCATCATCGCCTCAGACCCTCGCCCAGCTGTATGCCTCTGCCTCTACTCCCTAATTAAATTTACTCCTATAATTTTACGTACCAAATAATTGTCCTTTTATTCAAAAAAAAATTTGAAACTTTTTTGTAATGATTAAAAGTTATAGGACGGAATGGGTATCTCTTGCCTTACATACTAAAATTAATGGTGTGTTTGGACCATTTTTTTTTTGTCATTAAATTTTTTTTGGGGGTCAAATTTTAGATCAAATTATTATGAGGATGGAGCTAGAGGGTTTAGTAGGGCGGCCGCAATGACAAGAATTTTAGAAAATACAATTATTATATATAAAAAAAATTATTTCCATCTTATATAGACTCGCCACTGCTAGATTTTTTTTTCCTCTTAATTTTTGCTATATACTAGTCCTAAATCCTCTTCTTTTTTTTCTAAGAAAGATGACCCAGAATAGTATTCCAAAACTAAATTCAATGGGCCAAAGTAAAATAATACAATTTACAAACACAAAGTAGGTTAATATCAAAAAGAGAACACAAGACACGGGATATATTAGGTAAACACTGACTTTCATTAACTTTGCTTACTCGCTTGGTCATTACAGAAGTAGATCCCTCCTTTTATAGACGTAAGGAGGAAGGACCGACCTCATACAAACAGTATATACATATAATTTATATTCATTACAAACCTATACATAAATAAGTCCTGCCACCCTACTGTTGCTAGTCCATGCAAGCATTTATTACATCAGGACTTCACCTCATATTTACTACTAGGATGAGGTCTAATTAAAGGAAGAAAAAAAAAACTTCACACTTTAGCCTAAAATTACTTAACCTAAAAAATTAAACAAGTTAACCAAAACAGTCAGCACTGTGCAGGACTTGACAGTAGTGGATTTTTCATTTAATGGACTTCCAAATTTCCAAAGCTAGTACTGTGCAGTAGTGGACTTCCGAAAAATTAAAAAATCATTCATCATTTGGCATTTTGTGTGGATTTCTCAAACGCATAGTTAGCGACTGCAATATGCATAGTGAACTTCCAAATTTCTAATGCTGGCACTGCACTCTGCCTGACCATTCCTAGAGTCAATTACTCATCGTTTACCGATCCTGACCTAGACGAGTGACCGACCCGGGCCCTATTGATGGACAGATGGAAGTCGAAACTGTCACATTATGAGTCCAAAAACATGGTATAAATGACATTGCGGAAAAATCGGTTAAGAGTGGTTGTTGGATTCAATTTTATACCCTACTATGCAAAACAAATAGGCCCTTTGGTCTAATGCTATACAATCAAAATTAGTAAATAGAAATTTCTCATCCAGAACAATGTGATTTTTATGGCACTTGTATTTAACCGACGCATCTAGCAATGTGAGATATCATGCAAAGACACATAAGTTTATGAATGAAAATTACTGGACTATGGTTTGGATGAGAATTGTGTTTACTGGAGTATTCTTTTCCTACCTTAAAATATTAAACTTTTGCACGCTATTAATGCACTTTCAGGGTGAGGAGGAAGAGGGCGGTGGTAGGCGGAAGAAGAAAGAAAAGGAGGAAATAAATTTGAAGATGGCAGGTGGACAGAAAACCCAGCAGTCACAACCACATCTCCACAAGCAGGCGATTACGGAGAAGCAGCAATTGAAATCAAGAAAGGAATGAATGAATCAATGCTAATGAGAACTTTCCAGTGTCATGTAAATAATCCCATAATCACTTCTGTGTGAGGGTGTGTGCTGTTAAGTGATGTGTAGAACTGTGTTGTTCTTGGTTGCTGCCTAGTACCGGTGTGGGTTGCTCGTATGTGTGCTATATGTAGAGTTTCCTAATTTGCTCCAATACACCAGTATGTTTGGCACGTGTGGTTTGTGAAGTACTAGTTTTAGGCGGCGAAGCACGTAGCCGTATGCTCATTGGTGTTTGTGTTCTTGGTTTTGGGTCTGTAAGGAGGAGAGGCGTAATGGCCAGTTCGTAAATTGGTCTATCCATGGTGCTTGGCTTCAAAATGTTGAGGTGTTCTGTTGGATAATGTGATTATCCTTGTTTGCAATATAGTGAATGCAGGAGTGATGAGCACTACATGTGAGCAGGAAAGGTAGAGATAGATGAACACTACATCCAGAAGCTGATAACTGTTGTAATTTTCACCGGATGGGTGAATTATGGTACTACTTTGGTCATAGGAAGCAAGAAACTTTCTTAATACAATATACGTAACTATCAATGCAAGTCATAGACATTGCTTCGTTTCATTATAGTAAGAACCCAGAAAAATAAAATAAGCAAGCGACAAGTTGTCATGCTTTGAAGCACAACTGAAACCCCCGAACCCCTTTTGCTACAGCATCTTCTGAATTTGTCATGTCATTTTCGTCATCAGTCGTGAAGTGTTCTGCTTGTTTTGTTCACCCCATGTCTAGCACAACGTCAATCCTTGATAGCGGTCCAAAAGTTTGGACGTTTCTAGTGCCTTGGATATATTCTAAATCAGAGTTTGGACGTGTGAGACTAAAAAGAAGATAGCTGCTGCTGTGTAAAAGCTCATTCATCGTCATGATACTCCTATAAACAATGTCATGCGTGACATGGAACTAATCCAAATTTATTTCATGAGGATGAGACAAATGATTTTCTTTCTTAGCAATTCAATAGATAGCCAGCGATCAAGAAATAACAGAAGCGGCTCAAATCTATTGATTGAAATTTTTTGGGGTTGGTAGAGTAGTTTTAAAGAAAATTATGTTATTAAGACTATAAAATGGAGAACACCTTATACAATCAAGATCATCGAAACAGATTAGGGACACATAGATAGTACCATTCAGAAACTATACGAATAAATATGAAAAGCTAGCATGAATTTTGAAATTTGACGGATGACCACAGATAAAATCATGTGAATTCAATTTTGAACAGCCTACAACAGATATTCGTGAGTCCATTCCCAAGGATAACAAGAAAACACAAAATGGGGGAGCAGGTGAAATTTGTTCTTGGAGGATGAATTACTAGCCTTATGGAGAGAAGTGAAACCTAAAACCTAAACACAAAACACATGATCAAAACTTTTTCGTCCAACGAAGAAAAAGTGCACACACGCCATCAAAACACACAACTAAAAATAAAGCACGAAAAACAGAAACACATGGGTAACTTACATTTTGTAAAGGCCGTTCATCTGAAATGCATGGTTTTGAATTTTGGCGGCAATGTCGTTGCATTGGTAGGACATGTATCCCTCCTTAGCCCTTTTGACAAAAGTTCCTCACTATCTTATGCTTAAATATTTCTTTTTTGGGTTGAATTTTGTTTGTCAACTGAATAGTGGTGGCTCCACGATTTTATAGGTGTTCGGAAAATACTTATAGTTATATTAACTCTGTTAACCAACAATTGAGACACAAGAACTTATATAATAATATGTGTAGTGCGATTGAAAAACATAAGAATGCATACAATTGTCCTCGCGAGTTTTCAGTTTTGTAAGCCAAGCAACCGACGCATTAATCCACTAATATCCTAGGTTGGTATGGACCTTTTTTGAGATATATTCATTCTTATTTCTTCCCTATCATTAGAATTATAATAATATTTTTTTCGTAATCCTGGATATGAATGAAAATTGTTCAAGTCCACATGGATTCGCTTAGAAAAATCTTGAGTGGTACTATCAACAAAAAGTCATTATAGAAGACGAATCTAGCAACGTAGTTCAATCTTTTTAGTCGTCCATAATTTCATAAACTAAACAAATAAAAAGTTAATAGCAGTTAATGTTAATGTTATGATCCTTATGGATGCTAAATCAATACATTCAATACTAATATTAAAAGATTATTTCTTTTTTCTCTCTTTTTTGCTTTAATCTTTATCGGTATAAGTGTGGGCCTTGTTTAAGCTAATGTTTTAGGTGTTCAACTATGAGTTACGTGAGACGAAGGGTGTTCATAATATATTATGCACTGTGTTAAAAAAACCAAACATAAAATTACTAGAGGTAAATTTCCAAAATGAAAAAGTTTAGGGTGTTCAGCTGGACACCCATTCAGTGTGCAGCCGCCACAGCGACTGAATACCAAAAATTGACAAACTTTTCTTTTGAAAGCAAAACAAGCGCAGGGTTAGAAACTAGAGAGATCCATCTACTTAGAAGTTAGAAGCATGAAGGATTGGTAGACCAACCTGAGAGAGTGACCAAGTCCTCAAGTGATGGGCCCTTTCTGGCAATACTTTGTACAAGTGATTGGACATTGGCAGGAGGGGGAGGCAGATTCAGGAGAGCATCTGATTCTTGAGGAGTTCTTCCATCTTTCCTTCCTCCACGAACTTCGTAGCGTTCAAACAACTACTGAGAAAGAAAAAATCACAAAATCATTAGAACATGATAATTATATTAATGCTTTGCCAACGTGCTTCAAACACATTTGAATGGAGCTTACCAGAAGAACACTCTCTCTATCAGCAAAAGTGAGAACGTCAGCACAAGAAATAACACCAGGAAAATCATTTTCCAAACCTCCTTGATTTGATCAATTAGTTCAAAGTAGGATTGACCCGTCATATCCCTGGGTGTCACGATAGAATAAAAATTTAAGGTATAAGAACTCGTTAAAGACTTAAAGGTACTCCAGCGCACACAACTAATAAGTACAATCTGAAAGTGCTACTCACCCTTTCAAAGCAATCATGAAAATGCATTCTTATTATCCTAGCCAGAACTCTTTGATCTCCAATAGACAATTTTGTCAGAGATAAGAGAAAGTGTATAGGCCATAGGGTGTTAATTAACACACATCACTGTTATTTATATTATAGGATACCTCGTTACATGACTTAGTTAAGCAATGTGGGACTAATACATTCTAACAGACAAGTTTGCCATTGATAAGTGCCAAAATATACATATTTTGGCCCTCCAAACTACATTTATTAGTCATTTATTTTTGTTACTTTATAATTATTTTGTCCTTTTTGTGTTTATAGGTTGCTCGAGCCCGTTGTCCAAGAAATTTGGATAAAAATAAAAGTTAAAGGAAGTTTGGGGTTAAAAGTGCAAAGGGCTTTCAAAGTTGCATTGCTAATAACGTGAAGTCCAAGGGCAACTTGATGTAAAAATGCATTAAAAGCCCTACTGCTATATAAGTGACTGAAGGTGCTCGAAGTCAGCAGTAGCTCTGGCCGGGGAAAAGAAAAACGAAAAAGAAAGCAGCGGCTTTGGTCGACGAAACGAAAGATGCTGTTCTACCTAGAGATTAACCCAACGTCTTCTGATTCTCTCCGGTCCATGGGCAACTAATCATCTTTCTTAGGGTGTAGATGAAACCCTAACCAAGTAACTATGTTTTTATGTTGATTTTGGATTTCGATTGCCGAAACGATGGTTATATAACATTGAGACTTGTTTTTATGATTCACTGTTATTCTTCCAATCTAGTATTATGTATTTGTTTTCTGTGATTGCAAATACATAGTTATACAACAATATTCTTTGTGCATGAAATTGAGAATTAGAATAATCTATGACTAGGAAAGACGAATCATGCCTAGATTAATTAATTATAGAATCGAAGACGATTCGTGCAAACCGAAGATAGATTATGTCCGGTTTTCAATCACATGCAATTTTCTTGGCGGTATCACTAGGGCTTGTAGTTTTTAGTGAATCAATGTCGTTTTGGTAGTCGGTTTCTTAAATTAACATAATCGTATGGTTACGAAGTTAGGGTGGATTCGAAACCCTAAGACCTTTTCCGTATTTGAATTCAACATCTCTCTTGCTTTTAATTATTTAGATACTTTAAGTTAATCAAACTCCAATCACTCTTTCTTGAATTGAATTAATAATCGATTTTAGAAATAAATAACTTAGCCTCTTGATCCTCGTGGTACGATACTTGGACTTAAATCACTATTCTATTTGAATTGAGGTTTTCGCTCAGTTTTAATTATTTATTTTTGGTGTGAAAACGGCCTACCAGCCATCATATTGGCTATAATCCCCTCAGCATGAGGACATGATTCCCCGAAGTAACTCTGTTTTAAACCATTTTTGTCAGCATCAACGCAGAGGATGGAGAAGTTGAATCATAATGCAAGGAGCCAGGGCAGTCGAGATGCTTTTGATATCAACCCTGTAGAATTAACCCCAGTTCTGGACCCTTTGGAGGTATGGGAGGACTCCATCTACTTATAAGGAACATAGTGAACTACTCTACTTCTTTAATGATAGGGAAAGTTGAAATACTTCAACCATAAGCTTTCTAAGCAAGATGTAAATCATACCCTCAAGTTTCCCACACCCAAAGAACAGCCTTGTGAGTAGTATTTGTCCCAAGTTGCAATAACTTAAGTCACAAGTTTCCCACACCCCATACACCCAAAGAATAGCCTTGGGAGCTGAAACTACTCTTAGATAGAGTGGGCCTCCCTCTAATGCTGATTAGCTTCAGGCCTTGTACTAGTTCAACTAATTGCAGAGGGCCAAGTCAAAGAAGCCGTCACATAGTGTGATATCAGACACAGTTGTCACGTAATAATATGAGATGGCATTTGGTTGGATAGTCCAGTATATAAACTCACGTCTGTGTTGATACACTCGTAACTGAGCAAGTTTATCCAATTTCCTTCTTCAACACTTCATTTCTTCCAGGCAATTTTCCATTAAGAAATCCTAATGCAGATTTGTCATTTTCCAACTCCATAGTGCCAGGACAACCAAAAAAAAATAATGAACAAGAAAAGGTTAGGGCTGTAGTAGCTGGAACCCTCTAATATACTCAACCTAATAAAGGCTGTATTTGTTCCATGAATAAGAGGAACATAGCACTTGAATCGATCACTCAACTGTACAAGAACTTAAGGCCAAACAAGACAATAGAGCGACTAGTTTCCATCCAACAATAATTTTTTCGATGCATCATGCATCATCAAAAGAAAAGTAAAATCCACGAGATTCATTTCTCTAAGAACCACTCTAGATTCATGTCCTTTTCCTTAGACCTACTGATAAGTTACTCTGCGGCAGAAACAAAGGAATTGTGCTCCCCAAGTACCCACCCACAGCCATGCCTTTGACTGGCATCAACAAAGAGAAAAGTGTCAGAATAGTCACATCAGTGCACATATGGACTAGGCTGCAAGAAAAGAAATGTTAACCTATGAGGGCTACGTCTTGCAACAAATTTTCCTCGCGACAGGTGACAAGGAAAGAAAGATCAGTGAGCAACATTCAAAACACAAAAAGATTATCCCACTAATAGGCATTTTCAGTAAAGAAAATAGTAGTAAAATAAAAGAAGGGGTAAATCCCCAAAAGTTGGGAATACCGAAAACTAAGGCTACAACTTTGGGCATGTTAGAGAGCAATGCATCGGAGATTGGAATCCTAACTAAGTAATGTTGTTTTCCACAGAGTAAATGGAAGGCCGCCTGCATACACTTATTACTAATGTCCTCCTACCTGCATTCGAATATGGAAAGATCATTGGCTAAGAAGCTTGAAGATACTACACGGGCAATGCAAAAGAATATTCATGGGCACTCCTAAATGAAGAATAGCAGACATTGATCGCCTCTGAAGCGCAAACCAAATTGTTGCTTGGGGATTATGAGGAGAACAATCTGCCTAAGATGGCTTCTTCACTACAAGATGAGATAAGTGCTTTAGTTGCACTTTCCTACCGCGTCACTATTCAAAAGGTCAGATGAGGAAGAAATGGACAAATCTAATAAACTTATCACCAAGGAAAGGTGTAGGGTTAACAAAGAGAAGCATGATATGGCTAGGATTATGGAGGTCATTCGGGACATTGTGCCTCATGCTGTATGTGAGAATATGTGCACTCATTTAGAGTTTCATTCTTGTCATTCATCTCTAGCGAGGAAATCAGAAGAAACGGAGATTATTAGACTCGTCCATTTATTTGAGTGTCCAGAGACTAACGACAAGAATTTAGAAACTCTCAATGAGTGGCCAAATTCTTAGCCATAGCATGAGGCACAATGTCCCGAATGACCTCCATAATCCTAGCCACATCATGCTTCTCTTTGTTGACCCTACGCCTTTCATTGTTTATAAGTTTATTAGACTATCCTTTTCTTTCCGATATGATATTTTGAACAATGAACCACAGTAGAGAAGTGAAACTAAAGCACATAGGTCATCGTGCAATAAAGAAGCCATCTCAGGCGGATCGTTCTTTCTGACATGGTCTCCTCATAATCCCTGAGCAATAATTTGGTCTATGTTTTAGAGTCGATCAATGTCTGCTCTTCCTCGTTTAGGGACTGCCCGTGAATGTTCTTTGCATTGCCCATGTAGTATCTTCAAGCTTCTTAGCCAACTCTTGTTTTATATTGCGTGACTTTACCAATAGTCTTTCCATATTCAAATGCAAGTAGGTGCACAATATTAATGAGTGTATACAGGTGACCTTCCGATTACTCTGTGGAAAACAGTATTAATGAATTTTTTTAGGATTCCAATCTCCAACACATTGCTCTCTAACATTTCCGAAGGTGTAGCCCTGTGTTTTTGTATTCCCAACTTTGGAGGATTTACCCCTTCTTTTATGTTACTACTATTTTCCCATCAATTTAGAATAGTCAAATGGTAAACTATATCTAGTCAGAGTTATGGACAAGCAGATGGAGGTAAAAAGCTTCATTAAAGTGGCTTGTGAATGTAAAGGATGTGATCTGGCATGAGTGGATTTTCTTCGAGCTCAAGAGAGTATTCCGGCAATGGAGAAGAGGAGGTCAATGATGAGCATGACCTGGCCACTGACGAGGATCCACCTGATGAAGATGCCAATCTGGCTGTTTAATTTTACTATTCTATTTTTGTAGATGTAGAATCAAGAGACCCTTCAAAAAATAAGGAGAGGGATTTTGTAGATAGATTGGCCCATAAGGAAGCATAAGAGCACAATATTACCCTCCTATTTCAGGGTTATTATCGTTTGACTAGCTCTAATGACATCAGATTCAGTCTGGGGAAGGGAGTGGAACATAGGGTTGAAGATTGTTACCTGAAATGAGAGAAATTTGGAGGGGGATAGGGAACTATTTTTTTATAGCATTGTGGAGCTTGTGGTTCTCAGGAATCAAACTGGTTAAATCCTAATCAAGGTAGTTTAAAAACATGATGGCTGCAGAAAATAATTAGTTACTGCTGAAATTTGCCGTTGAATTTTTTGGGGTTTTTCAAAAGAATTCAAGTTGTGGCTTAATTGATTGTTGGGTTGAATAAAGTTGGTTCTTCAAGCAGTGGTGAAGTCCTCTAGTCTTGTTTTTTCTTTGATGTCATATTGTCGTGTTATTTTGGTGTTGTACCTCTCGTCCAAGTTTTCCAAGTAATGGATATTTGGTTGTTGGTTTCTTACCAACTCTGTTAGGGTTTAGAAAAGCATATGATTGGCCGGGTTTCTTGTGCCATATTTTTGGTATATTCATCCTCAACCATGATGTTCTCTTATCTAAATCCTTATAAGCTTCTTGTGATCTTACTCAAGTTAATAACGTCATTTTCCTTATCAAACACACGCATTGAAGCTTGCCTTGGCTGGTTTGAAGCCCTCTATGAGAAGCATGCGAACCGAGAGCGAGTAATAGTTATTACTTACCCTAATGACCTATGAAAAACTTCTTTTCACAAAAAACATCAACTATTCAGTTACAGAGGAGGCAGAAAGTAAAGGACAAATAGAATTGAATGGCACGATACCTGATTGATACTGCCATTGATGCATCAAAGTTGCATCCAAAAGAAAGTACCTTGGGGATGATATGGCAATGTGATTTGTCATTCCATATCTTCGCAGTAAGAACTTACACCAGCAATTGTACTGTGATCGGATGTTATAGCTTGTGTATTTGTAAGTTAGAAATAAACATTGACAACAATGAGATCCCAGCTTCAATCACCAAAAATTACCACAAGAGCACTTCCCATCGCTGAAATGGTGAAATCTCATGTTATCTCTAATTACAATCTCCCTGCCGGCAATCTGAGATGCACCACACATAACGAGTGGCAATCCTCGCAAATTCGGAGATTCTTCAATCCTAAGTGCAACGGCACTTGTGAGAGCAGCCCAAACGCCAAAGCTAGCTTCTCACTATGAGTCATTAGTATGCGCTTCTTGTCTTCATCGCTCACATCATAAGGAACGCAACTCAGGTTTGGCTTGTACCATGTAATTGTAATTTATTCACAAGATCCTCCAACGCTGCCTAATCTCTCTAGATTCACATGGGTCACATCACCTGCAAAGAACTCATGTATTTCTCCTTTCTCCCTTCAACCCAACTATTCCAGGATCTTTTCAAGCCCTTTTCTCTCATCAATTTCCTTACCCTTGCAACATCGTTCCACCTTCTTGCTGAAGCATATATGTTGGAAAGCAAGATGTAGTTTCCAATGCCATTAGGTTCAAGCTCAAATAGATGGGCAGCAGCAATCTCTGCAACGTCAGGATTTGCATGGATGCGACAAGCTCCAAGAAGTGCTCCCCACACACCCCCATGGGGATCCATTGGCATAGTTCTGACAAGCTCAAGGGCCTCTTCCAAGCACCCACCTCGCCCGAGGAGATCAACCATGCAAGCATAGTGATCTGCAGTTGGTGTTACACCATAAGATTTCTCCATCGTACCAAACAAATGCCTACCATGCTCAACCATACCCGCATGGCTACAAGCTGTGAGCACCCCAATAAAAGTAACCCCATTGGGCCTTATATCCATCTTCATCATCTCATGAAACAACTGAACTGCAGCATTCGCACGCCCATGCATTGCGAACCCAACAATCATTGAACTATAAGAGAACACATTCCTTTCTCTCATATTATCAAACACCTTAAACGCTTCCTCCACACTCCCACACTTGGAGTACATATCTACCAATGCAGATCCAATGACAACATTATTGGTTGGCCCATACCCAGATTTCTCGGCAACATGCCTAACCCAATTTGCATACTTAGTCGCACCCAGTTGAGCACAAGCTGATATGACGCCAACCAACGTAACTTCATCCGTTTCAATCCCCACATCCTGCATCCTGTCGAAAAAACGCAACGCCTCCCTCGGCCTAGCATTTTGCGCGAAACCAGTGACCATTGCCGTCCATGCCACCATATCCTTCAAAGGCAACTCATCAAACAACCCACCCGCCGACTCCATATCTCCTCTCCTCGCGTACCCAACAATCAACGACGTCCACGAAATAACATCCCTATCAGGCATTTCATCAAACACCTTGCGCCCACAATCCAAAAACTCGCATTTCACGTACATATCAATCATACTATTACCAACATACAAATCAGATGCAAACCCACCAATCGTTATAGTCTGACCATGTATCTGCCTGCCCAAATCAGCATCAAGAGCAGCAGCACAAGCCTTGAGCAGAGCAGTAAAAGTAAACGAGACAGGACCTGTCCCAACTCTTCTCATAGAATTGAAGAGAAGTATAGACTCGTTCAAGGGTCGTTGAAAGGAGTAACCACGGATCAAGGAAGTCCATAGAAAGGGGTTGGGTTGTTTGACCTGTTGGAAAACGAGGCGCGGGTATGGGTCCATTGGGGCATTGAGTTTGGTGAGCATGCGAATGAGCTTGGTCAGGAGGAAACTGGATTGGTGGAGGCCGTGGCGGATGATTTGCGCGTGGACTCGTTTGATGTGGTTGAGATTGGTGGAGTGGTGAAGATGAGAGATGAGTTGGGATTCTAGGAGATGCTTATTAGTAGTGTGTTGAGAGATGGGAATGAGGGAGGAGCTTCGTGTGGTTTGTGCACAGAGTGTGTGAGACGGGGCAACCATTACACTGTTGTCTGTGAGAAGACTCACTCTCGCACCTGCTGCGAAACAGACGACATATGGAGAGAGAGAGAGAGAGAGAGAGAGAGATGTTCGCGA